>OX638099.1:7348951-8598951 GCA_951804965.1 Horisme vitalbata
TGCTCATTATAAAACTAACAGCGAAAATAAGCGGGTACGAATTGTGTAAATAAATATAATTTTTCTATCAAATTTTCATTACGTAATGTGTCTAATAATGTAATAATGTAAAATAAAATAATACTCTATTCTATTCTATGAATAATAAAAAGAGCACTGTACTAATAAAGATTATATGACTTTTATTTATTTTCGTGCTTAGTTAATCCACATGTCTACATCCAAAATTTTCGAACCTGACTTAAATCAAAAGTTTAATTAAAAGCACATTTTGGCTCACCAACCCCGCTTAAGACTGACAATCTCCACATTTCCGACATGCACAGCGATGAACTATAAGTAAGTACCTATAGGTAAGTTTTGCAATAATCACGCGGCTTACCACAGGTGAGCTCACTTCAAGAGAGCTTTATACAGATTGAGAATGTTTTTAAATGCTTATTTATGTGAGTAGCATAATCTTACAAGTTTAAACAAGTGAAAGATTATAATATAACTGTCGTGAACGTGGCGTGAAGGAGGCACGCCAAAAGTTCAGTAGGAACGGAATGAGCTGAAATTCTACACATTTATAGTTCTGGACTCTGGAATAACGTACCTATACTCGGACTTACCCTTATCTTGTTCTTTATCCAAGTACCATGCAAGCGAAGCCACGGGCCGAAGCTAGTAACAAGAAGGTAAGGCTTCCCTTGTTGCTAAAGTGAGTCGGCAATCCACGTTAGAAAATTGGACGGTAATCCATAAGAAGAAAGATTGCTAATGAGACCTTTATACCAAACCCTATCAAACGCCTTTGAAATGATAGAGGTGATAGAAATTGGCCGATAGTTAGCGGGATCAGCTCTACTACCTTTTTTCGGATACGGTTGAAAATTAGCAAGCATCCGAGGCGAAACAGGCGAGTAAGCACAGTAGACAACTCGGGAGCACAAAATCTCTTTAGCACCACAGCCGGAATCCCATCTGTTTTCCCATTTGTTTGTTACGCTTTCAAGCCAAACAACAAACAACCGATCACCGTGAAATTTTGCATACACGTTGGCAGAGGTACGGTAAAGGTAACACCCTATACTACGTTTCATACAGAAAAAAAAGCTGTCTCCCACTGACAGAAACATAAGCGAGCGAAGCCGCGGGCAAAAGCTAAAACATAAAAATAAACCTAAAATACTCTAAGACGCAGCACTTTTATTCTACTAGGGTTTCTTGACTCTAGGTACTTTTTACACGACTTTTAAACACTCCAGGTACTTTTTACACGACTGAGGGTATTGTTTTTCGAGAAAATGTATAGGAAACGATGATTGGATTTATGATAATAATATTTATTACACGATATAATAGGCATTTGGACCAGTTAGTTGTACCTGTTATTATTCTATTCTTTCTGGAAACATCGAGAGCTTGTAAACTTCGAGGCTCAGCAAAAATAATTTAATTCATTAACGTCCGAGTAATTGACTTGTCCTAATCTCTTTTACCCTGACAAAGCCGATTCAGCCAAGTCATTAATTATTCCAATATTCAAGCTAACGCGACTCGACCTCGAGAATATGAAAAATATTTTTTGGGTATTTTTGTAGGACTACAGATTTTGGAATTATATTTGATCCTAGACTAGACAAACAAGCGCTGTTGCTTTACCACAGAACACTATTACTCCTATGCTTTACAGATTCACAAGTGCAGCTACAAAAATACTTTTTACGGAACATAAATAAAACATCATTCCTATGTAATATAATGTATTGATTAGTTATTAAGTCATAAACTAATAGTCTTTCTAATATCGTCAACCCATTTCGCTGGAGGACGGCCCCTATTCCTGTAACCAACTTTCGGCCACCACTCGGTCAGCGCTCTGGTCCACCTGTCGTCACTCCGTCTGGCGAAGTGTCCTGCCCAACTCCACTTGAGCCCCAATATCCGCTCGCTGATATCCTGGACCTTAGTCTGCTTGCGGATTTCGGTATTGGGGACTCGGTCTAAAAGTGTGATGGCAAGCATGGCGCGCTCCATGGCTCTCTGTTGAACACTGATTTTGTGCACAACCTCCTTCGTGAGCCGCAATGTCTCAGCACCGTAAGTCATAGTTGGCAGGACACATTGGTTAAAGAGACGTGTTTTCAGACATTGTGGAATGTGGGTGTCTTTAAAAATATCGTCTAACTTTCCGAAGGCTGCCCATCCTAGTTGCTTAATTATTAATATCAACGGGATATTTACCATGATTTGTGAGTTCTATTGTTTCCCGATATTTCGACGCAGTTGCATGCGCCATGATCACGGGAGAACTGAAGTCTGTGCGAGTGGGTAGTTACTGGCAGACGAATCGATCTACCCTCTTTCTCAGTCTTTTATTACGAACGACACCACTACCACTAGTCTCAATGTCACTTTTAACACGATCACGGCACACAACACTTACTGTATCAGGACACACTTCTGAAACATAACTTCACTCAAACTTCAGTTCTCCCGTGATCATGGCGCATGCAACTGCGTCGAAATATCGGGAAACTATAGAACTCACAAATCATGGTAAATATCCCGTTGATATTAATAATAATAATATGATCTTATATTTTAAACTACCTTATAGATTACTTACACTTAAGTCGCCGGGATTTAAGCACTCTGTCAAATATAATTTCCCCCAAAAAGAAAATAGAGGATACGACCCAGCCTGATATCAATAGCACATAGCATCCAGTATAGTGCTCCATGTTAATCGGTTCTAAGGTATCTTCCGGCTTGTTTATTTTCGCCGTGCTTGAATAAATTTGTTTCAACTTATCAGCGAACCCAGATTCAACCAGCTGCACCAATACTCCATTAATTGATTCGACAATTGGAGAGTATTTCTTAAAGAATATGACGGTGGGACAAGTCATAACTTTCTGCGGTAAAATGTGTACGTTGATCTTTTCCTTAGAGATGATAGAGTGTGCGGTTTCCATACTCATTGCGAGAACAAATTCAAACCCTTGAGAGACATTTCTCATCATTGGTATAATGTCGTTCGCTTTAACATCGATCCAATTATCGTAAACAATGGGATATTCAATAAAAAAGTCTTTAAGAGCAGCCCCACCGCCAAATGTATATTTAGCATTTATCGCGTCATCTATATTTTCAAACTGTCCAAAATAATAGTTTGCCTTCAGCACGGTTATGAGAGACACTTGATAAAAAGTTCTCACAAATATACAGAACCACATCCACAGAAGGACCATGTATACATAGGCGGGTTTTCGTGGTAACTTTGTAGACGGGAGTCCCATGCATATCATCCACGAGTAGAAAACAATGCTAGTACGAGGCCTGCTTTCTTCAATTAAACTACCATAAACATGCCAAAATCTACTTTTACGGATCAAGGAACATATTACAACCAGGATAAAACACACGCATACTGCTAGTAGAGTTATTGGTTGAAACGGATGTGTCAGTTTCAGAGACGAAGGCATCTTTTTTGCAGGATGCGTTACCCAAACGACACTTGCTGTGTGATATCCGATTGACATTTGAAAGTACGAGAATCTTGCAAGGGTAATTGCCGCAGAGGTCATTGATAAGTTAGCGTGATTGTAATAAACGTCGGCGAGAGATCCTGACCAGGTTCCATCTTCGTTCAGCTTGCCCCACCCGTTGCCGATCCGCGGGGTCATTGCGTGTAGAGTCGCATTCAAGCCTTCAGCTAAGATTATGAGTAGGTCACCGTTTGCGCCACTCGGTACACCATCATTTATGTACATGTACGGCGGTTGTATGAACGAAGATGCCACCAAGGGACATCTATTGAAATTAATTAATTTCAAAGGGAACGTGTCACGGCAAATTTTATAATTCGTTCGAGTTTCATTAAAGCACGCATTTAAATTGTTTATCTTCACTGGCACATCTGTTTTACAATTACTATCGTTTAGAGGAAAATACGTATATCCCACTACTTCGTCGTTAGCCATTTTCATGAAAACGACATTGGTGACTTTGTACTCCCACAAGGCATTCACTGCTTTCCTTTCATCGCAATCATCCAAATTTACTGACTCGCAAATTATTATGTATGTTCCGGTGTTATCAAATTCATGATCTTGCATCCATTTGAGCGTGTACAATATATCGATGAGGCTCATTCCAAAGATAACGTATTGTTTTGTTTGTTGTACAAATTTGGGGTAGAACATGCCTTCTCCGACTAGTGTACTTTTTCTGTATGATTGTAGGAAAACTTCGACGCCATACCACAGGGTTGAGTTGAAGAAAACTAAAGTTGCGTAATTCCATTCAAAATTCTGTAGAGCGAGTTGGGTGGCTGTTAAACTTAATTGTTTAGCCTCTGATGAGCCTTGGGGGAGCAGGTTCGTATAGCGTTCAGTGGCCGACATGCTCACCGTGACGGAATGGCACTGGTAACTGGCGGACATGCAAAGCATGCATGATTGCATGCTGAATACCGATATGTCACGTAATCGACACAATATTTGATATCAACAGCGATCTATCACAGTTCATAAATGTTAAACACCGTTCCGCTACTAATAGATTACCGATGAATCTGTCATCACAATTTACTAATACATTTCTGCAGTTATGGAAGCTCAATGAAAACATGTTTGTGGAACGGGTTATGAAAGAAAACTACTCGCATAGCTGAAAAAAATTATATTTTATGAGAAATTATAATTTACAATATTTCATACAGGCATCCATCTTCAGTCGGAACTTAAGCTAAAATTCTCACAATCTCACGCAAAAGGTAAAGCAACTTTAGACTATAATATAGATATAGCAATATTTTGTGTAATTCATTGCCCAACTGTATATAAACAAGTAAGAATCACTTGTATAGAGTTCAGTCCGTTTGTATGTTACGAATTGGCGGATCGAATGACTTCACGGAGCGCGCTGACTCCACAAGGGGAAAAACTAATTGCCAATAAAATGGGGTTCATTGTGCTTTGTTCACTTTTGAAAACTACATCGATTGAATAGATGTCTGAACGGACCATTGTTTGATCAGTTAAATGTTAAAACAATGATTTAAAATTTAAAATAATAAACCCGTAAGAGACTTTATAGCATATTCAAATTGAAAATATGTTTTGGTTATTTTTAACAGAATCTTCGCGCGCTCGTAAGTCAATCTTCGTGGTGATTCCGCCTGGGGCGCCGAACTAGTAACACAATATTGCTGTAAAATTGCACAACATAAAATAGTCCTATGTACAGGGCATACACAGAGATTGCACAGAGGGATACATCAATAGATATCTTTAATATTGTGCGCTAAGTTTCAAAATTCACATTATTTTGAGCATCAGACAGTTGTTTCTTATATAAAGCATAGAGTTTTGCTATTGACAGTGTCACGTCTTTGTGCATAATCGCTTATTAAATTGAAACTCATCGTACTTAAAGAAGAAATATAAATTCAAGACACAACAACAAATAAGTTAATAAGTTATATATCTTCAAACAGAAACTTTGTTTCTTGCTATAAAATAAACTAAATAATAACACGAAGCAACACTCTAAATTAGCATAATAAAATACTATAATTATATGGAAAAAACAATTATAAAATGTGTAAAATTTGTGCTTTTCTCAAGTATATTGTGCCAATAGCAAAACTTGGCACTGTCACTGTCAGCTCGAATCACTCAGCACATTTAGACCCAAATGTACAATATATTACATTCATGTGGTACAAGCTTTCGTGCAAAAAACTTCGGTATCGGTTTTTACAATTCACATATCGCTTTATTTTACGGGTTTCTAGTAAAAAAAGTTTATATCAAATGCATCAAAAATGTCCTTAAACAACTAACATAGTATTTTCCTATACTTGACGATCTAGCCGTATGGAATTCTCATACACGGTTAATATTAGGAAGAAACCAAATACACCATACCACTGCGTACACAAAGCCTACAGTTAAACGTAAATCAATTTGCGTGAAGTCAATTCGTGTAGAAAAAACACCATTTAAATATAAACAGCTTAAATAATAACATATAATTTTATGTAACAAAAAATCCAATGTACAAAAGTAACGAAATATTTTTATTTAAATACAATAATAAATCTTTGAAGCTAACAGAAACGGTAATGGTATATAAATTACGTGTACATTAAATCTATTGGATTAGTGGTAGAGAGCGGGGCGAGGGCGGCAGGCGGGCCTTCCTCCGCCTTCGCCCAGCGGACCCCCACTCACTCCCGACTCTCGAAAGCTCTGGGCCGACCTTAACCTTTACGAGACATCATCCATTATAACTTAAATAAATACGTAATAGTAACACGGAAGCATCCCGTTCGATACACCAGTAGGAAGTCCTGTCTCGACCCACGAGAATGTCACACGCAAGTTCATTGGACTAGTTTGTTCAAATCCATCCGTCTGGACACAATAAAATGTATACTAATGTAGAAAGATATTATGGCAACAAACTTTACAAAAATCCTAAAACAATGACTAAAAGCAGCTCACGGTAAGGCCAAGACTCACCATAACTTTTAAAATGCACAATTTAATATTCACCGATACAGACACATACATAAATTGTGAATAACTTCATCATAAAAAAACATGTCAAAAAACCTGTCACGGTCGCTGCGATCCGTCCGATTCGTCCGAACCGGCTCGAGACGGTCCGCGGTCGAGGCGCGGCCGCCCACCGTGCGGCGTGCGAGCGAGTCTCGCCCCATCTGACTCTAGTATTTGGATTAAATGACTTACAATCTATCCTTACTTTCTCATTAAACATTTTAAGTTGAAATAAGTTCGTTCACCCGATCTCAGTTCGTGAATTTACATACACATTATGTCGTGAAGTAATGATGTTTACATTATGTGTTTTACACACAATCACAGATTTGTGTCAGGGACCTTTTGTAAACGCTTAGACGAGGTTGTACTCCTTCAGGTTGGATTGTAGGATTGTGTCTTTCACGGCGGCGAACACGAACCGAATGTTCTCGGTATCTGAAATAGAACGGGGTAGAAATAAAAACATTGTTCCACATTAGCGTTCATTCTACTTCTACACTACCGATCAAAAAAATAATGTTATAAAAATAACTCACGAAGAAACGGAAACGGCGCTCTCATTCAGCGCGATCCACTCTATTTCTGGCATTCAAAATTACTGCACTTGCTAATACACTGGTCGAAATCAATGACGTGAAAAGTATTTATAAATTGATTTTGTATTTATTGTCATACATATATCTTGTTCAGGAAAACTAATATAACAATACCTAATAATAACATTACCTAACTAAACATTAGTCGATTGTAAACGTTCTCGTATATAGCTAATTATATGCGTGTTCACATATGGACGATAGCTGTCGTTTATGATGACGATGTACTAACTCACCGATGGAGCAAATAAATTTATGAAATATGTGCTCTTCGCGCGCAATGCCGTGTCGCCGAAGATCGTAATCAATAGAAAAATGTCATGCAGATATTACGATCGTCTTTGAGGTAACGACGACCCCAGCGAGCTCTTGCTATCATCGATCCGACAGTGTCGTCCTTATGTCAATACGTTCTAGTTCTAACCGAACGGTAACACCAAATCCGTTATCCGCACGGCACCGTCAGCTGAATTCGGCCGATCGAAACAAACGTATGTAAAAGAATAAGCTATCTGGTTTCCCAGTCCAGTACAATAAAGGAGTCTTCAAACCCAGATAGAATCGGTTCCTTCTGGGCAAGCGTGCTGCATCTTTGACCACATCTTCACAGGTGTGATAATGGACAAACGCTTGATTATTTTTAAGTGAATAAAATGAGAGCGCGTATAATTCTACTACCGACATCCGAAGTTACAAGAGCTATTCGGCCGCAACTGTCAACCGAATACGAACACAGACGTCGAATTTCCAGAATGTCAGATTTCTACAAGTTCCGCTTTGGTGAATATGCCCAAGATGTTCATGACCTGATCACACCTTCCCCCTTTTATAACCGGACAAGCAGGCGTACTGCAAAGTACCACCAATACCTTTGGTGGTACTTTGCAGTACGCCTGCTTGTCGGTTGACATCCCACCTTGTCGTACCAAATGATTCGCTTTCACGTTTATTGTTAGTACTAGTAGGGAGTGGAACTTGCTTCAGACGTGTATTCCCGAATCAGTAAAATCTCTGAGTTTTAAAATCCTCAGAGTAAATGAGTGAATCGGTTCATTCTAGGGAAGAATGCTCCATCTTAGAGACATTTTCACCTGTCTCAGGTGTGATAGTGGTCAAACGCTTGACTATTTTATGTAAAAAAAAAGTAGCGACAGGAATTCGGCCGATGATTAAACTTTGGTGTATCCGTACCGTTAAGAGGTTCTAATGTGAATTTCCGTTATGGGTTCATTCGATAAACAAAGTAAGAAGTAAGCGTCGTTAGGCAACTATTCATTGTTACAGCGATTTACTTTGAATTATAAAACAGCGATAAGTTGAATCGACTCCTTAAGGTAAAGCTAAGGTAAATACTAGTACTTTCACTACATACTCCTCGGAGGAGTGTGTTTCCATCAGCGCGTGTTGTTTAGTGTTATTTTTCCAGCAGTAAAAGCGTTAAAAAGGTTACCAAATAAAACATGCAGCGTAAAAAAATAACGTTTAATGCTATTAACAATAAGGCATCATAAACCAAAATATAATTAGATCATGCTAAGTTAAATTCTTTAAGAGCCGACTGCATGATTGTATCTTTGACGGCGCAAAACACAAGTTTGATGTTTTCCGTATCTTTAAATATATCCAAGGCAGCATGCAGAAAATAAAAAATAAATAAGAGTAAAATAAAAAAATACGTAAATAGAGGAAGAAAGCAAGAAGGAAAGTAAACTTAAAAAATATTATGTCACGTTCATATGGAAATCTCTAAAAATATGTGACATTTGTACTTTTGTTATTTTCTTCTGAAGATGAACTTTTGATGTAATACTTAATAACAAACAAAGAAAGTAAATCTTGCTAAAAATGTTTTGCATCATAATGATTTAGAATAAGAAAATGTTGCGAAACATACACAACTCGATCAAAATAGGCTCAAGACACTCCACCTTTCCATTACTTGGTGGCTTACTGCAGCCACAAATACATTGATCATCACTCGTTTTAAGAATAAAGCAAAAAAAAATACGAAAAAACAATGCAAACAAAAAAGCACACAAACGACTAGCACTACTAGCAACTACAGAAAAACCCAAGCTATCTATCAAAAAAAAAATTAAATCATAGATAAATAATACTCATTACCCGACTTTACCTTGATTTCCTGCAGTGAACTGACTGATCTTTAAAATCTATGCTAGGAAATAAATAAAACTCGTTTTATTAGTTTAGTTAGAGATTACTCACCAGTTTCACAAAACATTATTGTGAAAACTAAAGTCCAGTTAGTAGTCATAAAATGCAGTAATTTTGAGCCATAACAGTAAATAAACTTGTTCAGTTTAAGTTGCTTGAGTTATTTTTATTATCTTAAAGTGTTTGACGAATTCATAAAAACCATACGCAAAAACGAACATTATGAAATTTTTGCGCCACTTTAGAGTAACGGGTACATTATCATCAGAGATCCGCTGGTCATACGACTCCTGTTCAATGCATATCGAGTACTTGCTTAGTGGACGATATTTTTTTTTTTAGAAATTGCGTTACAGACACCTCCACACACAATAACATACAGTGAATATAGATACCTCCAAACACAATAACTTTCAGTGAAATCCAAGTGGCAATATTCTATCTGATTTAGCAATCTTTTTATTTATGGATTTTCATACAAATCCGGACACAATAATATGTTGTGAAATTTAAGAAGTATCCGTTGTTTTGGCAATTTTAGTATACATGGGTGCCGTCATTATTGCTTGCTAACCATTAGGCCTATCCAAGTTTGAGTAAGTAGGGAGACGTGTACTTGGACCAGACGGACAAACGCAACGGCATCGTAAAGATTGCGGTCAGTGAAAGAAACAAGTCTCCTTCGTGGAAAATTTTCGGATACCTACGTTTCGCAGTGGTCTTCTTTAAGTCGTAAATGATTTTTATGATAATGATAGTACTCACCTGTCGCACAAGTAAAGTGCGAATAGATGATCTTCTCTGCATCCGGGTTTAGGTCGACGAACATTCGCAGTATGAACTCGCGAGCGGCGTTCGCGTCGCGCTGGGGACCTGACACACACAATCTAGCGGTACTACAAACTGTTAGCTATACCCTAACTTTATCTACAAAATACAGTCACGAAAATAAGCTTGTACATGTTAGTATGTAAACTGTTGCTTTTGTTGACTTGTTCGATGAGGCCTTACCGTCAACAAGTCGCTCGTGACTGTATATAAGCTTCGTTGATAACCCGTCGTCAATATGTTCTGACTGAGGACATTGATGAACTGTGTGCTATTATGATCTAACTTTTAAATCTTTAGAAACAATTTAACATGGTCTCGCTCTCAGTACCAGAAAACAGGTTATCAACGATAGCTGTGAACATATCTAGCATTTATACTAAAATATTAAACCAGTGCCTGGCTTCAAACCATCTCAACAAAACACTAACAGACGAATCCTGGCGAACGGTTTTTAAATTAGTGTTGCGGCTTTTTCAGAGCGATTTAGCGCTTTCTTTCAGCATGATAGAGCGCTAATTGGTCAAACGTGGACTAAGAAACTGTCCAGCCAATCAGTGCCCCAATATACCGACAGGCCAATCAAAACAATTTCTTCGATTACGATCATCAGAGAAAACGGGATCGAACGCAAACGGAACCGGTGTATCGTATCTACCGCGGTCTTTTTATTTTTTAATTTGACAACCGTTGCTAGCCTTTTTGGACAAGACCATAGGATTCGTCTGCTAGATTACAAGTCAGATCTAGCAAATACTATAAATATTTCGATCATCAACCTGTCGCCGTTGTGAAATGCGAGTAACAAGACCTCTCCGGATCAGGGTTCTCTTTTAAATATTTCTGTAGGATGTAGTCTAATGCTGGCGGAGCTTCGAATTTCGGACCTGTTTATTCAATTAACTATTTTATTGAGAGAACAATAGAAGCTACTTTTGTCCATTGTGAATTGTGATGGAGAGTTCTCAACTTAAACGTTTAGTTTACAATTTTACGATAGTGATTCTCAATTTTACCAACAGTTTCCCATGTCGTATTAGCATAACAAAAGATAGCTTAGCTTGTAAAGCAGAAGAGTATCAAAACACATCTGGCTCGTAAATTACGTAATTTTGTATTGTCACCACTTTCTGACAGGTGACATAAACGGATCTCAATCTTAACTTTGATCACGAAATCAACAAATAACAACCACGACAGACAACAGCACCGTAGATTCTCTGATCAGAATGTAGCTGTGCCTTTGTAGGCTGCGCTATGCCGCAATCAGCCGGTCGCCAGAGCCGGCAGCCCTGTTTGTTAGTTAGCAGGATTCACCACGGGCAGGTCAGGTTGGCTCGAGTTCCGAAGATAGTGGTTGGAACCCCTTAAAGCTCAACAAACTCAAATGTTGTCGTACATACTTTTCAATAGAAAATGTCGATCTTCAAAACTCTCAAGCTCACACTGGGAGATTGTTCTAAAAATACAAATCTATCAGTGATACAATGATACATGGAACTGTTGGTCAAATTGAACTTATCTTATAGAACCAAGTACCTATATCTGCTACAAATCTTGAATACATACCGTCGTATTCCGGAAAATAGTCCACGAGATGAGAATACATAATCTTCTCCTCAAGCAAGTCCTTTTTGTTGAGGAAGAGGATCACAGACGAGTGCTGGAACCACGGGTATGTGATAATAGTCTTGAACAGCGCCTTTGACTCTTCCATTCGGTTCTGGAAGAAAGAGACAGATATAAATACACCTTCTAGTTTAAAACAATCATCGCACCATAGAGATATATTATAGTATCTCAAAGCATCGCACTTGTATTTGTTACACACGCGAATAGAATACGGAGGCTCAATCCAAGCACAAAATAACGCTTGGTTATTGGACAAATTTTTCGCTACATTCACGATATATCATGTTGAAGTACTAGTGATCGCTCTACGGATCTATTTAGAGATTCACTATTGGTCGAGTAAAGCTATCGGTACATGCGTCCCACCGTCGTGTCGTAGAGCACATTGAATGGACTTTAGTAAGTAGTTAAAGATTTTAGCTTTTATATAAGTATCTAATAAGATTTTCACTTCTCTTGCTCAAAAAGTTTATCATAATAGTATAGCTTAGCGGGCCTAAAACTCGAGTTTAATACCTCGGGCTAAAAAGTATTTTTTCTTTTTAATTTTTGTCTAAAATCATCAGCCCGTACAAAGCATTCGTTCTCTTACATAAAAACTCGACTTCTTAGTGCTCCGTCAATCTTTTTTTTTGAAAATAGAACCGTCTTGGTGATGTTTTATGAAGGTTGATTAATTTTTAATAAAATTTCTGAAAATTGTCTAATTTTGAATTGTTTTATTTTCTCGCAATCGAAGTGAAAATTAGAGTGTTTTACTCGGCCCAAAACCACCCATTATAACTCGGTCTTGTCATCCTCCCTCGCTACGCTCGGGAGTATACCCAACCGTATATAATGGGATGGTTTAGTCCCTTGTAAAACAATCTACTATTGTTTAATGATTTGTCTGATGATTTACGTTGTTGCACTGAGACAAGCCCTACGAGTTTTTACTGTGTATATTGTTGAATATAGCATTATGTGTTGGTGATAAATAAATACAACGGACGATCCAATGGATCGCCGATCCGCGATCGAACGTGGATCGTCCAATGCGAATTATATAGCCAAAAAACCTACAACGAATGGTACGGCGGCAATGAGCGCGCGTTCTAACAATTGTGTTTGGACCACGCGCATCACGTCCACACTGTCGGTGCCTTTGGATCACGCTCCAGCGAGCACGTTCGGTGCGCGATGGATCGTTCAGTGTTGATCCGGCTATTTGGGACCGCTTAGTAACAGATGGTCCCAGCTTTTCAGTTGTAGTAGTGTAGAAACCTTCGAGATACCTAATAACTCGGAGACAGAGGAACCATTAAACCATTCTTCATACAACAACAACAAAAAAAGCTGAGCATCAATATGCTGGTTTTCCCAATAGAAAAACTGACATCTGCAACCCTATACTTGTATTTTTTGTAGTAGTACGATACCAAGGTGTGTCATTTGTAAGTAAGTAAAGTAGTCAAGTAGTACTACTTCTTCGTATGAGTAAGTAGCCAACTCTGGTGTTGGAGTTTTTAGGCCGCCCGAAGCCCTCCGACATGGCTAGTACTACTGTCACGGCGGCAACTCTATCTTATCTCCACATGAAAAATTACAATTTACAATTACACGGGTGACAAAACCCGCACGATTTCGGCCGCACAGTTGAAAACGACCGCGTGAATAGCAATTCGGCTAAGTGACTAAAATCGCAATCAAAGTCCTATTTTGGCTGAGCGGCGCGGCGGTGGCTGGTTAAAAAGACTGTGTTGCTCAGTTGCAGGCAATCGCGAGTCGATCAACAATTATTTTATCATTTTTATCGACCCGTGTAAATGGGGTGGCGATTCGATTTTTCCAAGTCAAAAGTCAAAAAGTCAAAAAAGTCAAAAGTCAAAATTCATTTATTCAGTAGGAACTGTATAGTACACTTTGAAACGTCATTTTTTTTAATTTACCACCAATTCGTAACGTGACCAAACAGAGAAGAATTGGCAAGAAACTCTGTTTGGCTTATATTTTTTTAACGTCATTGTACTTAATATCTATTACATTGTTTTTGATGGAGTTGGAGGCAGTTTCATCCCAAGCTTTTTTGTCATCTAAATAATCAGATATTTTATAATAAGCTTTATTACATAGATTACGTTTAACAACATTTTTGAATTTATTTACAGATAGATTAATCACATCATTTGGGATTATGTTAAAAAATCGTACAGACATCCCTTTAAAAGATTGACTAACTCTATGGAGCCTTACAGTGGGAACAGCTAGTTTATCTTTATTTCTAGTGTTAACATTACGATAGTCGCTATTTTTCTTGAACATGTTAATATGTTTTCGGACGCGATTCTATTGGTGAGCTGCCGCACGGCTTGAGTCTGCCATGTAAATCCGCTATAAGCAGTCGGAAAAAACTAGGGCTAGGCCAATTGAAGCAACAGCCTTGAAAAAGGATATCTCACTGCGGCTTATATTCTCATGGAAACGATCAGTTCAACCTTAATTAGCGACCAGGGTCTAAGGGATTATTATGCTGATTCGTTCCCTTGACGAGTATGGTTTCTAATCTGTAAACCTCGCGCGTTTTTATACGGTTTGCGAAATGCTAAAGCAGTGCCTGGTAAAACATGCCTATCAATGTAGGGGCCGGTGATATTTTCGTCGACATTTTATCATTAGCCGTATATATTATATTATTCCTAGTAATATTATAAAGCTTGTGTTTTTTTCTCTTTCATGCGAAAACTACACAACGGATTCAGTTAAAATTTTGCACATAATGTAGGTAAGTTACCAGGCGAGCGAATTTTACGATCATGTAAGCCTTTCAGTTTATCTTAATGATATTACGGGTCTGTAAGTTAATTGTGATATTTTCACAATAAATAACAGGTACCGAACAATATTCGCCTCCAACATCGTAAAACACTACACAAGTTACCGAACAAAAACCGAACATTAGCATTGCAAAAACAATGTATACAAACGAAACTAGTATCATATTTTTTTTTAAATTTAGTATGGGCCAGTTCTTGACCACGAGGCTTGCGTGGGCAAGGATGAGGTCGACGATGAGACGAGCTTTTCCAGAAGATGCCTATTACTCTCTTTTTGAAGCCGTTAGGGTCATAAGACAATGGAAAAACAGACGCTGGCAGCTGATTCCATATTTTAGCAGTGCGCTATAAATGATGTTTGGAAGCGCTTAGTCCTGTCAAATGGAATATCAACTTGTCGCGGGTGGTAGTTAGCAGTAAGTATATACTAGTAAGTAGAAGTAAATGGGAAAAGTTACTCACCTCATTTTCCGATTCGAATAAAATTTGATCATATTCACTAAGAGCTACTAAGAATATGATAGAGGTGACATTTTCGAAACAGTGTATCCACTTCCTTCTCTCGGATCTTTGGCCCCCGACGTCCACCATTCTGTGGGTTACATGAAAATATTATTAGAAAAATGTTATTCTGCTATATTTCTAGTTATTTTTAAGTTCTGAAGTAAAATATATAATTGAAGAGACGAAGTTGACTTGACACTCGTCAAAAAGATTTTAAACACTATTATACACAGATAAACTTTTAGTCAAATCAGCTGTTCATAGCAGCTGATAGAAGTATTATAAATCCAGTATAGTTTCACTTTTAGTTGGCGCACGATTGGTTTGCGTGTCTGCATATGAACATACGAGTACATACACTCGTATGGAATATATTTGATGAGCATTTCTTTGTTTTTTTTACAAATAGTAATAATATTGATGTTGGTAAGAAACTCAATTTTCTTTTTGATATAAATTCCAGCTATCAGCCCAAAACAAGTAGTTTGATTACTCTGCTACTGCTGGAAATGTATCAATATATAAATAAAAACACCCGAACCAGAGACATTTGTTTCGCGAATGAAATGAATGCGTATAGAAATCTATACGCATTCATTTCATTCAACAGACGACTTTGCTCTTGTAAGGGGTTTTACACACCAAAACCGTCCAAACCCGTCGACACTCGACACCTACCGACACAGTGAAGCGAATTTGAGATGGTGTGTTTCGGCGGGCGTCGGCGGCTTTGGTGTGTTGCTTAAGATCCTACCTTGAAACATTCTTATAAAATACTTAATTCACAGCAATTTAGAACAATTTAGCAAAAGTGCGTTATGTGTTCACATTATTTTCTATAAAAAAGTTCCACTTCCAGAATCTAGCAAAGTTGTCAATTCATCACGCGCCTTTAATAACTAAATGGTTCTAGTAAAAAGCTCATAACAATAAATGCAAACTACTAAAGGAGAAATTGAAAATGCAAAAAAAAAACCACTCACCAAAACCATGAAATGTTAATGAAGATAAATAGATGATTAATTATACTACATCAAAGATATCAACCATTAGGTAAAGGAGAATGCCGTCTGATGTACCAAGACTAAAGTGAGTGCGTCAAAATAATTTCCAATAAGTTTTTAGTCGATTCTACTGTCAAAATAATCAAAAATGAGGGTAATTGCCATAGTGACACTTTACATCAATGTTTGTTTCCATAGTACGGTACGGTTTTGGTACGAGTTTTCGGCATTCTCCTTTCATTGGTAAGTAATTAAATCCAGGACATAATTAATAGTCAGTTTACAAAAATAACGCATTTTCGTGGTGTCTAACTCGTAATTTCAAACAACCAACGGCAGACGCTCGTCGGTTTTTATGATCAAGTTACTGATGGATCCTGACATACAGAACGCATCCATCTTAAAATAAATAATTAACTTCATTACCTGTATCTGACATTCTTAAGACTTCGCCAAATGCCGAACGGGTCTCTGTGTTATAGAAAAATTGGGTGTTCAATTAATTGAGTAAAAATCAAGTATTGTAAAGCCATTTTGAGAGGTCCTTTACTTTAATCTGTTAGACACTTGGTAATGATTTCACAAAAATGCGTTTAGTAGTTGGAAGAGTGTGTAAGCACTTGATGTACTCGTAAAATCATGCGGAAATAAGCAAGCATGCAAAATGTGAGAGCGACTGGAGGCACAATACCAAGGCCTAACTAGGGCTTATGTGTACCGACACACTACAGTTAAATAGCTGTTTCCCTTAACTTGTGTCAAAAACTGGACACAAGTTTCAATATATAAGTCGGTGCACATGTGCCTATCTAGAGTGTAATTATATGAAATCAAATCCATAAATGGATTTTTTCAGTGGATTAGAGTGGAACAGAGCAAAGTATTAAGGCAGAGGATCAAAATAATGGTTAATCGGATTTTCAGACGATTTTTTTTTTCATCTTGATACGAGTAGGGTAAAAATATTTGACAGTACGTAACAGTGATATGAATACACGAAATCATGCAGTTATCTAATAGAGTCAAAAGCATTTAGTCCTTACAATTTCAGTTTATTCAAGCGTCAACACTACGACCAAGGGGTATAAATTTCAGCTTAAAGGAGTTTAATGGGAAATAGTTCATCTCACTCGGTACTTACCGTCACTAATTGAAACTGGAGTCAGTAAAAATTAAAACGATTGCGAGCGAGAATATAAAAAAAAAACTACTTTGTTTAGCAAGGTACAGGGTTCCTTGGGTATCCAGGGGGTCTAGCGGCTCACCAACAAGATCATCGTTGGTAAGAACATACCTAAATATAATCCCGTCAAGATCGAAAGGATACTCAAGTATTCCAGTGGTCGGTTGTCGAGCTCTCAGAATATCCTGCTCGGTCGGTAGGTAATCGTCCTTCTCAATTCTCGCCAAGTCGCTTAAATAACTGAAATTCATGCACTATACTATATAACGCTCGTGGCAGCCGCTGGTCACGATGAGAACATCGCGCTCTCGCTCACACTTACGAGCGAGAACGGAAGAATGATGCTCCTTCTCCGTCACTTATATTCTTCAACAATCCTATTGCCCTCGTCTGCCACGAGCGTTGGTTCAGTATAAAAGCTAAAACGCACACAGACAAAACAACAATAAACGTAAAAGATCCCCTCACATATACACCGAAGCAAAGCATGCACATTGCAAATTCACATGCGATATCTTTACCGAAATCTTATCTCCTCCAAATCAAACGGGTACTCAATGATACCCGTTGTGGGAACTCTCACGCGGAGGATGTCTTGTTCGGTTGGTAAGTAATTTGGTGCCGCGACGCGGTCAATCTCTTGCAAGTAGCTATGGAGGAAATACTGGTCAATACAATGTACAAGAAAACAGAGTCACAAGGAGAATAATGTATTTTAGTAATAGCTAAAGTAAGATCTTTTAGTACCTGGCCACAGTGGCCAACGCGATGATATTGGTAAAAATCGTCGCAACAAAATTGTGTTTAAAATCATAGGTCTGCAACGGATGTCGTAAGAAATATGATGTCATCTCGAAAGAGTATCTTTATCCGAAGATATTGAAAGCAAGCATTTTATTGGTCAGTAGTATATGCTCTTTGTCATGGTTAACTACGAGGTCGGTTTAATCTCAAAATAAAACACGTTTACATAAATAATAATAAATACATGGGACATTTCAAACAAGAGGCACAAGGCAAGGTCAGGTAATATGGGACTGATAAACATACATCGATACTTATAAAACACACAGACACACAACAAACATCCCAGGGGGTCAACTCTCTTTCTTCGAAACGAAGTTTCGCAAACGAACGAATTTTAAACGAAACTTCGGCACTGAACCTACTCTTATTCATTTTCGGATACGCACACGAAGTTCGGATTCATAGACAATTTTCGTGAATGAAGTTGGAACGAATGATATGTGTAGGTCTTTTATCAGGTCAATTACGAATTATTATTTATTGTAAAATAACCCATATATTTAGCTTTGTTATTACATTTTAAATATATTCTGTAGTTAATTAACTATTTTCTGTTATATCTAAGCAACATAAGTAATTAAACAACTAAAATTTGACCAATTTCTACTTTTGACGTAATTCACCCGGGGCACTAAAAAGCACCTATTCATATCCGACTAATTCTAAGAGTACAATTCATAGATTCAATTGGATAGTAACATAGGGCAACCAAAAATAACCGTATTGTTACTTGTTGTTGTGGCCCTTAGATCATCATTTTTTGTTTGCATTCTTTGTTTCGATAAAAATCCCTTATGATATGAATATGTTTCTCAAGTGTTGTGTTATCAAAAGTGCTTTTTTTCATCGCAAACGCAATACACATTCCTAAGAAAGTTTCAAGTTGCGGTATGGTTGCAGTCTGCATTTTGGGTCTCGACAAGTTGTTTGTTTTGGATTATAAAACTTTGTAAGTATTTTTTGCGTTTTAATGATGTTTTTACTGAAAACATAACTACATTTCAATACCTATCGTTTATATCTTATCACTTTTCAGTTTCAAATGGCTCCACATACGCCGGAACAAGTAGATACACTCTTCAATTTCTTGGACGAGCATAGAGATTTAGCTCGCGGGTGATTGAGGAGTGTCGAAGGGAAAGTCCAAGCTAAAAGACTGTGGGAAGAAATTTGCAACACCTTGAATTCCATGGGCGGTTGCACAAAGATTGTTCAGCAGTGGCAAAAAGTAAGTTAGTGAAATTAATTATTATAAAGTGACATTACTTTATACCTATTTCTAATACGTTTATATTTTGGCAGGTATGGTTTGATAGAAAACATTTAACAAAAAAGGCTGCTGCTGAATCTCGGAGGTCGGCTTCTGCGACTGGAGGTGGACCAGCAACAGCACCCCAACTGTCACCATGGGAGATAAAAGTACTGTCTATAAAGGGAGACGGATTTGGTCAACGCCAAACTGGAGCCAGAGTGCCAGTCTTCCCCGAGGTAATTATACATTCAATTCTCAGTTTAATAATGTTTGATGTGTTCATAAATTTTACTCATGAATATGTTATCTTATAACAAGGCTTATTTTAATAAGCCATTTAGAGACCATTTTGAAGTACTTTTTTTAACTTAAACTGTTGTATTGGCTATGTAATAAATTTAATTTATTTTCAGATCTGTGCACCAACCCCGTCTACCTCCAGTCAGCCTGATATAAGATTTTATGGTGATGAACCGGCCTCCGAACCAATAAGTGTCTCACAGCCTATTGTCTTGGATTTTCCTGAACAAGTTGTGGAGTTTGTCGAGCCTAGCCAGGATGTTCAGCCCATACAGCATCCTGAACCTGCAAGTCAACCGGTGTCACAAGAATTCATGACTTCTAGACGCTGTAAGTGTTTTCAGTATTTTTATTGATTTATATTTTTACTTGGTTGATTTCTTTGTTCGTAACTATCAGCAGAAGGTTATCATCATCATCATTATTGGCCAATAGCAGTTCACTGCTGGACATAGGCCTCTAATGCTATTTTTTACCTGGCTTGATTACTAGTATAATAATGATATAATAGTTTAGCATTATTTGGAGTGTAATAAAAAGATGAACTATGATTATACTTAGACTTATAGATAATACATGATAAAATGGACACACCATTTAGATAAAACCCATACATGTATCTTGGTATTTTGTAAATTGGAATTATCTTTTACAGGCTCTCAACCAACACGACGTAGGAGACAATCTGCTACTGACACTGATGTCAGAAGCAGATTGTTTAATATTGAAGAGCAGCGACTAGAAATTAATAGAGTCAGGAACACCGAGTTGGCAGGCATTAAGGCTACCCTGCTGGAACTCTCTGAGGCAAACAGAGAAAACATCAGAGAGTTTGCAGGCATCAAGGCTGCCCTACTGGAACTGTTTGGGCTTATTAGAGAATATTTAATAGATAAATAGAAATATTAAATTTATTTTAGCTAAGTAATATTGTAAGTAGATATTAAATTTAAAATAATTGTATTCTTAATGGCTTTATTTAATTATTTTACCTATTCCTTTCCAACATCTCCACTAACCTAGCTCTTGGTCTTCGGCCTGCATCTAAGGCTTGAGAGGCAGTAGTGGCAGGTTCCGCAGGAGCTGAAACCTGCCTGCCTTTCTCAGCTTCGAGTTGCACTTCTGTCAACTTGGGAACTGCAATACCAGCCCTTATACATAAATTATGTAGGACACAGTAGGCTATTATAATTTTACCTGCTGTTTCAGGGCAGTAATGGAGTTCCCGAGCTGACAAAAGACATCTCCAGCGACCTTTCAATATTCCAAACGTGCGTTCTATGGTGGAGCGTGCACGCTTTTGCACACTTCCATCCATTTCAGTTCAATTTTCTTTATAAAATCACAAAAACGAAAATCAAAAGGTAACACTTTTGGTTTCGTCGATTTGAGGTTAAAAATCCGAACAAAGATCCGTCAAATTCAAATGTTTGTTCCGAACTTTCGTGAATTAGAGTAGGCTTAGAAAATTTAAAAGTCAAACAATTTTCGTTCGAACGAAGTTTCGTAACGAAATGAAACCGGAGTAGTAATTACGCGAACTTTCGATCGAATTTTCGTTTTTCGTTGAAAGAGAGTAGACCTCCTGTTCACCACAAGTGTTTATCCTGGGGTGTACGGGGTTCCAACCCCTATCTTCGGAACCCAAGCCAATCCCACCTGCACGTGGTGCACCCTGCTAAACGAACGGGGCTCTGGCGGCCGGCTGATTGCGGCATAGCACAGCCTACATCGGCACAGCTAAATACCCTGGCCACCGACGGGCAACAGCGTCGGTGGTGCGAGAAGCTGTGCCCTGCGATCCCCAACCCGCATGCCCAGCGTGGGGATTATGGGCATATCCCCCTTTATTAGGGGAGGCCTATGTCCAGCAGTGGACTGATATAGGCTGGTGTGGTGTGGTGGTTTATCCTGGGCGGGAATCAAACCCGCGACCTGCAGCTCATAAGACAGAGTTACTACTAAATCGAGCTATGAGGCCAATATAACATGTCCTAGGTACACTTTATTTTACATTGCGAAGAACAAGGATAATTTAATCCACTGGCATCTTGAGACATGCACTTAAATCCGAATTTGTTGTTTATGTGATCTTGTAACTAATCGTAAAGTCTTTTATCTTTTCAACTGAAAGCTACTATTTTAAGAGACTGTCTTTGTAGATTCATTCAATTTTACCTTAGAGACTTCCAGCGCTGTAAAACCAAGTAAATTATTTCCAACGAGCAAAATTACTGGTATACAACTTCCTTATAATTTAGATTGCTTTGTTTATTATATAACAAAAATGACGAATATCAATGCTCCTATTGATGATGACATAAATATGATAATTGTAATAACAGAATACAACTGATCTCACCCTTTCTTTTCACGGGTAAACTGCATTGTCATATTAAAGGTAGCTAGATGCTTTAGTTTCATAGGGCTTATACCTATTCGGGACGTTACACAGTCTTGTAACTTTTTCAAACTATGCACATATCATAGCACTTTCAAAGTACATTATCAATATGTATTGAGCTGCTAAGCCAACCTCACCTGCCCGTGGTGCATCCTAAAAACGTTGAAAAACGTTTTGGAAGCCGGCTGATAATGGCATAGCGCAGCCAAATGCCGGCACAGCTACATCCCATGGCCGCTGATGGGTAGCAGCGTTGACGGTGCGAGAAGCTGTGCCCTGCGATCCCCAACCACATCGTGGGGATTATGGTCACATTCCCTTTCTTATTATGGGAGGCCTATGACCAGCAGTGAACTGATATATACTGATGTATGTATGAATGTACTTATACGCTGAGCCGATCTAGGCTATCTAGGCTCGAATAGCTTAAGTAGCATAAGTTAATCGAGGGTATAACCTACATTTAAACACAAGCACGTTGATGGCTTCCTGCTCTATATCAACAGCTGTGTCACTAAAAGCGTTAACACAAGATTATATTAAGTTCCGAGCTGGAGACGCTTGCAAATTTTAATTTTTTAAATTTAAATGTTATGATATTAGACAGATTGGCTATAATTATGAATATCAAGGGGATATTTACTGCTATTACTTACTGATGCAACTGCGTCGAAATATCGGGAAACAACAGAACTCACAAATCATGGTAAATATCCCGTTGATATTCATAATTATGTTCACAACCATGATAGTTTCAAAAGTTCAGATTGGCTATGTAACTATAAAAAGTTACTTTGCTTTAATTCCGGTAGTTCAAGTACTATTTTTACAAACTTTTAGTGTCCGTAAAGGTTTTACCGCTTTATGTACTTATTATTGATTGCGTGGCTTTCATATTACTGCGGTCATGAAGACCTATTGTGTTAAAAAAAATGTATGTACTTAACGTTATTAATTCAATACCTAAAATAAACTGGACAGTGACCTCATCATAAATTTAAACTAGAATTACCTAGTACATTTGTTATCCAATCGAATTTCCTGTTTGCGGTTAGGGAGATTAATTTTACACTTGGCAAAAATCAAAGGGTTATCTGCTTTGGTGGACAGCTGTCCTTTATCTACCATTACTCATATTATATCAATCGAAACACAATGCTTATTACTTCATCGATATCATAACTTGTTTGTAGCTCTATGCATTCTTAGATTATAATATAACAAACTTTGTTTTATGACATAATTGGATCAGTGTACATATACTGGTACTCTTATTTGCCCGTGGTGTATGAGGTAGATCTCTACATGCTACGATCCTGACTTCTTTAGCTTCATTCACTCTGATCACTTTCGTCATGTATCCACAGTTTACGGAACTCAGCCGGCTTAGCACAACTAACGTTGACAAGGGATTTTTGGCGAAAGAATGGAGAAAACCTACGTTTGGATGTATATTGGCAACATTTGAATATTTTGAGCATGTTTATCTTAAGGGATGGATAAAAATAACCGTTCCATGTATTTCTAACAGGCGACGTGTCGGAAGTTATTTCATGGAAATACAAATTACACGTTATGCCGTTTTTTTCCGTGAAGCCGCATTGCCGTGTTTCGGTTTGAAGGGTGTTTGTGATAGGTAATGGTTACCACTTAACAACAGGTGGGGCATGTGCCTACTCCATCTTCAAGTACCATAAACGTAGAAACATTGCTGTCTGTAAGGCATTTAAAGGGATACACAGATATGAAAAATTTAACAGCTGTATACTTCGTAACAAAACGATTTTCAAAGCTTCGGCGGTATTTGTGATACAGTGGGCGTGTATCTGAATGGGGCGTAATAGACACAATTCGTTTTTGCTGCGGGACCAATGTTGGTCGGCATATATTCCCACACGACAAATGTGAAAATCCTAGTATGGGGTCAAAACTCACTACTACAGTCCCCGTAAGGTGTTCCCCACTCCATCTTTAGAACCCTAGCCAACTTCACCGGGACGGCACGTGGTCCACCCTGCTAGTTAACAAATAGGGCTCTGGGGTCGTGATCCCCAACCCGCATGTCCCGTGTGTGGATTATCGACATATAGGGGAGGCTATGTCCAACAGTGGACTCATATAGGCATATAGGTGGTGGTGGTCAAAACTGAGGGGACATGATGGGAAAATGATTTCAACATAGTCTATCTTGTACAATGTACAATACACCCCAATGCGGGACTTCAGTGCAGAACCTTCATCCCTCCTCTCCAGCACCTCAAATTGAATTAGAATCGGTCTATATCGAGGAACTGGCCTCAGAGGCTTGATTCTAAGGAACAGAGATGATTGTCGCGTTAGGTATATCGTAAGTACTGTCAAATTTACATAGAATTTTGACAGTCCTCGCTTATAACTAATGAGATAATTATATTGTACTGTGTGTATCAATATATAACAAGGCAGATATTGATAACTTGTCCGTAGCGCAAACTAGTTTATAGATTTTTGGCTGAAAAACAGCGCTGAGCGTCCGTCGTTCAGAACATGCTGAGCCAACCTCTGTTTCGGCACAGGGTGGCCCGAAAATCTACCTTGGCCAACACCTCTGCTTATAGGCACTAAGTTGTTTATACCTTTGTGATTTGTGTTTTCGTTTTACAATGTAACCTATGTGTTTCCTTGTCCTCTTGTGTCAAATTAAATATTTTTTTCTATTCTATTCTGATAAGGATACTCACTATTTCGCCGAGTCAGTGAGCTGGTATTCCCGTCTGCGATCGTAGCACTCCTGAATGCCCGCATCAGCCCAAAGACCCTTTATGGCCTCGACGTACGGACTCTCGAACGTTGTCACGCTTTCAAAGTCGATCGATGATATCAACTCCGCCTTTTCCTGTAATTCATACGAGTCCGTATTAGTCACTGAGTTAATTTGAAGAGGGATGAGCAGGAAAATGTAAAAAAATAAATAAATAAATAATTCTGGACACTATCGCGCAGCGTCGTGTGGACCCAAAGTAAGCAGACATGACTGATATTATTTTGTAAACACATACATATCAACAACACCCAGACCCAAGACAAATATTTGAAGATCATACAAACATCTGTCTCGCGATGGGAATCGAACCGAATGGGATGGTTATTCTGCGTCTCAAGCAGTCCTTTGTCCACTGCGCTAATGAGGTCGTCAAAAACAAAGAGAGCCAATGCTGGCTTCCATCCCAGAGTCAGGAAAATAACTTATAAATTTGGTTCCAGACTTTTTGGTCTTTCTAGCTCCGAGTATCTAACAACCATAATCATTGCAGGTCAGTCATGGTTTATTTAGCCGAGAAACTTGCAATATCGTACAACCAATCGTAGCGAGTCACATAACTTTTATGAAGTTTATTTTTATTGTTTCTTATGGAGCAGCTGTAGACCTCGAGGCTTGCGTGGGCAAGGATAAGATCGACAATGGGGAGAACCTTCCCAGAATATGCCTCTTAACTCTCTTTTTAAAGCCTTTAGGATCATTAGTCGATGAAAAACAGACGCTGGCAGCTGATTCCAAATTTTAGCAGGCGCATCCAAACTATGTTCGAAGCGCTTAGTGCTGTTAAATGGAATATTAACTTGATGCTGATGGTATTTAGCACCCGAATTTCCAGTGGAATAATGGTGTATTTTAATAAGAGGTGGCTTTTAATAACGATAAAAAGCCAACTCATATTCATCAAAGAAACTTTACTCAGGAATGGAGAACTGAAGTCACGCTGGCGGCAAGCTCAAAACGGTAATGCCCTTTTTACAGACAAATTTACGGTAGATAACTTATAAAAAACATATTCCTCCCTTCTCATGAGCTATAGGCCAACTCTGGTGTCGGAGTTTTTAGGCCGCCCGAAAGCAAACATGACTTAACTACCGAAAAAGCCGGTACCAACATCTTTACATGCCTTCCGAAGCACGGAAGCGCTCAGATATAAATGCTACAAAACGGTCAGCCATCTAAGTAGTGACCGGGCGGAGTATAGCTTAGCCAAGATGATCTGCTAACAGCACAGAAGTAAGCCGGACGCTTCAAAAACATGTAAGTTTACGGGATGTTTCACACACGGTCAACTAATCCCAAGCTAGGAAGAGCCTGTACCTGAACAATAGAGACTGATATCACATACATAGATACTTTTATAACACCCAAACACAGAACAAACATCTAAGTTCGCCACGCAAATGTTTGTACTGAGTAGGAATCGAACCCACGAACTACAGCGCAGAAGACAGAGTTACTACCAACTGAGCTATAAGGAAAGTCAAAGTGTCAAATCAGGGAGGTACTTACACCATTGGACGGATTCCCATATTGTATACTGAGTAGTTCCATAGCGCGTATCATACTCTGCATCGCCATGAAGATATTCTGGTAGACGAGCTTGATGAAGCCGCGCTTGTCATCGTCGCTGTAGCCGGAGCCGTGGATGATTCTCATCTGTTTGATGAATGTAGACTTGCCTGACTCGCCAGTGCCTGTGGGTCATGAAAGAAAGAGTTTTGTGAATTCATACAGGGCTCTTTTAACGGCTCTGCTATAAAAAGCAGAGCCGTCCTAACCTATACTAAATGTTATTCAGACACTCTTAGTGACAGATGACACAGAGGGAAAGAGTTTAGTGTATTCGCATAGGGCCCGTTTGATGGCTCTGATTTAGGATGGGTTAATTACTCAGGTTCTCTGAGTGACAGATGTCAAAGTGGGAAAGAGTTTAGTGTATTCGTACAGGGCCCTTTTGACGGCTCTGTTTTAGATCAGGGTTCCTAGTGCGAGTTTTTTACCAGCTCGAACGCGCTTGCGTTTACGCAAATTTGTATGGAATCGAGGTAGCGCCAACTAGTGAAAAACGCGTGGCACTGACTCCATACAAATTTCCGTAAACGCAAACGCGATCGAGCTGGTAAAAAAACTCGCACTAGGCACCCAGATGGACCAACTTGCAAGGTGTAGGTGGTGGAAGGAAAGCGCTCAAGATCTTTTTTCTTGGAAATATTTGGAGGAGACCGATTTTCACCTGTTTCCTTATACTACAAGTTGTTGATCTTGATGATAGTTGCTTAGATCACTGCTCAGTAGCGGTTCGAGAAAATAATTTAATAAGCTCTTAAATTTCTTCCTATGGACGTCCGTAGGGGCTGCTAAGAGATCGCACCAGCGAATATCAGAAGCATCATGCACATGTTTAGGTTTATTCCTTTCACTATAATACTACTAATACTTGCAGTTTTATAGGCTAAAGATGAAAGCTGGCTAGTTAGTTTCTTATTGGTGATACTGCTAAAGGAACGGTAATATTAAACCAATGGTATCGCGTAGGTACTATTACCATTTGAAAATGCAACTCTATCGTAATATCCTTCTAAAAATGTATCATTTGTCAGGAATATTCTAGTCTCTGTGGTTTTGAAGTTTGGCTGAACCTGTATGAATTTAATTCGTGGCGAAAGTAGAAAGGATCATGATAACGACACGAGAACAACATTGTTTCACGTATCGGGAACTCAAGGGAGAGAATAAGATGCCCTGGACATGACTGGCATTACAATGAGAAGATTACTGAGCGAAATGTGGTACTTATGATGCATGCCTTGCAACGTAATACCCAATTATATCTAGGAGAATCAGTTTGCGATAAGAAATTGATGGATGTGTAAGATTAAAGGAAGTGAATGGGCCAATTGAATGTCGAGTTTTCTCAAGCAATGTTGAAATGAAAATAACGGATTAGAAAGGGTTATAACTGCTTGACTGCAATCACCCTCGGCTGTTGGCCTCCGCGACCCGCAATCAAAGGTGGTTTCCTAATATCCCATATTTTGTTTTCAACTTAGCTGGAGAAGATTCCACATTTGGCCTCCTAAGGGAGGGTTCGCAAAATTAAGCGATGTTTTAAGAGAATAAGCTGCAAAAAAGTCAGGATATGAGCGACTCCTAAACTGAAAGCTATCAATGGATAACTTGTTGCACAGCTTGTAACAATTTCTGAGGTCGCATACCTTTATCGTAAGGGTTATTGAGTAAAGGGTATAAGCACCTTACAAGTAGAGGGAGGCCGAAGAAGAGATGGATGGATTGTGTGAAAGAGGATGTATATGAGAGTGAAAGAAGTGAATACAGAGATAACAGCCGATAGGAGTGAATGGAGAAAGAAAACCTGTGCCGGCCGACCACGTAATGCGGAATAAGGGCAGGGAAATGATGATGAGTGAAGTAAGTACTACATGGCAATGTTTGTGATAATTTAGGTGTACTCAATTCCGCCACGGCCAATTTTTTTTAGATATTATAATAATCTAGGTCGATCGCTTAAAATTGGGTTCTATATTAAAAATTTATTTATTCTATAAGAACTGTAAAGTACACTTTGAATCGTCATTTAATTTACACCAATCCGTAACGCGACCACACCGAGAAGAATTGTCAAGAAACTCTGCTAGGCTTATATTTTTTAAAGTCCATGTTATTACAATCTCTACTCTTAACTATTACATTTTTTTTTGAGGGAGTTGGAGACAGTTTCTTTCCAAGCTTTTTTGGTCATCTAAATAATCTGAAATTTTATAATAAGCTTTATTATAGAGTTTACCTTCATTTCTAGTGTTAAATTTATGATTGTATTTTTATTGAAAAAATTAATATGTTTTCGGACATACATTAAGTTTTCATTATATATTGGCACGGCACTGTCAGAACATTTATTTCTTTAAACTTAGTTCTAAGTGATTCTCTGGGGCCCATATTATAAATTGCACGAACAGCCCTCTTCTGCAGCATTCCCTCACAACAAAATGTTGTACGACATAATGCTGTGGAAGTAGCTGAAATAAACCAGTCTAGCCGTTTCTACGTCATCGTTATTTTCGTCTACTAAATGCAGGATAAATATATGCTGTAAATAGATAACGGATATATATATAATATAATATAATAATCTAAAGGTTTTTGACGCAACCTTCTTGGTAAGAGGCTGAAACTGCTTCGGCGCTATTCAGCGCTGCTTGGCCCAAGACGCCGGTAATGTCACCTTATGCTCACTAAGAACATTATAATGTAAAAGCATCGATGGAGCGTTGTCTATCATATAAGTAAACTAATTTAGCAAATGTTCAAGCTTGTTAGTAGACTTTACTCAGAATACGCTTAACTCAGGTTAATCATTCATCCTACACATAGTCAAAGTTTTTCTGGACCAGCCCCTTAGCATGCCGTTTTATGTCTACTCTACGATAGAGAAGCGTGTTTTTCCTGATTGTGGGCCTCCCTGCATCCCAAACCTGTCTATTTTTCCCCCAAACGCTGAGATCTATATAGATCTAATGTTGCTAGATCTACATCCAAAAATAAGTTTTCTCTACTCTTCCGTCGACAAATCCCTTGTCTACAGTTGTTGAGCTAAGCCGGCTGGTATAATCAAAAGGCTTTTACTTTTATCGGGGTACCACTTGAGCGAAGCCATGGCCAGTATCTTATATCTTAGCTTAAAATGTGATTAACATCATAGGAATCAATAACAGATTATCTAATTTAGGATCAATGTAGGTGTGAATACTCTCCCACACAAACTTATACTTGCTGACAATAAACAATAATAAAATCAATCTAGTCGATATAAGGTATTCCGCTTAGACTTTTACAAAGGTTAATAGGTTACAAAATTTTGACTGGTAATTTTAATTAGCTCTGCCATCTCATTCATGATCGTGGTTTTGTTTGTCCAGGACAAACAATTGCATGCTCAGCATACATAGATGTTTTATGTGTATAAGTCCTAACTTCTAATAATATTATAAATTCTAATTATAATTCCTTTCCTAATCCTACTAATATTATAAATGCGAAAGTTTGTGAGTATAGATGGATGGATGAATGGATGAATGTTTGTTACTCTTTCTTGAAAAACTACACAACGGATTTGGATGAAACTTGGAATATATACATAGTTTGTGACCATACCTGTGATTAACACATAGGCTACTTTTATCCCGGTACCACGCTAGTGAAGCCGCGGGCGGAATCTAATCCTATCCTACTTCCTACTCATATTAAAAATGCGAAAGTTTGTGAGTAAGGATGTATGGATGAATGTTTGTTATTCTTTCACAAAAAATGTACTCAACGGATTTGGATGAACCTTGGAATATACATAGTTTGTGACCAGGATTAACACAAAGGCCACTTTGATTCCGGTACCACGCAAGCGAAGCCGGGAGCGGAAGCTAGTATTTCATATACTTATCCCCGTCCAAGCGCGTTGGGGCCGCGAAATTGCGATATTCGCTGGGCATACCTGAATGAGAGAGGCAAGGGAGGCTGGCAAAAACTAATGAAAGGTCTACCATCACCCAGCAGTGACTGAAATGATTAAAGATATTTCATAATAATCGGTAAAAAGATGTAAAAAGAAAATAATTAAAAAAAAAAGAAGATTTCAACGAATTGAGAACCTCCTCCTTTTTGATCGGTTATAACACCGGTACTCACAGACTCTGCCAATATTGGGATGCTCCATTACTACAATATTTATATTTTTAATTATAATATTTTACATTGTATGTAAGATTGCAGGAACCTATTGAACAAAATCAACCATATACCTCTAACAATAAGGCACTGTATAGAACTGATCATTTTGGTGTGTATAATACCTGTGTGGGAGATCTGTAAAATGGGTCATTGCTATGGTAATTGAACTTGGCCTATCAGGTTAGAGCTAATATTCCGAATGCTGGTTTTAAGATACTTGTTCTAAAAACCTAACAAAGTGATTCCGAATGCTGGTTTTAAGATACTTGTTCTAAAAACCTAACAAAGTGTGGGAGCTGCAAAACAAATATACCTAAGTGTACATTTTACAATCAATTTTCTTCATGTATATATGTTAGGTTAGAATATAACTAACCTAGAGTAATAATTTTAATTGGACCACAATATAGTCAAGAGTGCATAAGCTCAGAATGTAATGAATGCTGGACACTACTTATCACATAGCTGTGATAATATGCGAAAGGCCACTAGTAGAAGCTGGATGCGTTGAGCTGAGAACAGGGCGCAATGGCGCTCATTAGCTGAGGCCTAGGGTCTCTATATACTTAAAGAAGATTATTATTTGTATGTACATGATAAAAAGATCTGAAAAATCTACTCTATTTTACAGAGAATTCAAAAAATCCTGAGATTTCCAAAATCCAGCCGCAAATCTGAGAAGAGCCTAAAAATCCTGAGACCTCAGGATATGGTATATATGGTATGGATGATGATGGTGAGCTTGTATTATGAGAACCATGTGACCAATATACTACTTATCTATTTCACTAGCTTCCGCCTGCGATTTCGCTCGTGTGGTACCCGGATAAAAAGTAGCCTTTGTGTTAATCCAGGTCACAAACTATGTATATTCCAAGTTTCATCCAAACCTGTTCAGTAGTTTTTGCGTGAAAGAGTTTCATCCATAAACATTTACAAATAGAAAACACTCAAAACCAATGCAACCTCCCAAGTTTCTGCATCTCAGGCTGATGATCATGATCTATCTAAAGGCCTCCTTAGATTTTCAGTGTTCCCCATGCTATTCCATGCATAAAACATTTAACAGCCTGCCACGGATGAAGATTCATTGGGGATGAGTAGTCTAGTTACTGTTGCTGTAGCTGTTGTTCAGTACCTAATCTACCCAGGTGAATGGTACTATTTATTCATTTAACAGCTAATTTCATAATTATCAGTTAACTGCTGGACATAGGCCTCCCCTAATAAGCGCCATTGCACCCTGTCTTGAGCTGCATTCAGCTTCTACCAGTAGCCTTTCACAGATTGTCACTCCACCTCGCTGGAGGGCTTCCTACACTATGTTTGCTGAGCCGCATAGCCAATTAGATAGTGTTAAATTACTAAACACCGACTATAAATTGTAAACCGACACAGTTTTTCCTAAGTAAATTTTAATATCTCTGCATTTGCATGTTTCTCATGCCAGTCATTGAGTCAGTGTAAAAACGTGTGCTGAGTTATTCCTACACTATTATGATAATCTTTTGATTAATTATCTTGACTTGTCTTGAATGTTTGTTCATGTATTGATCAAATTATGCTGGGAGATTTTGATGCAATTTTTTTTCGCAATTAATTGAAAAATACTGAATTTTAAAGCTCGAATTTGCATCAATGGGTGTCAGAGAGATCGAAAAAGAGCATCGAATAATTCATCTTTAAGTCTTCCCTCACACTAATGTTTTATTTATATTAATGCATGTGAAAGCGAAAGTCTAACAAGTAAAATGGAGTTGGATAACTGGATAGGCATTTTGAGAAAGGGGACAGCACAACAATAAGGATGAAATAGGATACTAAAAAAGCAATAAGAAGCATTTGTGGCCTATGTACAGTTGGATTCATGTGACACAGCACCAGGGCTGAGCTGGCTATTTTTGTATAAACAATTGACATCATACCATGCCACCACTGGCCATACTCCATACAAAAAATGACTCGGCCTACCTCCGACACAGTGCAACATAAATTGCTTGTTTGTCCTAAATGGTACTCAATAGAGAAGGTTGCAAAGTACTATCAGCTACAAGTCTACCTTACCAACTTAAGGGTGCATTTTCTGTGCAACCACTGGCTGCTAGCCCCGCCTTATCAGATTTTAAACACTAATAAACGGAAACTATATGCTAATACTCATATTCGAAGGACATAAAAACAAAGGGCTTTCTCAAAAAGAAAGAGATTTTGTATCTCAGATTGGTCAAAAAAAGTGGACAAAGGAAAAGGGGGAATCAGCTAGCTAAACTGCTTGCAAGCAAAACTGTTTTAAAATTGCTAAGATAGACTTGTCGCTGATAGTACATGTCAAGAGGACTTTTTCACAGGACATGGCTGGAAATCAAAATAGTTTTACCGATTGTTAGAGTAGATTCATGTAAACAAAATTTGGAGCAATGTGAACGGTGGCAAGATGTACTTAAATTTTTTATTTGGACATGTCATGATGAGGAATGACAGTAAAGTAATAAGCAGAGTGTTTAACATGATTGTGGGGGAATTTGTTAGTTGAGGGAAGGCAAAAAAAAAAAGATAAATAGCTTTGAGATTGATGAAAGAACAAGGTGCTGAAATGATGTGGTCCATACTCTGTTTGAGACAAAGCCATGGACATGAAGATGAAATATGATCATAAGTTAGTTATTCTCATTAAGTTCAACAATGTACTGGGAAGCATGTTGCCACATCCCATGGTTCAAGTTATCACACAGAATTAACTTTTATTATGACATGTATTCCGACTAAACTCAACAACATAACGGGAAGATCTTGCCACAGTCCATGATTCCAATCAAAGTGCTAAATAAAGCTATAGATAATTGCAGCATCATGGTACAAGTTGGTAACAAGTTGATTTGATTGTGGAGAATTCTAAGGGATAAGATGCAACAGAACCCTGGGAGTTGCGTGTGCAGTTAGTTCAATGGTTTGGTCAGCCCATGGGCGCCGTATGCAAGCCATGCTATTCACCACTACTCATGAAACATGCACACTATTGTTATAGCAGTACAGAGTAGAGTTTGACATGGACCAATTTTGTGTAGAAAACTGATTTTCCTAGGGAACCATACTAACCTCATTCTATAATAAAGGTTATGCTTTGGTTTCCTTTCAAAATAATGTTTCAATAACTTGGGGATACAGATTAGAATCTAATCTTTTGATGTGTAATTTGATATGTCACTGATATCACAAATAACACAAGATGAATTTAATTCTTCACAGATATGCTAGGTACTCACCGAGCAAGAGTAACTTGAGTTCTCTCCTGGCATCTCGTTTGTCCTTTCGGAGCTGCCTCTCTATTTCCTGATTGATTCTTTTTTGTTCTTTGGCTTCTTCTGACATGCAGCACTCCATGATTCCTCAAAGCGGAGGGCCGCAGACCGTCCTCTCGCGCGGAGCCCTGTCCTTTCGGCAGGCCTTTCAACCGAGGCACACCACTCCTAAAATCACATCATTATTACACTCACTGCAACACGATAACCCGACACGGAAAGGCACACAATATCACGTACCGACGCGACAACGCGCGAACAACCATCCGAACTAAAAACTATCTAATACAAAAACCGACAATCCGGTCACTGGGTGTGGTGACGATCGGTCATATACATAAACGCTTCTGTCAACTGTCGACATAAACACTCCGAAATCCGCTTTTATACGAGCGTGGAACCTTGCGAACCGACCGTATAATCTTGTTAATGTAACTAGATTCAAGAAACCTATGGCTATTCCCCACACGTGTGTATTAATAAGATTAAAAACTGTGAGCAAACAGCGGATTGATGATACCTAGTAATCTACTGATAACTAGAACGGCCTATGTCTAGGTTACGAAGTGATATGTAAGGGCACATAGCGCTTGAATTGACGCGTCTTTTATTCACTTTTTCACTTGTTACATACCCGAACGTTTATCCATAGGGCACGATCAAATGTTCCACCTCAAATTATTGCACTAACCACGATTATTCACTCAAGTCATACACCGTCCGCCTCTCTCAATATGGCGCTGGGAGATTTTGGGCGATAGGTGTTCAGTGCGCGTGCGTTGTTTGGGTATTAGCAGATAAAAAAATGTTGACGTAAAAATTAAGACAGCGTTATCTGAATAATACAATAGGATTTTTTAATTTTTATGCATAATTTTATGTAGTCGAAAATGAAAATTGACTTATTTTCCATACTCATTAAAACTTGACAGCACTCAGCAGTAGTAGGCATCTGTCAAAAAAATTGTTGCTGTCAAAAGCAACTCAAGACATATCAGTGACCTAAAGCGTTTCGTTTTTCATGGTTTTCATAAATTTTTCTTAGGTGTTTGGTTTCTACACATTTTCACATGTTTATCGTGCCTTCTTGTTTCAAAAGCCAAACTGTTTGATTGAAAAAGTTGGTGCTAAAATTTTTATGGCAAATTATTTTTGAATAATTGCATTGTTGTCTATGGTTTTTAGATGTAATTTTAGCAGGCACTGAAGGCAGTTCATCATCGAACACAAATTATACTCCACATGCTGTTCATTCGTACATAGAGAAATTAAACGCTACGCCATTCGTTGTTCATTCAGGCATTCAGTGTATGCCTTTTTCAAGCCTTTTTGAAAAGTGAAATAATTGGATTATAAAAGCAAATGCAATAATCTTGTATAATTTGTCATGTCCTAAATAGAAAAATAATCGGCAGGTTCACGGATGGTTTCTTCTTCGGCTTTTCCGAATAGTCTGATCTACAGATTAATATGATGTTAACTTCCGACAACCGGACAACCGGAACACACTCACGCTATTCATTTGTTCGAACATGAGTATAAATTACGCCCGAATCGAATCGAATATCAGAGTCCGAATTCTTTTTTGTGCCGAAGGCGTAGCTGATTCGCCCATTGCCATCGTTCAGAACTCTAACCTCTAACCGGCGCAAAATGGTAAAGATATAATTATTAGGTAGGTACTACCTAGATACTACCTAGGTATATAATACGTCTTTACCTACAGTTTAGCGGAGCTAAAGGCTATTTAGCTATCATCTACCTTACGATGTTAACTTTAGTATCGATGGCACCACTAATGGAGATTTGGAGCTAGACAAACCCCCACTCCTTTAAAAAAAAATCGCCTGAGTACGCTGATAAAAAATATTGATGCGGAACTCCTCACTCTTACGTCTATATGCCTGGTTTTCCGCTCCTTCTTCATTTTAGGTTTCTATTTTAGGGTATCCTGTTGGAACACGGAAACACCTTCCGAATCGGATGGCCGATCGGACGTTTATTCAGTGTTTCAAGAAAATGTAGACGCGAGCGCCTCCCGGTTGTTATATCATAATAGATGAAACAAATGAAACAAGAGAGGATCTGAAAACAATAGTGTGCAAGACTGCCGAGGTGCTGAACATTCCTCTGGATAGTAACTCCGATATCAAGAATATCTATCGCACTAACTCTAAATCACAGATAAATCCAATCATAGCTGACTTCACAACTGTATTTACAAGGGATCGCTTTCTAAAATCCCTCAAAAAATTCAACAAGGAGCATCAGTCGGAAAAGCTAAGTACTGCAAGCTTGGGCATCGGTGGTCCAAGCAAACAAATCTACCTATCTGAAAACCTGACACAGAGAGTCAAGAAACTATATTTCTTAGCCCGTGAATTCGCTAAAAGTAGCGACTACTCCTTCTGCTGGCTATCGTTTGGGCGAATCTATCTACGCAAAACTGAAGGCTCGCCTCATATTCGCATCGATTCGGAAAAGGATTTGGATAAACTTAGACTTTAGGTAACTGGAATCCACCACATTACACTGTATTCGTTATTTTGTTCTACATACTATTGCCTTAGGGTAGGTATGTATGTATTGTTAGTTCTATTCAAATAATTAGCTTAGATCTTTGTTAAATACCCATATAATTCTAGTTAAATAAGTCATAAGTGTGTATAATTAACCGCTTATACGTCTATGGCTTGAATTACAGCATAAGTACGTTTATTACAATATCAACTTCAGAAATTTGAGAATAGGTTAGTGTATGAACTTTTTATCTTCTCTTCTGTAATTTGAATACTATGTATATTGTCTACTTTCTACTTCTCAATAATGAATAATCTTGTGCAGTTAACCACTGACGTTGATCATGTGATAAAGGCCGGTGAATCTTTTCTTCTGGATGATCCAAGTAACTTGTATAAACTGAAACCAACATCCAAAGTATCCCTCAATGTTGTCTGTCAAAACATACGGAGTATAAATAAGAACCTAGATGATTTCACAGTGTATCTAACCAGAAGTAAATTAGATTTTGATTTAATCTTACTAACAGAATGCTGGCTTCAAAGTTGTAGTTCTCTACCCGTTCTGAACCAATATAACTCTTATCGAAGCCGTAATCTTATGAACCAAAATAGTGGAGTCGTTGCCTATATACGGAATAATATAATGGATGTTACAATATACGAACCTAGTATAAATGAAGCCGACTGCCTAGTGGTGAAGGTTAGTGAAAACTACGCGTTCGTCTGTGTCTACAGATCCCCGTCGTTTGTTTCTATTAAAAACTTTTTAAATTCTCTGGACGTCCTTCTGACTAAACTGGGAAAAGTACCTAATATCTACTTAATGGGTGACTTTAATATTGATATTCGTACGAATAACACAGACAATAGGTCTGATGACTATCTAGACCTGCTTGCGTCTCATGACCTGTTACCTGGCCATCTGTACCCCACACGGTTAGATAAATGTTACGATCACTGTTTTATAAAATCGAGTACTGAAGTTATAACTGCCATTTGTGACTCATCCGTCACTGATCATAAATGTGTCTATGTTGCCATATCTCTAGCGCAAAAACTTAACACAAGACAAAAGAAGGTATTCAATAAAATTAACTACACAAAATCCTTTGAATTATTAAAAAAAGTTAATTGGAATACTATTCTATTAGAAACAGACCCGAATAAAGCTAGTGAGATCTTTATTAGTACAGTGACTGAAATTGTCAAAATTAGTACCCAAACAATTGCAGTACCAAATAGAAAATTAACCCTTCAGCCCTGGGTCACCCCAGGTCTTTTAAGATGCATGAGATTCAGAGACACGCTTCATCGACGTTATAATAAATCACCAAATGATAAAGACTTAGAAACTACTTACAAGCGCTATAGAAATTACTGCAACAAGATTTTGCATGATCTTAAAAATAAGCATGATCGATCGGATCTCGAAGACGCCAAAAAAGATATTAAAAAAACTTGGAATGTAATTAAACGTGTATGTAATCTAAACAATTCTAATAAATCTGGCAAATCTAACGACCTCCTAAAACTCAAAACCTCTTCCGAAGACTCGATTAATTATATAAACGAGTATTTCGTAAACGTAGGCCAGAAACTGGCTGCAAATATTCTGAATAAATTAAATATAACTGAAGAAAGACTAGCACATGACCATAGACCCAAAAATATACAGTTAAATTCATTTATGCTCCTGGAAACAGATGAGTGTGAAGTTAATAAAATAGTAGCATCATTGAAAAGCTCTTCCTCTACTGGCTGGGATAGCATATCATCTATTTTTCTGAAAAAATGTATAAGTTTCCTATGTACCCCGATTGTTTATTTATGTAATCTCTGTTTGTCACAGGGTGTTTTTCCTAATATACTGAAAGAATCTATTGTGATACCAGTTTACAAGTCCGGAGAGACTGACACCATAACAAATTATCGTCCAATATCGCTCTTACCATCCTCGGCCAAAATTCTGGAAAAACTAATAAACGTCAGGCTTATAGGTTACTTAGAAAAGAATAATATCATTTCAAAAAATCAATTTGGTTTTAGAGCAAAAATATCTACCGTAGACGCTATCGAAGGCCTTGTAACTCACGTTGCTGACAATCTCGATAAAAAACAAAAATGTATAGGTGTATTTTTGGATTTGGCCAAGGCCTTCGATACTGTGTCTATTAGGGTATTGCTCCGCAAATTGGAGGCTTTAGGCGTTCGAGGCATCCCATTGAAATTTTTTGAAGATTATCTGCGAGACCGATCCCAGGTTGTAAAAGTAGCCGACACTTTCAGCACCAAAAAAATGATTAACTTCGGGGTGCCACAAGGCTCAGTACTTGGACCAACCCTTTTCTTAATATATATTAATGACTTGTGTAACATTCTGTTGCCGAACACTAAAATCATTAGCTTTGCAGATGATACCTCTATAATTTTTAAAGGTGATTCTTGGGAGGATGCTCGTCGGACAGCTGAGAACGGAATGCGCACTATCATGAACTGGCTTAATACTAATTTACTAACATTAAATCTAAGTAAAACAAAGTATATAGCTTTCTCAATTTACAATAATAGTAGGCCTAGTTCAAACTTCAACCTAAAAGTTCACTCCTGTCCTATAGATCACAACCCTAACTGTGATTGCTACACTCTAAATGCTTAAAACTCGAATCCGTAAATTAATTCACATATTTAAAAAAATAAGACACTTGAAAGACGAACCAACAAACAGAACTGTCTATTTAACTCTCTGTCAATCCATAATAACATATGGTATCTCAGCCTGGGGAGGTGCAGCAAAAACATTTCTAATTAAATTAGAACGAACCCAACGCACTATACTAAAGGTCTTGAAGTTTAAACCGTTTAGATACCCTACTGTTGACCTCTATAGAGACTCACTGGTACTCACTGTACGTCAACTTTATATTAAAATTATAGTTCTACGTCAACATTCCAATCCTGCTCGTAATGACAAACGCTACAGCAGAAGGGTGCATGAAGTCTATGAAGTTCCTGCATGTAGGACTTCTTTTGCACATCGCTTCGCTTACTTCTTGGCACCGCTTCTTTACAACCGCATTAGTAAAAATATAATTCTTAAAGACAATACAAAGTACATCTGTAGTAAGAAACTAGAAGAGTTTTTGTCACAACTTGACTACGACTCTACCGAAGGACTACTAGCAATTATGAAATAGAGCTGGGATAGTTTGACCAATATTTGGGATATAGTTCACTACAGGTGCCTGTTTAAGTAACCTCCCTCTTATTGAGTTTTGATTCTTTATCTACGTACCTATATTTTCGTTATTTGTCTTGTTTTCTTTTTCTTTTTCCTTATTATTGCTCCTGTTTACTCTGTTGTGATATATGTTGAGTTGTTGTTTTAATAATCCTTGTCTTTATTGTCTCATATTGTTTACCTTGTCTTGTTTTATTTTTTATATTTAAATAGTATGTAAGTCTTTTAGGATACTCTAGTAACGGTAATAGAACTGTACCTACCATATTATAATCAGAACTTAATTTAATGTTTCGTGGGTAACTAATGTAGCAATTAGCACACTTTGGGTAATAAATGGGGTGAAGAGCTTATTTTCCTCGCCGTAACACAGTTAACAACTAGCACGGGAGGTAAGAACTCTGAGCCACATAGTGCCTGCGCTATTTTTGTCTCTCTATAGATAATGTATGTTCCCTCTGGAAATAGCACATAAGTAAGGTACTATGTAACTATATTAAGTTTTTGTGTGAAATAAATTATCTTATCTTATCTTATCTTATCTTATAGATACCCACTTTATTCCGAGTATTTGAAGAAGAAACCGGATGACTCATTCAAGGCCCTGCAAGGCGTGCCGCCCTCTATTGGTGAGTAGCGAATTGTCTAATTACTCTTCAGAGAGGGGGCAAAAATTAAAAATCATGTGAGAGCTCGCATGTAAACTCCTTGGTGGTAGTGGTAGTAAGTAGTACTAGTTACCAAACCTTACCTACCAAGACCAAAGAGGTTAGATCAGAAAATCAATCTTACCCAGCATTCTGCATTCCAACAATACCAGACGATAAGCAGTGCATACCTAAACCTAACTACCCATGTTTGTAAAAAGAAGCCGTACCATTATTGACTTGACCTGAGCATCGCACAACGTCGCGTGTTTGTCCTAGACATGCTACAGATTAACCTTGGAATGAACCTTGTTACTATGGTCTTGACTGTATAGGTAGGTCGTACCTACTTGCCTAGGTGCTTCAAGCAACTCGCTTCTAGTGTCTGCTCTTTAGATAGGGACTTACCTAGGTGCCTGGAAGTTGTTCCGAAGGTTCGTATACTATGGGGTACTGGGTAGGCATTGGACTGCTCTAAAATAAGTCTCACCATCATCATCATTTCAGCCATTTTTGAGCTAGCCTCCCTTTTGATTATGCCACTCGCCTCGATCCTAGTCTGAGCTACGTGCCACACTCGGGTTTTTCTGACATCGTCGACTTAGGTATGTCGCCAGTGGACTTCCCTTAGTTCTATGACCATCTCTAGTCAGTACTTGAATCCATCTGTCGTTAAATTTGAGGCTCAGCTTTTCTTTACTATAATGTGAGCTAGGCGGCTGTCCCCCCACCCCCTTTTTACTCACTTAAGGTAATGGAAAGCCTTTAGCATTCAATTAAAATTTAACCAAATTAATTCTCACTCGTACTATGTTTACGTACCTTCCTATTTACCAACCGGCATTTTAGATAGATATATAGATAGAAATCTCTTTATTGTACCTACTCGCACCAACAAAAATAGATAACAATACAATACAATAACATTAATGAAAGTACAAAATTTTTTTTGCTAATACCTATCCCTTTTGCAGTCGTTACGCTGCCTTGTCGGAGGCCTTTGGACGGTGTGAAAACTCCGACGCCAGAGTTGGCCACTAGCTCATAAATACACGAAGAAGAATATCCAAAAAATCGTGACTATAGATGTAAGGCCGGTTTAACACCAATTAAACCAACCCGTTTAAAACGAAAAAAAAAAAACAGTTTAATACAGTAATAAACCATCTTTTACTATTTATTTATTTTATGCAGAAGGTTGCGGGTTCGATTCCCGCCGCGGGACAAATGTTTGCATGTTCTGCAGATATTTGTCTCGGGTCTGGGTGTTTTTTTATGTATGATATGTATGTATTTACAAAAAAAGTATACTATGTAATATATCAATCATGTGGTTCCCATAACACAACCTCTGCTTAGCTTGGGGCTACATGATGCTGTGTGATAGTTCAGCATTATTTATTTTTATTTATTTATTTAAAACGGCTGGTGTTGATGACTATGTTTTTTCTTTATTATAACTATACTAGCTTCCGCCCGCGGATTCGCTCGCGTGATATTGAGATAAAAATTAGCCTATCTGTTAATCCAGGTCTTAAACTATGTATATTCCAAGTTTCACCCAAATCCGTTCAGCCGTTACGGCATGGAGCGACGTCAAACATACTCACACACACATAAACTTTCGCATTTATAATATTGTTGTGATTTCCTTGAGTTTATTGAGATAGGGATGTAACGGAGTACCTATAAAACAGTTTACACAGGTAAATATTTTTTAAATGTGTGATACTGATACACTGTCTGACCAAGCGTTTAAAGATAGATAAATTATTTATTGTACACCAAAAAAACTCAACAATTCGCAGGAAAATTTACAATTAAAGAAAAGTTACCATGGGCGGTGGTCTTATCACTAAAAGAGATCTCTTCCAGACAACCTTTGGATAGCCACGAAAGCACGATACACAAGACGGCAATACATAAATAAACCGCAAAAAAACCGTATAAAACGATTTTTTTTGCGGATTTTTTTATAAAGCATTTTATTTAAAACGTTTTAAATCTGTTGATTTAAATCTATAATCGTGACTCAGGCTGGACAATTACATCCTCGTGGGTTCAAGTCCAAGCTATAAAATATAAAAATGCTCCTTTGAGGGTTAACATTTTATACCACGTCTATACAAACCGAGTGTAGCATCTTACACTACATTTGCTGCTCTACGGCCAAGTGGAGTGACCATCTGGGAAAGGCTGCTGGAACAAGCTGGATGCGATTGTGATAGGCCAATGCCATCGAGGAATAAGTTGATTCCTCGATGGCATATGTCCAGCACTATAGCAGTGCGGCTGTCATACCTAGGCACACAGTTGAAAGCTCTTTATACGTACCAAAAAATGGAGTGTAGGTACAGATATTTTTTGAGTATTGGGAAGTATGGGGATTAGAGATATCATTTTGTACAGAAAGTCATACTCGTTTAGTTATAAATATTTATTGAAATCCTTATCCTACAAACTATTTACAAAATAAAATTTACCCAATGGTCCAAATCATTATCACAATATTCTTAGACTAATTTCTAGTTCTTTCATAGCCAAGTAAGGTTACGTATTTTAATTTGGGTACACCTAGGCATCGAAATATATTTATATAACTATATCTCAATGCTCCTAGGTATTTCTTTGGATACCTTTGGACTTACCTATCTTCTGTTTTGGAGCTCTAGAAAATATAAATAGGTAGGTGGCTATGTAATTATGTAACCAAAACACATTTATGTAGCAAAACAACATTAAACCCCAAAAGGATAATAATGGCAGACTAGTTTCCGAACCAAAGTTTCCGAATGTTTTAAAATACCCCTATATTTTAAAACATTCGGAAACTTTCCGAATCGAATCCGTCAATTTTTGTTTTCTGACGGATTTCTAGGATCTTAAAACCTAGTGATGACGTCAAAACAAAACACACCCGGACAAAATAATGTAATTCTGGCTCAATCGACACTGACGGATTCCACTCGGAAACGATTCGAACATTTTAAAATACCCGCGCTTATGACTTGCCAGGATCCAGATTTGTCATTTTTATGATAAAAATTTAATGAATATGTTTTTTAAGGTGCCAGCCTTCGTAAGCCTTTTAGCTTAACTTTGGACCTTTGTGGCGCAGTGGGCCTGCCTGAGATGCAGGAGGGTACGGGTTCATTTCCCGCCACAAGACAACAGTATTGGTTTCGGGTCTCGGTATTTTCTTGTAAAATGTATGTAAGTAGGTAGTATATCAGTCATGTGGTTCCCATAATACAAGCTCAGGTTAGGGCTACATGATGCTGTGTGATACTGTCAGGCATTATTTATTAAGTTCCGTGGAAATGTCCGGCATTATGCGGCGATAAGTTTAGCTTTATTTATAGGCCATTCGAATACGAAATGACATTTAGCTAGTGATAACTAATTTAAGTTTATTTAAGCCTTTTTAAATGATTTCCAGTTATAAAGCTCCTGTGTTGCTGCCACTTGAAGCTTAATTAGTAATCTACTTAGATTATACAGTACAGGTGGCATGACTTGATTACTCCAAAAAGAATGACACTACGTAACCTAGTACGGTGCGGCTCCTACGTGGTGCTTTCAAATGACGAGTTAAAATGAGTCCCAGGAACTCGACATTGCAAAACTCGTCTTGTGGCTTCCCTTACTACTATTTATGCCCAAAGTTACGAGGCCTTAGCTAAAGATTTCATTTTTGGACTAAGTTCTGTTGTGTCATCAAACATTATCAGCTATCAGATTGGAATTGCCACATTTTTCACTGTGATACCAACGATACTGCCGGAAAGCTTATTATAGTGATAACAAAGAAAAGGCAGGTTACTTTGACATTTCACTGCAGATTTACAGTGCGATGAAGGTCCTTCTATTTTCCATAGCGTCAAACCTAAGACCCTCAGAGAGAGAACAGTTGAACTGACTGTCTGAATACGAATATAAATTGCTATTGCTTTTTGCATCATCTACGCAGTTTTTACAGTATCCAACTCTTTATTCGGCGGAACCCAGCCTCCGAAGGCTCTCTCGAACTCCTTCGCCACTGCTATAGTTAGGTGATCATTACACTTGTTCGCTGCTATTTGTATACCAACTGGCAGACCTTTTCTGGTTAAGCCTAATGGGCAAGCTGTGACGGGAAGTCCTAACGCGTTGAAGATGGTAAGGTAACCGCAGTTTAAGAACTTATAATAGACTCTATAGTGAAGGTGCGCTGGCTTTGGATAAGTCGGAGACAGTAATACTGCGTCATCAGTTAGAACTTTCTGTAAACAACAAAAGATTTTTATTAACTGGTTGCTACCATACACAATAGGCATGACGACTGAAACATTTTAATAAAACCGTCGGATAGATCAACAAAAAATGTTGGACACGTAATTTTTATTTTGTCAATTAAACGAAAAATTATAAAGTTAAAGTGCGTTGAAGTTCCGCGTTGAACAGAGGCTTAATCAGGAGGCTTAATTACGAAAAAGCATTCTATCGTAGACGTGAAATTTTGGCGCGTATGCGTAAGTAGATTAAAAAACACGCCTTTTCATCGCCAAAAATTTTTGTTATGCTTAACTAAGTACGATACGTTGGTTAAAATATTTGTGAGACCTACTGAAATGCTGGGAAAGGCCTAATAGCCTATAGCAGTCCACTGCTGAACATAGGCCTCTAATAAAGGGGGATATGCCCATAATTCCCACGCTATTCATGCGGGTTGGGGATCGCAGGGCACTTCTCACACCGCCAATGCTGCTGCCCGTCTGCGGTCAGGGGATTTAGTAAGGCGTTAGGCTGCGCTATGCTGCAATCAGCCGGCCGCCAGAACCCCGTTTGTTAGTTTGCAGGGTGCAACCACGGGCAGGTGAGGTTGGCTTGAGTTCCAAAGATGGAGGTTGGAACTCCTTACACCCCTGGCTGTCATGTTAAAGTCAAAGTCAAAGTCAAAGTCAAAGTCAAAAATCATTTATTCAGTAGGAACTGTATAGAACACTTTGAAACGTCATTTTTTTTAATTTACCACCAATTCGTAACGTGACCAAACAGAGAAGAATTGGCAAGAAACTCTGCTTGGCTTATATTTTTTTAACGTCATTGTACTTAATATCTATTACATTGTTTTTGATGGAGTTGGAGGCAGTTTCATCCCAAGCTTTTTTGTCATCTAAATAATCAGATATTTTATAATAAGCTTTATTACATAGATTACGTTTAACAACATTTTTGAATTTAGTTACAGATAGATTAATCACATCATTTGGGATTTTGTTAAAAAATCGTACAGACATCCCTTTAAAAGATTGACTAACTTTATGGAGCCTTACAGTGGGAACAGCTAGTTTATCTTTATTTCTAGTGTTAACATTATGATAGTCGCTATTTTTCTTGAACATGTCAATATGTTTTCGGACATACATTAAGTTTTCATATATATATTGGCACGGCACTGTCATAACATTTATTTCTTTAAACTTAGTTCTAAGTGATTCTCTGGGGCCCATATTATAAATTGCACGAACAGCCCTCCTCTGCAACACAAATATGGTGTTGATATCTGCAGCGTTCCCTCACAACAAAATGCCGTACGACATAATGCTATGGAAGTAGCTGAAATAAACTAGTCTAGCCGTTTCTACGTCAGTAAGTTGACGGATTCTTTTGACTGCGTATGCTGCAGAACTGAGTCTGTTCGACAACCCATCTATGTGAGCGCCCCATTGAAGCTTATTATCTAAAGTTATGCCTAAAAATACAGTACTGTCCACAAGATTTAGATCTTCATCTTTTATTTTAATGTTAGGTTTAACTTGTTTAACATTTGGTAATATAAATCTCATACATTTTGTTTTAGTCTCGTTCAGTAATAAATTATTTACATCGAACCAGTTAACAACTTTCGCTATTGCATTGTTCACGTCGTCAAAATTGGTTTGCCGTCGCTTTAATTTAAATAAAAGTGACGTGTCATCCGCAAACAATACAATTTCGTGGTTGTCTCTCACAAGTTGAGGTAGGTCGTTGATGTAAATTAAAAATAAAAATGGTCCAAGTATTGACCCTTGCGGAACACCCATCTTTACTACAGATCCCGGAGAACATTTTCCATTTACGTCTACTTTCTGTATTCTGTCAGATAGGTAAGAAGTGAGAAGGGCTAAAGCCATACCCCTGACGCCATAGTGATCTAGTTTCCTGATTAATGTTTCATGGTGTACGCAGTCAAATGCCTTAGACAAATCACAAAAGATGCCTAAAGCATCATGTGAGTCCTCCCAGGCATCGTAGATATGCGATACCAACTCAACACCGGCATCAGTTGTTGATCTGCCCCGCGTAAATCCGAATTGTTTGACATCTAGTAAGTTGTTAAAGTTAAAATGACTTTGCAGTTGACTAAGAATAAGCTTTTCAAAAATTTTACTAAATGTTGGCAGTACTGATATCGGTCTAAAGTTAGTAGGGTCAGAATTACTACCGGATTTAAATAAAGGTGTTATTTTACTATGTTTCATTAAATCAGGAAACTCACCACAGTCAATACATTCGTTAAATATAAACGCTAGTTCTGGTGCGACAATGTCAATCAACGATGTTACAACGCTAACAGAAATGCCCCAGAGATCCGTAGTTTTTTTGACATTTATCAGTTTGAATGTTTTAATAATATCATTACTGTTTACATATTTAAAATAAAACGGTATTTCACATTTTGGTACATTTTTGTTTAGTAATGAATCCGCAATTATTGGAGAAGAGTTTAAGGATCTTGTGGTAGAAACTGGAATGTCTGTAAAAAAGGATTCGAATGTTTTGGCAACATCACCATCTTGTTTGATGATGGTATTACCAATATTTAATTTATACTCCTTAATGTCATGTTTGACTTTTCCAGTCTCACTGTTTATTATTTTCCAAGTGGTTTTAATTTTATTACTACTGCTTCTAATTTTTGAACTAATATAATTAGACTTAGCCGCGCGACATACATTTTTAAAAATTTTTGAGTAATTTTTAACTTTATCTTTAAACTCTTCACTAAAATTATACTGTTTTTCACTGTAAAGATCATACATTCTTTGTCTGCTTATGTGAATTCCTACTGTTGCCCACTCACAGAATGTAGGACTGTCAGAGACCATGATCGATTTAGGTTTAAATATTGAGCTAAATTCTTTGATAAAATTATTAAAAAAAGAATTATATAAATAATTTGGATTATTATTTTGATATGAAAAGGGTGATCTATTTAACAAATTAGATTTAAATTTTTCTAATCGATGCACAGTCACTGGTACAAAAGTTATTTGCCGTTTTACATTTTTCTTTATTTGATTTTCTATTTTAATTAACTGACCAAGGTGGTCTGATTTTATGTTACTAATTACATTTTTACTTAGTATATTAACATTTGAATTTGTAAAAATATTGTCTATGCATTTGGCTGAAGTGTCAGTAATTCTAGTTGGCTCCATAAAGAGAGGTTTTAGATTATATGATTTGAATAAACTAGTAATTTTAGTACTTAATGAATAAACTTCTAGAAAATTTATATTGAAGTCTCCGCATGTTATAATATTTTTGTTTGTTTTAGATATTTTGAATAATATTTCATCCATGACTTTTTCAAAAATATCATATGAGGCGGATGGTGGGCTGTACGCACTTATAACAATGAAACGCTCCAACTCTACGCATGCTATTTCAATTTGGCTTTCAACAGACAAATGGACAATGTCCTTACGTTCTTTAAATTGGATTTGTTTATTTAAAATTGCTTAATCTGCTAATGTTTTCGAAAATTTGAATGATCACTTACGTCAAAATCAGCCTTGATCTCATTAAACATTCCAAGCAGCTTTTTATAATAACTCTTTGGTAAAGAATCGAAGAACTTCTGCAGTGGTCCGTAGCAGACACAGAGAAAATTGTGGTTGGAGAACCCAAAGATCTTCTTCAGGACCACGGGCCAGGTGGATACCCACTTGTCCCGCTGATTTGGATCCGTGTAAATGTTCTGGACGTTTCTAATGTTCATCAAGACACGGACGCCAATTTCCCACATGTGCTCGATGTTCTTGATTTTTAGCTGGAATTAATTAACGGTTATTTTGACTATGTCTAAACAATATGACCTCTGTGGCGTAGTGGGCGAAGGCCCGCCTGTGACGCAGAAGGTTGCGGGTTCGATTCCCGCTGCGGGAAAAATGTTTGCATGTTCTGCAGATATTTGTCTCGGGTCTGGGTGTTTTCTATGTATGTATTTACAAGAAAAATTTATCTATGTAGTATATCAATCATGTGCTTCCCATAATAAAAGCTCTGCTTATATTGGGGCTACAAGATGCTGTGTGATATCGTCCAGGATTATTTATAGAAAAAATAATATTGAGTCTGGCGTGGCTTTGTGGAAGTTAATTTATAATATTCAGTCAATATTGGCCGTTTAAACTCAATACTCAATTATTTATTGCGTTCCATAATGTAAATATACAGATGTTAACAGCTTTTCATTAAGATCATTATAGACCCTGTTGGGCACAAAAATAGTAAATAGGAGAGAGGAGGACGGCATAGTTATAGTCACATGATAGTATTACATATAAATAGATAAGTTGAAGTCAATATATTTACTTAGTTAATGATGTCGATTCTGTTGTGCATTTTCTTAAACTAAACTTAATTTGACATTCCTAAAAGTGATACTATCCCTTTTTTTTTAGGTGTAAATGACAAGGATAGCTATAACTTTAAAGCTGCCGAATATAGTTAAGTTTAGAAAAGTGAACAACAGAATCGACACTAATATTTAGGTATATCACAATTCGTTAGTTTAACCTTCTATATACGGCTTCGCTCGCTTAGTATCCGGATAAAAATATATACAAGCTATCCGACAATTTTGGAATTTAAAACTTACAAAAAGACGTGTGGCACTCGGGGACTGCCGCGGTAAAGCTATTGCATAGCATTTTGTATCAACTTATGCAATTATAATTATTTATTTATTTTATTTATGCAGTATTTCTTTTTCTTTGATATTAATTCAAGTTACACTTTTTGAGCGTGGTGACCGATAAGAAAACATTTTTTTTTCTTTTATTAAATAAAAATACGTCTAGTTGCACGCACACAAACACCGTGTCGAAGACTGCCGAAAAGAAACGACGTTAGACAATGCACGGCCTTCAAGCCACACCTCCGTGCCCGTCGGAGTGGGGAGCGTGAGGTTTTTTTTCGTTACGGAATTTCTGGATTCGGTCCCCGCGCTCAAGGCCCTCGATAGAAGCTATGCAATAGCTTAAAAATATATTTTCGGAAGTATTTTACAGGATCATCGAGAAAATTATTTTATAATAAAATCTGAAACTACGCTTTTATAAAATATACTTTTTTCCATACCTATTCGTATGAGCTCGATCGATGATAGTTGCTTTAAAAGTGACCGAAACAATCATAAATCATAAACGTATTACATACGTAGATATTTTGATTCTAATAAATATCTTTACTTCTTCGCTGCGCGCGCGTTGATGTCTTTTGTATGGTAATTTTAACAACCGAATCTAATATATTTAAGAAGAGACATTTAAGAAGAGCTCCTATGTCTCTTCTTAATATTGTAAGAAGAGACATAGGAGCAGTCCCAACAATTTTATTGTTCCCTATCATAATAAACATTTTATCTGACTGACTGACTAACTGGCAACCATCACGCACAGCCGAAACTTCGGAAATCTATTTCTTAGTTGCACATAATTGTATAGTAGGGGTAATCTTCTGAAATTGAAAATGATGCGGAAAATATGTAAGGAAATTATACTTATGTTTGTAATTAGCGCTCTAACTTTTAAAAGTTTATTTTTTTTATTTAATAGGAACGCCAACAGCTTAAATATCAATACATTGTAGAGTTACACTGACAAAGTTTTCATTCTGATATAGAGACCAATTACAGGCGGACACAGCATTCATGATAATAATAATAACTAAGTAGTAGGTATATTTAATTACAACCTTCATTGCATTATTTGACACAGCAAATTTTGATTGAAGATTGCCTGTAAAGCATAGATAAAAAATTACATTATATAGATGATAGGGCTTTGTATGCCCGTCATAGTCAGTAATTAGAGTTATAATTTTATATAATTTCCATTGCTTTGGTTAATTATATAAATACCACATTAAAATAATTATGGTATTGTATTTAAGCAAAACACTTAAATAACATGAATTACAAATACATCTATAAAAGTAGTATATCATCGTAGGTACCTACTGCTTTTTTTAGGAACCCTTATTTTTTTAGGTATAAATTTAACTAGCATATAAAAAAGGGAGCTATAGTTACGATAGTAACAATATATATCAATGGCTATAGCACAAATATTTTGACATGTCGTATATTAAGCGGTTCTTGTTTTGTCCAATGAAAAAGTGAAGACTTACCTTGGCTAAAATTTTATGATACGCGTACGATCCGAAACGACCTGTCAAATATTCGTGATTTGGCCTCTGATGGTAAGGTTTGTACCGGCAAGGTTTTTTTGGGCTATTTAAAGCGAACAATAAATTTTTCTCGTACGGAATATTTTTTTGTTCAGTAATTACTATATTGTTTTAGACTAAGTAATTTTTATTTATTTCTTTTTATGATTGCGCCGATTAATAATGCATATTATATCTATGTATCTATGTAAGTATGTTTTTTATTAATCGTCACAATCATAAAAAATAAATAAATAAAAATTACGCTGAAAATATTCTCACTTAGATAGGTTATATATTTGAGCCGATTGGGGTAGAAATTCTAGGCCCACAAACATTTCAAAAACTTGTCAGTGCGCCAGTGGCCCAATTTGGGCCAACGGATCAGCCTTGCTATCCAACGTGGCAATGCAGCCAGCATTCTGGGCACTCTACCGTGTGGTGTCGGTCTGGATTTTTGTTAGGCTATTTTGTTTTAGTAATAAGTAGGTACATATTTTGTCAAATATGTAGGTATAATTATGAAATATTTGTTAATAAAATGTTAGTTTAAGAAATAGCTTGCTTTGTTTGCGGCTATATGTGTGATACTGTCCAGCATTATTAATTTATTTATGATTACTATGATTGTTACAGATTGTTTTACCGAGCGCATAATGGCTGTGGCAATGGCGCTCATTAGGGGAGACCTCTGTCCAGCAGTAGACTGCTATAGTATAGGCCGATGAAGATGATGATGATGAACTTTCAAAAAAATTGAAATTTTCAAAATAACCCCGCGGGTCCACTTTTCATCGAGTAGCTCATCAAACCATTTGAATCATCTCACCGGTTTGACGTCTATATTGTATGTCCTTTTGAGATGTTCCCTGGCCTTCTCCATAGCTCTTCTTACGTCTGGACCTATTGCATCAGAGATGTTGCTTCCATCGCTTTCCATGTAGTAGAACTTAAGTTTTGTGATGTCCACCTGAAAATACATGGAGCTCGTTTTAAAGTAAGAACTGCTAATGTTATTTTGTACTTGTAGAAACTAGCCAGATTAAATAATTAATAATAATAAACGGGCTTTGTGGCGCAGTGGGCGAAGGTCTATCTGAGACGCAGAAGGTTGCGGGTTCGATTCCCGCTGCGAGACAAATGTTTGCATGTTCTGTAGATATTTGTCTCGGGTCTGGGTGTTTTCTATGTATGATGTGTATGTATTTACAAAAAAAATATGTGTAGTATATCAATCATGTGGTTCCCATAAAACAAGCTCAGCTTAGTTTGGGGCTACATGATGCTGTGTGATTACGTCCCGCATTATTTATTTAAATAACTTAGAATCACGCATATGGTGATATTTTGTGATTATGATACTTAGTTTCCTTTGATAATATTATGATGTACGCTATCCCATCGATACTGTTACAATGTACAATATTAATAACTAAAAACCACAGATATAGAAGAGAACTAGATGAAGGTGAGATTAAGTCTTCAAATTCACTTTGCTCTGAACGTCAACTCATACTCTACATTATTATGTTTCATCTTTATACAAATATAATTTCAATATAATCAAAGTATAATGTAGGTTTGTACTTAGTTAATTTTTATATTTTTAATTTAAAAATAGGCAAATAATAGGTAATCTTTGTATATTTTTAATTTTACCAAAATGTAAAGCGCCCTCTACCAACCAAATTTGCAATAGCGGAAAACGGTGAATAAGTCATGTACTTACAACTAGTCTTGAGACCTACTGTTACACTTATATGCAAATAAATATCTTGTATCTTGTATCATATATCATTTGCTAGAAAGGGATGCATATTTATCTCATACGGTGCGATTGCTGCGACTTCGTACCAGGGCATTTTTATGAAACTGCATAGCATTTTATTCGAGCGCACTGGTACCATTTTCTTTTTGAACTCATTTGAAATCAATCATTGAGAGAAGTATGCATCCCTTTCTAGCTGATAATATTGGACATAAGAAAGTAGAAGATCAGCCGTATGACTACTATGCTTTAGTCATAGTTAATTGCCAAAAACTGTCATATAACGCCATCTACCGGAAATCAGTCAAATCAATGTGTAACATTATATGTATGATCAATCACTGAATATGCAAGTGGTATGATTTATAAATATTAGGATCTATCATAGATCATGTGATATGAAAATAAAGTTTGGTTTGCTCGAAGCTATTGAACTCGTTTTATTAATTATCACAATGCCCAATCTAGGAACACTTTATAGTATGCCAGCGATGTCGTATTTTGTAGTACATTCAATCTAAGTATTGTAGGTAGGAATACTCTAGGAAGGTTCTATGCATGTGTGCAAAAATAAAATAATTATAACCTCCCTTTTTATAGTATCACTTTTGTATTTTAATCTTATTTGAATTGTTTAACATTGATTATTTTTGTAAAAAGTATTCTATTTAATACTAATTACACCCCCGTTATTATTTTTAAAATAATCCTCTCTATTCAAATGTTGTCTTTGAGAGATTACTTTCAGGCAATAACACCGCCTATTATACCTGTTACTTTTAATTATTTAGTTGTTTCTAAAATGAAGGTATACAATAAAGCGTTTTCATTCATTCATACATCCATCCTAAAATTCGTATGAAATTATCTATATGTTAACCAAGGTTTTAAGTAGATGCTGGTAAATACTTACAGGCTTATCAAATGGAATATCCGGGCTGCCTGGCTGCTTCAGTACCTTCAGCATTAGAGACAAATCCTCAGCATACCGTGTGATCGGTCCAAGAGCAAAGTATTCTTCGAAGTCTGGGTCTAGGCAATCGGGGACATGCCCTGAAATGAACAACTTTAACTTTGAATAATATTATAAAAAAAATATCTGAACCCTGCGTGATCTGAATCAGAACCCAAGCTGCTGGCTGATTGCGGCATAGCGCAGCCTTACACTGGTACAGCTAAATCATCTGGTCGCTGACGGGCAGCGTCTGCGATGCGACAATGTGTGCCCTGCGATCCCTAACCCGCATGCCCAGCGTGGGGATTATGGGCATATCCCAATTCTTATAGGGGGGCCTATGTCCAGCAGTGGACTGAATAGGCTGGTGTTATAGATGTTGATAGATATATAGATAGATAATTCTTTATTGTACACCAGAAACAATTACAAATATTTAAATTAATTTGAATTTTTTTTTATACTAATATAATCTTTTTTTTTTAATTTGTTGTGTGTAATCGAATGCTAGTATTAATAATAATAATAATTAATTAATAATTAGTAATGTAGTTTATTAAGCCATGCTATTCAACGAGGCAATGCAGCCAGCATTTTGCGCCCTCTACTGTTATAATGGCATAGCCGGGTGTGCTTATAGGTTGCGTTGGTCCCAAAGAGGTTGGATCAGAAACTTTTTATACAACTTTATGGTAATCCATCAGGAACATTTGATTCCGCCTACTACTTTGTGATTACTGTTTTCATCTTTGTTAGATATAAAAGTTTACATGAAATAAAAATAAATAAATATACGGGAAATCTCACACACGGTCAACTGATCCCAAACTAGGCAGAGCCTGTACTATGTGTACTAGAGACTGATAAACATACATAGATACTTATAAAACACCCAGACACACAACAAACATTCATGTTCATCATACAAATGTTTGTTCTGGACGGGAATTGAACCCACAACCTGCAGTTCAGAAGGCAGATTTTCTACCAACTGAGTTATGAGGCCAGTCAAATATAAAACGAATGGAAATAGCTTATTTATTTTAAAGTTATCGGAACGCGACTAATAATAAAAAAACAACTCTTCTAATAATAAAAACATTATTAGATTTGACCTTAGTCTTTGTTATCAGGTAACTGACATTGAACTTGGAAAATCGTTATCAGTCCACTGACTTAATCAAATTCAAATTCAATTCTAATTTTATTCACATTTACTCACTCATTCATATATTTATTAGCCTGCGGATATTTGGGGCATTACGATCAAAGGCGGATCTTTGCTCATAAATGAACGTATTCATTCCTACAGTATGCTCATGTTAATCCAGTCTACTTAAAATACACGAGAAAGATTAAAGTAGGAATAACTCTTTATCACAGATAACAATCCTCTTTATCTACAGTTACATAGGAACACAAAATAGAAAAGTGTTCGACTAACATTTAGTTCATTCTAATATCAACCTATTGCAGTTGGTATAGGTAGTTGAGCTGGACATAGGCTTTTCATAAATCTACTTATTTATCTTGATGGGCATTATTTTCATTTTATATTCGTAGATCCGTATCTAAAGTCGACATAGCATAGATAATTAGCAGGTTGAAATGGCAGTGGGATGGCTTTATCTGCCGAAGAGCCAACAACGGTTGTATTAAACGAGTTTTTTTGCGGAGGCCGTGGCTAAGCAAATGTAGTGTAGGACTCACTCCGGCCAGGTGAAGTGACGATTTGCGAAAGGCTGCTGGTAGAAGCTGGATGCGTCGAGCTAATGCAGGCACTGCTATAAGCTGTTGATGATGATGATGATGATGATGATGTAAAAGGAATAAATTACCTTCGACAGATAAGAGTCTCGGTGTTGGCTTGTGGCCGTAGATCCCAGTGAACATTGGAGGCAACCGAAGGGAGCCTGCTATGTCGGAGCCGACACCGATGATGGAGGCTCCAGCAGATATGAGTGCTGACTGGAATTTTAAACAAATCACCGTCCTTGAGCTAGTGTTCTGGTGTCGGAGTTTAAAGGCTAATCGAATGCCAACATGGCTTAGCGAGCCAGGGCCAGCCTCTTAACGTGCCTTCCAGTTCCTAACATAAAGTTGGCATAAAGTTACATTTGGCAGTAAACCTTACTATAAAATATATTACGGTTTTACCGTTTGGTTTGTAAAAAACATCATACACCTTAAATGTATTTAATAGATACTTATTAATATAAAAGCAAAATCGGGAGACTCTTTGCTAGATAATTAGGCACCAATGAGAGCACGAATGTTATTAATTACCCCCAATGGAGAGCAATTTAATTTAGCAGTCCCAATTTCGCATATATCTATTTTAAATGTGTATTTTGAAATATCTATAAACTACATAGTTATTTCAATTACCCATAATGCAGAAAGACGAAATAATGAATTAATCAGATTAGCATAAATTAATCATTTTAGATTAAAATAACCATTACGTAATTTAGACATGAATGAAGTCTTCTTCCTCACAATATTTTTTCCACTCTTTTTTATTTTGGTTTTCGTTCAGACTATTCTAGTTATAAAGCCTACCTCACCCCCTGAAGACCCCCCAGTAGTCCTCTTCTGATCGTAGGGGTTGGTCGTTAACCCCGTAACATTGTTATACGTCTCCCAATTCATGCAAAGCTGGGGTGTGTTGGTGACTGCTATTGGTATCGCCCCAGCAGCCCTGGCCTGACGGATGATGTCTGCGTCTTTCTTAGCTGGGTTCCTGTATGGGTAGACAGTACCGCAGTCATTGCTCATACCTGGAAGTTTTTAAAAGTCACTTCAGTATTAATTAGGGTGAAATGGGTTCCAACTTCAATCTTTGGAATCCAAGCCAAACTCACCTACCCGTGGTTCAATCTGCTGTAACAATCGGAGCTTTAATGGCCCACTGATTGCAACATAGCGCAGCCTAACACTGGCACAGCTAAATCCAATGGCCGCCAACGAGCACCAGTGTTGATGGTGCGAAAAACTATGCCCTGCGATCCTCAATCCACATGCCTAGCGTGGGGATTATGGACCAGTCATCTAGGGGAAGCCCATGTCTAGAAGTGGACTGAATATATGCTGGTATTGTTTTTGTAAGTATCTATAAGCAATGACCTTCTACGTGATGTCACAAGATGAAAGCAAAGAAGACAATGCCAAGTTGTTGGTAAAGTCTGGCTGTGGATCACGTTGAAGTATGCAATGCACAAGACACCACAATGCAGGACTATTCCCCCCCATCACAAATTGGAATTACCTTGAATTTGTCACCGACTCTGGTGTTAGAGTTCTTAAGCCCCCGAAGGCCACCAAAATCGATTATGACTGAAAAATCGATACCATCTGCTTAAAGTGCCTTTCAAAGTACGAAAGCGTTCAGCGGAGTGATCGGCCAACTTTGTTGCAAAAAGAAATGATTGACACCGATCCCGCTTTTACAAACTTTGACATTTCATCCGTCGAAATTCAATGAACGTCAATTAACAAACTGCCACAATTTGTTAAAACAGGATCGGTGTCAATAATTTCAGTTTGCAACAGAGTTAGCCAATCACCCCGCAGAACGAATTGCCAATAAACGGTCACCTAATCAAGTAGTGACCGGGCAGAGTATTGTAGTCTATTACGATATAATTCCATATGACATTCGACTCATAGCGCGAATACGTGACGGATAAAAGGGGTAGTGGTAATTTCCACCAAAGAACAGATATCACTAAGGTATTTTACCTATTCCTAGTTTCTAATGGGGATGAAAGGGCTTCTAAACGAACCCGTGCCAACATCACCTGCCCGTGGTGCACCCTGATAAATATCAAAGGGGGCTCTGGCGGTCGGCTGATTGCAGCATAGCGCAAACTAACATCGGTACAGCTACAGCACTAGGCCGCCTACGGGCAGCAGCGTTGGCGGTGCGAGAAGCTGTACCCTGCGATCCCCAGCCCGCATGCCTAGCCTGAGGATTATGCGCATATCCCCTCTTCTTATAAGGGGAGGCCTGTGGCCAACAGTGGACTGTTATAGGCTGTTGTTGTTGAAGTTCCTAATGCTTACCCAGCGGAAAGGACTACCTACCAGGTAAAGATTGATATCAGAATATCGAAAAACTTTTTCATTGTGTAAAGAAGTAATGCTTGAAAGACTAGTGTTATTTTCATTCAGATTCATTACACACGCAACCTGAAGCAGTGATTGTTAGCTAGCTACCTGAAGCGTATCCTGCCATACGTAATAAAAATCAATTACATATCCGAGGTAACCAGCAAATACCTAATTACCAACACGCAATCAGGGATATATGTAATCACATATAACATTACACAAGCGTAATTTTTAGGGTTCTTTTCGCCTGAATACTGATACGATAATCATTTCTACTCGTTACAACTATTTGAGAAGCTGCTATAATTTAGAACCTGTTAGGAGTATCTAGACTAACACTTCGATTTTAATCATTAATTGAAACTATTTAATAAAACAAACGACTAGCAACAATGATGTTTCTTTTAAAAATTACGTATAACTCAAACTTAATGTTTCCAATATCAGCATTAAAAAAACAATTGACAATTGACGGCCTCTGTGTCTGCGAAGTGGGCAAAGGTCCGCCTGAGACGCAGAAGGTTTCGGGTTCAATTCCCGCTGCGGGACAAATGTTTGCATGTTCTGTAAATATTTGTGTCAGGTCTGGGTGTTTTCTAAGTATGATATGTATGTATTTACAAAAAAAAATTATATGTGTAGTATATCAATCATGTGGTTCCTATAATACAAGCTCTGCTTAGTTTGGGGCTACATGATGCTGTGTGATCTGATTACGTCCCGCATTATTTATTTATTTAATTTATCAATTTTCCTCGGACATGAGCATAAAAAAATCACAATTCTTTTATTCAGTAGGAACTTAAAGTACTCTTTGAATCATCCTTTTTTTATTTACACCAATTCGTAACGCGACCAAAAAAAGAAGAATTGGCAAGAAACTCTGCTTTTGGCTTATATTTTTTTAAATACTTTGTAAAAATTACTGTTCTTAATTATTACACTAGTTTTGAGGGAGCTGAAGACAGTTTCATGCCAAGCTTCGTCCTCTTTTAATTTTTTAATAAGCTTTATTACAGAGGTTACTTTTAACAACATTTTTGAATTTATTTACAGATAGCACGTCATTTGGGATTTTGTTAAAAAAGCTAGTCTTGTGCCACCTGCACAGTTGTGTTTTCAACATTCAAAGCGATAAAAGTCAAAATATTTGTGTAGCGTTTCAGTATTCGAGTGTTAGTCGAAGTGACCGCATATTTATGTGATCTTAGAACAGTTTATTTTTACCTACGACGGAACGGAGAGGGTATATGCGTTTGGGGTGAGAGGTTGTTTGTTTGTGCTAATCCATGTTGTCCTTATGTCACTAGGGCCTAGTGTAGCACGAAGTGCTCGTGGCGCGGCTTACTTCGAAATAACATTTTCTTTATCCTATCACTATTTAGATGAGTGGTCGCTTGATTACAATTTTAGATCCGCTTCCGGCTTCGACAAATTCGTATGTTGGTCCCGGTTTTTGAGGCAAACCTTGGTGGATCAGGCGGGCTCCGCAACTACGGTTGGCCACTCAATATAATCCTTAAACGTATACCTAGAGGATTAACGGGATACCCCCTACAATTCTTTAGGTATAAGTTTGACTATAAAATTATCGAGATAAGTGTGAAGACTAAGTTAGTCTAGTTTTAACTACGTTTAACCAAGTACACTAGATTTCCTCAATCATAATTTATTACCAAGTCGGTACTGTGATAGGTTCAGAGATCAAACTTTATTTCCGTACATATTGTAAATTCTATAATTTTAAAATTCTGCTTGTGCAGTTCAAGTACGCTGCGCTGCATATGCATATGCATTTACATAATTTTTATTGTTATTAATGAGGAATAAAAAATTACAAAATGTAGGTGGGAGATTAAGTTTTATTATACTTTGAACTCTGCTTTATTTTTAACTTATAATAAGTATGTCTCTTTCACTTCCATAAACGACATGACGGCGACCATCTCTTTTAACTGGCTCATGTAGCTTATTCTTGGTCTTCCCTTCCACGCTTTCCTTTTACCTTTCCCGCGATGATGTTTCTAATGAAGCTTTCATGACGTGTAAGGAGTCCAATAATTTTTCCTCTTTGGTTTTTGTATGGTTGCCATCAAGACCCCTTTTCTCATCCACTCGTTTAAGACCTTCATATAATGAAGTGAAAGAGGCAGCAATGGAAAGAGCTAAATGGAGAGAATTGCATCCCTACCGACAAGAACTAGGCTCTTAAATTAATAATAATCATGTAGGTATGATATTTAGCTGGTAATAGTCCGGCACAAGATGAACAAGATGGAGGGACGAGCTTGCTAAATTCCGTGCCGACTGGACCATTTTAGCACAGGAGAGGGATGAATGGAGAGAGTGGGGGGAGGCCTTTGCCCAGCAGTGGGATTTTAAGGGCTCATAATAATAATAAAAAAATATTCCGGCATGATATCTCACTCAAAAAAAAATACATCCGAATTGAGAACCTCCTCCTTTTTTTGAAGTCGGTTAAAAAGTATAATTTAGTGAGTACGTCAAAAGTTATTTTAAATGTTGTTTCTGTCCCTCAGAACTTTGTCTGGATCAAAGGCAACCCTATGACATTTTCTGTACCACTGCGATGTGTTTGATATATATATTATGTGGAAGTGAAGAAGAAACAATTACCTATTTCATATCTCACATCTTTTTAAGAACTTGCTTTTATAATCTTATTTGGATTATTTAAATCTTACCTTCAACTGCGATGCTCTCCTTCACAGTAAGCGGTAATCCTAGCAAGGGGTATTCATGCTGCAACTCCTCAGGGCTTCTCTGTGAAGATGCTATCATCTTGTCGATACTCCTGGCTTCCTTCAACGCTGCGTCATACCTCGGCTCCACAATCGCATTCAGGTATGTGTTCACCTCCTTGCATCTTTCTATATAGGCTGCTACGACTTCTTCTGATGGTATCTGTAATTAGTCAACTGATTAAACTCAGAAGATCTGATAGATTTATGTGTTTCATTATCATCATCTTCAGCCTATAGCAGTCAGCTGCTTGACATATGCTTCCCACGATGAGCGCCATTGCGCCCTGCCCTTAGCTCGACGCATCCAGCTTCTACCAGCAGCCTTTCACAGATCGTCACTCCATCTAGCCGGAGGGCGTCTTAAACTACGTTTTGTTTGTACGCAGTCTATCGACTTATATATTTACCAGCACAATGATTTGCATGTGGATCAGTTGAACTCGCCAGAGAAGATTAACTGAATTTCAATATTTATCTTTGAAAATAGTTTAATTAACCTGAAGTAGCGCAGTTGTGTCAAGTTGTAAGTATAATGAAATGTGAAGCAAATTGCTATAACGGCGGCCGCAACAGGATGCCTAGTACAAGTTTTTTACCAGCTCGATCGCTTTTACGTTTACGCAAGTTTATATGGAACCGAGGTAGCGCCATCTAGTGAGAGTAGCGTGGTACTTACTCCTTTCTATACAAATTTGCGTAAACGCAAAGGCGATCTAGCTGGTGAAAAAAACTCGCACTCACCCAGGTCTACAAAATGTCTGTCACACGTTTGATTTTATTTGCAGATGTCGAACGCCCACATCTTGCAAATTTCCCTGTAAGTGGATGAAGAAGGAAGAAAGGTGGATGCTAGAACATTTTGTATGAAAGGAAGGCCTTCGGGAGAACGTCCGGCTTTTTATAATGTTATGCAATAAAATAATAAATAATGCGGGCCCTAAGTAGTCTTTGGCTAATTCAGTTACGCAAAAGTGGAGGATACATCATTATCATCAGCGTATATACCCCCTGCTAATGAGCGTCAGTTGCCCTGTCCTCAGTTTGACTCATCCAGGTTCTACCTGCAGCTTATCACAAACTCAGACTCCACCTGTCGTCCGTGGAGGAAATCCTTTGCTCGAGATACGGTCTCCACTCAAAAACCCGACTACATTAACTGTTATGGTTTCTTCAGATGATAGCCCACTGCCACTTCAGTTTGCTTCCCTCACCTGTTTATTCCTTATCATTTTCGCCAGCTCTGTAGCAGACTTAAAGAGTATTGGATTAGTTGGCGGTGGACATTTTCGATTTCTCCTAATATTCAGCAAGTACGTCAATGGAACCAAAGGTATAGCCAGTAGAGACACCAGGAAACGCAGGAACCATCGCATGAACCCGTTCATCATGATAGTCTGAAAATTAAGAAATGCTAAGAAAGTTTCAACTAAAACCTAATTGTTATTCTCCACTTAACCTTGTTTTTGTTCTTTACGTTTATGTTGGTGTCAGTACAATATTATTTTTTATTCATTTAATAGGGGCCAGGGGGTCTACTACAATTCACCGAAGTGCGAAATTACGTGTATCGTATCTTGCGATTGGTACCCAAAATTAAATTTCGGCACGAAGTTTGTAATGTAACAGTCAAAACGTTGCGCATCCTACTCTATTTCACAAAACATACGACCACAATATTGGAATTGACAGTATGAAATACGACCAATCGCACAAAACTAAACACGAAATTTTGTACTTCGGTGAACTGTAGACCCCTAGTTCTTGACCTCAAGGCTTGCGTGGGCAAGGATGAGGACAACGATGGGGTTTTCTATTAGTCTATCTATTGATTCATCGTGATGCGATAACATGTGTGACCTAGGTGATACTGATATACAGGTATAGTAAAGGGCGTTTTTAAATTTTTAATGGGTCGCCAACGCGCATTATGTGATAAGCGTTTATAGGCTACGGGAACAGCTTCCTATCAGGAAGACCGTATGCCTGTTTGCTAACTTGGTAATCTACACTAATATTATAAAGAGGAAAAAATAAATTTTGTGTGTGTATATGTTTGTAATGAATAAACTCAAAAACTACTGTGCCGATTTCAAAAATTCTTTCATCATTGGAAAGCTACATTCACCCTGAGTAACATAGGCTATATATATTGCTAGAAAAGATTAGGAATCCTTACTAAAACTTAAGTAATGTAACCCAAGGTGTAAAAAAGTGCCCTAACCCGTGCAAAGCCGGGACGGGCCGCTAGTATAAAATAAAATAGTTCTAGTTAATATCAGGGTGCCTAGTGCGAGTTTTTTTACCAGCTCGATCGCGTTTGCGTTTACGAAAATTTGTATGGAAAGGAGTCAGTGCCACGCGTTTTTCACTAGATGACGCTATCTCGATTCCATATAAATTTGCGTAAACGCAAACGCGATCGAGCTGGTAAAAAACTCGCACTAGGCCCCCTGGTGAGCTTTTCGCTTGTTCCAATTAGGTATTTTTTTTTATTTTTTTTTATAGTTTATAGGCTTACGTTTGACCGCCATCTCACCTGTTGGTAAGTGATGATGCGGACGAAGATGTAGCACGCTTGCCTAGAATGTACCTATTTACTCTTCGCTTGAAGACCCCTAAGTCATAGCGATCGAGAAACACTGACGCCGGAAGAGCATTCCATTCCTTAGCTGTTCTAAGGATGAAAGTTGCATTTCAGTGTACCATTTCATTTATATGTATATGATAAAAATATAATCCTAACATAATATTATAAATATGAAAGTGAGTTTATTTGTTTGTTTGTTATGCTTTTACGCTTTGACGACTCAACCGACCATCAAAAAATTTCGCATATACGTATTCAGGGATAAAGAAAAGGACAAGGGGTTCCGTGTGTTGAATAAAGTTGAATAAACGATTTGTATTTTAACGATTTTGTACCTTTCATCCAAAACAAAATCCGTGGTATAAAAAATAGCTTTAATACAGGCAAAGGCGCGGGCGGAAGTTATATAATAACAATATTATCTTTCTTCCGAAGGAAGTATTGAGTCCAAGTGTCAAGTAAGAAAATATTAGTGTCTCGAAGAAATCAGCTCAAGAAGTTGAAGGAAAAAAACAAAAGTGAACTCATATCACTACTTAATATAAAAATAAATAAGACGTGATATATGAAATCTTGTTCCTTATATTATTTTTGTCTTATAATTTTTAGTTCACTAAATTACGAATGGAAAACTGCACCCTGGAAAGGATGAACAGATTTGGAATTGGAGATTTTCAACTAAGAAAACCATAAGACAAAAATAGACAGTGAAATTATAAAACATTTTGAGCATTACGCATGCAATACATCATCATCATCATCGTCATCAACCTATAGAAGTCCACTGCTGAACATAGATTTCCTCCAAGGAATTCTACATGATTTTCATTCATTCCATGCGATACATAACATACACAAAGAGAAATGCAACAAATGAAGATAAACTTGTCCGGCGACTATCTACTCAAATCATCATAGTCATCAGAGAAATTCAAAATATAAGGCATTCATTCCATACCTAGAAAGGTAAGTAATACGTGAACTTTAACAATGGGATAACAATCATGACCGAAATACTAAGAAATACCTTTTTCACAGCAACCCCCATAAAATAACCCAAAATCTTCGAAACCACCTCTTGGGCCCTTGCCACCGGCTTCTCCAAAACCGGGGGGTACACCAAACAATAACTATTCAACAACACTTCCACTAAAACAAAACAATGGTAAACTAGCGCACTCAAACAAATCAAGATGGCTCTAGTAAAAGCATTCACGGTACCATTAAAACAAGCACTGATTAAACCATTGAATACCATTTTATACGTGCACTTCGCGTTGAAACAAGACAATATGTAATCACATTATGATTTATAATACTATAGAATGATAATGTGTACAAGGATCTGTACTGTGTGGTAGACAAAGGTCAACTGAGCAGCTGACACCGTTAGTCGGTTATCACTTTCTCTTGTGAATACATATTTTGAGAAAGTGGTATGTTTTTTTTAAAATGTCGGTACGAGACATTACGAGGAGTCTCGCCATCATTTAGGTGAGATAAGTAGTCGGCTCAGGCGCGAGATGCAGGTTTGATTCTCGCTGGGGACAAAATCTATATGTGCAAATAAAAATCTCGTGTGTATTTGTGGTGGCACTCCTGCGGAAGGGCATGGCCAGGCAATATAGGTAGTAAAGTTTATTTCATAGAAGTTGTGGGTGGGTTGGCTAGTAATGATATATTTTATTCCACACCACACCACACCAGCCTATATCAGTCCACTGCTGGACATAGGCCTCCCCTAGTAAAGGGGGATATACCCATAATCCCCACGCTGGGCATGCGGGTTGGGGATCGCAGGGCACAAGTTCTCGCACCACTGACGCTGCTGCCCGTTGATGGCCAGGGGATTTAGATGTGCCGATGTAGGCTGCGCTATGCCGCAATCAGCCGGCCCGTTCGTTGTTTAGTTGCTATGATAAGTTCTGAATTAGTGTTCTAATCAAAGTACTTACCAACTTCGTGATGATAACGAGTTCTTTTATGAATCTATTACGCAAAATGCTTTGAAATCACGATAAGTAGGTTCTTACTTATAAGATAACAGTATTTAGATATAAATACTTCTTATTCTAAAAACCTTTATGCTATTACACAATAAAAATCGGCCAAGTGCGATTAAGACTCGCGGAAGGAGGGTTCCGTACTAACTTGACGGCATGAAATATTTTTTGTGATGTTATCTATTTTTGGATTTTTCTTCTTGGCAAATTTCATGATTCTATGTTTATGTGTGAATATTAATATGCTACAAAAACGACTGTATCTTATGATTGGGTTGACCTAAAAGTTTGTTTTTCTCACTGGTCCAAGTATTTGATATAAATTTCAACTTGATACTCCACGCAGCCCTGTGAAAAGGGTCCTACTGACCTGACAGATCGACTGACAGACAGACAGACAGACCGACTGACAAACGAAAAATGAAATGATCCTATTAAGGTTCTTTTTTTATTTTGAAGAACGGAACCCTAAAATGAGAGTAAAACACTCACAGATAGGCACTTATCGATTGTATTGCAATTCAAAATCGCTCATTTGGCCTAAACCAAGTCTCTGCAGCTATATTTAATTATCGATAACACTAGAAAAAAAGATCTATAAATCTTCATTAATTTTTTTATCCAATGGCTTTTGGGATAATACAATTTCCTTAATTTTGCTAATGTCACGTATATCAACAACACCACAATACCAGCCTATTAAGTCCACTGCCGGGCATAGGCATCCCCTTTAAGAAGGGGGGATATACCCATAATCTCCACGCTGGGCATGCGGGTTGGGGATCGGAGGCATAAACTTCACGCACCGCCCCGTTGCTGCTGCCCGTCAGCCGCCAGTGGATTTAGCTGTGCCGATGTTAGGCTGCGCTGTGCCGCAATCAGCCGGCCGCCAGAGCCCCCTTTGTTAGTTAGCAGGCTTGAATATGGTGGTTGGAACTCCCTTACACGTTTGTATACAGACATTTTACAAATAATAATTATTTTAGGGCCCGCCCCAGATTGAATTCGAATCAAACCCATGATTGAAGCTATTGAAGCACGATAGATTGCGAATTGCAGCGCAGAAGACAGAACCACCAACTAAGCTATTGCGCCAGTGAGTTGGCACGACTTTTTTTCCCATTGTGGATATCTTCAGATATTGCTCAGTACGCAAATCTATTGAGGATACCCTAAAGGGGGTAGTCAGATGCAAGTCCAAACATTACGTTCGATACATGTCCACTTTTTGCAAGCATTTCACGTGAAAGGTGGCAAGCCCATCGCCGCTTTTTTTTTTTACTGGAACACTAGCACATACCTTTCGAACTTTTTAGTTCGAGGGCATGCTGGTTCCCTAACGATGTTTTCCTTTACTGTTTCGAGCTCGTGGTAATACGCAAATAAATTTTTCGACACGAAAAATCCATTGGTGCAAGGCTGGGTTTCGAACCCACGACCACCAGATCTTAAGTCGGGGTACATCCCACTAGGCCACTAAGACTGTCCGTATGAGTAGGCAAGTAAGTATAATTTGTAAGATAAGGATGTACTCTACCATAAAAGTACAGTATCCATGTAAGTAAAGTACAATGTGCTATTATGATAGCGTGATGGTCTGACAAGCTATTAAAAAAATAATAGTTCGTTAACTACTACTTAGTTACCATTACCACAGTTACAGGTTCTTTAGTACTTAAGCTAATACCTAGTTGTTAGGTTTTCTAGTTCTAAACAAGTTATATGATATTATTTTTTATAATATGCAGGATCCGAAACAAGGCCGCGCCTGTAGGTAGCAGAGACTGATAAATATACGAAGATACTCTTCTAAAACCCAGACACAGAACAAACATCCATGTTCATCACACAAATGTTTATCCTGGGCGGGAGTCGAACCCGCAACTTGCAGGTCAGAAGGCAAAGCTATAAGGTCAATTATCTAACTATATAATGATGTCAGTACTAACACGGATACCTAAATGATTCCAATCATTATCTTTGGAACTCAAACCAACCTTCATCATCATCATCAGCCTATATCAGTCCACAGCTGGACATAGGCCTCCCCTAATGAGCGCCATTGCGCCCCGTCCTGAGCTCGATTCATCCAGCTTCTACCAGCAGCCTTTCGCAGATCGTCACTCCATCTGGCCGGAGGGCGTCCTACACTACATATGCCAAGCCGCGGTCTCAACTCAAGAACTCGTTTACCCCAACGGTTATCGGTTCTTCGACAGATATGGCCAGCCCACTGCCACTTCAGCTTGCTAATTCTGAGCTATGTCGTCAACTTTAGTTCTATGTCGGATATACAAACCAACCTTTACGCGTCATGTAATGTAAAAAGAACGCTGGAAGAAGTGGAGGGGTGTGTTTGCGCACGGGTAAATACCGATATATCGCCTGTTGCGCATCTTTCCCTCAGTTCTTTTTACGTGACACGACCGCTATCCGTGGTGCACTTTAAAGTTTACGAACTAGAATAGTTAGCGAACGAAACTCAGGCAGCTGATTGCGGCATAGCTCATTCTCCTGGTCGCTGGTTCGCTGGTCCTGGCCTTAGGGTAACTGCGGTTGCGCGGTGCGAGAAGCTACGATTATTATGTCCTGTGATTCCCAACCCACATGCTTGTGTCCAGACGACTATGGACTCATATATCATACAACTCAGTCTAATGATGTTGCATAGTTAACCTATTCAGTTCAGTATACATACTGATTTGAGGCAAGGCGAGAATTATGGCACAAGTTTATTTGAAGCGCATCCCATTACGGGGAGGGTACCGGGTTGAATTCCGCCTGGGACATAATATACTAACAATATAATATACTAACAACATAATATACTACAATAACTTTATAGTGAACATTACAAAACTTTATTTATCTGATCCGACTACATTTTTTAAATTGCAGGAAGTCGAATGGAAAGGGCCAAGACCGGTCGCCGTGGAAATCATTAGAGGTTTATGTGGACTCCTGGTTGATGTTGATGATCATAACGATTTAGGTGGGTACTTCCCACATAGTGAATTATTACTTTATTAGCTACTTACTTGTAGTATTTCTTTGCTGTCATTCGTAATAGGTTAAGAAGGTTACAAACAAATTGACAATTGCTAATAGGTAGTAGTTAACTGACGCGTTTTTTTTAGTTTACCTTGAACTTTAAATTAAAAATTATTATCTTTTACTAATATTTATTATTTATTACATCCTGTTATGCGTAAATTTATAATTTATGGTTCAATTTAAGGATTAGTTACATTTTACGTTTAACTTTTAATTTAAAATATATAAGTTTAAATACATAAGTTTTATAGTTGGAGCTGCGAGAACCATCTTGAAGCTCAAAATCAAAGCAACCAACTTGGTTGTATGGTATTGCGGAGGTAATATGTTTATTAATTCTTATCATAGTTAATTTTTAGTGCACTTACTTATATCTTAACTTGTTATTGGAATAAAATAAAAATAAAATATTTCTATTTATATTTTATATAACTTAGGCCTCGCGGTGGTCTCGCCAATAAGTCTATCTGGTTGCCCTATGATGCTTTGCTTCAGAGGGTGAATCACGAAAATCTTTATAGCAGCCTTTCGTATCAAAAATCAAAAATAACAAAATAAAAATCTAGCCAGTGAGAAAATTTTGATATGATTTTAGGCAGTTGCATCGATCTATAAGTTAGGTGCCTCAATGCACTTGTTTTTACAAGGCAATAGGTTTTTTCTATACGCTGCAGCAGAAAATGAATTGTTTGTAGATAGGTAGATCGGTACTTACATAAGTTACTGACCAATAGGCGCCTACGTTAGACAAGCTAGCGTTTAACCTTGTTATATAAAAAAACAATTTTTAATCGATCCATCATAATTACCGCAAAGTTATTGAACTTGAGTTTTTTTTTGTTTTGAAAATAACATTCCATCTGATATAGCTACCAGATTCTTAATAATATAATTAAACGTAGGTATTTACTTTGTTAACTATAGGACCGCTGCACCGTCTTCTTGAGCAGCAGCAGAACTTAAAATAAAATAAACCATTATATCTACCATTTTTATGATAGGTACCGTGAAGTTGGACCTAGCACACGCTCCACCTGATCTTAAGTGGTAAACAGTACATAAATTATTGCTTCGAAGGTCATTCGTGTTAGGAGCATGCCCTACGATACAAGACGCCCTACGTCCATCAACCTGAGGCATGAAGGTGTTAGCCCTCATGTTCCCTGGCACCCAACCCCTTCAAACCGAAACATAGCAATGCTGTTTTGCGGTTAAAATAGGTATGGTGGTAGAGGTCGCGTCACGTAAAAAGAACACTCAGGGGAAGGTCCGCAATAGGCGATTAATAGGTACCCATTTACCCGTGCGCAAACAGGGTGCGTTTGCGCTCCACTCCTTCCAGCGTTCTTTTTACTTTACATGAAGCGTACTATATAATACATCCCTGATGAGTCCTTCAGACTACTGCCTTATGTTTGTTGATTGAAACATCATCTTGCATGCCATCTTCGTAACACAAAATAGATATTTTAAGTATTTAATGTTGATACCTACCAGGTTCAAGCCACCATAATACGGTGCAGGTAAATATATTAAGCATGTTGAAATGCAGGTTGTAAATAAAATATTAAACTGCCCATAAGCACTTGAAGATTTACGTGCGAAGAATAATTTTACTAGGTAAGTAGAGAGGTACCTGATTTGAGGTTAAACTGTAAGTCAGTCCTAAGTTCACTAACAAACGAGGAGTAGGTACGGTTAGCAACAAAATTCGATGAACAAAATATTTTTAAGAAATCGTAATAACGTGAAATGTTGAAACGAACGCCGCGCGCGGCTTCGCTCGCGTGGTGCCCGGGTTAAAAGTATGTGTTATTCCAGGTCTTGTTACACATAATATGAAAAATAAATCTGGATAGGGACAACCTAATCACCTGGTGGTATATTATATACTTTACGACCTATTCTCATACCTACCAAATATACCTTAAAAAACATAAAAATCGCTTGAGCCGTTTTGTATCAGTGCGACCATAAACAACATGACACAAAATTTTTATAATTATAAGAAAATACATAATAAAACAAATTTTATTTAGTAAGTAGGAACCTTAACGTCCCTAGGCCACCACCCCGTAACTATCCTACTCCACCGGTCAACAATTTTAGAACGCATAACAAAATTTTACAAATGAGCTTGCCTACCCATGTGATCATTGGCTTGCAACTTGGCACGGGAAATGCTAATTCCATATAGTGGGAATTTTCTGTATAGACTTTAGCGCCTTGCACACGTAATGTTCGGACCGCGGGAAATAGCACGCGCCATTCTAACCCGCACTCCGAAACGTACGTGTAGATGCGCGGGGCTGACAGTCCAATCTGGCATGTCGATGCGAAGGCAAATCTCACAGTTTTGACCGCACATCACGTCAGTGATCAGTCCCAAATGCGCAATTTTGTATGCAATTTTTACGCGCCATTAGTACGACAGTTTGATCCGCAGTCCAAAGCGTACTTAACGGACTACGGTTTGGAACGCAGTCCCGATACGCGGTCCGATCTTTACGTGTGCAGGGCGCTTTTACCTAATGTTTGCTAAGATCTGCCTCTGAATAGGTACGTGGGCACTCCCCCACATACGTGTTAGTTATCCTCAAAATTAACTTTGTATTGGGCAATAAAATTGATCTACAGTCATCCATAATGGTGAAAAAGTCCATGGTTGGTAAAATTTTGTTTCTCCTTGGCCCTGAGTTTTGCCACTTTTTTGTCTTTGAACAGAGATCTGAGATCAATCGCAAGGTACTTACATAAATAAGGTAGTAAAGGTATAATATATACCTACAGATTATAAGGGTGAATGATCTTTTAATTTGAAAATGGTTAATTTAAGTCATGCGCTATATAAAACTTGGCAGACCGTAAATTTTGAAACTGAATTTAAAGCCTAAAATGGAAAAAATAATTGAGTATCTCATTTTTTTTTATAAAAACCGTAGGTATGTGTTTAAATCAGTAATAATCTCATTATTTCAGAATGCATTCGGAATCTTTGATATAAAAATAATGAGCTTAGTGGTCGATTATAATATTTACATATGATTATGTTGGTACCTAACTGAATCTAATAAAAAAATCACTATTACATTAAATTATAACCCCAAACTAAGCAGAGCCTAAAATGGAAAAAATAATTGAGTATCTCATTTTTTTTTATAAAAGTCGTAGATACTGATATGTATATATATCAGTAATAATATCATTACTTCACAATGCATTCGGAATCTTTGATATAAAAATAATGAGCTTAGTGGTCGATTATAATATTTACATATAATTATGTTGGTACCTAACTGAATCTAATAAAAAAATCACTATTACATTAAATTATAACCCCAAACTAAGCAGAGCTTGTATTATGGAAACCAAATGACCGATTATACTACTTATATACATTATTTTTGTTAATACATACATGAAGAAATACCCAGACCAGAGACAAACATTTGTCTCGAAGTGGGAATCCAACCCGCAACAACTTTCTACGTCTCAGGCAGGCCTTCGCCCACTGCGCCACAGAGGTCGTTTTAGCATATAGGTAGGTTACTAACTGAATCGATTCAACTAATCGTAATATGCACTAAATATTAGGTCCTTACCTATGAAATTGGCGTTTTTTCACTCTATTTAATTTTGCACATATTTTATTTAATCCAATAGTCATATACAAAAATAATTTATTTTCTGAACGTAACATTATTGCAAAGATTGAAAATTCAATAAGATACTATTTTTGAGAAAGTTCATCCGCCAAAAATAAAACTTCAAAACAGGTCATTTCACGTGTTGTCACTTTTAATGTTTCAATTCGTAGTGTTTTTTTATGTGTTACTTTTCTTTTTTAAATAAGACTACGCATACTTTTCGCAATGTTGTCCAATCATACACACAACATTTTAGGAAAATAGGAGTAGTAGTTCTAGAAAAAAATACAAAAATGTATGTATGGAGAAATCAATTTTCTCAAAATTCTCCATACAAAACGCCAATTTCATAGGTAAGCACCTAATACCATTACCTATAACCTAGTTACCTATTAGCTATAACCTAGGTAACGGTACTAGCTTGCTGTACAGGGCTATGAAGCAACAAATAGCTTGCAAGTTGGTCAAGTCCTTACGACACCAGCATTCTCGAACCTCTCAATAAACGCCAAGCAAACAGTACTACTGTTTGTCAAACAAAAATAAACAAGCGGTCGGATGGTCTTTATGGTCAAATTTTTTACATTTTCCGGCCAAGGACATAACGTTAGTTATTTTGTAAGGAAACAAGTACTTAGCTTGCTACATGTTTTATGTGCAATTAGGAGACGAAAATAGCAGTATTATTGCAATATTTTTAGTACGATTTGTCCTAACCCAATTTTTTTATGCAACCATGAAAGTAACAGTAATTAGGGTCGAAACCCTCGAAAAACACGTCTATAACATCAACAGAAAATTGTGCGCCAATCGTTTTTCGTTATAGTCGCCATTGCTATAGCAGAAAACAGGACCTGACTGAAAACTGGATGACTGGACTTCTAAACCACACTACGTTGCCTCATAATATTATGAACTATACTTGATACTGGCGAAATTGTGGAAAACTATCCCAGAAGCCATTTAATAAAGAAGTGAAGTGAAGTGACTCTTGACAATTAAATAAACAATGGACGGTGGAAACGATAGCTGAAGACATTATTAAATGATAGTAATACATAGGTAATTGAAAAAGAAACGTATCGTCACTCCTAAACCTGATTCTAACGAGATGTTTGTTCAGTTTAGTCTCGGTGCCGGATCCAATTCAATATTTACTCTGATGTTCAGTTCAAACAGATGTACCTATGACAAACAGCAACTTATTAAAAAAGTTTTTATATAATAAGTTAATAAAGTAAATAAAGTAAAAACTCTATAGTCATGAGGGTAAATTATTATTTTATTATTATTAGTTATTCGTTTAGTTTACAGTATACATTTTGAATAGTATTTTTTTTTATTTACCACCAATTCGTAACTTGACCAAACAGAGAAGAATTGTCAAGAACCTTGGCTTGGCTTATATTTTTTAATGTCATTGTTATTATAACTATTACATTGTTTTTGAGAGAGTTTGAGGTAGTTTCATCCCAAGTTTTTAGCTATCAAACATTATGTTTCTAAGGGTTACATTATAAGATCTAGTACTGGCAGCATTTTTCTGTTACTCTAGCTCTAGCTTAGCAAAGGTAGGTCACCAAGGATTTCCACGAACAGCATCTTGGGCACAGGTCTTGAGCCCTTTCTATACACCGATTTTCTGCAATCTTGACAATGTCGTCAAGATTAAAGAAGTATGTTTTGAAGTGCACAACATATTGGAATTAATTTAACCAGGTAAAGTTTACTGTTATATAGCTGGTCATGAGCCAAGTACTAAGAGTACTATTAGTTAACTTGATTTCATACCTGCCTAATATAACTATCTTAATTTATCTGTAAGTGAACTGTGTTTATTATATTGTTGGAGAAATAATATCTTTAACCGTCCCTTCGTTACACCCTTACCAGACCCCTTAGAAGACATTATAATTTTAGTTTTCGTTAACATGTTGAATATGGCAAAAACTTTCCTAATGCGATTGGATGCAAAAACTTCAATAACGCAGAAGGGTGATTCGTGAGTGAGATAAATATTAAATTTGACGACCTTGTGGCGCAGTGGGCGAAGCTCCGCTTGAGACGCAGAATGTTGCGGGTTCGATTCCCGCCGGGAGATAAATGTTGTCTGCAAATATTTGTCTCGGGTCTTGGTGTTTTCCATGTATGATATTTGTATTTATGTAATACAAGCTCTGCTTATTATTAATAAGAAAAATCGTGAACAATATCAACTTTCTGTCTCTTCAGCTGCGAAACTTAATTGCAATCTATTGTGTCGATATCCATTTTTTCACAATCCACTGCGCGCGCGCCGGTATTACGCGAATTTTCATTGAATCGGCCGACGAAAGTGAAATCAACGGAAGTAGCAAAACAATGACGATACAATTTTAATTTGACTTTCTATGTTTCATCACGCAAAAAATGATTTGACATTTCAGAAAATAATACAGTTAAAATATAAACAATAGTTTGAAAGTTCAGTATATAATTAGATATGTTAAAATATAAAAAAAATAGCTTAAACAACACAATCAACTTGGATCAAATAATAATGTGTGAATTTCTATTTTTAGGTAATTGTTACTTTTTTTCTAATCTTTGCTCTAATGTTTTATACCTACCGTGATACGAACTTAGAACTTATCATTGGGATACGAACTTATATTATTTTTAAGTATCTATGTTTGATAACTAGCATCCGCCCTTAGCTTCGATCTCGTGGTACCCGATAAAAAGTAGGTATATAGCCTAAGTTTATGTTTTTCCTCGTCTATACGTACATTTATTTCGGCAATATTTCAGCTCAGTAGTTTTAGCGTGAAGGACGAAAAAACATTTCATTTCACATCTTCCTTCAAACTATTAGTAAGTAACGAAGAATAAATACATAGACTAAATAATAAAACAATAAATTTAATTAAACAGTTGTATACTCTTCTTACAGTCATGATTACTCGTCAAAATCAATTAGATACGGTTTGACCAATAAAAATTTTTCCTAAAGTCAATTAGTAAAATAAAATTCCATAAAAATCATTTAAGGCGACTCTACTGGTCAAACCTCCCTCTCACTCGCACTATTCAACATTTTTGAAGATATAAAATCACTGAATATAGATAAGCAAAATAACAAACCTTCACCAAATACCAATTAAAAGGTTCAGCAATAATATCATTTTGATTCTTTAACGTTTTCATACCAAAAAACTTGCACCAATGTAATCAGTTTTGGTGCAAGTTTTTTGGTAGGAAAACGTTTTGGGTTCAACATGATATTCTTGCTGAACCTTTGTATTGTTTTTTTCTAGGCCGTGAAGGTTTGCTATTTTGCATAACTACATTCAGTGATTTTATATCTTCAAAAATGTTGAATAGTGCGAGCGAGAGGGAGCTTTGACATGTATCGTCGCGTTAACCGAATATTGTAGGTATCTTCGCTATCTAAAATTTTCGGTGCATTGACTGAATGTGCTGTTTTCTGTTTAGTAATTGAATTAATAGGTAGATAAGTTGGTTAGCAATAGGTACTTAACATATATTTACGCTTATTAATTATTTTTGGCGATTAACAGATATATTTGCCATCTGGAATTTCTATTATAATGACCATTAGTTTAATACTACTTAATGAGGTTCGTGAAAAAGCTTTCTCGAATGCTTAAGTTGTATAATTTAAAACAGTAAATTTGGCGACAACTTTTTGCGATTACCAGTAAATATTTACCATCCTGAAGTTCTAGGATTAAACCATTACAAAAATACTTAATTTCACATGTAATCTAAAAGCCAATCATTCAGGTAAAATACTCGGAAAATATTAATTATCATGATCCTGAAATTTCGACTTCAAATATTATGTTTTTGGACCCAAATTCAGATTTTTAGGAAGATCTTTAAAAACTTACGTTTTATTTTCAAAGTAGTAACGCACTAGTAAGTTACGGTATCGTCCAGTTTGCGAATAGGGCAGTTAACGCGTGCGCACTACGCGGGCGTGCGGTTCCGACTTGATGGTTGCCGGCTGTTACCATCTTCTATCAGAATAATGTGGCTGGATTCATCGAAAGCTGACATATTTTTAGGTGTTAATTATCTTAGGGGGCTTTCAACGCATTTTTTTTGCCTTTTTCAGTTAATAAAATAGGATTTGATCGAGTAATGTTAAACAGTAGAATATAATATTTTTTTGGTATTTTTCTAGCAAAAAAAAAACGTCCAACGTTTATCTATAAGTAGTATTAAAGTTAAGCAGATTAAATGATTACTTTTGCACAATATCAAACAGCATCACACGCTACCGTAGATTTAGACGAAAAATATAATTTAAACTAAAATTCACGAAAAGCTGCCCAGATATTTATAAAAACTGAGCTGAAAGCACCATATTGCTCAAACTTTCACTTCATAATCTGTAACAAAAGGTGACCCATACCACCGATTAATGCTGAATATTATCACATGACATCGAGTAGCTCAAAACTTAGCATTTAGAGCTTGTAGCTTGGAGCTAAGTACCTATTTTAATTCTTATATTTACATTATACCTAGTAAGTATCATTATTTTGTTTGTCTCTATGTATATGTGTGTGCATTATGGGTCAAATAAATAAATTTTCTTTATTTCTTTCTTTCTTTTCTTTCTTTCACTCACTGCATCACAGTTAGTGATCGTGATAACATGCTATATCTACCAAAAAAGAAATCTGCTGGCAACACTGTAATCCGGACATGCAGTTAGTACACGCTCGGAAAGTTGGTAAGTAGGCAGTGTAGACAGACAGTTAGTGCCCCAGAATCGATGACATGGTGGGGACAATACACTAGTTGTTTTATTTGATAAAGCCGGACCCATTCCTAGATGTCATCATCATCATCATCATCATCAGCCTATAGCAGTCCACTGCTGGACATAGGCCTCCCCCAATTAGCGCCATTGCGCCCTGTCCTGGGCCTTACGCACTTCACTCCACCTGGCCGGAGGGCGTTCTACACTACGTTTGCCGAGCCGCGGTATCCACTCAAGAACTCGTTTATCCTAACGGTTATCGGTTCTTCGGCAGATACGGCCAGCCCACTTAAGCTTCTTCAGCATGCTAATTCTCTGAGCTATGTCGACAACTTTAGTTCTATGTCGGATGCTCGTTGCGGATTCTATTCTTCAGAAAAACTCCCAAGTATATAGCTCGTTCCATAGCTCGCCGACTGACTTTAAACTGGTGGACTAGCCGTATTGTGAGTGTCCACGCTTCGGCTCCGTATGTCATGACGGGTAGGACGCTCTGTTTGAAAACTTTCGTTTTCAAGCGTAGTTTTCCAAATTCTGCCCAAACCAGTCAAATCCTCCTCTTAGCATTCTTCTCAATGTTGTTTCTACCTGCAAAACCTAACCGGAGTATGTGTACTCTAAAACAACTTCAAGAAGGTGTCCATTAACTACGACACGTCTCGGATCAATTCGGTTATTGACCATGACTTTGGTCTAATCCAAATTCATGCAGAGACTTATCTTTCGCGAGGCTGATGCTACCTAAATCTGATCGACAGCAAATAGCAGAGACAGGATAATACTACTAGAGTATTAAAAGAATCTCATAAATAAAACCACTTTTGGTTTGACAACCGTACAGCAACTCTAAGTTTGCACATGCGCGTCAAAATGGGCGGTCTCATAGAATTCCGTTTTGAAAAACCGTTTGGGAATATCGATCTTGGTAATGCATCCATCCAACCAGGTGGAGTGGCGATTTGCGAAAGGCTGCTGGTAGAAGTAGGATCTGTCGAACTGAGGACAGGGCGTAATGGCGCTCATTGGGGGAGGCCGCCGTCCAGCCACAGCTGAACTGCTATTCGCTGATGACTGAAAGGCACCCAAGAGCATTACCTTAAAAGGTTAATTATATTTAGCAATCTTAATCATTTGCACAAGTAGGTCTTTCTAGGTCACAACTTTTGATCACAATTATTTATTATAAAGAATATTTTAATATTTTCTATTTGTAGTATTTTATATGAAATAAACATATCTCTTTACATGTAAGTATTTTATTATTATTATTTGTGAGTATTTATATACCTAGGTGTACGTAATTTATATGTAGTTTCTTTATAAGAGTATGTTAAAAATTAATTTTAAGATTGAATTTTAAAGTACGCCTACCACCATTTAATAACAAACACAGGTTTGGCTGGTAGAAAATGCTTGTAGCATTAAGCCCACCTTTTTGTTACATTTATTGTGCATATAAAGTATTAATAAACAAAAAAATAAAGACAGACAGGGACGGGCTTATTTTAACAAGCTAAATTTAAGCGAGCGTTTCAAAAATGATAGATAACTACCATCCACATCAAGTTGATATTCCATTTACCAGAACTAAAAAAAAAATTTCATCCAAATCCGTTTAGCTGTTACTGAGTTGAGTGAGTACAAAAAACTTAAACACCACACGAAAATACCAACTTTCACATTTAAAACAAAAAACAAAAAACAAAAAACAAAAAACAAAAAACAAAAAACAAAAAACAAAAAACAAAAAACAAAAAACAAAAAACAAAAAACAAAAAACAAAAAACAAAAAACAAAAAACAAAAAACAAAAAACAAAAAACAAAAAACAAAAAACAAAAAACAAAAAACAAAAAACAAAAAACAAAAAACAAAAAACAAAAAACAAAAAACAAAAAACAAAAAACAAAAAACAAAAAACAAAAAACAAAAAACAAAAAACAAAAAACAAAAAACAAAAAACAAAAAACAAAAAACAAAAAACAAAAAACAAAAAACAAAAAACAAAAAACAAAAAACAAAAAACAAAAAACAAAAAACAAAAAACAAACAAACATCTTCACGGCTTTTTCCCCATTATGGATATCTTCAGATATTGCTCAGTACGCAAATCTATTGAGGATGCCTTAACGGAGGTAGTCAGAGGCAAGTCCAAACATTACGTACGATACATACCCAATTTTTGCAAGCAGCTAGCATTCCACAATAAATCCATTGGTGCACGGCTGGGATTCGAACCCACGACCTCCAGATCTTAAGTCATGGTACATCCCACTAGGCCACCACGGCTCTATAACATTAGTCTAATAATCTTTCTTGGTAGGTACCTACTACCTAAGCATTGCCAAAGCAAACTTACTTTATGTCCGGCCTAATAAAGTTTACTGACTCTCCTTGTTTTGGGAGATTTAGCTCACCATTGTGATCGAAGTGTGAACAAGTGGATTCTCGAGTTCTCATAAGACATCCACGTGGAAAAAGAGGCGCTTCATTTACCGGAACCGTCACATCACTGTATAATAACTACACGCTACTTTGAAACAATTATATATTTTTTCGCACGAGTATTTATAACAATCCGTAACTAACAACTCCAGCCTAAATCATTTAACTAATAAGAATATTAAATAATAATAATAATATACCTCTTAGTACTCTGATAAAGGCCTCTTAGTACTCTGCTAAAGGATTCAGGGCTAGGCTATCGACTTCGGAGAGAAGGTGGTATCGCTTCTCACCTGTTGTACATGGATGACCTCAAACTTTTCGCGCCGAGAAAACCAGAGCTGCTGACTCTGTTGAATATCACACAGATATTCAGCAATGCCATCAGCATGGAGTTCGGTGTCGAGAAGTGTGCGGTCATGCAAGTACAGTGGGGGAAAGTTGTAAATACTACAAACTTACAGCTTTCCGATACGATATCCCTCAGATCTCTTTCCGATATCGAAACCTACAAATATCTCAGTATGTCATAAGCGTTAGGTATAGTAGACAAAGACATAAAACAGTCGGTGAAGGAGCGATTCTTTTGCCGCCTGATTAAAGTACTCAATAGTCTTTTGTCGGGTGGTAACAAGGTTCGTGCCTTCAACGGCTGGGTTATGCCTCTGCTTATATATACCTTTGGCATATTGAGATGGACACAAACTGAACTTGACGCCCTTGACTGTAAGGTTCGTCAACTTCTTACGACACACAGAATGCGACATCCACGTTCGTCGGTGATGAGGATGTACATCCCGCGGAAATGTGGGGGTCGGGGATTTTTAAATGCCAAGACACTCCATAACCGCGAGGTGTGCAACCTCAGAGAATACTTCCTCCATACCGACAGTGAGATGCATCGTGATGTCGTAGCAGTTGATAAGAACCTTACCCCGCTCTCACTGGCTAAGGAGAACTGGCACAAACCTACGGTGCTGAGTGCCCTCGACCGCAAGATCGTATGGGAGAGTAAGGAGCTGCACGGACGGTTCTACAAAGCCCTTACAGGGCCTGATGTAGACCTACTCGCATCCGTGAACTGGCTACGTTTCGGAGACCTCTTTGGGGAAACCGAAGGTTTTATCTGTGCGATTATGGATGAGGTAATAAAGACGAACAACTACCGAAAGTATATCATGAAGGATGGAACCGTTGACATTTGCAGAGCTTGTCATCGTCCCGGTGAATCCCTCAGACATATACTTTCGGGTTGCTCGCACCTCGCTAACACAAGCTTGCTCGCTTGCACAGACACAATCAAGTAGCCAAGATTATCCATCAGCAGCTTGCTCTCCAATACGACCTTGTCGGCCCAGAGGTTCCGTACTATAAGTACGCACCGGTGCCAGTTCTCGAAAATGGTCGTGCTACGCTCTACTGGGACCGCTCTATCATCACGGACAGGACTATTCTAGCGAATAAACCTGATATCGTCCTGGTAGACCGGTCGGAACGCCGGGCGATACTTGTTGACATCACCATCCCACACGATGCTAATCTCGTGAAGGCCGAGAAGGACAAGCTTAGCAAGTACCTTGACTTAGCCCACGAGATTACCGCTATGTGGGATGTCGACTCAACAATTATCGTTCCGATAGTCGTTTCAGTGAACGGTCTGATAGCGAAGAGCCTTGACCAATATTTTAAGAGGCTCTCGCTAGGCAGCTGGATCAAGGGTCAGATACAGAAGGCGGCTCTCCTGGACTCGGCACGCATTGTGCGGAGGTTCTTCTCTCTGCAGCCCTAGCCACCGACCGTTTGAGCCCTGCCCCGCGGTCGATGGTCTACCGTTTTGATACATTTTTGATTATAATGTTTTTGATATTTATTTATGTACATAATTAGTATTAAGTATAATAGTGTGATAAATGATACACATTTATCTTGGGATAAGACTTTATTTTTGCTTTTGGATCCATTTTAGATACTTTCTAGACATTATTGTACAGAGGTTACTTGGAGATCATTTTGTTCAAAAACTAACGAGGCTTGTGGCTCAATCTCAATTCTCAAGACGACTTGTCGCTACCGCTTCACTTTTCGGAATCCCCAAGCCTCGTCATTTTTCGTTAGGTACTCTCAGACAATACCTCCCTGCTAAATCCAACCATCGACAAAACCATAGACTTGCTCTCTGGTTTTCGTCAGTCAGGTTCCGAGTTGCCATAATATGCATGATTAATACTTTTTACATCCGGTTATTATTATTTGCTTATAAAATAGATTATTGAATAATAATGATTGTTAAAATAAACTTATAACATTAAAGAAATCATGACATTCGGCCGTCCGTCTTCATGCGATCTCCTGACGCATGATTGAAACAAATCAAGCCATTAGTAAGTATAACGATACAGTACTATTTACAGCATTGTCCAATTGTACCTACAGACACGAGTACAACAACGATACAACTAATAGTCATTACAGTAGGTCTACTTAGTTTAGAATTTAATTGAATTGATTGTTTAAAACTTTCTACAGCGTAGATGAATTTCTCAACACAAAAATTAAACCATAATCTGAAAATTTCAAAATTATTAATTTTAATCCTATGTTTTATTTATTGATTTATTGAAGTGACATGTTTGTATTAATTAGAATTATGTAATTTAAATTCCTTGACAATTAAATATTTAAATTTTGCATGCCAATTGTATTTGGTGAAATATGAGAATCCTGTACCATAGCACTTAAGAACTTTGTTACCATATTTCAAGCAAATAAACCATATCATTTCATTTCATTTCCATTTCATTTCATTTCATTTAACCTTAATCTTGTAAATAAAATAACACCAAAACTAAGATACCTACAACTTACAATTGCTCTTTACTGAATTGACAATTTTGATAATACTTCCATAGAAACTGTAGAAATATTTCATTTATTAGAAAGATACTCATTTGAATTGGAAAAGTCAATTTCGAAATATTCAAACCAAAAAAAACAGCTAAATCTAGGAATGTAATTTAACACATAAAACAACGTACAAACATAGAACTAATGGCACTATCAGCTTATTACGTAGGCATATGCTTAGGTATAATGTAAAAAAATCTACCTACTTATTACACAACAATGTATAAACATTAAAATACCGAACCTGCCTTTACAATGCTACGAATATTTGCTTTTCGTAATCACTAGTACATAACACAGAACGTTGTATACGACAACACCATAAAGAAAACAAATGATTTATGTTAGAATACAATACGATGTTTACAAATAAATTAATTATCTGATTTCTGCTTTCATTCACAAAGTAGGTAGGTACAGTTTCAAGCTAATTGTAAAATCATTTCCTCGCAGGTTATCATTGCTTGTTATAGATGGGTACTAAAAGAAGTAACATCTTCATGGTGTAGATAAGTATAAGTAGGTAGGTACCTACTAAATGTACAAATGTAAATATACATACAAAAATGAGACTTAATGATATACCCACTTACTAAATTAAGTCTACAAGTAATTACATAGAAATCATGACATTCGGTTATTGCTCGATTTTCGATTTGATTTACTTACTTAGATGTTGAGCTACTGCTGTTATTATTGGATTTGCTTCTAGGAACATTAAGTAATTTATGTATGCATATGATATCTTAGCTTTTGCATGTAAGTTTATTTTACCTTTAATTGCCTAATTAATGTTTTTTTTTTTTTTTTTCATTTCTTAGGTTTTAGAGTAAAGTTATATTCTCTGCTATTTCATTTATCAAATTTGTAGCACTATCAATCCATTTCCCCACAATATAAAAGTTATCTGGAAGAAAATTCTATTTAGCATTAAGTTCGCCTATATACATAATCTATCTTGTGCAATAAAGAATTTTCTATTTAATTTTATCATTAGTATATTGTTTTGTTTTTTTTTCTTTTTGTGATTAGGCACTCTTGCTTACAACATGTGGACTCAAATTGGTTTAGCGTACAAAATATGTTTAATTGTGCCTATAATTTAAGTACCTAACTTCCTAAAGCCTGGAATTATGGCAACTTTATATTCAGTCATTAGGTACCTAATATATAATTCATAATGATATGTAAAACATTCATATGTAAAACATTCATATGTAAATATTGATTTGCCAATTAATTGATTGTTCCTGATTATTTCTGATTATTCCTAAAGGGCCTATGAATGTTACATAAGTTTCGTACAGTTCTTTTTGTTGATAAAATGAGTTAAGTGTTATTTTATTCATAACCTACAGTGTATTTACCTACATTGGAGAAAAAGACTTTACCAGTAACGTAATTAGTCTTTTGCTTAGCTTGGCTAGTTACAGCTACAATTGGAACTTCTCTTTCTTATATTTTCAAGCTATTCGGGAGCAGCTCGAGTGCCAATATCCAACTTTAAACTATTTCTCAATCTGATACCAAATAAAACATAAGTGGAAATATTTTGAGTGAAATAATTAAGAGCATTAACATAACCCCTTTAAATTTTACAATATCACCGCAATTTTGGCGACGACGATAATCTCTGTATTCTCCAAGTCGTTATTGTTCCTCAAAAGATAAAATAAAGTTGTATAGGTAATACTGGTAATACTTAAACGTCCTATATCGTCATGGCTAGACCAACATATTTATCAAGAGCATCACGCCGGCAGAACAACTGTGCAAAGATTCTCATCAACCTTTTTATAGATAACCGGGCTATCATCCATCAGGTCTATCTTTATCCCTATAGAATTAAGAGTTGTACAGCCTAATACCCAATAAATTTAATTCACAACAGTCAGGGTAGGATATCAAAGAGTTCATAAAGTTCATCCAATGTTTGCATTTTCACGTCAACCTAGAGTCGTAAATAAAATTGTAAAACGATATTAATAATATGACTAAAGTAATCTGCCGATAATACCTACCTATTACCTAAATATTGACCACGTAAAAGTATATTCACTTCAACTTATATCTTTCAATTTAATACTAAAAAGCTGTTAATACCTGTATGTTTTCATTATGGAACGCAATAAATGATTGAGTAATGAGTATTGAGTCCAACCTTAACATCAGTCTCGGTCAGAAAATTCTAGTGTATAAATCTTTGGTTATTATATTAGCAATAAAAGATATAGCTCTGGCAATGAAAGTGTTTGCCGTTAAACTTATGGTGAGACCTGTCAAATTTGTCAAACAAGACTAGGTACACCTCCCGTCACCTACACTTAAGTTCCTTGATTGAAAATATTATTTAATCGTAGTTCTATTTTACTGACTGTGATACAATGATACATAATTAATTTATTAATTTGGAATCTTAAGGAACACTTTTAATCGTATCATTCATCCGTTCAGCCATTCCTGAATTTAGTGAGATCAAACATACTAACATACACAAAATCTTGCATCAATGTCAATGAGCATGGTCAATGTAGGTAACTAACTTTATTTTATTATCTTTTTTTTATTTTGAGTTTACGTCTGACCGCCACAGCGTAAGGCCGTGCGTTATTACTGCTAATAAACTTGTACCTACCCGCATTACAATAATTATGGTCGTCAAGAAGTGTATAAGATGCAAAAAAAACATTACCAAGAAAATCCCGGGATTAGAGTGTAGTAGATGTGATACAATAGTTCACGCCGATACCTCCTGTTCAAAGTTATCGAATAAACAGCTGAACACCCTTCGGAACACGCCTGGTATAGAATGGAGCTGCGAGGAATGCTTAAAAAATATTTCTCGTAGATCGTCTTTTTTGATACCCGATGATGATGGTGATGATGAGGACTGCGAGTCAGGATCCAACGAGAATGCCCAAATTATCAACGCTAAAAAGCTGGTGCAGGATATCAGTCGCGAAGTCAAGAAAACCTTCCGTGAAGAAATCGGAAACCTGGAGAACTCACTTGAGTACCTAAGCAACCAATTAACAACCATGGAGCAGTCTATAAAAAGACAGGACAGCAAAATAAAAGATCTTGAAAATAAAAATCATGATTTGGTAAACAAAAACAAAAATTTAGAACTTCGTGTTACAGTCTTGGAGCAGGGAATCAAAAATTTTGAGCAAAAATCCCTAGAGACCTCTTTGGAAATTGCTGGATTACCAGATTTCCCGTCTAATGAGGTTGGGAAAATTTTAGAAGCTGTGGCTTCAAAATTAAACATGGATGTAAAAGATGTACAATCGTCGCAGCGTCTGCCCGGGACAAGGGACAAGCCTGGCTCAATCCTTGTTGAATTCAAGTCGAAGGTGATCCAGCAACAGTGGATAGTCTCTGGCAAGGAAAAGTGTCTCACCGTTGGATTGCTGGTACCGGACGTCCTAAAGGAGAAAGCCGTTGGTCGTGTTTACATAAGAGAGGCCCTGACTAAATACCAAAAAACTCTTCTATTTAATGCTAAAACTCAGTTATTGAACAAGTCTTGCCAATTCGTGTGGTGTAAAAATGGCAAAGTATGTGCTAGAAGAACAGGTAATAGCAAAATTTACTACATCCGCACCATGCAGGATATCATTGATATTGAAAAACAATGTAAGGTTCAATTCGAAACACTACAGGTATCTACCCCATCGAACTGAATTTCCGCGTGAACGTTTGTTTTTATAGCACTTACTAGGTTAACTATTTAGTTTATATTGGTTTAGTTTAACATTTCAAATATGGATTTAAAAATAAAAGAAATTCATGATTGCAGTTCTACTAAATACTTTTATCAGCATCTACCACCTAAAAGCTTTATAAATATGTCATGTTTACATTTTAACATTAGGTCGCTAATAAAAAACTTTACAAAATTGCAACAAACCATTCAAAATTGTATATTTCCATTAGATGTAATTGTTTTAACAGAAGTCGGTGTATCAGACAATACCATCCATTTGTTCAATCTACCGGGCTATAACCTGTATTCACAACTACGCTCAAATAAAAAAGGTGGAGGCATTGTTATTTACGTACGTAACCACATTAAATTCACAACAATCCAACGAAAAACTTTGACATTTGAAAGTCTTACAGGAACCATAAAACTAGATTCGCATCACGACGTAGTTGTGTGTGCAGTCTATAGGCCGCCATCCACAAATAAACGTGTATTTGTCAGGGAGTTAGGTAATTATATCTCTGAGTTCGATTCTAAAAGAAACCTCGTTATGATTGGAGATACAAACATTGACCTGAAAACAACTTCGTCATACCGAGATGCATATCTTGAAGCACTGAGCGAGCGCGGATTAATGTGTGGAATATCAGATTACACTAGAATTGAAACTAAACAAAATGTTATAACTAAATCCTGTATAGATCACTTTTTTGCACGTTTTCCCACATTACATCCGTACTCAGCGGTGCTCGATGTCGTACTGGCCGATCATCGCGGCATAATTTTTACCTGCATTGACGAAATGCCTTCTAAGCGAGAGCGTATACAGGGTATCACTAAAAAAATTGTGAACTACGATATTTTATTTAGTGAACTTAAAAAAGTAGAATGGACTAAAACTAGGGATATGAATGCCCCAAATGATATTTATTGTTTTATACGAAACGCTTTTCAAAACGCTAATAAACTTGCAACCGAAATTAGGACAAAATTTATAAAAAAATCGAAAAGATTAAATATTCCCTGGATCGACGATAATATCACCCGGCTCTGTGATAAACGAAATAAATTATTTACTGACTGGAAAAAAAGTTCATACGATGCAAAAATACGGCTAGAATACAATAAAATTCGCAATAAAATTCATAAAATCCTAGAAGTTAAGAGAAATAAATATTACATGAATGAAATTAATACAAATTTTAAAAACACGAAAAAAATATATCAGATAATCAATCAAATGCTAGGCAGAGTAACCCTATCACTCGATGCTGCGATACTCAAAGCATTTGAGGCACAAGGACTTACAGATAAAGAGATTGCCGATAGCTTTGCAACTAATTTCGATAGAGCTGTAAAAGATATTATTCCCAATTGTAACATAAAATTAATCAACCCAAACATCACCTGCAGGCCTATAAATTCTAGTATCTTATTCCAAAAAGCTTCAACCCATAATATACATAAAATAATTAATAACTTAAACCCAAGAAAAGCTCCAGGTCCAGACAACATTAAAGTTTCCATTATTAAAGTGATAGGTGAAAATGTCTCCTCTTCTATCGCAGACTTAATAAATTGTAGTATCAAAACTGGTTTATACCCAAACGATTTAAAATTAGGATGTGTACGACCTGTCCATAAAAAGGGGAAACGTAACGATTTCTCTAATTATCGTCCAATCACATTGCTTTCGTCTATTGATAAAATAGTTGAAAAATACATCTGTGAGCAAATACATACCTTTTATAAGAAACACGATGTAATTAATCCGTATCAATTTGGATTTCAACCAGGTAAAAGTACCGCAGGGCTCTTATCAATGTTCACGGACGAAGTTAATAAACACCTTAATGAGAAAAAATATGTACTCGCTCTTTTTATTGACTTTTCACGTGCTTTTGATACCCTAGTGCATAACCAGCTAGTAGATAATCTAAGTAATTGCGGAATACGTGGTCCCTTGCTGACTTGGTGCGAAAACTATTTAAAAGACCGAACTTTCACAGTAAAAGTTAATAATACCTGCAGTGAACCTATATCAGTGACAGAAGGTACAGCACAAGGCTCTGTTCTAGGTCCCCTGCATTTTTTGTCATATGTCAACGATATGAGCAATTGCTTAACCAACTGCACTTGTTATCAGTTTGCAGATGACACCTGCCTTGTTATCGCTGATAAAAATCCGCAAACTGCTTGTGAACTCCTTCAACTGGACCTTGATGCTTTGACTAAATGGTGTCATGATGCTGGTTTAGTACTCAATGCCAGTAAAACTAAACTACTAGTTATAAAATCACCGTATGTAAAACAGTCCCCTTTACGAAATCTAATAGCTCACGATCATGACTGCTTGCATGATATTAATGTAATATGTAGATGTCCATCTATTGATATCGTTGACAAACAAACTTATCTTGGTATGATAATAGATAATAAATTTAATTGGAGCCACCACATCGAGAAAGTTTGCAATAAACTAAGACAATTCCTAGCAAATATAACGATTCTCAATAATCGCATCCCATTTAAGATAAAGCTAATGCTTTATAACGCACTGGCAGAATCTTATATTCAATATGGTCTCAGCAGTTATGGCCGATCGTACAAAACATAAATAAATGATATATACAAAATACAATTAAAAATATTAAAATCTATAGTGTCTCCTAAAATCAAAAACCACTTTCATGACAATGACAGTGGAATTTTTAACCATTGTAAAGTTTTGCCGGTTCATATTCAAGTCGAATACTTATTACTAAAAGAGCAATTTTTTAATGAAAGTTTAAAAAAGCCTATCGAACACCCTGTATACACTCGTGCTATTTCTAGAAACCGGCTTTGTACGCTGCGCGCAAACAATGCATACGGCGAGCGAACGACCGGTTATCTTGTTCCTCGGCTAATTAACCAATTACCTACTGATTTGTGCAGAAGTTTGACTTCAAAGAACATAAAGATTAAACTTAAGAAATATTTTTTGAGTAGTTTGATATAGTCTTATACACCGTTCATTATATTTTGAAAATATTGTAAAAATATACCAATCCTTTACTTTATTTTATAACTTAATCTGTGTACCAACACTAGAAATTTGCATAATTACGTACCTAGGTATCCTATTTGTAAGTAAATGATGTAAACTCGTGATAGCACCAGCTCAAACCTTAGTGGTTTTTAGATGCTATTGTAAGCAAATAATATTGTAAAAAATAGTTTATAAGATAGTAAAAAAAAAAAAAAAAAAAAAAAAAAAACTAACTAATTATATGTATGTACGAATCCAGATACAAAACAGATGAAGTTTTTCTTTCATTTTTCTTCAATAACCTACTGATTATAATAACTATGCATGGCTGTGTGAGCTAAGTTTTGGAGATTGACTGCATGTAACCTGTGAATACCTTTTCCCAAACTTACATTTTTCTGTTAGCTTATATTCTCACCTGTTATTGTGCAATGTAGTACATGAAATTGTTTGTGTAAGATTTTGTGAACACTAAATTAAAGTTAAATTTTTATTATTTATTTGTTATTTTAAATTTACACCAATTCGTAACGCGACCAAACAGAGAAGAATTGGCAAGAAACTCTGCAAGGGTTGTATTTGTTTTATTCGTCTTTCTTACAATTGTTATTAATATTAAGGGGTTTGACAGTTTCATCCCAAACTTTTTATATATATATTTTTTTTTGCTATCTTAATAAATAATTTTTAATTAGCTTTAGTGGACCTACCAGACGAGAAACCACTGGTTAAAGCTTACAGTTGTCGTTATCGAGGCCCACCCTTAGACATTTTTAGCACTTAAATACAGGCTTAGATACATGAATTGGGAGAATCAAAATAAAAAAAGCACTAAGTATATTTCTAAACAATAGGTCATAATAATTTAGGTTTATCTTTATATATTTTTTTATCTTTATATTTTTATATTATTTATCTTTATAAGTATCATCGTTCATTTATTCTTGTTATATATATGTATTTTGCTATTATAGTTGCGAGTACTTTGCATTTGTTTTATATATATTTATGTTTATTATAATTTGTGGTAATTAGTCCGTTGTTTCTATTGTCTACATAAATTCTTGCCGGTTGTACACTTTTCTACCTGTTTTGTGCTGTTCCATATCCTACTCAAAGGTTTTATTGGAAGAAAACTATTAAGCTCGCCAGTGTAAAATTTCAAAAATTTATCATTTATGCCATGAACATTTAAACAATACAGTGTACTACAATCTAACAATACTTTCTGCCCTCTTATCACTAAATTCACACATTAAAAAAAATGTTAGCATATCGTCAAAATAGTCCCGGAAGTTTTCATTATTTCGTGACATACAAGATAAGCTTTCAAAAGCCGATCATAATTTTGTTCTTTTGGAAACACCCTCTAAAGTTTTGCCTACCACTCTGTCCAGCTAAACACTATGCTTGGAAGGGCTTCGAACCACTCCTTTGTCAGGCCTATTAGTTTCTATAAAGAAAAATGTATGATCTGCTTTTGATCCCATTCGTAAATAGCGGCACACTTAACATAACTTTTCTAAGACAGCTGTCAATACTTTTAGATTTACTCAACGGATCAAATCTGGCATAATATTATTAAATAGGTACATTCTTGGTGGGCTAACCTTACAGTTCTCTTATGCTTTATACGACGTTTCTATGTACCTGGGCAGTCAGAAGATGAAGTAGAGCTTGGAGAGGTCGATCTGGACCTTCATTTCCTTGAACGCATCTTTTTCCTTCTTTATCGAAGACTTCTTGCTTGCTTTTATAATGCTTGTGTGTTTTACTGAAGGTTCTCTCTTGGGAGTCAGCATGTCATCAGATTCCATAGAAATAAATAAAATAATCATTTTAGTTTGCTCATTAGTACAAAATAAAATTCTAGAATATATAGCACACTTGGGCTCCTACTACGCAGTCCATGTAACGTTGTGACGTATATAGCCACCTAACCTACTGGTCCTACGTGTAGTGCTTACTTTATTCTGATGTATACATAGCATTGGATCATACTGCTAAAAAGTCCGCGTAATGTTGTGACGTATATAGCCACGTTCAGGTCCTAAGAGTAGTCCATACTTAAATTAGATGCATACATAGCATTGGATCATACTGCTATTCAGTCCGTGTAATTTTGTGACGTACTCAGCCACTTTAACTTACATGGTTCATATCATACCTTTCCCTCCAATGGCATACTTAGCCTAGCTTTGTGACGTAAATAGCCACTTGAACGCACATGGTTCAAACTTTTCCCTACAATGACATACATAGCCTTGTGATTGTGACGTACATAACCACTAAAGTAAAAATCATTAACCGCCAACCCAACATATAAGTTGCAAAATAACTGTTTGAAATAAAAGTACTAACACACATGGCACATAATTCCTCAAAAATTAAATTGTCGATTCAATTCAAGTACACCCTGTATGCAGAACAGTAAGAATCAAACGCCGCTATCAGGGAGTAGCCCTGACCAAACAGTGTTCAATTCAAACTTTGTATTACGAATTAGATATGCAGAATAGTAAAAATCAAATACCGCTATCAGGGAGTAGCCCTGACCAAACAGTGTTCAATTCAAACTTTGTACTACCAACTAGGCTAGCACAGTCAGATAATCTCGGCTAAAACCGACTGATCTATACCAGCAAAATTGGGCATCTACATATTTAGACTCATAGATAGATATCTAAACTCACATTTTTAAAATTCGCAAACCAAATACTGCTATCAGAGAGTCCCTGATCGAACAGTATTCAATCCAAGCTTTGTATTACCAATTAGGCTAGCACAGACAGATATTCTCGGTTCAATACCGACTGATCCATGCTAGAAAAACTGGTAATTTCCCTACTTATTTAAATTAGATATTCAAAATGCGGGTAGGTATCGGAACTATTCGGAATTATGTACCAAGTTCTCAAAATAGAAAGGTGCTAACATGGCCAGATAATCTCGGTGCATTACCGACTGGCACATAAAACACGATTCAATTCGAACAAGATGGCGATGAAATATACATTTACTTTAATGTTAAATAATAAAATCAACACTTTCGTACCTTGGTTCATCTCCACTTCTGATGTGTGATAAATGATACACATTTATCTTGGTTATTTTTGCTTTTGGATCCATTTTAGATACTTTCTAGACATTATTGTACAGAGGTTACTTGGAGATCATTTTGTTCAAAAACTAACGAGGCTTGTGGCTCAATCTCAATTCTCAAGACGACTTGTCGCTACCGCTTCACTTTTCGGAATCCCCAAGCCTCGTCATTTTTCGTTAGGTACTCTCAGACAATACCTCCCTGCTAAATCCAACCATCGACAAAACCATAGACTTGCTCTCTGGTTTTCGTCAGTCAGGTTCCGAGTTGCCATAATATGCATGATTAATACTTTTTACATCCGGTAATTATTATTTGCTTATAAAATAGATTATTGAATAATAATGATTGTTAAAATAAACTTATAACATTAAAGAAATCATGACAATAGTAAAAAATGTATTTTAGACGAGTTTACAATTAAATAAAGTGTCATAATAATAAATAATGCTGGAAATTAACACACAGCATCATGTAGCCCCAAAAAGCAGAGCTTGTGTTATGGGAACCACAATGTGGTTATAATAATTATATCTAATATATGTAATATATATAGATATATATTGTACATACATACATAGCATACATAGAAAACACCGATACCCGAGACAAATATCTGCAGAACATGCAAACATTTGTCCCGCGGCGGGAATCGAATTCACTGCTTTAAATAGGCCTAACATATAAGAAGGGGGATATGCCCTAATCCCCACGCTGGACATGCGGGTTGGGGATCGCAGAGCACAGCTTCTTGCACCACCGTATATGATTTAGCTGTGCCAGTGTTGGCTGTGTAATGCCGCAATCAGCCGGCCTCCAAAGCCTCGTTTCTAAGTTAGCAGGATGCACCACAGGCAGGTGTGTTTGGTTTGGGTTCCGAAGATGGAGGTTGGAACCCCTTAGACCGCATCCGTAAGTTTTAGTTCAATTGTATTTGTATTACGGCGGATTTCTAGGATCTTAACGCGTTGATGGTGATTCTGAAAAATGCCACGACACAATCTGTGTTGGATTAGCCTTATAGCAAGAGCAGCAAAATGCTACGGGCCCCGCGAATTTGGGGCCCCGCGCACTAACGCTTTCTGACGGTAAAAAAATATCAGTTTAGATAGAAGCTTGAATATATACCTACTGGCGTTTTATGAATAAGATAACAGCAAAATCTCTTCCGACAGACGAGACTTTGAAAAATATCACACGATAATGTTCTGACTCAATCATCACAGTCGCATTCGACTAAAAAACTTTTTAAACATTTTAAAATGCCCCAACTGAATTGTAGATTATAAATCTTTTGGCCTACGTCCACACGATAGCTACCTAGGCCTGTTTTTTTTATTAGCATGTACTTTTAGGCACCATTGCAGCTGAACGCGTCTAACCCCTTAATCACAAACTAGCTGAAAATAAGTCCTTCCTAGAAAAAGATTTATTTTCACCCATCTACAATATCGTAGTGACGTCAAATAGTGCCATCTAGTTCGTTAAGATTAACTACAAAAAAGCTGCCAAGCTACTCGATAATAGATGGCGTAACTTGTTGTTTGTGTAGCAAGAAGAATATTTGTTAAATTATTTGATTTAAGTTTTATGACTTCTAAAATGCTACGATTAAATTTTTTCACGTCATAATTAACGTTTTTATAGTGATTTTTATCCAGATAAATGGTTTTTATTGCCAGGTTTTTGTCTATTTGACACTAGATGGCGCTAAAAGTCTCAAATTGGTTATTCGGGTTTGAAACTAGTAGCACGTTGAGGTCATAGTCACAAACGAAAGCGATTTATAGATACCACACCAGAAAAGAGTTCATTTAAAAAAAATACACTGGCAATACATACTTAAGAAGTACCTACTTAAAGGTATTCAAAACAAAATTAATAAGTTAAACTTCAATTTGTTGTATTAAGAATATTGATCACGAAATCGTTTATATCATCCACAACAGAAAACGGATTGTGAGATGAAATAGAATAAAAATCAGCAAATGACAAAAAAGCGAGTAGGTACGCGCCCCGCGACATGTTACACATAAATCAGAGGGGGCACCACCCTCGCCCACTCCGCTACCGGCAAGGATGATCTTTTCCCTAGATCCTACATTTTTATAACGACACACATACACTGGCTTTTTGCGAAGTAATTTTGTAGAAACAGTAAAATATTGGGACGGGTTTTAGGTACCATGTTATATTTTTCCTAAGGTTGGTACCTATAATAGCCTATTATTTATTAACATACCTAAACAAAGAGTAAAAAGTACCATCGACATTATTTAGTCCTATTAACAGAAAAATACTTGTAACACAAATCACAATAAACAACTAGCAATCTAATCGCAAAATTTTTTTCAGACTGTGGCTGTTCGAAATTCAAAAGAAGAAAACAAAAGACTGAACAACAGTTGTTCAGTTACTGACCGCAGAAAGGAGGATTCGCTCGAAATCATTCAATCAAACGTTTCTAAATCTTTTTCGTAAAAGGAATTGAAATAGGTACGTATTAAGTAGGTACATTAGCTTTTAGAATAGATTAACCGAAACTAGAACAAGCACTACGGAACTGGAGCAGGTATCAACCACGCTACAATATTTGTTTGAGTTTCGAATCAACGGCTCCATTTATAAGCGGTAGCGATTTAACTAGAATTTAAACTTATTATAAACTTCACATTTTCCCGATTAAATTCATACCAATTGATAAACCAAAAATTTGTGTATACCTCAGTGTAAATACCAGACAAATCAGTACTGGGCCATAGATCTTTACAGAACTCAGTAAGTTATCATGTGACAAGACTATCTACTTGAATCACACTTAATATTAAAAATGCAAAGGTTTTTATGTGTTTGTGATGTTTATAAATACATAGTTTATTCGTTATTACGGTATTCAACGTGCGGGGCCGCGGGCGGAAGTTATTAGGTATCAATATTTATTTATTTCTAAATAAATAATTTGAAAATATAAATTTTCTTGGATTTTGGTCGATATATTTACAAACTAGAAGGTTCTACGTTATCATCAATTATGCCTGTTAATAAGCTCATTAATATATTTTTATCTATTTTTCAATTTATTCGAAGGACTACAGGCACTAACTGATAACTTATAAGAGATATATAAATTGTGGTAGACATGATTGAAAAATTGGGCCCCTGAAATGTTTTTTTTTATACGGGACATTTGATCACATGGTCAAACTGATCCCAAAACAGACAGTTCCTGTATAATAGGTACCAGAGACTGATAAACATAAATAAATACATAAAAAAACACCCACACACAGAACAAACATCAATTTTCACCACACAAATGTTTGTTCAGGGCGAAAATCGAGCCCGCGACATGTAGCTCAGTAGGCAGAGCTAATACCAACTGAGCCAGAAGGCAGGTCAGTCAAGCTTTTTTCTTTTTACTGGAGCTCTTTTACGCTCTCCTGAGAAAATTTTGGGAAAGTATCAGCGCAAAGCTTATAATTTGGACCTAAGCGTTAGTAGACCTTTTTCTGTAATTGGTTTTCGGAATTTGTGATCATTTACTTATTACGACCTTGAATAGTAATGGTTAAATATTTATGTACTTTTTATATTTTGGCTCGTTTTACTTACAATTTTAATTTATGTATTTTAAAGTAATCACAATGAATTTATGCTTATTTCAAAAAAATATGCGTACGCGCATCGCATCCAAAGAGACAAAAATATTAGATTAGGGTGTGAGGGGTTCCAACCCAATTCCTCGGACCCTGCACGTGGCAGCCAGCTGATTGCGGCCTAACACTGGCACAGCTAAATCCCCTGGCCGCTGACATGCAGCAGTGTCTGCGGTGCGAGAAGCTGTGCCCTGCGAACCCCAAAAATATTAATGGACTCCTTTTTCCGCAATTGTACTCCAGTTGGTAAATTGTGCGTGTGCCTGCAAACCCCAACCCGCATGCCCAGCGTGGGGATTATGGGCATATCCCCCTTCTTATAGGTGAGGCCTATGTCCAGCAGTGGACTGAAAAAGCTGGTGTTGTTGTTGTTGTATGCCCTTGTCTGTACCTACCCTTGACAACGTGTATGCGATTTCACATTTTCACTTTTGCATTTATTATAATAGTTATAATATAGATCAAGATTTAACCACCCAACAAATCGAGTGGGTTTTCACTAAATAAGCTTTATAAAACTAATTAATCTGTAATCAGTTTGATACAAAGTTCGATTCTGTGTTTAAATACTTCGTTTGCTCGAGATTCCTTTGAAGTCGGAAGAGAACCAATTGACAGAAGTCGAAAGTGAGATTGAATCGAAAATGGTACGGGTTCAAGTTATAAGCTCATGAGAGTGCACGTACCGTACCTTGTAACCGTAGCTTAGGGGATGAGTAGGTGTGAATATAATTGACAGAAGTCGAAAGTTCCGATTCAGGTTATAAGTTTATGAGAGAATACGTGCCGAGTGACCGTAGGGGTATGAAGAGGTGGGCGTATAATTGACAGAAGTCGAAAGTGAGATCGAATCGACAATAGTAATGGTAAGGGTTAAAGTTATAAGCTCAGGAGATGGTAAGAGAACTGTGTGACCGTAGAGGATGAATGGGTGGGGGTGTAATTGTCAGAAGTCGAAAGTGAGATCGAATTCAACAATGGCACGCACGGTTTCAAGTTATAAGCTGTTGAGAGTGTACAAACCGTGTGACCGTAGGGGATGAGTAGGTGTGGGTATAATTGTCAGAAGTCGAAAGTGAGATCAAATCGACAATGGTAAGGGTTAAAGTTATAAGCTCAGGAGATAATAAGAGAACTACGTGACCGTAGTATAGGGGATGAATAAGTGGGGGTGTAATTGACAGAAGTCGAAAGTGAGATCGAATTCGACACTGGTACGGGTTCAAGTTATAAGTTGTTGAGATTGTACGTACTGTGTAACTGTAGGTAATAAGTAGGTGTGGATATAATTGACAAAAGTCGAAAGTGAGATCAAATCGACAATAGTACGGGTTCAAGTTATAAGCTCATGAGATAGTAAGAGAACTGCGTGACCGTAGGGGATGAGTAGGTGAGAGTATAATTGACAGAAGTCAAAAGTGAGATCGAATCGACAATGGTAAGGGTTAAAGTTATAAGCTCAGGAAATTGTGAGAGAACTGCGTGACCGTAGTATAGGGGATAATAAGTGAGTGTAATTGACAGAAGTCGAAAGTTCGAATTCGACAGTGGTACGGGTTCAAGTTATAAACTCATGAGGTATTAAACGTACTTCGTGACCGTGGCGCAGGGAATGGGTAGGTGTGAGTTTAATTATTGGCGCTGGACATACGTAAGGTATAATACCTTACTCTCCTGGTTCTACTCGCTTCCACCTTCGGCATTGGTCGCGTAGTACCCGGATAACAAGTAGCCTTTAGGTTCCATAACTAATATTATAAATTGCAAAAGTTTGTGTGTGTGTGTTTGTGTTTGTTACCTCTCAACTCCGTAAGTGAGGGGGAACAAATATACTCACACCCCACACACAAACTTCCTTTTAAATTATTATATTAGTGCGATAATTGACGCAATAGAATAAAAGCCTAGACAAAATAACAATAGATATATTTTGAATCTGAGTAAATCAATGTAATCTATTTTATATTTAAAAAAAAACATTATTTTTAACATTAATAATTTTAGTATTCCAAGATTCTTTCAATGATTAACAAAGTATACAAGTATATAGGGAGAAAGTAGCCAAAATTTTAACGTAAAGCAAGTTTATTAAAAAAAAACATTTAGTAAGAACCTTAACTTTTCATGATGATGATGATGAAATTCTATTATGTATATTTTTGTACTATAAAGATAACTGTATAGTACACTAAATATAAATAATAGAAATTATATAAACCGAGGTACTTTAAAAACTCGATAATCCCGGGTAGGGCCCATAGTAGGGGTGCAGTTGACGAATATGCTGGCTCGAATCTTCGGCGTACCCTACGAGGCGATCCAGCCCTAAGTACCTGAAAAGGTGCCAATAAACAGTTCCACTAAAAACAGCCTAAACGCCTTGTTCTCACATTATAAAATACGCTCTAGCTAATGGCATATAGAGTTGATTTTCGTATTCAACAAAGAAGGTATTTTATTTGTACAATGTTTAGTGTTTCGTGGAAGTTCTTCAAGAAACAACGGGTTTCTCTGGGTCACCCAGGGGAGAGGGCGGTTTCCATCTAAATCTCTCGAACGAGGGATTCTAACGCGAATTACTGAAAAGATGTACCAAGTGAGACGAAAAATTTATCGTATTTACATGAATGTTGTGTGTTTTGCGAAAAATAAAGAGCTGCGACGAGTTTCTTTTGTCTTGAAGTTATTTATTTGCTTATCTTTTTATTTTTTTACATTGACTGCGAATTAAAGAGTAAATTGGTAGATTCTAAGCAAACGTGCTAGATCGCCGACCGCACCTTCACTAACCAACAGGTGAGATGGCGGTCAAACGTGAGCTTTTAATTTTCGGCATAGTGTGTTTAGACAAACACACTATGCCGAAAATTACGCAACGTAAGTTCTGCAGCTGATTTTGACAAGTTCGGCTGTATGCCATAACCACAGATATAGAAGAGAACTAAATGAAGTCTTAAAATTCACTATGTTCTGAACATCAACTCATACGCCTGATCTCTACATTCTTATGTCAAATATCATATCAGTAAGAAAGGGACTCATATGACTTAAAAAGAGATCAAAAATTTAATCATACCAGGGCGCTCATACAATTTAATCATACCGTTGGGGTAAACGAGTTCTTGAGTGGAGACCGCGGCTCGGCAAACGTAGTGTAGGACGCCCTCCGGCCAGGTGGGGTGACGATCTGCGAAAGGCTGCTGGTAGAAGCTGGATGCGTCGAGCTCAGGACAGGGCGCAATGGCGCTCATTAGGGGAGGCCTATGTCCAGCAGTGGACTGCTATAGGCTGATGATGATGATGATGATGATGAGGGCGCTCGAATAAAATTCTATGCAGTTTCATAGAAATGCCCTGGCACGAAGTCACAGAAATCGCATTGAGATAAAGTATGCATCTCTTTCTAGCAAATGATTTATGGACATAAAAAAGTAGAGATCAGCCGTATGAGTTGACGTTCAGAGCATAGTAAATTTTAAGACTTCATCTAATTCTTTTCTATATCTGTGGCCATAACGCAACGTAATTTCAGCATAATGTGTCATCTGTAATTCAAATAGCATTGCAGGCGTAATCATGCCCAACTTACGTTGCGTAATTTCGGCAATAGTGTGTTTACTTTAAACTTTAAAAAAGAATTAATTTAAGTGACATAATTCTTCAGCGAGCGGATATTGGGGTCCAAGTAGAGTTGGGCAGGACACTTGGCCAGACGGAGTTACGACAGGTGGACCAGAACGCTGACCGAGTGGTGCCCGAGAGTTACAGGAATAGGGGACTTCGGAGGATTTCGGCGAGTGGCATAATTAAAAGATGCCCAGCAGTGGATCGACAACGACTGAAAACATGATGATGTAAATCCTACTATTCCTTCTTATAATATTATAAATGCGAAAGTTTGTGAGTATTGATGAATGGATGAATATTTGTTACTTTTTCACGCAAAAAATAATAGACGGATTTGGATTAAACTTGGAATACACTTAGTTTGTGACCTGGATGAATACATATGCTACTTTTTATCCCAGAACCACGCGTGCGAAGCCGCGGGCGGAAGCTAGTGTTACCTAAAAAAAAGTCACTCAATTAATTATATTCAAATCAAAGGTATCTATTTTTTATATGATTACAAGCTAACCCGGTTGCAAGGCAGTTACACTCCTTGCAAGTTACATACCTTTGATTGGAATATAATTAATTGAGTGACTTAATTTTTTTTTGTTCTATCTTTGGATTCCAAACCAATCTTACCTGCACCTTGCTGTATATTAAATAAAGCGGAAATGAAAATAAAATGAGCGCAGTCTAACAACGGCACGGTACAACTAAATTATCCGACATGCCGTCGGGCAGCAGCGTCGTCGGTGCAAGAAGTTGTGCCCTGCGATGCCCAATTCGCAATGCCCAGCGTGGAGCTTATAGGCATATTATTATCCAGTAGTGGGCTAATATAGGCTGGTCTAGCCGTAGTCCCGCTTGCAACTTCATTTCCGAGTATTAAAATGAATAATTTAGATTTTTCCATTATTCGGCTATTTCTTTGGGTTTTTACTTATAAGTATAGTAATGAATTGAATCAGGCGTGACTTTGCGGAAATCCATTACAAGATATTTAAAAGATAAAATATTTAGTACAAATTCCGCCAACTCTCTCTGACGAGTTTCATAAAAGCTCAACAGAAATTCGAGAATGTTTCGCCTTCCCCATAAGGCATCATCAGGAAAAGATAGACTGGCCGTCTGCCTTCGGCACTCTGCAAAAATTCGCAGACGTGTTGCTTCGCCGAGCGCCAAGCAGAAAGTATATAAGTATACTTTTTTACTAAATCACTCCATTATGGCAAAAAAAAAAACAAATCGGTTGAGCCATTTTCAAGTTTTTCCGAACCGCACGGCAAAATAGTTAAATGCAAATAAAAGTACAATAATAAATATCATTGCCAATTTTTTTCGGGTTTACTTATTATTATTACCCTTGCTGTCACTTAATAAAGATAATCTACAGAGCATACTATAAAAAGCTATCATACCGAAAAATCTAAAATCGCAGTGTCGTCATCGTTTTGTACTACAACCGCCCTTTTTCGCGCCAAACTTTTTCAATATGGCGGTCGGCGAGAGCCACGCGCTGCCACCATTAACCACCGACACTTCACCGTTGCTATAAACTCACAAATCATGAAACGTGCCATCACTAAAACACAAACAATTCCACACTCAACCACGCAAGACACAAGGCACATTGTGAATCACAACCCCGCTCTATCAACGCGTACAAAATGCTCACCCCCTACGAATTATTTTGAACCTTGAAACCGCAATGAGGAAAACTTATTTTCAATTAATCCTCACGGCATATCATGAAACGAACAAAGAGAGCGAGAAACGAGGCCAACATTCGTTAATAATGTAATGTATATTTATTCCTCTACATTATTTTCACGGTGGAGGTCGGGCGCGTCAAATAGGATCACTTTTGTGTTAATTACGTTGGAATCGAACACAATAACATTGAAATGTAAAATTACAGTTTATAATGAGCTTTTCAAATCACTGCTATAATGCGGCGAAACACTGTTACATTTAACTTTGTAAATCTTTTTTCTTTTGCCGCGCTTTCCAGCTGCCCATTGAAAATGGATGCACGTTGGCAACTTGACGCAAACTTCAGCGTCTAGCGTGGCTCTAGGCGGGAATTATTTTATATCGATCGGTAGACAGATTACCTAACATTTTATATATAAATATTTGTATTTTTTTTTTTGGATTTTTTGTAATAATGTAAAAAATACTTACTTTCTCTGCGGCCTAATTTATATGGCATCGGGCGCTCCGCATCTAATCAATACACGGCTTGGTGCGGCGGTCGCGTCCCTTCGCGCGACATCGGCTATCATCGGGCTCGACACGAGCGAGACCGACGTCGACATTCGGCGATCTCGCTTCAATCGTAATTCCATTTTCCGCCCGCCTTAGCAAATTGAAATGTCGTAACTCTTGGGGGAATATCGGCTTTCTGCCCAAGAAAATATTCTGCTAAGGCATTGTAACGATGCTTCAGTTATTATGGAATATTCCCAGTCCATCACACGGCTTGGGGAGCGTCCCCTAAAATAGTCGTAATCGTGAATCTGTCCGCCACTTGGCCGGTGGTAGGTGTCTGTCCCCTTCACTTTCGATTCCGTACTCTTATTTGGGGATTATTTCTTTGTCGTAGAAAATGCCATTTTCTATTCTTTTGTTGGTTATTCGATTGAAGCTAGTTCCTTGTAGGCTGCGGAAAATTTGATTGGGATAGGTCGTGAAAACCTTCTTAGAAAATAAAGTTTCTATCATAATCTTTAATGTGTTCAGGAATGTTTTCTGAGAAGTCAATTACTTATTCATTTGAAATCTAATTTGAAGCAAAAATAATAAATCCCAAAAACGAATGTAAATAAAATGTTACCAACAAACGCTCTGATATTTACGTAATTTTTTTCCAAAAATAACAGCACCCATACGCAGAAAAGTGACCTCCTAACAGAGGTACAAGTAATACCGAGCGTTATTAGTGGGAGGCCCAGTAGGTCAGATAAATTGAACCCTCTGCGTTGTGTTCACACGTAAATAACATGTTGGGTTGAGGGGGGTGGCTCTGACCCAACACACACAAACCAACTACTACCCCCATAATTCCTCACAATAAACCTTATTGTGAAGCAGTAAGGTCGTGGACAACTGCAAGAAGCAACATTGCTCAATCTGTAGACATTTTGCTGTTTGTAAAAGTGTTGCCAGCGCGTTCAAAACCTTATTGCGTCGGTTTAAGCGGGATTTGAGTAGTATAAGTGTAAATGGCCTTATGATAGGACGAGAATGGATTTCGTAGAACACGCAACAGGAGTAAACTTCTGTCATGGTTTGCTAATCTTGTGTTTAAGTTTGGTTAATTTGTTATGGCGAAATCAACACTTATAATTTGACACTTTTAAGCCATTGTGTCAAATCAAACTGCCATGTGATTCTAGCAGCATTGGGTAATTGACCTAATTATTTATATGTGGTTGGAGTTTTAGCATTTATGTATTTCTATTATTAATATCCTAGGCCTTATCCTATACCTACTTTGTAAAGTAGAGCAGATGTAATAAATAAAAAACAGAATAGCGCGTGATTGCTACATAATTTTATTGTTATTAGATGCGTATGCGCAGGATAAACGGGCAAGTTGGTGATGTATTTTATTTTAAAATATTTGTAATAATTATTTTAAAATAAATCCTTGTATTATTATTACGTGTAATCTAGTTAGTATCGAAGTTTCAGACCACGAAATTGGTGTCGATGTGCTTGAAACGCAGAGGGTGGCGGGTTCGATTCCCGCCGCGAGATAAATGTTTGTACGTTATGCAAATAATTGTTTCGGGTCTGGGTGTTTTCTATGTATATTAAGTATTTACAAAAAAATACAAATGTATTTACAAAAAAAATATCTATGTAGTTTATCAGTCATGTAGTTGTCATAATATAAGCTCTGCTTAGTTTGGGGCTACATGATGCTGTGTGATAGTGTCCAACATTATTATTTATTTATGATTTATTTTATGTATTGGTATTGAGATCCATATATATTTTTTTATCACAAAAAATCTTTAACCATTTAAAGAAAATGCCTTTTTTAATTAATATTGTCAGTAGGAATAAATAAGGATTTTTCAAGTTGAATATAAGATGAATATTTTATGAAAGACTGGGCCCGATAGACGTTGTCTTGTCAAACTTCTAGAGTGCATACAAAAATATCAGAACAAAGCAATTTAAGTATCCCCGATGAATTTTCCATTTCCCGTAGTATTTTCTACGTTTTTTTTTTGATTTTCTAAATATTTTTCTATTTGAATCACCCCTGAATCAAGGTGAACAAAACAAAAAGAAAATTATTTAAATCGCTCGTGCCGTTTTAGAGCTTTCATGAGACACACGCACCGCCATTGAATCCAAAATTCAACATCCTCATAATCATCAGCCTGCAGCAGTCCACTGCTGGACCCTCTCTTCTCCTTTCATTGCGCCCAGTCCTCAGCTCGACGCATCTAGCTTCTACGCGTACAAGCAGTCTTTCGCAGATCGTCTTAATATTGGCACTAATGATTTTTCGAGATAACTAATTATTCTAGTAATTTAACATTATATGAAAAACAATGTCCAAAATGAAAATCGCGCTGTAATTGGATACAGAAACAAAGTTACACAAAATCCGATCATTTTCCATGAAATTTGAACCTTAGTAGCTCTATTCACTTCTGAAAAACGTCCTTTTTCTTAGAAGTTAGAGCCTCGCTTTTAGGGTCAGGGGGTGGCGGGCTGGGTAGAAGTGGGGGGAGGTTTGCATTAATAATGTAGGTATCGGCCCGCCTCACTCATTAATTTGATTATTTGTGCTAAACAAATGACTATTACGCACCTTCGCTTAATTGTATTTTGATATTATACGACCAATTGACTGGAAAGGCTGGAGGGTTGTCGATATTGTGTTTATGAGTTTTTTGAGCCTATTAACATATTATTTCATTGAGAGCAAAGTCACGTTTCAAACAGTTATTTGATCTAGATCACATGCAAAAGCTGTACACCGTCAGCCAATAACAACAACATCAGCCTATTCAGTACACTGCTGGACATAGACCTACCCTCTAAGTAGATGTATTTGCCCATAATCCCCAAGCTCTGGGCAGTCGGGTTGGAAATCGCAGAGCAAATCCTCCACCACCAACACTGCTGCCCGTCGGGGCCCAGAGGATTTAGCTGTGCCGGTGTCAGGAGTCGCTCTTCCGCAATCAGCCAGCCACCAGAGCTAAGTGCAGCGTGAACCAGTCAATTTATGCTAATGGACGTCTTATACAAAGAATAAGTACGTCAGTCTATAACCCAGCCAACAAACTAGTCCTTGAATGAGCTAGTGAGTGAGTGAGTGAGTCAGTGAGTGAGTTATTGCGTGAACTATTGAGTCTTTTATCAAGTGTAATTAAGTAAGTCAGGCCATGAATAGTCAGTGAGTTATTCCTTTAATTAGTTAATAAGTCAGTCAGTGAGCGAGTCAGTGAGTGAGTAAGTTAGTGTCAGACAGTGAGTGAATCAGTGAGTGAGTCAGGGAGTGAGTCAGTCAGTGAGTAAATGAGTAAGTTATTGACTGAGCCAATGAGTGCCTCAGCCATTGATCGTGTCAGTTCGAATGCGAGTCAGTCAGCAAATAATTAGTCAATGTTTGTATTATAAAGGAGAATGCTAAGAACCCATACTAATTGCGTCAAAACCGAACGTACCCCATAAAATTTAATATACATTATAAATAACATTAACATTTTCTTTAGTTTTACACACCGACGGGATTAATAATCAAGTAAAAAAATATTTTGTTGATTTGGTTTCCGCCGCACGCCACCATTAGACTGCAACAACCAATGATATATACGTTACTATGGCAACAAAAATTGATGTAAAGTGTTACTATGGCAATAATCCTCATTTTTAATTGGTTTGACAGTAGAATCGACTAAAAACTTATTGGAGATTTTTTTGACGCACGCACTTTTGTCTTGTTACCGAGTGCCATACATCAGACGACATTCTCCTTTAATATTATCTCGAGTTCTAAATAAAAGTACAATATAGTGTACAAAACAGCATAATATTACTTCCTTAACTAGTCATCTAGTTCACGCTTGCCTCAATTTATATTCAGCGAGTGCGAGAGGCGAGACGTCGCGACGTCGCCTTCATACTTACTATGAGCCAGTTATAAATACAGTCAGTGTTATAACCTTTGAACTATTCACAAGTAATCAGTACAGTAGATATTTAATTAACGATCTCTGTGGCGCAGTGGGCGAAGGTCCGTCTAAGGCCGCGGTCACGAAGTCAGCGGCGGCGGCGCGGGGAGCGGCGCTCTAATGCAAATCTCAGCATTTATGCTTGTTTAAAAAAAATACTTTTTTATAAAAAAGGAGAGTAAAAATATTGTTATATGTACTCTATTGTATGTATGTATTGTATGTAGGTGTTATTATATTATAAAGGTCACGATACGTAGGTTGTGCATAGTACGTAGGTGACTTTGAACGTAGCTTGAAGCGTAGGCGGAATCGTAGCACCTACTCGTGCCTCTACTACATAGCGTCGCTATACCGTAGCCGTAGCAGACCTCTTCACAAAGTTAGTAAAAATGCAGATTTTTTTTATACAAAGGTTTTTCAGCTTCATATTCTTTTTATACTAATTCTGTCCTTGCGTTTACATAGTAAAAAAATAGACGGATTTTTTTATTTAAGCTAATAGATGTTTAGCGTAAGCGCTTATTGTAAGAAAGTATTAAAAAAAACTTAATAAGAAGAGATTTAAGGTTTTGTCTACGCTAATTATATTAAACCTATGAATCCAGACACATGTGAAAAATGTTTATAAACGTACCTAACTTTTGCTAACTGATGTCGCGATTCTGTTTTACACATTCTTAAAACTAAACTTTATTCAATTTGTCCTAAACTGTCATAAATTCTTTTAAAGATATTATATTATTATTTTAAAGTATTGATTCAAATTAAGTTTAGGAAATAGCATAACATAATAGGCAATGGGCAAACACAATTATTTTTGTTACTACAGGGTGCTAGGAATTTTTAAGAAAAATATAAGAAACCGGCCAAGTGCGAGTTGAACTCGCGCATAAAGAGTTCCGTACCTTTGTTTGGGAGACCAGCTTAAGTATTTAATTTATTGGTTTATAGTTTTTTTTTAGTTGTTGGTATAGGAGCAACAGATATATATCTTCTATCTAGCTATCACGGTTCATGAGATACAGCCTGGTTACAGACAGACAGACGGACAGTGGAGTCTCAATAATAGGGTCCCGTTTTTACCCATTCGGTACGGAACCCTAAAAACGAACACCCAATGTCAATGCCAATATCTAGGCTAGGGGTTAATAACAAAATGCCATTAAAACAAAATAAACCAATTGAAAAAAAACAAAAAAACAAAGTATTAATTAACGCTCAGCGTTAGATAAACTTGGACTAAGGGATACTTCGGGAATATTCGGGAATGTGGGGGGTCCCCTCTCTTCAACCACAGAGTAAGTAATACAGAAACAAAGCTTTTTATAAATGTGTGCGTGAAGTTTTGCGTGTAGAAATAGGTTTAGTAACACTAGTTCTATATTAGTGCTATCATGAAACTGTTGGGGTGTTTTACAAAGATTATGATAAAGATTTTCTCCATTCCAAATTATTTCTTATGTTTTGTAATGACAAAAGAAACAATGTTATTTTGAACAATAATTTTTCTTATTCAAAATAATTTAATTTCGTTATGTACATAAATGTTTCATTTAGAATTATTTTTTTAATCCATGTAAATAAAAATTGACTCTAATTGAAAAAAAAAACCTTATTGACTCGTGCATCTGTGAGCTGAAATTGTGATCAAAAATGTATTTCAATTTTTTATTAAAACTAGCTAGTTCTTTAAACATAAAGTTAATTTAATATTTTTATTGACTTGACACTGGAAATAAATTAAAATACACTCGATCCTATATATATTTATATACCTATTAATTAGATAAAGTTTGTAAATCAAGTTTTTAATTAAAATACACTCGATCTCATTAAAAAGTGTTTGTATTGACTTGACTAATCTGTATACTGTGTCTTAACCTTTCCACTTCCACAAGTGAGATGGAGTACGTAAATGTATAGAGCAAGTTTAATTAAGACGCTGTTCTGTTCGTGCATTGTTTATGAACGGGAATAATTCAGTGTGATTTAGATTTTGTTACGCTTAGATTGTGTTGGTGCTGTTTCTAGGAAAAGACACAAAATAATGTAGTTTTTTTATATTATGATGGGATGAGCTGTGAGACGACGCAGATTGGCGGTTTTTTTTCCATTTCGCCGATTTCTTTTACTTAAAATAGGAGATACAACAGAATGACAATGAATCAAACGCGATTATTTTTATTATTGAAAAACTTTTAATATTCGTGAATACAAAATGTTAAATTGTTTCTGAAAAAGTATCTTAATTCAATAAAGAAAAATCGAACATATTCGTAAAATTGGTGACATACTACTATGTTAAACATAATAAATATAAAAGTGTATAATAATGGTGTCATCGGTAATTAAATGTGCACTTTTTGTCTGTAAAACTTTAAGTCAGCACGACTTTTAATTTTGTGTTAGCTCTTGCTGGTGATCCATCAATAAATAAATAATACTTCATTTTAATATTAAGCAAAACTGAAAAAATAACATCATTAGTCCGGTTGTCACACTTAGATTTTCATTTGGCACACCCGAATCTCCCAATACTTATTTTGCCAGATTCTCGGCTTGATCTAAGTTTGACTGCGGAAAGTAAAGTTCCGACCGATGAGGCGCTGAAGACAAAGGATATACAGGGTGTTCCTTTTTTACTAGCTACTATTTACGTTTTATTTTATTTTATTTTATGTATTTGGGTAAACAAACAGTAGCACAATACAATATTGGTTAACAAGAACAGGGTTGGTTAATAAAGTGTTAATTGTGGTACCAACACCGTTTACCACACATTATTAAAAAGATTTACTATTAACAAGGCTATTATTGAGAAGTTAATGCTACTAAGTATTCTGGGCTGGAATATAAAATGATCCTTTGCAATAACATTGCTATGAAATAATGTGCGCGATTTAATTACGCATTATTTAATTTAGAAGAGAAATCTATTATAACTAAAAAATAACAAAGAAACATAGGAAATAAAAGAATATTTGTTAGAGCAAATAACATTTGTCAACATCATCAAACAAGTTTTCTTTATCTTATAAATTTATTTAGTGATCAAAGGAGAATGCCGATAACCCGTACCAATTGCGTCAAAACCAAACGTATCCCATAAAATTGCCTTTATTTTATAAATAACATTAATAATTTCTTTAGTTTTACACACCGACTCGATTAATAATCACGTAAAAAAATATTTCGTTTCCGGCGCACGGCGCCATGACACTGCAACAACCCTCAATATTAATTTTAGACAGTAGAATCGACTAAAAACATTGGAGATTTTTTCACTTTGATAATCAAAGAGAAGTCAGAAACTTTTTTGTAGAACTGTGTGTTCTGTGGCATTGTGTAGCAGTGTTTATTCTGTAAATAGATATTTTATTAGACATCATCACAATAATGTACGATAAACAATCGCTGCATTAACTATTTGCTAATAACCGGTGACGTGAAATTAGCATAGTTTGGAACAGGCATCCATTGCCTTTTCGTGGTTGTGATGAATGTGTTAAGATCTTGGATTTCACCTTCACCAGTAAGTACTAATACGTATTATAACCATAAATAGTACCATAGTAAAATGTTTATAGTGGATTACTTATAATTATGTAGACAAAACTGAACACACAAGGTCTCGGGAAATCATTTTTTTAAAAACAAACTCTAAAATTAATATCAAATATAAACAAATTGGTTACGTTTATCTTAAAAAATACTTAGTATTCCATGAATAACAGTTTAATATCTTTCGAAAAAATTAGGTTTTGTTTTGACGCAATCACTTTAGCATTGGTACCGACCGAGCGCCATACATGAGACGGCATTGTCCGATTTGAGAATATTTTTTCAGACGTGTGCGTATTACTATAGTAGATAGCTTATCAAAATTGCACAGGCATAACTATCTAGTTACTAGTAGCTAGTAGTCACTATCTAGCATGTCCGATTTTACCTCTACATATACGAAACAATACCTAGGTGTGCCTTAGCATACTACTCGCCCAATGCACCACCAAGTCCAGATTCCAAATAAATCATTGTAAGCACCCTGTATACACGTGTGCCTCTATTAGAGCAAAACCACCCTTTAGGCGCGTGAGCCTTATTGTACTGATTTGTTGTTAGGGTACGTTGCAAAGAATAACATACTATTCAGTAGATACTTCAAGGGTAGGTGGCCGCATGAAATAAAGGCCCTTCCGTTCCCCTGTGAATACGTAAAAGGTTAGGGATAATAATAGGGTAAAAACCTGCCCATAAGCATCTCCTCCTCCGTAAGTGCTAGTGGCCAACTCTGGTGTCGGAGTTTTTAGGCCTCCGACATGGCTAAGCGACGGAAAAAGTCGGGTCCAACGTGCCTTTCGAAGCGCTCAGACGTAGATGCCACTAAACGGTCACCCATTGAAGTAGTGACCGGGCGGAGTGTTGATTAACTCAGTTGATTGGCTGAGAGCACTGAAGTAAGCCACGCTATCGGCGCTTCAGGAATGGAGTAGGTGGCTGAACGAAATAAAGGCCCTTAGGTTTCTCCCCCGTGAATATTGTAAGAGGAAATATACTACCCGTTATCTCTCATACGGTGATCCCACCGGTTAGTAATTACGAGAAAACTTATTAGATGTCTTTATCCTGCAGTTGATTTTTCCCACTACACCCCATCAGGGATTCAGAAAGGGAGTTTCATGAAATTCTTTGATAAAGCACCCCCCCCACCTAAAGCACTTTTTTTCTTTTTATGGTATTTGAATATGGCGCAAGCACATGATCCACCTTATTTAAAGTATCCACCACCACCAGTAGTACATCCACCGTATTTAAAGTCTTAAGAACTTACGGTTTGGGCTGTGCGCTGATTATCAGTCAGGCAGTCAGTAAGTCAGTCACCTTTTAATATATTAGCCAAAGCTAGTGGGCAAGGGGTTTCAACAACCTGAACTGAAATCAACCTATTATTCATGTGGTGCTTCTGCGGTTTAAAAAACGGGGCTGCGAGAAGCCCTGCTATCTCTAAACTGCATGCCAGCGTGGGGATTATGGGCATATTCCCCTTCTTATGGGGCCTATGAGTGAATTGAATAGATTTTTGTTGTTGTTGTTAGCTGGTGGATAAAATCTCTTGTTGAGGTTTGAGGGCGATCAAAGGTGATGAAGTCTGGAAGGTTCCAACTCGACCCTAAGCTAGTGGGGTGTAAGGGGTTCCAACTTCCAACATCAGTCTTTGGAACTCATATCTACCTATGCTCCCTGCGGTTCAAAAACGGGGCTGCAAGAAGCCCTGCGATCTCCAAACTATGCGGTTTACAAGCGTGGTGATTATGAGCATATTCCCTTTCTTCTTGGGCCTATGAGTGAACAGAATAGACTATTATGAGAATGAATAACTTTTGTGAGAAGTGTGTGTAGAATTTTTATCTTTTTTTTTTTTTTTGTTCGACATGTGATTTGACTATTAAATATTGGAATTTATAATTACTGACATTATTATTATTATTGACTATGTACTAAATATCTACTAATTTAATTCTGACAGAAGTGTGTATAAGTTTATTGATAGTGTGTGTGTAAGTAAGATATTGATTGATTATTTGACTACCTATTGAATTTGTTATTACTGACTATTTTTATTGAATTTTGACTATGTAGACATGTATAGATGTAAACTCAACCAAATTTTTATAATTAGAGTAATTGGCGCAAGCCGTTCTAGTTATTAAGTCAATAAACAATAATAATTATTGTTGTTAGCTGGTGGAAAAAATCTCTTGTTGGAGTTTGAGGCCGATCAAAGGTGATGAAGTCTGAAAGGTTTCAACTCAAGCCTCGCGAATCAATTTACGATATTTCCATCATCGTTCCGAGCACGCGTTAATGCGCACATCCAAATAACTGTTACATTTTACTGGTCCGTATTTTTCCAAAACAAATTAAGTTCCTAACTTCTCCGTCTCCAGGCTGCTATGCCGTGAATAAATTATAACGATAAGGCCTCGCAATATTGAGGCGTTTTGATCATTAAGCGGTCCCGCCTCCTCCCAGTTTGGAGGTATTTTTCGTGGATGGGCCCGATTCTCAGAGCGTGGAATGTTGCATTCTATTTATAGAGACAACTCTAAAAGTGGCATGACCGGAAACCGACAAAAGATTAAATAACTGATTTCATAAATGTAATATTCTTAGGTGTTAAAACGAAAAATTCTATTACGCTGCCTTCGCTACGTTCTACCGCTCATAGAATTCATATTTCTTCAGTATTTTTTAACAGAATGTTCCTCGTGATATTTATTAATCTGCGTAAAGCTAGCCCATAAAGCTAGGCTGAACGGATCTTGCCAAAACTTGCCGAAACATAAGTACCTATTTATTTTGTGACCCGGAATAACGTATGGGTATTTATCGGGGTACCACGTGAGCAAAGCTGTGGGCAGAGTGGGCAGAGTGGACTATTTTATATGCCTTAAAAGGCATAATTTAATACTAAAGTATTCATCGATCCATTAACTTCTACAAAACTTTTCTAATCATCCAACTTTAAGTTGAAGTACTATAAGGTCATTACATACCTTTAGGAAATGTCTATTAGACAAACTTTTGACATTTGCTGGAATAATTTCCCATCATAAAAAAAATTCTAGCACCCGCTACTATTCTGAAGGGAACGCCACATCCCCTCGCAGGGTCAAAAATTTGCTGGATCCGGGCACCTGTGAATAAAATCAAATCTCGGAGAGACCTTTAGCCTGCGGCTCAGAAAGTCAAAAGTAATCTCCCATTTTCGTCTCTATCCTGGTTACGCATAATATTTCCTGCTCTGCGACACCAATGCTTCTCCTTACCCCTTACCCGTTTAGCTTCACCCCGGGAAGGCCGCCACTTGAAGTTCTTTCATCTTGGATCGGATGCAAAATGGTAGGATTTTGTTGTTGGCCATGATTTTAACTGTACCTGGAACAAGAGATGACGCTATTTATAGATTCTGATGATGTTACGATAAAAGATAAATTATCTTGACGACCTGTGGGGCAGTGGGCGAAGGCCCGTTTGAGATGCAGAAGGCTACGGAGCTGGTTCTCGCCACGAGACAAATGGTTGTATGTTAAGCAAGTATTTGTCTCAGTTCTGGGTGTTTTCTATGTATAAAAAAGTGTTTTTCTAGTTTATCAGTCATGTGGTTTCTATTAATACAAGCTCTGCTTAGCTTGGGGCTAATTATTTAGGGGCTAATTAATTATGTCGTAAATTAACGTCACAATATAGTCATTTCGCGAAACAAAATGTATACCGTAACTACAGTAGTAATAGTACGTTATTATGACATTTCTGTCGAATATTTAACTCATGGCACCGAATTCTAAGTAACTGAAGCCCAAACTACAGTCCCTGTAGAATAGTTTACTAAACTGTGACGTAGGAAGTCAGACTCTTGCTGCGCATTTTAGTACTCAACTATCCGCTAGAGGCGCTGTACCAATTTTCATACATTTTTAACGACAGTCGCTAGCGAGTATAGATTAATCAAAACTCATGGTAGACCTACATGTCTCTACACTTTTAAAGTGGTATTCATAGATAAATGGTAGTACGCCCTAAGCGCACGAGTAACTCACCTGAGTACCGTGATTTACTTTGCATCTCGGCATACTGCATACTAGTCCTGGTATTTGCCAATTTATCGTCTGTCATAACTTCCTGGTTGGTAAGTTGGACATCAAACCCTTATAAATAATTATGGTTGGATTCTGTCCAAGTGGTCTTAGATCTCTCTCTAGATCTTCTACAGAGGACGGACAGTTCCAGTACCTGGTTGCCAACATGTTCAGGTGATCGTCACTTGATATGGCCTGTACTTACTTTCTTGCAACTGTTGAATATTAACAAATCTTTAAATCTGAATCTGATCAGGCTGAAGATGATGACGATGAAATCTAAAAAATAAAATATTAGGCGTAAAATAATTCAATTTGACTCTGAATCTTTACGAAAATATATCATTATCTATTCTTATGAAGAATTGTAAGCGTATCCCCCGCCCCGGGGGTATTCACATCTTGTGTATTTTAATGTTAATGTCACCTTGGGATGACCACTTGGAGATTGGAGACTCGCAAACCGCTTCGAAGCAAAAACTTATAATTCTGGATGCGGCATTAGCTGCATAGCAATAGAAACCTACAAGACCTTATGGCCGCGGTCACGAAGTCAGCGGGAGCGGGGTGGCGATGGCGGCGCCGGGGGAAATGGCGCGTTTCAATGTATAGATTTGCGTTGGCGCACCGCTCCCCGCACCGCCGCCGCTGTCTTCGTGACTGCGGCCTAAGACTTCACTCTACAACAACAACACGAACATATTTATATTTTTTATGTTACTTGAAGATGTTACAAGCACATGGCCCACCTGATACTAAGTGGTAACCATTACCAATCACAAAGCATTGCATCATAGATCACGTTTTTCGGAACGTGCTCTCCGATGCAACGCCCTGCGTCCATAAACTTGAGGCATGAAGATGATACGCCTCTTGTGCCTGTAATTTCACCGGCACCCAACTCTTCAAACCGAAACACAGCATAGCTGCTTCACGGCCGAAATAGGCATGGTGTCAGTACTTCCCCAGACGAGCCCTCCACAAAGAACTCTACTACTACTAAAATAGCTTATATTAAGCAATAATAATTATATTAGTACTCAATGCTTGACTACGGCCTCCCCAATACAAAGACGGATATGCCCATATCCCCACGCTGGGCATGTGGGTTGGGGATCGCAGGGTACAGCTTCTCACACCTCCAACGCTGCTGCCCGTTTGTTAATTAGCAGAGTGCACCACAGGTAGGTGAGGTATGCTTGGGTTCTGAAGATGCGAGGTTGGAACCACCATACTTATCTACACTCAAATATATCCCCATGACGACCTCTGGGGTGCAGTGGGCGAAGGTCCACCTGGGACGCAGAAGGTTGCGGCTTCGATTCCCGCCACGGGACAAATGTTTGCATGTTCTGTAAATATTTGTCTCGGGTAAGGGTGTTTTCTATGCGTCTGCGGAGTTCTGCGGAGTGCCGAAGGCAGATAGCGAGTCTATCGTTTCCTGATAATGCCTTATGGGGAAAGCGAAACATTGTCGAATTTCTGTTGAGTTTATATGAAACTCGTCAGAAAGAGTTGGCTGAATTTGTACTAAATATTTAATGTTTTAAATATCTTAATTTTTTGTTACATTTGCCTTTAAAGCACTGCTAATATTGCTTATTATGAAGCAAACCTTGGTATTAATCTACCGCATCCACTCCCCCCTCTTTCCTAGCTGGTTGCGATCAGTACGGCGACCGGCCCGTCTGCGGGGCGAGTTCACCCGAGACAGAACGCGACCTGCAACCGATATTATCGTATTATTGCTAAACTAGCAACCGTGGGCGACATCACTCGAACTTTACTAACAAGAAAACTCAGAGTAGCATGATATTTTGTAAAACATTTGCCTCTTTAAGTCTACGCCTAGGGCTGGTACTAAGCCGATCTCATCTCTGATTTCAATTTTATGGGATGTCAATGTTTTTTATACGAAATCAATCCCTTCGATCACTGTCAAGGGAAAGGTTACACAGATTTTAGGTTGTTTCATATCAACCTACTGACGGGGCCGAGGTAGAATTCTGTTGGGACCCCATGACCCCGTCAAGTGCTACTGCAGCGTCGAGTCCTTCATCAGGCGATGAATGGTTCGATGAGTGAAGGAACACAGTGTGTTTTTAGTCGGTAGGCCGCTGAGCTAGCGACAGCGCGCGGAGAGCCTGACAGTCCCCTCTAACTCTACCCGAGTTTGACGGCATACGTAAAAGTTGCGTAACGCATTTTTACACCGACAAAAAAAAGGATTCATATCAACCTTCAAGTTCTTATTGAGACAGGTCATGTCATGACGAAGATTGTTGTCTTGGTTGAGTAGGTACTACGGACCATTTTATTTCGTCTTGAACGACGGTTGTCAATTTTATTAAATTTTATTTTCTAGTGTTTTTCTAATGTATGTCGTTTAATATTCATGGTATTATAAACGATAAATGTTAGTTAAAAGACACAAGTATTAGTGAAATGGAATAAAAGAAGATTGAACGGGAATTCTCTGATGAAGAAAATTGTGCGCCGATCGTTTTTTGTTATAGTCGCCATGGCTATAGACGACTGGACTTATAAACCGTACTACGTTGCCTCATATTATTATGAACAATTATTATACTTGATACTGGCTAAATTGTGGATAACTATCCCAGAAGCCATTTAATAAAGAAGTGAAGTGAAGTGAGTAGGTACTACTTTTGTGACCTCTGTGGCGTAGTGGGCAAAATCCCGCCTGACAGTTTTTTTGAAAAGTTCATATAGTTTATATATGAATGAGGTTGCGGGTTCGATTCCCGCCGGATAAATGTTTGTACGTTCTGCAAATATTTGTTTCCGATCTGGCTGTTTTCTATTTGTAATAAGTATATATTTACAAAAAACATTATCTATGTAGTTTATCATATAAATAGTTATATAGTTATAACCCTTTAATAACTACCTAGGTAGTATGAGTTTATGCTTTTTCTCGGAATCGTGCGAGAAAATCTTATGGTTATAACGGTGGTTGTCATGTCGTGTAGACGTATATAATCTATAATCTATGATTTTTTGGGGGACGCTTCCGAGTATTCTCATAATTTAAATCATGTTCAAGTTCCAATCATGTCTCGATTACATAAAATTAACATAATTCTTGACAATGCAACATTGACAAAATGTTTTTTTTGATATTTATAGGCTTACGTTTGACCGCTCACCTGTTGGTAAGTGAAGATGTAGCACGCTTGCCTAGAATGTACCTATTTACTCTTTGCCTGAAGATCCCTTAGTCACAGCAATCGGAAAACTTCGATGCTGGAAGGGCATTAAATCCCTTACTTGTCCTAAGGAGAAAAGTTGCAGCAAAACGCTACGTTAATCCCTTAATTATCCCTTACTCACCCTTTTTGACATCCACGGGAGGATCCCGTGAAAAAAACTTTCGCCCCTTATTTTTTACAATGTTACCCTATTTAGTTGGGGCCGCAACGTGCAGCAGTTCTCTTGAAGTTTACTTGCTTAAATTCATGGTTTGGCTACTCAATAATGGTAGTAAGAATACAGTATGATTACTAAAGCAAAAATACATCTAAAATTAGTTTAAGTTAAGAAAATATCTCCAATATTATCTGCAGCGCCGCGCCTCGCCGCTATGTGCCAGCATGCCCACCCTGGCCACCCTGGCGGTAAAGGATCTTTGATATTCCCACAATGAACAGGGTAGCGCTAAAGGGAATATTATAAATACTAAAGTTTGTGTTTGAGTGATGTTTGTTTCCATTCAACTCCGTAACGACTGACGGATTTGGATAAATCTTGGAAAATACATATTTTGCACTGAATCTCTCCTCTGGAAATAAATGACCTATTTCGGGATTTTTTGCAATTCAACCTCTAAAGCGCTTAAAGGTAATCAATTTTTTTAGAGACCCTAAAAAAGTCTATAAGGTACTTTTTGTTGCAAAAATAAAACTTGAACAGGGTAGGATAGGGGATGAAAGTTTGTATGGGGAACCAATCATTTCTCAAGTTAGGTAAGTTTATTATAATTCATCATACATAACCGGCTGTTGAATTGGTGATCAACGCGAACAGGGGCGGAAACGGGAACGAAAAAGGTATTGAGAGTGGGAACGGGAACGGGAACGAGTACTGGTACGGCTAGATAATGCATTAATAATATGTTAGTACTTTTTATTCCGCGCAGAACGTGGTAAAAATAAACCTTTATGTAAATAATGAAACACGCTTTGACACATAAATTTCCACGCGGGCGAAGCCACGGGGCATAACTAGTCATAATCTACAGCTTAGCTAAATAGGAATAATGTGGGCAGTATAGGGTAGGTCTCTACCGAATTATAACAGGGAATTGGCTTACTGACGTCATAACGCGTCTTTCACCAACCCACGAGAAGAAAGAAACTGGAAGGTCAACCGAGTTATTGTGTGGGCTTAGAAAGAATGGATTCGCGGAATATCGTCGCAGAAACTTTAGTGAGAAATAGGTTAATTGTTTAATTAAATTAATATGGCTTTATTAATAACGAAAAACATTTTTAGCCTTCAGAGAAATCTACTAAAGATTAGAAGAGAGTCAAAAATATTATGCTGAGCGTTATATACCTATAAGACTACGATCACGAAGTCAGCGGGAGCGGGGCGGCGTTTCAATATATAAATTTGCATTGGCGCGCCGCACTTCACACCGCCGCCGCTGTCTTCGTGACCGCGGCCTTACAGAGGCGTTTTGTCAGATGGCTCAAAGCGAAGCGAGAGCGCCGCGTGTACGCAGCGAGTGTTCGTAGCGCTGCTGCGCTGCTGTTTGCAGTGAAGCGAATACATTACGCACTCGCGGCGTGTTCGCTATGCATATACATGCACTCACTGCGAACACGTGAAAACCCACTGCGCTCTCGCCTCGCTTTGAACTCGCTCGCAACATCATGCTTACCACACAAATGTTCGTTCTTGCTTGGAATAGAATCCGCGACCGACAGTGCAAAAGGCAGAGTTACAACATTTTGCTATGGAACCAGTCAATTTGACTTTTAATTTGATTAACGCTTTGAGTGCTGATACTTTTGACACACACAGACACAGAAAAACATCTATGTTCACCACACAAAGTTGTGAATGTCCTGGGCTGGAATCAAACTGGAATCAAGACCAGCAGAGCATGGTGCATAGCGTCATATTCGAGGCAGTCAACGTTTATTAACACGTTGACTGCGAGCTGGTTACACTTTCTTCTCTAACAGTAGAGATTATAATTATTATATTCTCTAAAATGATGTAACTAATCACAAGAGATAAGACTCAAACTGGCTACATAGCAAAAATAACTCGACTTATTCGTCTATCAACCTTGAACTATTTATGCGTCTGTGCACCTCAGAGTTCAACTGAGTTCAAACGAAAAATAATTTTCACAACTTATCGAATATTCATTAATAAAGTTGCAAAGGGCAAACAGTAGGTATGCACACGAACTGAAATTCGCTGTTGGATGCATGAGTAGTAGCCAAGGTTGTCTTAAAAAGATTGCTTTAAACAAATGTTCTATTAATGTAGTCTACAATACTGTTTTTTTCTGTTCTTTAATTATTTTTTTAATGTGTTCTGTGCAATAAAGAGTAATTTATATATCTACGTGAGTAGCGGTACTGAGCGGAATGTTACAGCGGTTTTGAGTTTTACAATCATCATTGTCATCATGAGATTATTTGAGTTTGTGTTACGATCTACAGGCATAACGTGACAGAGAGAGATAATGTGAGAGATAGAGAGAGAGACCCACATAGAAAGAGAGAGGCAGTGAGAGATCTCTCTTTCTATGTGTGTTTCAGAGAAGAATTAGAGAGAACTGCAATACCTACTTTTCCTGTTATCTACGGAGAAAAACTCGTTGCATTTAGGCATGGAATAAAATACCTACTCACTGTTTTTTTTTAATACCTACTATCGCATCACTATTGTACATTCGAAAGTGTATTTATGTTTGTTCCGCCACGGCTGAACTGATTTGAATGAAACTTGGAATGTATACAGATTGTGACCTAGATTAACACATAAGCTACCCACTATTTATCCAGTAAGGTACCATTGCGAGCAATGCCGCGAATGGAAGCTATATGTAATCTATTCATTAAAGAGCGTATTGACAAAATGCACTCACCTGTCAAACACTGCATAATTGACATTTATCGCATGCAAATACACGTCATTGTTCAGATCAATTAGTAATCAAAGCTAGTGCGGCTATTAGCGCATGTATCGATAGATCGGCCTGCATACGTCACGATGGCACAGAATATGACCAAGTTACTATATCACGGTTCACTCCTACAATACTGAGGGCATTACTGTTACATCGACTGAGTTTATTGAAAATCTGGCCTGTGTGAGAGAGACGCATGATATACTTTTGGTTGAATAGACAGATAAAGTGGATTGGAATGAGAATGCTGCGATGGGCAGGAAGATTTACTCTTCCTGCCCATCGCTGAAGGATTGGGATATGAACATTTAAGAGAAAGTTTCAAGGAAGCTCCATTATGTGACAACATATCAGAAGTAAGGTTCAGATGGTACGTGCAATGTGCGTGTTATGCAAAGAACAAAAGACCACTTTGTAAATAAGTGCCTTTCCATTGACACTTATATGAGGAGAAGAAGAGGAAGACCTCAGACCACATGGATGACGAGTGTACATACGGATTTGGAAATACTTGGCCTTACAAAAAGTGATACGAAACAGCGGAATACTTGGGGCCGCATAATTAGGAAAGCCGACCCCGAGTAACCGGAGCAAGGACAAAGAAGAAAACAGAAAAAATGGACTTTCGTAAACAGGAAGGCTTGTTAATGTAAAGAGTAGTTAATCAAGCAATTTTGTTACTAACCTTATGATTGTTGATGTATAGGTACGCTAAATCCATCGTTGATTTAGTGAATACTGAGTCATAAATAAAAATACAATGACCAAACAATTTTGTATGCAAAAAATGGGCAAATAGAGCTCATTTTCCATTGTGAGGTGGAGCAAGTGACAGTGTGGTCGCAGGATCCGCAGGTGACGGCTGTGTGCATGTGTGCCAAACTGCGCATATGGCGGTGGGGGTGGGGAGGGTGGGTAAGCGGAGTAACTGCTCAGGCTTGTAGCTAGCTTGGTACATTTTATTGTAGCTCGCCTCTCTAGATACTCCAACTGTAGAGTGGAGTGCTCCCATTTTATCGATGTCGATATAAACTGTGTAACGGCGTTGTTATTTTTCCGTTGTACTGTACCGGGATTGGATAGGGTTTAATGGTTTATGGTTAAACGTTATGTTGCAATGCTTTCTATTCAAAGGAATTGCTTTGCTGATAGGTGGAATTCCAGGTGATGGAAAATTTAAGAAATTTTAATTGTTGATACTAGCTTGATCTTTTTTTGATGAACAATTTTAGTGACAGTGAAACATTACAATAATTTAGTCATTTAGAAAAATACAGAAATAGTAGCTCTTAGGATATTTTAATAGTTACCCGGCCATTGTTCACCACTGTTTCTTTGTGGCAATTACGTTGCTAGTTAACCCCTTGAATTTCCGATACAACTAGTTCGTTGGTCCAGTCAGTCAGTCAAGCTAGCATTATGAACAAAAAGTACATATAATAAGTAAAAAATGCTGAACATGGATTATTTATTTAAGCTGGTTTTAGTGTGTTCTCAATTAAATATGAGCCATGAAGAGCATTTAAGGAATATCGATAAAAATTGTCAACAAACACAACACTAGCCCGATTATCTGGTCATTGCTGGTGCATCGCATGCCTTGTGTATTGCCAGTAATTTTATAACAACACGTGCTTTTTCCTGTTTATGACTAGATAGCAAGAAACCTAGAAAAATTACAAAAACTTGAGAGGTGTCAAGGGACACCCGGATGGAACGAATTGCTTTCTATGAGAGAGAGAGAGAGAGAGAGAGAGAGAACACGCACACGCCGCACGGCTTCATTGAAATACAGATCATATTACATAAATTCAAATTAAAAACATGCAAAAAGACGTAATCACCACAGCAATTTGAACTGGGTGTCGCGTCGCGGCAGCCCAATCCTATACGGCGAGGCTAACGAGCACTTAGCATAAACGGTTGAAATAAGCGCACAAGTCTTTATACCATGACGTCAGCAGCCCAACCATATGACAATTACAAAGTGTCGTTACAACTTTTGGTCTTAATTTTTTTCCGTCTAGCCCCCTTTCGCAACGCGCGATAAGGAACTTCGTTCCAATATTTTTATGAATATCACTCTATCAATTACTTACTCTATTGACAATCAATTACTCTATTGACACCACTGCGCAGGCCATCTCTAACGTGCCCCATGTACAGCGACGATGCCAGTTCCCAAAGAAAAATATCGATAAAAAAGTTAAATGGCGTTCTGATACCTTCACTCCACTCGCCAATATTAATTCATAACCTTCGCTTCAAAAAGTAAGAAAACATTATAGGAATATCGATAAAAGCATATTGACTCGCTTACTCTAAGAACATCACTAGGCAGGTTAACTCGTCGTAGCTGGGGCGTCGCCTGCCCTGTGTGTGGCCAATAATTTTATTACAAGTTCATTAAGACGCCCGCTGCGGCAGTCAACTCTTCATTTCTTGTTTGGTTTATTAGTTACTGGAATCAAAGCTGAATTGGGCTAGTTGGCGTGAGAAGTGGATGGTTTGGTTGTTGTCAGTCAAGTATTATGATTATGAGACATCACTGGTCAACAATACAAGCATATATTAGTCCTCTGCTGGACATATTCTTCCCCTTTTAGGGATATGCCCATAATCCCCCACGCCGGACATGCATGCGGGTTGGGGATCGCAAAGTACCTTCTTGCACCGCCGACGCTGCTGAACGTTGGTGGTCAATATATTTTGCAGTACTGGTGTGGTCATTCATGACTACTAAATAATTTTTCGTGCAATACGCTACAATTTTAACAAAAATTATTCAGAAATAATAAAGATTATATTTTATTCGTATCCAAGAAAATGTTTGGTTCTATCTCTGAAAAGAAAATTACATTGGTATAATATATAGCGACTTTTTGCATACCAACTCATTGGTTTTCGTAATGTAAAAAAACTAAATAAAAGCAGTGAAACCTCTGCTCATCATAATAGTTTTGCTATGGAAGTTAAAAACAATGTTTATAATATTAAATTCTTAGTTAATGGATACCACATTTCATACTTAGGTATTTATATAAACCCCACAAAACTTAGTTCGCAATTCCTTCCTAGTACGGTCTAGCATTGTCGGGGTAGCAATATTTATAACTGTAGCTTACGCCAATACCATCCTTAGCTTTATACCTTAAGGCTTATTATCCTTTGGGTGTATAAGCAAAAAGAAAAACAAGTTTTTCCTCGGTCGCATTTTGTTGAGAAAAGTGATAGTTTAGTTACCGTCATGAAGAGCAAAACATTCAAGAATAAAAGCTCAACTTTACTCCAAACAAAGTAATACAATTTTGAAAATAAATAATATTCCGATGCAATGTTTTCTTGTTTAAAAAAACAGGATATAAATAACAGCAATTTTGCCAAGTCATTTATAATTGAAATAAAAAAGAATGGCAGCGAAAAGTGTCGCGGACCCCAGAGGGCAATTAAAATTCGTAATAACTCGAAAAGCAAAGTCAACGTAACTTAAACAAAGCGGCGAAAATAATTAATCGTCGACACGCTCCCCGTAAAACGCTGAAAAGCAAAACTAGACACGCAAAAATTTTAAATTAACCCACCAAAAGCACAATGGGGTATCGCTACCTGAATAAATGATAACATCGTGGTGAATTTGATGTCAATATGTGTTAACGCTAAGCTATTTAGTTCACGACTCAGCTTCACCCCCACCCACACACAATCACAAGCACCCCATCGGGTGGTGCTTTCCCTGTGTGCCGCACACAGAGAGAGAAGCAATTTTTCACAAGCACACGTACACACACCACCGCAGTAAGATAGATGTAGTGAGTCCCTTGCCCCACAAGTTTTGTAGTACAAAATTTGTTCGCTAGTTGTGTCTAGACATGCCATGCTTTTAAGTTAGAGGTGAATCCTTGGAGACTTGTGAACTTTATGCGAATGAGCTTACTTTAATGCTCGAGATTTGATTGTATGATAACTTTTTGATAGTTTAATTTATGTTCACAGAAAATGGTGTTAATTAGTGGTTTGGTTTTAATAGCGGCGAGTAACTTGTTCTGAGGACCTACGTACATTTATGAGCATTTAACAATATTGTCAAATCATATCATATCATAAGTTATACTCTTATGTAAGTATATTTAAGTATATTACAACAATAACTAATCATATAATTTTATAAGTTATACACTTAATGAGCAACGACATTGATAAATCATATATTATCCTCTTTTAAAATGTTTGTTTTTGAAATATGTTCAAGATCCTTTAATTTAGTGCTCACTAAAAAATAATAATAACAAAACACTTTTTACATTAACTGTAGGTAAATCATACTCAAAAGAGTGTACGAAACCGGAATAAAATAACCCAAAATTTAGTAAAGTCATTGAATGATGTCAAATAAAATGATTTATCTATTCAATTGTTTGAATTTAACCCATCTCTAGTCACTTAGTTATCTATTACTCTGTATCTAAAAATATTTTAGAATATTCGTCAAATATCTTCTATATTTTACGACTAGACGCGTGTACATGGGTACAGCAATGATGCAGTTGTGAATGCACACCCGCGACTGTTATAACGGTGGGAGGTAGGGGGGGAGGCTTTATATAAGGGTGTTCCAGCGGTTTCTGCGCATTCACTGATTTTCAGTAGTACGATGTAAACGGTAGATATCAGTCTGGAAATTGGCGAGCGAGTTATATAATGAACTTAAAATTATCGCTTTTACTCGCGTAGTATCTGGATAAATAAATAAATGCTTATTTCAGACCACAATCCATAGCAAAGAACACAAAACCAATAAACTTTTAAAACTCAAGAAATTAATAATACACAAAAATTTAAAAGTAGCTTTTTTATTATTTAATATGGGCCAGCTCTTGGTCTCGGGGCTTGCATAGGCAAGGATGAGGTCGACGATGGGGTGATCTAAATCCGTTCAGCATTTACCTTACTTACCCTACTAACACACACGCATATACAAACTTTTGCATTTATGATATTAGTGTGATAATATAAGTGCATACATTGCTCATGTTGTTTTGGCTCACGCACACTTTATCAAAATTTTAGTGGTTGCGCCTGCGCCATTTTCTGTACCATTTTTTTTTCTAACTTTATTAGTTTTTCCAATCGGCGGTTACTGGCTGAGATGCGATAAAATGCGGGTTTGATTCCCATTTTCAGAAAATAGTATGGATATTGTGTAATATCATTGAATTGTGTACCATTGTACAAAGTGTATTCGCGTTTAGAAGTACCTAGTGTACTGAACCAAAGTACTGAAAAAGAGCAAAGAAAGAAAACCTTCGCTAGGCTAAACTGTCATTTTTCGTTATATTTTATAATAATTAAACATGATACAATAGACGATGCAACTTATAAGCATCCTTTCATTGAAATGTAAAAATGCTACCCTCTTCTACATCGCTACACTGAAGGTAAACACTGCACGGGGTGAAATTGTAAAATCGTATTCCAAGTGCTGCTAAAAATCATGGCACGGGAATGCATCGAAAATGATTATGAAATGTGCTTGAACGAGACAGAGCTATTGCAGTCACATGCCGCTCAGTCGGTTAGACAGAGATCAAATATTGAATAACTCCAGCTGCAAAAACGGGTTAAAACCCGTTCAACACAAAAGGAAAATCAGTCCATTTTCCACCCATATAGAGCTGAAAATTGAAAATGCTCGGTTGAAGATAGGTTGTATCGATTCGCGTCACGTAAGGGGTGGCGGGGGACTAGGTGGCTCTCAACTGTGGCAGATAATCAATATCCGCTTGGCTTGTGGACACTATAGTAATATACGTTACCTTCAACCCACCCTTTCCCACCAACCATTTTGTTTATAGCTACGTCCCTCTCGCACCATTATCTAAAATGGACAGTGGCGTAGATTTGGTAAATGATAACTGTGAGAAAGTATTTATCACGACAATGAAGCGTGATATGTAATTATATAACCTATTTAGGGTGTTTGTGATATGTGGTGGTATTTGAGGGGGGGCGGGGGGAAGGGGGTTTGTGGTTGTGATATATTTGTTTTTATTGGATGGCTAGGCTATCGGACTTCGGAGTACTTCTTCATTAAAACCCTCACTACGATGCTCAATTGACTAATCTAATTGAGGGCGCTCTACATAGGCGAATAGTATTATTGGATGGGATTTTTATGGTTACACTTCTGCAAATTACGTAGGCAATTCTTTTCAATATTTCTGAAGTTGTAAAGTTTAGTTTTAATTGCTTTGGTAGAAAACAATCGAGGCAAGGTACATTTATGAAAGGAGTAAACACTTTTTTGAGTGACAGTGAAGCCAAATGACTTTTTCACAAATTACGAATAAACAATAAAATCCTTAGAAAATTACTAAACACAAGGAAAACTTTTATGTTTGTAAAAATGGTTCCACAATACAGTTTTGCGAAAGTTAGCAAAACTCATAACTTCTAACAAAAGTAAATGTTATGAAAAGTGTTATGCGTTCATCAAAAGTTTTTTCTTCGGTAATTTTTTTATAAAAATTATAACAAACAAATCGGTGATGAAACACTTTTTCTCTTATTCAACTTTGTTTTCAAATCTAAAAGATACTATGATAGGGATAGTTAGAGGTAAGTCCAAACATACAAACAGCCTTATACAGCAAAATTTTACCCAGTAGGTACAAGGATGTTTTCTTGTGTCGTGGGTATGAGGAACTATGAGTAAAATTATATAACCTAGAAACTAAAGATCATGCAAACATTTTGTACAATAGCATTATTTCCTTACTTTTTGCTAACACGTTGACTGGGGACTAGCTGTAGTAACATGGCAGTTGTGTTTTCAGCACTCAAAAGTGTTAAAAAACGGCAGCCTGTTTATTTTTTGTATGCGGTCTTCTTTGTGCTTATAAATAAAATAAAATATTATAAATACGAAAGTTTGTGAGTATGGATGTATGGATGTATGGATGTATGGATGTATGGATGTATGGATGTATGGATGTATGGATGTATGGATGTATGGATGTATGGATGTATGGATGTATGGATGTATGGATGTATCGATGTATCGATGAATGGATGAATGGATGAATTGATGAATGGATGAATGGATGAATGGATGAATGGATGAATGGATGAATGGATGAATGGATGAATGGATGAATGGATGAATGGATGAATGGATGAATGGATGAATGGATGAATGGATGAATGGATGAATGGATGAATGGATGAATGGATGAATGGATGAATGGATGAATGGATGAATGGATGAATGGATGAATGGATGAATGGATGAATGGATGAATGGATGAATGGATGAATGGATGAATGGATGAATGGATGAATGGATGAATGGATGAATGGATGAATGGATGAATGGATGAATGGATGAATGGATGAATGGATGAATGGATGAATGGATGAATGGATGAATGGATGAATGGATGAATGGATGAATGGATGAATGGATGAATGGATGAATGGATGAATGGATGAATGGATGAATGGATGAATGGATGAATGGATGAATGGATGAATGGATGAATGGATGAATGGATGAATGGATGAATGGATGAATGGATGAATGGATGAATGGATGAATGGATGAATGGATGAATGGATGAATGGATGAATGGATGAATGGATGAATGGATGAATGGATGAATGGATGAATGGATGAATGGATGAATGGATGAATGGATGAATGGATGAATGGATGAATGGATGAATGGATGAATGGATGAATGTTTGTTATTCTTTCACGCAAAAACTACTGAACGGATTTGGATGAAACTTGGAATATACACAGTTTGTGACCTGGATTCACACATAGGCTACTTTTATACCGGTAGCACGTGAGCAAAGCCGCGGGCGGAAGCTAGTATATTAAAAATACAAAAATTTGTGTGCGTACTCAACTCCGTATTGGCTGACTGGATTTGGATGAATTCTAGAATAATTATAGTTTTTAATAGACTTTTTGTCTGTGTACCGCGCAAGTGGAGCCGCGGATGGAGGCTAGTAAGTAGGTGATAAAACTTTAGCCTGCGCAACGGCTGTTTAATTTCATCACTTCTAAAATGCCTGTGTTTACCAGAAATATACAAAAAGAAGCCTATTACAAACGTAGATTGATTTTAAACCTTATTAATAACCAAATTCGTATTTAACCAGTAACCCTTCGCTCATGTTATGACGGTGAAAACCTTTCCAAATAATAATGGGGAAGTAATTCGATTGGCTCCCTTCTGTCGATGAGTGGATGGTAAACGGGAAAATAACTGGATGTGTCTTGTGGTTCCAGAATATCCAGACCTGCAGGGGTATTTTAAAACAACAATAACACTAGCATATAAAATCCACTGCTGGATATAGGCCATCCCTAACAAAGGGGATATGCCCTAAATCCCCACGCTGGGCATGTGGGTTGGGGATCGCAGGGCACAGCTTCTAGCACCACCGACGCTGCTGCCCGTCGGCAGCCAGGTGATGTAGCTGTAACTGTTTTGGCTGCGCTATGTTTCAATCAGCTGGCCGTCAGAGCCCCGTTTGTTAGTAAAAAGGGTGCACCATAGGCCGGTGAGGTACGGCTTGGGTTCCGAAGATTCGAACGTAACATTCAAAAAGTTTTCTAATAGAATCCGTAAATTTTTGTTAAGTTTTATTTTTTTTCTGACAAATTTGTAGGATCTTAAAAGATGCTGATGTTGTTTCTGAAGAAAGCCCTATTTCTGATAGTAAATTCTGGCTCAATCGTCACTGTCGGACTTAACTCGGAAAACTTTAGAATGATTTAGATTTATTTTAACATTGAAAATGTTTATGTTTTCTTGATCGAGTATAGAGCCCCGATTTATGAAATTGTGACATTTGCCTGTTACGCAGATATTATGAGATATACCATGGAATAATTATGGATGTACTTACACGGATGGGCCATATGTCAATATAAGCGTCTGTTAGAGGGCTTCAAAGTGCAATTTGAATTTTCAAAATCCGACAACAACAAATACAATAAATCCAACTTTTTGATATTTTCCAAAATTTGACAAAATTTTGCTGACCTGGATCGAGAATTTCCCAATAACTTTTTATTGAGCTCGCTAGAAACGAAAAAAAAATGGAATTTCGGGATTGAATTAAGCTACAGTTTGAGCCATCTCTTTGATAAAAACTGTAGGAGGTCGCAGGCCCCTTACGCGCGAGGTCAGTCAGCGCTCCGTTCACCATATCGTCAGTACGATAAAGACAAATTTGTCGTGTGCTTTAATTCTAAATTAAATTTTCAATGCCTTTGAAAGTTGCGCGTAGTGTAGATTTTCAGATATTTTCCTTCTTTTGTTATGATGTATAGTTTATAATTTTACAAATTTATGGTTTCAATAAAATATTTTATCTCAACTTTATTCTTTATATCTGTGGCCAGCACATTTCAGCCAGATTAGTAACTTCGTAGTGTGTATACTGTCTACTAGTGTGTATCTCGATATGAACGGAAGTGGGTAAAATGGGCAATCTATTACACTATCTGTAGATATTGATTATTTGTTCATGTTACCATTTAACCTCTTGCGGATCAACACAATAATTTTTCTACTGTGTCTGGAACAATACAAGAGGAAGTGTTGAGTTGTGTAAATGTGGAAATCAAGAAGGTTTATCGTATTTTTGTACGAATAGATTTTTAAATAAGATCAGTTAACGAGTGTCACAGTGTCTCACCTATTGATGGTTTCATTCGCAAACGGGAAAGATGTTTGTATGATTCATTTAAAAATAAATTCTGATTTTTGACAATTATCTACTGAATTTTTTATTGTTATTATTATTTTTTATTAATTAAAAGTAATTTTTGTACATAAATATATCCGGGGTAGGGGGCACATCGGGCCTTCTAGTTTGATCCCTAAAATTTACTGTTTCAAATTAAAAGCACACTATTCTGATCTTGTCATACTTACATACCCCTTATTTATAATCAAACGTCATTTTATAACTCTTTTTTTTTTTTTTTTTTTTTTATGCCAAAGCTAGCAGACGAACATGCGGGCTACCTGATGGAAGGTAGTCACCGCCGCCCATGGACACCTGCATTACCAGAGGCAATACTGATGCGCTGCCGGCTCTTGAGGTGATGAAATACCCGCCTTTTGAAGGTCCCCATGTTGTAGCTCTGTGGGAAAACCGCCACAGGGAGTTCGTTCCACAACTTACACGTACGTGGCAGGAAAACGAACAGTTTTCGAGAACCAACCATCCAGGTGGTGCGGATGAAATTTGGTTTTGCGGCGTGTGGTGCGATGGTGGGAAGCAGCCGCGGGTACCAGATTGAACAACTCTTCAGAAAAAAAGTAAAAAGTTTTAAAGTAGCTCGGGGTTTTCCATTTAAATGTTTAATGAAAAAGAGGTGACAATATGATATTTTAACGCCATTTTAGCTAACTGAGGTTTAGAGACCTATTATGAATTGGACGGTCAGTCTAAATTATTTCAATAACTGGCGAACTGTAGACCACGCAAGTGGAGTTGCGACACAGCTAGTCGAAGTAATGCAAACCGCGTCGAATAAAAACTGTAATGTTGGCATGCATCGTCACTGACATTTACATAAGCGTCTTCATCGGTATGCAATCGATACGGCGTACCTACACACTGAATGCAGATTTCGCTAATATTGTTTGTGGATTAAGGACACAGTCAGACAAGATCAGCCGGGTCACTACAGTCTGGAGGGCGGTGGAGGTTGGCAATTAAACTTGTATTTGGAATACATACGTCTGCTCTCAATCGCAGTGCAAAAGAAGACATAGGATAGTTTTAAAAGACATAGATTTATAATATGGGCCCCAGAGAATCACTTAGAACTAAGTTTAAAGAAATAAATTTTATGACAGTGCCGAGCTATATATTTAGGAAAATTTAATATATGTCCAAAAACATATTAACTTCCAAACAACAAAAAAACAACTAAATCCCAAATACCGTGATTAGATGACAAATAGCTTGGAATGAAACTGTCTCCAACTCTCTCAAAACAATGTAATAGTTAAGAATACATATTGTAATATTATGGACCTTGAATAAATATAAGCCTAGCAGAGTTGCCAATACTTCTCTGTTTGGTCGTGTTACTAACTGACGTAAATTAAAAAAAAGTTTCAAAGTGTAATTTACAGTTCCTACTGAATAAATAAATATTAATTTGATTTGATTTCAGATTCAAAACCTAGGCAAAGACAAATTACTAATATCTATTTTAAAAAAACCTGTGTTTTTAGCAACAGGACATGCGGGTTAGAGATTGCAAGAAACAGCTTATTGCTCAGAGACCTCATTCAGTAACTCAGTTGCACATTGAAATGATATGCACCAGTCATGTCAATTGACATCGTTTGAATAATGATGGATGAAATGTCAAAGTTTGCATATGTAAGGTGCTGGACCATTACGGTGGGCAACTGAGTTAAATAAGTTAATTAACTGGGTTTGATTCCCGCTGTGGGGCAAATGTTTGCATGCTCTGCAGATATTTGTCTCGGGTTTGGGTGTTTTCTATGTATGATATGTATGTTTTTACAAACAAAATGTATTGTATGTAATATATCAATCATGTGGTTCCCTTATCACAAAATCTGCTTAATTTGGGGCTACATGATGCTGTGTGATAACGTCCAGCATTATTTATTTATTTATTTATTTAATAAATGAGGCCTCAGAACATGGTAGCTTAGCGTGCTTAAAAGTGTTGATAATGTACTGAATGCTCTATCTTCTCTAAGCTGTGTCGCACATGCTCTAGGCATAGACAGCTACTACAATTGACGTGTACACACTACTGTGCATGTGCGTGTGTCTGATCCCACGTGTGAGTTTATACACTAATATAGGTTATTAATGCCTGCAAATTGGATGTCGATGGGATAATGCATACGGCATCACTACTGAATTTGTAGGATATTCACAGTTACATTAATTATTAAGCGGAATCTGTTATTTAAATTTAAATGCCAATATACACTGGGTTATAATTGAGCATTCGTAATTTAAGAGTGTCAAGTTGTAACAAAACTGGGTTCCGTCCGAGTGGATTCATTTAACTCGGTACGATATAACTATAACATAACATTACGGATTCGGTACTTTTATTAAAGAAAAACTATACATACTGGCTATTTATGATGATTATGATGTTAAGAGCTAGTTAAACTATGGTCTCTAAAAACCCGCAAGTCTCCAGTCGGTCTAATAAAATATGATATTGGAAATATGTCATCTTAGTTTTCTTACAGTCCAAAATTAGCCCTAACAATAATAGAGAGCGGTCAAACTTTTGCAAACAAAATCTGCTTCTCAATCTATTCGACACGTGGCCCTGAATCAAACTTATTTTTTCAATTATGCCGGTCGACACAATGTATTTTTTCGGCTTATGGCCCTTCGATGTGCACCCTCCAGACATATTGCATCCACCCTCGGAGTTGTGACCTGAGAGCCATTGTGGATCAATTTATGAACCTCTTTATGGATAGTTTTGGACTTTTACTGTATCGGTATTGTTGTGTTGAATTTATGTAGTTTTTCATGTTTAGAAAGTATGAATTTTTGCCGTTAGCAGGTACTTTGGTGAAGAGAAATCTGTAAAGATGGTTGTTGTTTTGAACTCAAAAACGACAAAAAAAGACGACTTGAAGAACTATGCGTTCTCCGTTCCGTTCTTTTTCTTGTTTTGAAGTTATGACTTTTGGACGTTAGGTAGGTACTTTGGTAAAGAAAATTCTATAAAGCAATGGTTGTTTTGAACTCAAACAAAAGACGTCGACGATTTCATACAGATGACTAATGAACGATAAGTTTATTTATGTATAAGAAGAAGGAATTAATATAATTTATGAAAAAAAAGGTACCAAGTCAACTACCAACTTCTTTATACACGGTAAAACTGGCGGTATGGATTAACGGTGACAGGGAAATCTCAGGGAGATCACAATGTATCATCATCATCATCAGCATATAGCAGTTTACCGTTGGACACCTCAATGCATATCATGTCCATATGCATATCCATATTTGAACATGCTCGCTCAAAATTCGGACATCTTCTGGCTCATATGATAGAAAGATCATCTTAGCTCATTCATTGCGCAAGAGCTCTGAGAGCTCGTCTATTTTATAATAACCCTTTCCTGCCTGTCCCTTCCAGGCGGGAGTAATTAGGCGTTGTCTTTGCTAAATTGGAACAGGGTTATTCTGCTTGGATTATTTCCTTCTTTTAACCTTTATGGAGCTATGGTTGAGGTACGAGGTGCAGGTTCTATTCTGATAAAATCAGAAATAAGATATTTATTTCACCCAAGTTATAAAAGTATGTAACTGGGCAACTATAGTAGGTTAGGTATACTTAAAGTATAAAATATGGCCTTAAAATTAGGTGCATATTAGATAAGTACAATGCGCTAAAACAGTGGGTCAAATAAAATAGGACCCTTACTTAGAATACGTTCTCATAAGGTGTTACCTAGGGATAGGGGATGCGTATAAATGTTTATGTTTACCTACTATTTGTTAGTTTTTGTGGTTTGTGGAACAGTTTTATTTGCGAGGTTTAGGTTTTTGTGTGATCTAGGTATGAATATGGCTTGTTAGTTCGAATCAAAGTGCTAATAATAATTCCATAAGTTCGAATTAATTTAAATATTTATATTCTTCGTTACTTAAAATGATCGTTGTATTGTGCAGCCCAGTGCGGCCGTTGCCTTGACATCAATCCCTACCACATTTTTGAGTCCAAAACGGAAAAGGTATGTTTAGTAACTTGAATAAGTAATAAGTATTTTAAAAAAAAACCGAATGCATAGATATGATTTTTTAGTAGGTACTCAAAAAAAAAGTCAAAATTCATTTATTCAGTAGGAACTGTAAAGTACACTTTGAAACGTCATTTTTTTTAATTTACCACCAATTCGTAACGTGACCAAACAGAGAAGAATTGGCAAGAAACTCTGCTTGGCTTATATTTTTTTAACGTCATTGTTCTTAATAACTATTACATTGTTTTTTTGGAGTTGGAGGCAGTTAGTTAGTTTAGTAGTCTTTTTGAATTAAAAATGGCTTCTTACAGTCGCCATATTGGTTTTTTTAAATTTCATATGGCCTATGTCAACCTTGTGATCTAGATAAATCCAACGACACCACATAAGTCAAAATCCGTCCAGCCGTTTGGTCTACAGTGACCGATAAATAATATTACAAACATACATACACCTTAAAAACATAACCTGACTGAAGAGGACTTCAGTTGGGTAAAAAGGATGCTAGCCCACAAACTTATAGACAAAGTTCATCCAGTGAATACTTGAGTGGTAACTAGATTCCCATGTGTCCATCCCACATAAGATAATGAAGAAGATGACTTGAGTTATAACTAACGAAATCCTGCATAGGTACAAGTAGCGAAACCCTTTAGACGAAGTACTAATCCATAGAACTCCAAAAATTTTCCAGTCACGAGATTCAAACAAATTAATTCACGCATTTTCATTTACAATCCCATAACTACCGTATTAATCAGTAGACTGTGTAACACTTTGCTGTACCTAATCTATCCTCTCCAGGAATTAAGAACCTAACCAAACGGCTTAAGGTTGCTTTTCTGGTGAAGGATCAGCACGCATCCAAGTGCGCAATATTTGACATTGGAGGGTGGCTGATGAAAGTTGATTCATAGTCGATTTGCAGTAATTGATCGCCTCGGGGCTGCGATGGTGACATCGAGGTTCCTATATCTGGTGATTTGAATAAAATGTTGTTAGAATCATATTCAGGTTACTTTACAATGTTAGTTTTTATATAATAAATAAATAAATAAATAATGCTGAACGTTATCATAACACACAGCATCATGTAGCCCGAAACTAAGCAGAGCTTGTATTATGAGAACCACATGATTGATTTATACATATATACAGTTTTTTTTTGTAAATACATACTTATCATACATAGAAAACACCCAGACCGGAGATAAATATCTGCAGAATATGCAAATATTTGTCCCGCGGCGGGAATCAAACCTGCAACCTTCTGCGTCTCAGGCGGACCTACGCCCACTGCGCCACAGAAGCCGTCTCGTCATATTCTTCTAGATGCCTTCCAATCCTGTAAGTTTAGGCTCGGGCATAGCATCTGGAATCTGCACAGGTTAACTTACTTTTCTAACTTTTTTATTTTTACCTGGAGATGGAACAAGAATATGGTCCACCTGATGTAAAGTGGTAACCTGTCCCAAAGCCTTGCATCGAAGATCACGCTGTATGAAGCGTGTCCTACAATGCAACATCCTACATCCACCAACTTGAGGCATGAAAGTGATAAGCCTCATGTGCCTGTAATTTCGCCGGCACCCACACTCTTCAAGCCGAATCTATTATCTATGTATTTCTATCTACTACCACATAAGATTCAGCATAGAATAAGTAAAAGTTACTTTGACGTATTTAACTGTCATTCAGGATTTCGTACTCGTACACCAAAGAACTATGACTAAAGCATAGAAGTCTTAAAATTCATTCATGCTCTGAACATCAACTCATACGGCTGATCTCTACTTTCTTATGTCCATATATTATTAGCTAGAAAGGGATGCATACTTCTCTCAATGCGACTTCAAATTAGTTCAAAAAGAAAATCGTACCAGGGTGCTCGAATAAAATGCTATGCAGTTTCATAGAAATACCCTGGCACGAAGTCACAGCAATCGCATTGAGATAAAGTATGCATCCCTTTCTAGCAAATGATATATGTAATTAAGAAAGTAGAAATCAGCCGAACGAGTTGACGTTCAGAGTATAGTGAAAATGACTTCATCTAGTTCTCTTCTATATGTGTGGCGTACACCACGGACGTCACTAGCCGATGGCAGATGTCTCAAAATTTGAACGATGTTAGTAGAGTAGCAGTCAAAGAAATAGGATTAAAGCATAGAAGAAGTCTTAAAATTTATTTATGCTCTGAACATTGACTCACACCGCTGATCTCTACTTTCTTATGTCCATATATGTTAGCTAGAAAGAGATGCATACTTTATCTCAATACGATTTCTGCGACTTCGTACCAGGGTATTTGTATGAACCTGCATAGAAATTTGTTCGAGCGCCCTGGTACGATTAACTTTATCTAGTCGCATTGATTGTGTGCATCCCTTTCTAACTGATGATATTGGACATAAGAAAGTAGATATCCGCCGTATTGAATTTTAAGACTTTATGTAAGTTGTCTTTTACATAAATTTGTTTCGATCGGCTGAATTCGGCCGTCGGTCGTCGACCGAGTATACATGGGCCGATAACGGATTTGGTGGGATTTTAACGTCGTTTCTAAGGCATAAAGGCCTCTAGGTGGTTTCTATACTAATGTTGGTCATCAACTCTATATTAAGTAGGTTTCCAAGCTACGAAAGCGTTTACATACATTTATCAGAGCAGAATATATTAAATCAATATTTTTGAAATTAGAGTCCGTTATTTCTTATAGTTTTTGTCAAATTACAACAAACTACAACAATAAATCTATCATATTCAGTTCACTGCCGCTATGCAAGCGGGTTTGGGACCCCAGGGCTGTTTTTCACACCACTGACGCTACTGCCCACCGGCTGCAAGAAGATTTTGTGATGCCGGTGTAAGGCTGCGCTATGCTGCTATCAGCCGGCCACCATGCAGAACCCCGTTAGTTTTACAGCAGGGTGCACCCGGGTAGGTGTGGCTGGCTTGGGTTTCAAATATACCGGTTCGAACTCCTTACACCCCTTTCAAATTACAATTCTAAGAAATTAGAAGCACTTTATTTATTAGGCAATATTAAACACATGAAAGCTGCAAAATGCAACGCCAACCCCAGCTTTATACGTATCTATAATCCAACTAACTTCAAAAACACTTTACATTTCCATTAGCAGCCGTATATTTACAGATAGCGCAATTTGTTTCGTAACGTCGCGACGATGTATGTAAATAGGTTGCTTATTCCACATTCGCACTGCGGGGGCTCCCTATAACAATTAAAATATGCAAATGTTAGATATTACCCACTACTTTTCATTCCGGCTCGAAGAGACTGAATCAATGGGGATTCTCCCCTCTATTACGAAGGCGCGGTAATGTTTTAATAAACGGATTTTTACTTGATTTTGTTGAGTTAATGTCGGAAGGCTGGTAGAAGCTCGATGTATCGATCTGAGGACAGTGTGCAATGGCGCTCATTCATCATCATCATCATCATCAGCCTATAGCAGTCCACTGCTGGACATAGGCCTCCCCTAATGAGCGCCATTGCGCCCTATCCTGAGCTCGATTCATCCAGCTTCTACCAGCAGCCTTTCGCAGATCGTCACTCATTAGGGATGGTCTAAATCCAGTATTTTGCTGGGGTTTAATGATCTTCTTGTTTTTCTTCGTATGAGCTAGTGACCAAATCAGGTGTAGGAGTTTTTAGGCCGCCCGAAGGCCTTCGTCTGAAAAGCCGGGACCAACATCTTGACGTGCCTTCCGAAGCACGGAAGCGCTGAAATCGAATGTCACTAAACAGTCACAAAACCAAGTAGTGACCGTGCGGAGTGTTGTTCAACCAAGGTGATCTGCTAAAACCGAAGTTAACCACGCCACGAGCGCTTCATGATTATGCTTCATACGAGGGTTTCATGATGATGCTGATGAATGAGGTAAGAGAATCATTGGTGAGGTTATATATAAAAAATATTTTACTTTTTCTTTTTCTATGAGTCAGTTGTCACTACGGCCAGCTCGTAGGTCAACCAAAGCACTTCTGCATGGATTTTACTTTTCTTTTTACTAATTACTATAGTACAACAAGGAATACAGAGTACTACTCTTGAGACTGGGGGATCAGGATAACCTACCCACCCACTCCCCCACACACACTCACACCCACTCTTAAACAAACACAAAACACCATCATAATACAACCCACACTCACCACATTCTCTCAATTTTAATATTTAATAAGACTTACATACATATATATAACGATAATGCTCTTTATATACATTTATTCACGTTCCTTAGTGAAGGTGCCCAAGATACAGGTTATCCTATCTGTTTCTTGGGGACCATTAATAAAAAATATTGTAACTTGTATTATGATTAATAAACGTTATTTATTTATTTATTATTACAGCCACTATTTATACTAGTTTCCGCACGTGGCTTCGCTCGCGAGGTACCCAATAAATAGTAGTCTTTAGGTTATTTAGGCTAGAACTACAATGAGCTATTTCAGCTTAATCTGTTCAGTAGTTTTGGCGTGGCCTTTAACAAACTTTCGGCTTTATAATATTAGGAGAACAAGGTTTACTACAACTCAACAATACAAATATAACACTATAATAATTACGTTTTGTCAATGACTTTCAATAATAAAGAAGAAATAGACGTGTTGGCTTCTATCATAAACGAAAAAATGATCTAGATTTAGTTAAAAGGCCTAAATTACCTTGTATTTGATCCTTAACTTTCATTTTGAGAGCTCAGTTAACCTATGAGCAGCGTGTAAACATAGGTTTAGATATACGTCGAAGCGGGCGTGGAAATTTACATATTATTAATTTACACGACACCCAGCCCCCGACTGTTCGCAATCTGTGTAATTTCGGTGTTTAGTATTTTGTCTCGTAATACTTGTGAACGAGGGAGCAAGAAGACGCCTACGTTAGTAAAATACAGGCTATGATTTGATAAAACCTGATGATATTTTTCCTTTTTTCTATAAAAGTCTTATTTTTATCCTAAAATCGCGGGATGAAGCAATCGAATCAATCGAGACTTCGTGGTTAATAGTATATTACTAATAAGTAATACACTATTACCACAAAATCTCGATTGATTTGCGCTGAAGAAAACACCAACATAAAATTCAGGGCGTTCGTGGATGCGCCTAGCACAAGAACGTAGTGGATGGCATAGACTTCGAAAGCTGATGAAAAGAAAAGGTGATGATCTCTGATTTTTTTTATTTTAAAATTTCTCTATGAATTTCATTCGAGTTCATTCGATGTCCGTAACGCGATCATAAAATCCGTTTATGCCTGGTAGTCCGATCGGTAGTCCGACTATCGGACTACTGGGAATGTAATACCAAAAATTTTTCCTCGTAGTCCGATTGCGTAGTCGGACTACTAGGACACGCTGAATTTTTACCCAGGTATTCCTGCCAGTCCGACCGGTAGCACGGTTTTCCAAACCTTAGCCGGACGCTGAATTCGTTTAATAGTCCGGTTTTCAGTTACCGTTTTCTTCCTTAAGTACCAGGGTGGCATAAGTCACAAAGAGATCTTACATTTTGAGCCAGTAGGTAGGTATAATTATGGAATGATCTGAAGCGTGTTGTCATCAGCTCGACGCTTCCTGCTTCATACATTTTTTTCACATTTTTAGATAAGTTTCTGGCCATAAAGTACCAGGAGATTATAACTCGATAGGCTATGAGAATGATAATTTTACTAAGAAAAGCCTATTCCAATCAATTAGTAGCCTCCCCTAGTCGCTATATTCTCTTGGTATTTGATGTGAACAATGGCGCAAAAAAAGATCAGCAAAATTTATCAGAACTACCAGGGCAATATAAGTAGCAAGGAGATAACGGTGACACACACACAGTTATAGAAAAGAAATAGATTAAAAGTCTTAAAATTCACTATGCTCCGAACGTCAACTCATACGGCTGATCTCTACTTTCTTATGTCCATATATCATTTGCTAGAAAGGGATGCATACTTTGTCTCAATGTGATTTCTGCGACTGCGTACCAGGGCATTTGTATGAACCTGCATAGAAATTTGTTCGAGCACCCTGGTACGATAAACTTTTTGAAGTCGCATTGTTATATGTATGCATCTCTTTCTAACTGATGATATTAGACATAAGAAAGTAGAGATCAGCCGTATTGAATTTTAAAACTTTATCTAGTTCTCTTCTAAATCTGTGAGTAGCATCTACAGAAGCTTCACTCTGCAAAAACATTTAAATAAATTGCGACTTCAGCTGCGACGCAATAAAGTGTTATTCAGCTCACACCGCGCTCAGTACCAAATATTTATTTATTACCTACACTTTGCATCCCTTTCTATCGTGTAACTCTATCTTTACGATCTCTTTGTGACTTATGCTACCCTGGTATTTCAGGAAGAAAATGTTAACTAGCCTGACCGGATTTCAGCGTCCGGCTAAGGTTTGGAAAACCGTGCTACCGGTCGGACTAGCAGGAATTCCTGAGTAAAAATTCAGCGTGTCCTAGTAGTCCGACTACGCAATCGGACTATGAGGAAAAATTTTTGGCATTTCATTCCCAGTAGTCCGATAGTCGGACTACCGATTGGACTACCAGGCATAAACGATAAAATCATGTTTCCTTGTATGCTCTTTGGAAATAGCAATTTCTAGAATTGTAGCTTTTAATAGAACATTCATAACGTCTTGTACAAACTCGAACATAAATAGGTACCTACTTACAAAGTTGCTGCTATTTTCGATGATTGGAATAATAGACATGAGGGGCGTTTAGATAGATGACGATGACGTCACTTCCATTCGAATTTAGAACAAAGCCCAAAGCATAAACAGTACAGAATATTTTAGTAGAACGTACTCGGTAACTCCCCTATTTAGATCATGTCGCTTTCTCCATACAAAGACAAAGTTATTGGTTTTTTATACATCTAATTTTGTGTATACAAAATAATGAATTAATTCAATAATTCATTTATTTGTTTATTCCAAATCTATACCTACGGCTTTCGACGAAGATGCCCAACGTGTGCAAAAACTCTTCACTCGGTACACTGAGCCAAATACACTTTGTCGAAGGGCGCAGGTAAAGACAGCAATGTAGAATAATCTCATCATATTTTTAATTATTAAATTGTCATTTCTCTCTGTCCTTTCAGTAAGGTTAAAGGTGAAAAGTCACACATAACGAATCGCAATGGCGTCAATCCATAGGAGGATCTAAAGGCACCACAATGCGCGGAAAACCCGTCACAGAACTTTCGCGGCAGAATATCGGCGCAATGTGGTGCATGCCTTGGGACTGGTATCCACCAAACTTTGTAACTTGTTTGAAAACCATACACACATATATTAATAAGAATGCATACCTGATAACTTAACGTAGCACATATAGAAGGTCCTAAAATGGCGGTTTTATCGCATAAGCTATGTCTTCCAGTCACCACATAACTAACATAAGCGGTTAAAAAAGATTTATTAAATAGAATTGTTAAATCATTATCAATATTGGGATTTAATTCAATCATTCAGTATTTTAGTATTTCAGGGGCCTAATTTTGACAATTCGATATATTTGATTCTATTAGATATATATCGCGAAAACTGTTGATACTGTATGGAAACTGGTCAGTTCTCGCGATATATATGGATCTAATAGAATAAAATATATCGAATCGTCAGAATCAAGCCCTGTTTAAATTAAAAAAAAAGATACGATTTCATTGGCCTAACTCTAACGTCTACTACGTTACCAACCTACTGATTAATTTATTTGTAAATAAATTCAAAATGGTTGTTCAACGTAACCTCTGTAATAAAGGTTATTATTTAGATGACAAAAATCTTGGGATGAAACTCTCTCCAACTGCCTCAAAACCAATGTAATAGATAATAAAAAATATTGTAAAACTGACTATAATAAAAATATAAGCCAATGCAGAGTTTCTTGCCTATTCGTCTCTGTTTAGTCGCGTTTGGAATTGGTGTAAATTAAAAAAAAAAATACGATTCAAAGTGTACTGTAATGTGCGTACTGAATAAAGAAATTTTGACTTTCACTTTAACTAACTAGCGACTGGTAGAAATTCACAACTGATAATAATATAACTACTCTCCACATGGCGTATTATCCACTTTCAAAAAAATACAAAACATTAAAATCATTTAATTTTTTATCTGTACAAGAGTTTACTTATTTTTTTAGGGTGTCCTAAAAATTAGAACGAAACAAACCAGCAAAAAGTTTGACCTACATTCTAACCCGATAGGTGGCGCTACCCTTCAACAACCTCATAACTTACCGAGTAATGGAGATAAGAATTATGTACTTGAGAGGTGACCGTTTTATTATCTGGAGACCCTTTTTTGGGGTTAGTTAAATTTATTTGGCCGGGTATAGTTACCACTATCAATCCAATTGGTAGTTATATTACGAATAAGAGTTTGCAGTTTGCACCAATGTATAGCAAAGTATATAGATACAGAAATCAGTGAATGACTAATTTGAGTGTATTTAAAAAATCTCATCTCACCAGTTTTCATACAGTTATAATTAGTTGACATTTTATATTAAACCTATTTAAATGTATTGTGTTCAGACAAATTCTGATTGTTTTTTTTACCATTTTGTTTGTAAGCCTGGTAGGTTGGACTAAAGATGCACAAATAAGTATAAGATCAATGTAATTAGACCTAGTTCCACAGACAATAAATATCATTTATCATTTATGGCTTTTTATTTTCTGACTAAATCTGCCCTTTATGTTCTTCGCAGCAACAATTTTTCTTTTATCTGGCCAGCCAGAAGTAGCATTTGTATTATTTCTAATTGGAAATGATTTACGTCAAACTTTATTTCTAGAAACTCAAAAATTATGCTTATTAATAAACAAGGATATTAGCATTATTTTTAAAATAAATAATTTCGGAGTTATAGAGTGATACAATTCGCTAAGCGAAAAAGCTCAAAGTTGCTTGAAATACTAACAGCGACATCTAGTGTCGAGTAGTGGAATCTTTGCCAAAGCTGTACTGTCATTCAAATGAATAAAGCGCTGCGTGCGGTGCTTCTTGGAAAATATGGAAACAACAAAAAGCTTGTAAATTAGTTATTGCGTTTTGACTGTTACTGTATGTGTCCTTTTAGATTGATTGAGGAGTGAGTGGGTTTTTCATGTGTCTTTTAGGACTCCGAAACTACACAATATTAACCAGTACCTACTAACCAATATTATGATAGTATAACCATATACCATAGGGTCTATGGAGCTTCATATCGACTGCGCTGAACCTTTAATCATACTAAATCCAATTAAAAAAACCGACGAAAACCACATTTTGCAAAAAAACATGTTCTAAATGGGAACAGAACCCGAATTGCGTCTCACTAGGCCAGCTTATTGGTCAAGGTAGAGGGCAAAGGCTTCAGTCGAGAATGTGCCTGCGTCCTGGGAAACGACCTCCAAGCGTCACGCTTCTTGCATTGCGTTTCGACATCTCAATATTGTATGAAAGTTCTGAAGGGTTACCGCATTCTGTCCTCATAAATCAGGCTTGCGCCCAACCAAGACGCCACTGGTCGATAACCAACAAAATAAGGATACAAACTAACTGGCCCTTGCCCTAACTACACAAGTTTACGACACAACACCCAAGGGTATGCCCATCTTCGACCCGGATCCCAGGAATGTGCCCAAGACGTGCCCATTTTCATCTAATATTAAAGCCTAATGGCATCTTATATCATAGTCATCTTGGAAACTCAAGTTTTCTATGTTACGCTTACATTTTGTTGGTCTATGTGTGTATTCTTCGAAGTCGTTGAAACGATTTTGATAAAAAATTTAGATGTACTTTAAAAGAAAGAAATAATGTATTTATTTTACGCACACAAGGACGGTACATAAACAAAAGAATGATAGGTAAACAAACAAAACAGTAAATACGAAACATTAAAAACACGCCCGAAGCTCGTGGCGTGGTTAATTTCGGTGTTCTTAACAAATCACCTTGGTTATGCAACACTCCGTCCGGTCATTACTTGGATGGGTGACCGTGACATTTAGATTTGAGCGCTTCCGTGCTTCGGAAGGCACGTTAAGAAGTTGATCCCGGCTTTTCAGTCGTTAAGCCATGTCGGAGGCCTTCGGGCGGCCTAAAAACTCCGACACCAGAGTTGGTCACTAGCTCATACGTAGAAGAGAAGAACTTAACTTAATGGTTTGAGTGCTGAATCACACATCGCCGTACCTGTCGCAGGACGTGCTATTCGAACCATGCCCGATAGCGTAGCGTCATGTCCAAGGCCTGCAGTCAACCTTTTAAGAAATAATTAGCCTTTTATTCAAAGAACAAAGAGAATAAGAAATGGGCTAAACAGAACATAGCAGCATTACATCACTGTTCCATTATTAATTCAAACCCAAACTCGAAATTTACACAATTTGTCCTTTGCACTACAACAGAGCTGACAATTTTTTCTTGTCCAGGGCATTTTATCGAATCTATAATTGAAATAATAATTAAAAAATAATAAACCAAATAATTAAAATAAGGCAAAATCGTTTTATCTAAGTAATAGTTCATGCTTCGTTTAAAGTATCTAATAACTTCAGAAAGTTCAATTCACTGTAGGTGACCTAGCTAAACTAAAGTCAAACAAAAGGCGCAAAAAGTCATAAGTTAAAGAATGTTAATCGTTTTAAATTTCAACCTAAAATTTCTTACTAGTGAATGCCACGTTTTAGTAGGTGAGCTCATTTTGAAGGGCTCGTTCATGGAAGTACTACCACCAAGCCTTTTTCTGCCGTGAAGCTGCATTTCTGAGCTTCTTCGGTTTTGAAGAGCGTAGGTGTCGGTGAAATTACAGGCATAGGTATGATTTTTATTATAGTACTTGAAGATGGATAAGCACATAGCCCACCTGATGTTAAGTGGTAACCATTACCTATTTTAGTTTTTATGCAACGCCCTGCCATCATCAACTTGAGGCATGTGTGCCTGGAATTTCACCGGCACCCAAACCCTTCAAACCGAAACACAGCACAGCCGCTTCCCGGCAGAATTATGCATAGTGGCAGTACTTCCCCGGACAAGTCCTCCACAAAGAACTCTTCTACCCTCATGATGCCTCAAGCTTTCAAACGTAGGGCGTTGCTTCTTAAGACACAATGTCCAAACATATTCAGAATAATTTTAGGTAAAATATATAGGATCAATAGATGTATTTAAGTTTTGGTTTCTCTAAATTGAAGCAACGCTATCACCATTTTACGACAAATCATTACTTTGGTCAGCCAAAAACAAAATTATCCTAGAACACACCACCACCACACAAGCCTATATCAGTCCATTGCTGGACATAGGCCTCCCCTAATATAGGGGGTTGGGGATCGCAGGGCACAGCTTCTCGCACCACCGACGCTGCTGCTCGTCGGTGGCCAGGGGATTTAGATGTGCCGATGTAGGCTGTGCTATGCCGCATTCAGCCGGCCGCCAGAGCCCCGTTCGTTGTTTAGCAGGGTGCACCACGTGCTGGTGAGGTTGGCTTGGGTTCCGAAGATGGGGGTTGGAACCCTGTACACCCCAACGTATCCAATAAAGTATAAAATGTGTGACCACAGTCTTTAATCCTCTCAACCACCGTTAATATACCGTGTATAATCACCGTAAATTATTCAGTTTTACTTGCCGTATGTAGAGCTCTGATTGAAAATACTCTGAAATTCTAATATTCCAAAACCCTTACCAAGAAGTCGACTATCTAGACGGAATAACAAGCTATTAAACCTCATGACGTCATTTGCATTACGTCAACGTTGTAGGGGTAATAAAGGAATGTCGTCACTGAGTGGAAAGGTTAATATGACAGCCATAATTTAACGTCTTTCGTTTTCTTGTTTTCATTTGAAAATAGATTGAATTTTATGATTTTTAGGAAAACTTTCTTTTGAATGAGGTAACTGGCTCTAAGAGATAGTATAAGAAATTCGCATTTAGAAAGATTTAATTTTTGTAGATGATTTGTAACTTGAGGCTGTTGAGCATGGCGGGTTATCTCAAAAGATAGGGGTGTTTGGGGGAGACCATTGCCCATCAATGGGAAAGATGAACAGATATAAAATAAGATGACCTTAGCCTTCGAGAGAGGATGGTGAAATATCTAAGATAGAGAAGTTTGACGGAATTTAGGGGAGACCTTTGCCCAGCTGTGGGACGACTCAGGTTATCAAAAAATAAGATGATAATTAATAAATGAGTCCTGGCTTAGATTTCTTATAACTTATCTACCTATTGCAGATTTAATAATCTAACAAAGAAAGCGAAGTACCTATACCTAAAAAAATCTGTGATTTCGAATTTAGATTTTTCATTATTATTAGATCAATTAGAATATTCCCAAAATGTTGATGTTACAGTTTACTAATCCTAGAACTAAGACTACTCCGTTAAACAATATTGAGAGCGTGCAAGTGGGTCGCAGTTAAACCAACGTTATAAGACCTCTTGTAAATGTATGATTTTCTACAATTTCAGACGATTTTCCCGTTTCAGACAGGTAGGAAGCTCACGTTATGATGGCGCTTGAATTTGGTGCGCGATTATAATTTATTCAAAGCACAATGTCTGTAATGTTTCCAACGTATCAGCTTTTTGGTTAGATCCCACTTTATTGCTATAAAAACCGTTACTAATTTCGAATATTTTTAATAAATTAAAAGCGTACGCTTGTAAATATAAGAGACCCACAATTTGTCATAATAAAATAATGATTTCTAACAGGTGGCATGCCTTTTTGTGAGCAGAGGTTTGTTCATTATGTTTTTTTAGATTTGCCTAATCCAGATACGCCATTTTTACATAAACCTGCCAAATAAAAGTGAACATAATAACCGCTCAAATTTTTTATCTACAAATTAATTCAGCATTTTTATATAACCGTAGCTGGTAACACAGAGGTGTGTTTTACAATTTTTCGATTCCCCTACCGCTACACTCCCGCAGTGGTATCTGATATTTGAGAATGTAAACGAAACTTTTTGACGAGGTCGCCTAAAACAATGTTAGCTAAATATTTGAGGTTTTCATGTGAATATGTGTCACTGTATCAAGGTGAAATGTCACATTCTTTTATTTGTAGGGTAGTTCGAAAATTGAAAACTTTTTATTTTTTCTGTTTTTTCGCTACACCGATCAACAAAACTAAACTAAAAATATGAATTCCTCTAATTCGCTAAAGTTGCCAAATTACTTCAATCAGCAAGAATTCATTTTTTTTTAAATTTATATGAACTTTGTAAAATATTAAAGAAAAGTTGAATTTGCAGCATACAATTTTTGAGAACCATTTTCTTACCGACAATTTATTTTCTCTAAATCTTTTTTGTCTAGGTACGTAGGTGTTTCTGCCGTGAAGCAGCAGTGCTTTGTTTCGGTTTGAAGGGTGGGTGAAATTACGGGCACAAGATGATTATCACCTTCTTGCCTCAAGTTATGGACGCAGGGCCTTCCATCGTAGGGTTCTTTCCAAATAAGTCTGATCTAAGATATAATGCTTTGTGATAGGTAATGGTTACCACTTAACATCAGGTGGGTGATGTGCTTGTCCCATCTTCAGGTAACTTAAAAAAACGTACCTACCTACCTACAAAAAAAACTACTCTTTCGTTGACAGACCCTTTCTTTACAGTCCATCCGTATCTTAAATGCTAGCTAAAACGTGCAATAAGTAAGTACAGGCATCACAGATAGTACGTTTCGTCTTTTGATTTGCCTTTAACCAAAATTTTACTATTCGCTTGCGATACAAATTGGTTGGCAATACTCGTGCTTCACCCATGCTGTAAACTTTACCAGCTGTTTATTTTAGAGCTGCGGTTGCACACAATGATCACCCAGATGCCGATTTTATATCAGCAATAAATCAAAGTGAAGAATATCGACCACACTAACGAAGTGTGAAAGTAGGACAGTGTAGGTTTATCTCATAGAGGGAGTTTGTACTACGTAGGTCTAGGTGACCCTTCATCATTCTTAGCCTGAGTATACCCAATGTTGGGTATAGGTGAATGAATGAATGAATGAATGAATGAATGAAAATTCTTTATAAAATATCTTAATTTTAGAAACAACACACAATAACTTAGCTTAAATAGAAGGTACAACGGACGGTCCTATCGCTTGGAAGCGATCTCTTCCAAGCAACCTTTCGATGGAGAGGATATGTAAAAAGTAAGAACGGCCTGTAAGGTGACCTTTAATCTAAATTTATATAACGAAACTAACAGACTGGCTGACTGACAGTCATTGCAGGCTCCTTCCACATCTCACATCTAGCGGAAGAGGCTTCAGTTTCAGTTTGTTATACAAAGGTTAAATGCACGTAGTGATACGACCACCAATGACGAACGATGTTGAAGACCAATTTAGTTTTGTCATCATCATCAGCCTATAGGAGTCAACTGCTGGATATAGGCCTCTCCAAATGAGCGCAATTGCACCCTCTCTTCAGCTCGATGCTCGACACTACGTTTGTGAAGCTCGCAGTCTCTCGATCTTCATCATTTTTCGTCGTCAACACTACGTGTATGTCAATGTCAATGTCACGCGTATCAACCTACCTAAGTACCTATATAGGTACACCATTTTTTTCAACTTGAACGACGGTTGTAATTTTAATTAAATTTTAAATTATAGTGTTTTTCTAATTTATGCCGTTTATTAGTCATGGTATTGTAACCATTATACGTTAGTTATAAGACATAAGTATTAGTGAAATGGAATAAAAGAAGATTGAACGGGAATTCTCTGATGAAGAAAATGGTACGCCGATCGTTTTTTGCTATATTCGCCATGGCTATAGCAGAAAACAGGATCTGACTGAAGACTGGACGACTGGATCTATAAACCGTACTACGTTGCCTCATATTATTATGAACATTATACTTGATACTGGCAAAATTGTGGAAACTATTCCAGAAGCCAACTAATAAAGAAGTGAGTACCTATATAGTATATTTAACAAACTGAAGTAGTATATTCGCCATGGCTATAGCAGAAAACAGGACCTGACTGAAGACTGGACGACTGGATTTATAAACCGTACTACGTTGCCTTATATTATTATGAACATTATACTTGATACTAGCGAAATTGTGGAAACTATCCCAGAAGTCAATTAATAAAGAAGTGAGTACCTATATATATATAGTATATTTAACAAACTGAAGTAGGTATGGTCTACGCACTCTCGCATAATAGTTAGTGTGTGACATAGGATATTTTATTAGTTAATAACTAACCAATAGTAATTACTTATCTAATTTTACTGTTCTAGCATTAAACAACCGACGTTGCGCGAAGTATCTTCCGTCTGATATGGTAGGAGCTTTAGAATGAATGAATAAATGAATGAACACTTTATCGCATGAAACATATAACAAAAACACACTGACATTTAAAAATGGTACAATGTGCGGCCTTATGTCCGCACATGTGACATGTCCATTACCTCCTCATTGATTTATTTACCATCTAAGTAAATTATTTATTTATTTATAAATATTTAATTTATTTATTATTTACCTGTTAAGCTATTAGATTTTAGACTATGTTTGTTTGCTATCAATAAAGATTTTTCATTTTCCATTTTCCATTTTAATTTTCGTTTTATCGCTGAAAGCGATTTCTTCCATTCAACCTTATACACTAGCACGTTGGCTGCTGGCCTCGCACAACGTGTGAAGACAACGTGCAGAATCACATTTGTGTTTTCAGCACTCAAAGCTATATGTGTGTTTCAACCTTAGAGCGATGCCAGACGGTGCGTTTCGGGGTGCACTGCGTCGACTGAGCGGTGACGCTGCTTTGTTTTACATATAAATCGAAACGAGTTCGCAAACTATGCTTTGCAACGTCGTGCGTCGACGCAACGCACGCACAATTTTTTGACTTACATGCCTGTTTGATACAAAGACATAATACGGAATACGAGTATGGTATTGCTGGATGCGTCGAGCTGAGAACAGAGCGCAATGGCGTTCATTAGGGGAGGTCTATTTCCAGCAGTGGAATGATAAAGGCTGTTGATGATGTATTGTGTTTGGATGTTACCAACATTATGAAGACAATGAATAAACCGTTACTGTGACGTTAATAAGAAGACCTTACCACAATGTTATTATTCCGATAGCTACTGCCATCTATCGAGCTTCACTGAACTAAACCTTCTTGAGTCTTGTTTCAAGAGCTCTATCATTTTTCTACTCTCAGCGAGCTTCGTTGTAATTTCAGTTTCACCTCAATTCTTTTACTGCCTATTTTTTTCTATCATGACATTTATTACTGACCTAAAGCGCTGGTATGCGTTGGCGAATATATTTGAGCTATGGTTCCGTTTGAGAATTTTGTTAATTGTGGTACAGAACTAAACTCATTTGTTATTTTTCAGTTCGAAGGTCGCATTCCATATTTAAAATCACATGAAAAGCCCGCGTATCGTAACCAAAGAGGTTAAATCAGAAAATAATTAATAAGCCCGCTGTTTGACTGGCCTCATAGTTCAGTTGGTGGTAGCTCTGATTCTGATCTGCAGGTCGCGGGTTCAATTCCTGCCAGGGCAAACATTTGTGTTGTGAACATTAATACGTTCTGTGTCTGGTTGTTTTTATAATTATCTATCTTTATCATTCTCTAATATCCACAGGCAGTACAGGCTCCGTCTAGTTTGGGATCAGTTTATCGTCTGTGAGATGTCCAGTTTTTTTTTACTATCAGTATACTGATATGATACCTGTACGAGTAGGAACTACACTTTGTAATGTTTTGAAACATTAATTTTGGGTATTAAAAAATGAAAGAAAATTATTTAAAGAGACCAATGTCATTATCAGGCTATGTAGTGTATGTGTTGAGAGGTTACGTTGATAAAAGTATGATGTTTCTGCATGGAAATCTGACGTCTCTAATATAGGGTACTCTATTTCATCATCATCATCATCATCATCAACCTATAGTAGTCCACAGCTGGACATCTCTGCCAAGGTACGCCACCGCCACCGTTTCGGAATATTCTCATTGCTCTTTATCAGTGAATAATCCTTATCGATTCTCTTCTTTTTCATCTAAACCATAAAACAACTAGGTAGATAGGTTCTTAAAAACCAGCTCTTCCAACGTGCTTTTTACCAAACCTTGCAAAAACACGTGACGATAAAAGATCTTTAACACAATTTTAATAAAGTACTGATTATTTTTATAGATTATTTATCTAACTTTTTCACTCAAATTATTTTCTATCCTTTGAGAATGGCATTTTTTTCTGGAAGAAAGGTACCTTATCGCCTTTTCTGTACCCCTGACAATGTGTATGCGAAATTTCATGATGACCGTTAGAAATTGTAATAAACAAATGAACGAACACACTTCCTTTCGGATGGAATAGTTTGGATTAAGAAGTAAGGGATTAGAATAGGATCAATCATGCATAAGCTTTCCACCTTCGGAACCCAAGTGAACCTCACCTGCCCACGGTGCACGCTGCTAACTAACGAACGGGGCCCTGGCGGTTGGCTGACTGCATCATAGCACAGAACACAGGGGCCGCTAAATTCCGATGGGCATCAGCGTTGGTGGTGCGAGAAGCTATGCCCTGCGATCCCCAAACCGCATGCCCAGGGTGGGGATTATGGGCATATCCCCTTTCTTAGGGAGGCCTATGTCCAGCAGTGGACCGATAGGTATACCTAGGCTGGTGGTGAATATCCACAGCCATTTCCGATTCACGGAAGATTTTCCATCACAGCTTCGACATTTGTCAGGGGGAAGTGAATGCTGTATTGTTATTTAGTACAAAGACTACAGCCCATAATAAATCTCTATAGGAAGTTTGGTATATATTCTTTATCCTGCCAATTAGGGACGGTAAAAAAACCATGGAAATCAACACGATTAAAACATTTCTCAATCCACACAGCGGGTGCAATGCAATTGAAAGTCAATTACAAAAATCACCGTCATATAAAATTACTGAAATAAAAGAAACAAATCGGAAACTAGAATAACATCACGCCGGTTGGTTTTAGATAAACATCGCTCACCCAAAATAACGTATTACTGAAGACTCATTGTAGAGGCTTGTCCACAATACGAGTCGATTAGCTTGCTGGTTCAAACCCTTGTCTTTTATATTTTCAACTACAAAGCAGAAACGTGGACACCATTGGCGTATAATGAGGTAGGGCCGGGTGGGCCGTGCCCACCCCAGGATGGTCTAGTGCCAACCCCAAGATTTTGGCTAACCGATTCGAAATTCTAAGCTGGACTCCTAAAAAACATTACACTAAAACCATTAAAATTAAATAAATTATTACTATTTATTATACAGTACATTCTGTTTAGTTACTTTTGAATTCACAACGTAATTATGGTACCTATTTATAGTTTATAGCTATGGATGGATATTAGTAAGACATTCCTACTGGGCTACGATGAGAACGAGAATTAAACGCCTGCCTGGGAGGACTCGCATGATGCTTTAGGCATCTTTTGTGATTTGTCTTAGGCCTTTGACTGCGTACACCATGAAACATTAATCAGGAAACTAGATCACTATGATAGGGGTATAGGGGATAGGGGATATATGTCAGGGGTATGGTAGGCTGACAGAATACAGAAAGTAGACGTAAATAAGATCGTTAGATGTAACAAAAGGACCTGGACCAGATGGTCTACCTCCGTTTTTCATTAAACATACAGCTGATTCACTTGCTACTCCTCTATACTTATTGTATAATAGAAGCTTACATGAAGGTACGGTTCCTATTCAATGGAAGACTGCCAACATTACCCCCATTTATAAAAATGGAAGTAAAGTTGATGTCGTAAACTATCGACCTATATCGCTGTTGTCTACCTTAGCGAAGGTCTTGGAAAGATTAGTGCATAATTATATATATCCCTGCTTACATAAAATAATTATACAGGAACAGCATGGTTTCGTCAAAAAACGGTCTACCGTCAGTAATCTTATCCTGTTCACCAATTATCTTTTTCAATGCATGGACAACCGTGTACAAGTGGACTCAGTTTACACTGACTTTTGCAAGGCCTTCGATAAGGTAGACCACAGGCTGCTTTTGACAAAACTTGCTTTTAATGGCATTCGTGGAAACTTATTGAGATGGTTTTCATCTTACATATTGAATAGAACGCAACGAGTAACTATTAATGGGTATACCTCTGACATAATTAAAGTCACTTCAGGAGTCGCACAAGGATCCATTATCGGACCCTTGCTTTTTGTTATTTTTATTAACGACATCAATAGCTGCTTTAAACATAGCCGATTTCTACTTTATGCTGACGATTTAAAAATCTATCGTCAAATTGCTACCTTCGACGACTGTTGTAAGCTACAGGAAGATCTAGATCGTCTCACTACATATTGCAAAGCAAACAAACTAAATCTCAGCCTTACTAAATGTAAGTCTATTACTTTTACGAAAAAAATTAATCCTATAGGCTACTCATACTCTTTATGTGGTACTCCGTTGGATAAGGTATCCGTGATAAGAGACTTAGGAATACTCATGGACTCCAAATTACACTTCGATGTACATATAAATCACATAGTCAATAAAGCCTACAAATTGTATGGCTTCGTAATGAGAAGAAGTGTCCCTTTCAAAAGGCCTGAATCTTACCTACTGTTATATACCTCATTAATAAGATCGCAGTTGGAGTACGCCACCTCGGTGTGGAACCCTTTCTATTCCAAATATCATATTCAAATTGAGACCGTACAACGCAAATTTCTCCGCTCAATGAATTATCGTTGTTTTCGTTCGAAGTCCTCGTATGACGTTCTTTTAAATAAATTTTCACTACCTACCCTTCAAATGAGAAGAATGCTACTTGACCAACTCTTATTATATAATATTTGCCATAATAAGTTCGACTGTACTAAACTCTTAAACCAAATATACATTCACGTGCCGTATCGTTCATACCTAACACGAGAGACTCGCAAACGCTACCTTTTTGCCCATTCTCCTTGTAAAACGAATGCAGGTGAACGCGCTCCACTATACAGAATGACGAGGTCATTTAACGAGTATTTCATAGAAACAGAATTCTTTGCAACTTCACCCGCTTCGTTCAAGAAAGCCATAAATAATATATTGTTATCCAATAGTTGTATTTACTGTTGATTAGTCCCTTGGCGCCGATCTTTCAATTGTTAAAAATTCCAGTATCAAATTTATATTAATATTATCATCAAATCATCTAAAATGATAGTGGTGACTGACAATTGTAAAATCGGCCCCTAAATATTACAATTACATTTGTCATGTACGAAACTAAACTAAATTAAGTAGGTACCTAATTCAAATTTTACCTAATCTTAAACTAAACTAATTTAAGTTTTCTACCCAGCACCGCCCTTACCATACCTTATACAGTAAATTCGTGGACAACGGGGCTGGTATCACTTAAGGAACTTTTTGTTAATATAATATTTTTTATAGTACTATTTAAGTGTTACTGTTTGTTGTTTCTAAAATAAATAAATAAATAAATAAAATAAATAAATGGAAAGTGTTCTCCAGGGTCTGTAGTAAAGATGGGTGTACCGCAAGGGTCAATACTTGGACCATTTTTATTTTTAATTTACATCAACGACTTACCTCAACTTGTGAGAGGTAACCACGAAATTGTATTGTTTGCGGATGAGTAAAGTAGTATTAATTGATTATTAGGTTATAAATCGTAGTTTTCTTTCGTGGAGAGCGCAGAAATGACTATACCAGGACCAAGTTTTGGGTCATGCATTTTTATATTTTATATTTTGTATTCAACTTTGCTAGAAAAAAATTGCGGATCTCTCTGCTCGCCGATTTTGTTTTTTGCTTTTAGTTTTTAATCGCACCTAACTATGCACTAAAATGTTGCTAATAAGGGTGTATTGCTCAAGACTACAGTACCCCGCCCTAAAAAGTTTGCAACAATGACGAATTAAAACACAACAGTGTATTTACCTAGATAAAATAAAAAATGGCAGCTCGCTTCTTTCACCGACTTCGTATTCTTCCACTAGTGTTCAAATTACCTAGGTGTTTAAAAAATTGCAAGCGCTTATTTTCTCTTGTACCTCTAAAATAAACATTTTGGGGCTCGCTACGCTCGCCGTTTCATTTACAAAACATTAGCAGATTCTTTTATTTCCTAAATGTATCCAAGTACGTTACGGTAATTTAAAGCTATTTATGATACTAATCGCCAAGGCTCACTGACTGTACATTAGGTGTCGAATCTGCTTTGCGATCATCGGCCATGGCATCTCAGGAACCAGGGCTTGACGGCAAGGTGACAGATCCGTACCATTCGTTTCATGTTTTGACCGTACATTATATTTAAAAATACGAAAAGAAAGCTTCCGATCTGTCATAGTTCAGACTTTTTTTTGGGGGGGGGGCCTCTTCTGGAAAATAACCCTAGATACGCCAATGGTGGACACTAAAGAAAGCCGACCGAGTCCATTGACGAATTTGAAATGTGGTGTTGGAGGAAAATGCTGCAGATCCCTTAGATCACCTTCCGCACCAACGTGTCCATTCTTCGTGAGCTGAAGATCAAGACAAGACTGTCCACCGTATAGTAAAGTTTTAGAAGTTCTTGGTCACGTAACTAGAAAAGGTGGGGATAACCTGGGACAGTTCATGGGTACCGGGAAAGTTGATGGCAAATGATCACTAGGATGCAGTCCACTTCGTTAGACAGACCAAATCCGCTAAACTCTGGATACGAAACTACACGATGCGCTTCACGCAACAAAGACCGACATAGTTGGCGTGATAGGTACTGTTAGAAAGAAGACGACCCTCAATCACGAGCTAATGTACTTTGTAAGGATGAGTAACAAGTAACCGTCATACTTATAAACGCTACCCAACGTAAACCATCGCTTAAAGTTGGCCCTGTCACTGAAGCATCGCTTATCTTTTGAAAGGTTTTCATAAGAATTTCATTAATTAGTTTTTTCTTCATCATCGTCATCATCAGGCTATAGCTGTCAAGCAGGTTTAGTATGTGACGGCGCGCTTTAAACAAAAATTTGCACCTAATGTATTCTCCCAAATTAGGGTTGTATCTTGTTTCCTCTTAAGTGTAACACTAATTTGGGCATTTTTATGAAGAAAAATCAGGCTCAGATTTTTATTCAAAGCGCGCATTCCCCAAGTATGCAGTTCTTCTATTAATTCCATGATAGCAATCCACTGCTGGACATAGACCTCTCTTAATGAGCGCCATTGCACCCTATCCTTAGCTCGACATATCCAGCTTCTACCAGCAGCCTTTTGCAAATCGATTAGTCTTTTAATTTCAGATAAAGACTCTAAAGTTTACAGTGTTTGAGATGTTTCCTTTATTTATAAACAAAATTGTGCAGGAGGCGTAGGACTTAATCCGCAGTCAACCTGTTAACCTAATAGTTGTCAACCAAAGTGTTTAACACTGGATCCTGTACTTACTAATAGCTAGTTTAACAATACATTATCAAGGATGATCATCTTTAATAATTTTAAGAAGAATTTCGAATGCGGAGTACACTTGCTGATTTATCTTCGGCAAACAAGAACCGATTCAGCAAATTTGAGTGCTGTTTTCTGCCTACGCAAGGCCTACGCACTTTATCCCCTGTGTCACCGTGGGCGAAGACCCACCTGGAGCACAGAAGGGCGGGTTCGATTCCCGCCGCGAGTCTAATGTTCGTATGGTCTGCAAATATTTGTCTCGCGATATGTATGTATTAGCAATAAAGGGTGTATATTAAGTAGTATTCAGCCATGTGATTTCCATAACACCTACAAGCTCTGCTTAGTTTGGGGCTGGCTTATTTATAAATATTGTAACTGCTATGGTGACGAGTATTTAACTCAAATCTTACCTTTGCTGCTTTAAGCAATATACCATGCTAAAGATACTGTTATCTTACTGTTCAAGCTCTCATAATACAAGCTCTACTTAGTTTGGGGCTAAATGATCTATAAATATTGTAACTGCTATGGTATGTAACTCAAATCCTACCTTTTCTGCTTTAGGAATAAACCATGCTAAAAATACTGTCATCTTATTGTTCAAGATCTCATAATACAAGCTCTACTTACTTTGGGGCTAAATGATCTTTATATAATTGTAACTGCTATGGTGTCGAGTATGTAACTCAAATCTTACCTTTGCTGCTTTAGCAGTAAACCATGCTAAAAATACTGTCATTTCACTGTTCAAGCTCTCATAATCCAAGCTCTACTTAGTTTGGGGCTAAATGATCTATAAATATTGTAACCGCTATGGTGTCGAGTATGTAACTCAAATCCTACCTTTTCTTCTTTAGTAATAAACCATGCTAATTACTGTCATTTTACTGTTCAAGCTCTCATAATACAAGCTCTGCTTAGTTTGGGGCTAAATGATCTATAACTAATGTAACTGCTATGGTGTTGAACCTTTGCTGCTTTAACAATAAACCATGCTAAAAATATTGTCATCTTATGGTTCAAGCTCTCATAATACAAGCTCTGCTTAGTAGTAGTAGTAGTAATACTAATAAATACTGTCATCTTCCATCAGTTATGTATCACCATCAAAATAAAAGCTGTCATAACGTAAAGCGTATCATAAAACTTACCGATATGACCTAGCCTCAAATATCCGTAGTCTCGAAGAGGAATTCAGAATGTACACACTTTGTCTACATATTTCTGTTTATTACCGTTTCTGAGATACCTAAGGCTGACCGTAATAATTTTATTGCGGTGTTACTATCTGTTTAAACTCCTGTTACTCAGACTCGATGCCTATGAATATTGTGCGCACAGTTAAATATTGGGTATGTTTCATAAACAATTCCGTTTAAGTGCATAATCTTTGCTGTAAATAAAGTTTTATTACTGCTAGGGCACGAAAAAGGTTTTCCTGGTTGGCCAAATTGTTTATGATTTATAGCAAGGAGTTTTTGTTTTTACTAAGGAGTACGCACTTTGAACAAAAATCTGTGATCTGTGATCAGATTTTTCTAAATAAAAATGCCCAGAGGGTCTCTTTTCCTCTTATGTGTAACACTAAAGTGGAAACGAGACACAACCCCCCTTTGGGAGATACATTACGCGCAGTATGTTTTTCAAAGCGGGCACTCTCATATTGAAAACTCCTTGCTATAAAGCGACGCTTCTGCTACTCGCCCAGAGATGGCGCTAGCAGTAGGTAAATCGGCGAAAGCGCTTACCCCACCCCCGTTTCACAAGTTGTTACCAAGTTTTAGCACAACATTCGCTTGGCAAGTTGCCCCTGATGGGTTGGAAAGCTCGGATTCGCTGCAAGAGTTACACTTTCCACTAGCTAATTGAGTTTAAGGTGGATCGCTTCCGTGGAGATATCTAGTTTTTTTGGAATGCGGTGCCAATTTCTGTTGCTCAGTATAATAATGTTTAAAATACTGTTTACCATGTTATTATAACCTATATAAAATTTGAATATTTTAAAAAGGTAACTTTTTAATGTCTGAGTATAAAAATTGTACTATGTAGAGCACCAGCTGCTCTACATGTAAGTTTTTTTTTATTGTCTTAGGTATAATATTGTATATTAGCTAGGCCTGATAATCAAGTTAAAGCTAATAAATATAATATAGGTACTTTAGTATAAAATAAAGTTTACTCAAAACTTTAATTTAAAACTTAAACCTACTTAAGCAAATTGCCTTTTATTATAAAAGATTTCAAAATAAAATAGTTATTAATGGTATTAAAGGGTTTTAGTACTGTCTATGACAGGTGTACATAGGTAGTTAACAAGGCTCGCCTATTTATATTACATACCTATATAAAATATAAAATTATTCCCATTTAAGTATAGTTCTTGGCTAATTCAATTAGGACTTAAATTAATATTCATGACGGGTATCTTTAAATAACAGACAACGCACCGCAAATAAATTGACAAAATGACAATCAGCTGTTGATCGGAACGAGAGCGCGACGAGACACCCGCCTGACGGGTCTTGCGTGCGTGTCTATTAATGTCACCTGGTAGCACCATGCATGCGTCATATTTCGACACCGAGCGCGAATATATGCCGTCTATAAAAATATTCCTTACCATATCCAACTTGCCGCTATAAAAAGCCAATATAAACCTAAACGCCGCTGAGATCGCCCGCATTATCTCGTGATTATCGCGTGTCAAAACATCGCCACGCTCGCGATACTTCGCATGTAATCTGATAAACGATGTATTCTGCACGCTTCGCGCTCCTGCACTCTCTCCCTCCCTCCACACTTGCACATATCCATCCGTCCTTCTCCTACGGTCATCCATTTCATTCATGCGCGGTGTACCTCGGCGGCCCGCTGTTTACAGACACAAACAAACAGTACAGCAAACCGCTTAGCTTTAAGTACGAGACCGTGAAAGTGATATTGTCAAGTGTTTCCGTCTCTTTCCAATAGCCGAGTACTTAGTTTTTGGAGTGGCGCTAGATGGCGTTAGCTGTTCTATTTTGCGGGGCTTAACGAATAAATGTCACAATAATTTGGGCGCGACGTTGCCGGACTTCGCCACCCGGTGTGGTGGCGGGCGCAGGTTATAAGCGGCCAACTCTACCTCTGCGGGTATAATAAACCTTAGTGGGTTGGATCATGAGTTATTTTGGCAGTTGTTTTGGGTGGTTTAACTTTGTGTTTGTGTGTGAGCGTCACGTAAACGTAACGAGCGTGGTATACACACGTAGGTACATGAGCTGTCAGTAGCTAATGCGATGCGCCCCGTGATCGCTATTGTGGCGAGCGCTCTCTGGGCTATAGCGTTTAATTCAATTTAGTAATTGATACACATTTTGTTGGTCGGCTTTAACGATTAAGATTTTATGATATTTTATGATTTTACAGGGGCTTTCAATATAATTTGGGTCACTTACTTTTATGTTGTATGTATTTAATGCCAATAAATAAGCAAAAACGAACAAATCAATTATTAAACATTTTATTGATTAATTAGCGCTCTACCAAAATTATTATTCGTACAATTTTATTTTTATAATTGTTTATCTTTAGATTTGAAATAAATCTCGTCTATTTAAAAAAAAAAAAGGTTTTTTTATATTAAAAAGTAGCTAATCCCCAATTAATCTAAACAAGCGATGTGAAACCTTATAAGAGCAAATTGTCAAAGTGACAACTCCCTAAACATGGTAATTCACGCTCGCATTCTTCAATACACCGCTTGAGTTGCACACAGTCACACCATATTCTTATTGCCTCAATCACGAACACCACAACTTCAAACCTTAATCCAATGATCTAAGATTGGTTTTCAAATGAGATTATGATCCTCTGTGTGCGTAGTCTCACACAAGAAACTTATACAGTTGTGTTGTATACAATGACGTCGTATTGTACCTATTATAAATGAAATGTGTAGCTTTCACGAGGCACACTAGCATAGCGTGATGTTCTATCAACTCCGTCAGTAGAAATTTCAACTTTATATACTGCACACAACGGTGAAATTGAAGTGGTATTTATTTGTGATTTATGGTTCTTTTTGTGTGTGTAAAAACACGGGTGTCGGTAAACGCGTGACCTGTTATTGTGTGTATTAGGTTGGTTTAATCACAATTTGGAGTGGGCCGCGATATGGCTTTCCAACTCACGATTTAGAAATAGCTGAATTGATTTTTATTCAATGGCCACTGAATTATTTAATGGTTGATTTGATAGATTTCACTAAAGCTATTTTTGATGAATCTTGAACAATTTTTTTATTTTTTTCTGTTTAAATAGATTTAGGCTAAGTTTTGGAGAATCTTGATATTTTTTATTATAAATTGGTCTGCTATAATATATACGTCTGTTGTACGTTTTACTTCCTCTTTTTATTCTTTAGTAATTAAAAAAAAAACAGATTATTAACTAGATTTGGTACCTGATCTAATTTTTGTCGTTAGGTATTAGGTATCTATAACTTGCAAGAAACTAGTATGGCAAAATTACAATAAGAAAGTACCTTCGTCAAACGAATTTATAACCTACGTGCATGTATGGCTGTTATGGTGCACGTAACAATTTTGTCTTAAAAGTATCTGATGCGCTGAATTTTATCGTAGCATCCTTATTTATCTATTATTGGTAATAAAGAGACAAAAAGAGCTACAAAATGAAAAAAAATCTGTCAGTTTAGTTTCTGCCAAAGACTAAAAAACCAGTTTGTACCTACCGCTTACACCGCCCAAACGACAACTACCAATTAATTTATCAAGCCTTCTTTTTAGAGCTTTCCACATGTCCCAAAAGATAGAAACCAGATCGCAATTTCTCGTTCGAAATTCAAAATAATCATAAATTATCTGACTCAAAACTTCAGCGACTAAAGTGTAAGTCTGTAGGTACTGCAGTATCGAGTCCACTAGCGGCGGGCAAGTAAATTAGAGAGCGACCGGACTATAACTAAGAGGAGTTGAACTGACGCTACCGGGGAAAGGATTGTGTGGACATGCCTTGTTTTTAACAATGCTTTGTGGGGACTGGTTTGTTAGCAGATTTCGATATTTGAATCGATAATTTACTTTACTTACTTATGATAGTTCTAAAGTAGGTAGTATTATGGTACTATGGTATCAATTCAACTAGCGGTGGGCAAGTACTTAGAAAGCAACCGGATTATAACTACGTTGAATTGAACTGAGAAACTGCTACAGTAGAAAGGGTGGAAATACCTTGTTTTTAACAAGGCATTGTTCGTTACTAGAATTCTGTATTTGAATCTTAAATTACTATTCTAGCTCAAAAGTTCAGCGACTAAAGTGTAAGTCTGTACTGCGGTATCGATTCCACAAGCGGCAGGCAAGTAAATTAGAGAGCAATAGGACTACAACTAAGAGGAGTTGAACTACCGGACCGCTACCGGGGAAAGGATTGCGTGGACATATAATATTTTTTTCACAGGCTTAGCTTAGTTAGTTATCAGAATTTGATATTTGATCGACTAATCCAGCCTTGTCATACCAAAATATAACCTTATTACAAACATACCCTGTTGGTTCATACGACTCATAAGAGCGTTCAAAATAAGAACCAACTCGTACAGATCTTTATTAAGAAATGGGCTCAATATTTCATGTCAGTCACTTTAACTTTTTTTTCTTTACAAACATGCTCATCTATCTAACTTAAAATCATACCTCTCTAATCAAACTCAAACACTAAAACACTAACAAACACTCGTTCAAACATGCCTTCAACTTACATATTTATTTGCAGAGATTTTGAGTTAACTCTGTGACGTTTAAACTAGCTATAAATAATGCTAAGTAACTTCGTCTTTAATTATAAGAAGAGACAATATAAAAAGCTGATCTCATACAATTATGAAAATTTTACTCACTACTGAAACTAACGTAAATTAACTAATTCATATTGAAATATATACGTAGGTGATTTTATTATGCATGAAGAACATTAACCAAGAACAAGAACAAGAAAAAGTCCCATCCGCATTAATCCTACCGTTCGCCAGCAAAAGGAATGCAGCCCTGCGACTGCAGTGATGCATATCGTTGTACGTATGGTGCATATGCTTCCCCCCTCCCCCCACCTGCCGTCTTTGTCTTCCTTCATTATGCCTAAGTACAAATTTAAAAGTACATGGTCTTTACCTGAGCTTTAGAATGCAACGGTTTAGCATAGCAGCCCTTGCGTATATTCAAATTTATTATCATTTAGTAACCAAATTTATTAACTCAGTTGCCCACTGAAATGAGAAAAAAAACAGCGGCCTATTTTTTAATTTTTTTATTTGACGTACTTTGAATTTTGGCTGATAATATATCAAAGTTAGTTTGCGAATAAAGCGCAAAGCAAATTTAGTAGCATTATTTGAGTATTATTTAAAGGTTTGGTACTGACCATTTTGGTTTGCAACTGAGTTACTAAATAGGCCTCAGAGAGTTTCATATTGATATTTTGGTTTGGTCGTATGAATTAATGATCTACTCTGGTGTCGGAGTTTTTAGGCCGCACGGAGGCCGCCTTCTGAAGCAATGAAGAGCTCAGTCTAAATGCCACTAAACACCCATCCAAATAGTGACCGGGCGGAGTGTTGCTTAACATAGATGTTCGCATATGAACCCCGAATATATTGAACTTTGAGCCTATTTGACATCATCTAGCAATTTCTACCAATAAAAGTACATTTTGGGGACAATTTTAAACGTCGGTTGAGTCATGTTTGTTTTTTTTAATTTTCTAGTGTTTTATTTATGTTGTGTAAAATTATTGGTATTTTGACCAACCAGCCTACGCCAGCAATAAGACACAAGTGTAGTGAAATAAAATACTCACCCATACCGCAATGTTTTAAAACGAAAGTTTTCAATCAGTGCGTCCTAACTGTCATGACATACGGAGCCGAAATGTGGACACTCACAGAACGGTTAGTCCACCAGTTTAAAGTCGCTCAGCGAGCTATGGAACGAGCTACGCTCAGAATTTCTTTGAAGGGTAGAATCCACAACAAGACTATCCGACATAGAACTAAAGTTGTCGGCATAGCTCAGAGAATCAGCAAGTTGAAGTGGCAGTGGGCTGGTCATATCTGCCGAGGAACCGATAACCGTTTGAGTAAACGAATACTTCAGTGGAAACAACGGATCAGCAAACGTAGTGAAGGATGCCAGGTGCGGCCAGGTGGAGTGACGATTCACGAAAGGCTGCTGGTAGAAGCTGGATTCGTCGAGCTGAGGTCAGAGCGCAATGGCGCTCATTAGGGGAGGCCTATGTCCAGCAGTGCACTGCTATAGGCTGATGATGTTGATAATGATGATGATGAATATGGACTGTTTGTTGTGCACCACAGGCAGGTGAGGTTGGCTTGAGTCCCAAAGATGGAAATGGAAAGCCTTACACGCAAAAAGTAAACAATAAAATTCACAAAAGAAGTAAGCCTCTTTAATGTTATGTTAATTAATCTGAAAATTGCGTGAAGAGTCTATGGACTTATGACGTTTTTCATTGTCAGTTTTTATGTGAGTAAAATTAAAGGGTGTTTTTCTACAAGGGAAAATGTATCAGGATGACCATTTCAAAGGAGACGGTGATTTGTTTTTACTTTTACATATTCGTATAATTTGCTAATGCATCCCCTTTGTTTGAAAACAACGAGGTATGTTAAGTACTGTATTTTCTGAGGAATATCTTGGGTCTTTATTTGGGAGTGAGAATGAAATGAATGAGACGAATAAAAAGAATAAAATAAAATATATGAATAGGAATGACCTCTTATCAGTATTTAGAAATCTTTAAGAGAAGAAGCTCTTCTCTCTCTTTTGCTTGATGTATTGCTAGAGCTGCAGCCCGACGACCCAAATGTGGACTCTATCAGCTCAACCACAACTCTCACTACACTTTGCCAATGAGTGAACGGCTCAGAAGAAGAGAAAAGCTATAATAGATGCCATAAGTTATTGGGAAACCACTTAAGGGGACTAACCAAAATGCTGTTCCTAAATCTGTTTAAAATCAACGCTGAATCAAAAAATCATAGACAAACGAATATAATGAGTTTGACAAATAAAAAACAAACAAATGGCAGTAATCTTCACAGTCTCTTTTCTTCTCTTCTCATCTCTCTTAGAGTCGCAGCTCTCAGAAGGAAAAGACAAAACGACGACCCTCATGTGTATATCATCAGCACAACCACGAGTCTGTCCAGACGTCTTAGATGAAGAGAAGAGCTTTAATAGAGGTTATTGGGAAACCGCCTATGGAAAACAATAAAGTACCTAAATCTGTTTAAAATCACTGCATTCTGAATAAAAAGATCATAGACTACTATGAAAAAACGTTCCCGTGCTTGCGGTGGAATTAAAAAGAAACGGGTACATTGCACAAAAGATTCTTGATTACACGTCAGTAGGTTCGCAGGCTTTTGTTTCTGACCAGCTCCTTTACGTTTCTAATTACGTTTTTTGAAAAAGAAAACAAATAGGACTTTAAAAAAAAAAACCGACTTCAAATAAATCACTTCTTACTTCTTGTCCTAAAGGATTTTGAAAATCGGTTCACAATTGACGGAGATAATGGTGATCATAAGGCGAAAATTACAAGTGAGGATGAGGTTTTGTTGAGTTTTCCGGTAAAAGTACCAATATTTAAGGAATAAAATTTATATGAGACCACTTGTAAAGTATACTCTTTTAAACAAAAAAAGAATATTGACAATCGGTTCACAATTTACGGAGTTACTGGTGAACATACATAAAAAAAGTCGAAAAGAATAAAGGTTCAGACGAATTAATAACCTCCTCCTTTTTATAGTCGGTTCACAAAACAATTAAAAAAAAATGATGAACATTAATTAATAAATTTATTATTGCTCTTGGGAAATTTAGTTTCGTCACTTACCGAAATAAAGATTTTCTTTCAGGACTAAGTATTTGAAAATGTTGTTTTGTATATTTATGTTTTTAAGTTATTTATTGAATTACACTATATATACTTATAATAGATTTATAACCTGTTGGGCAATCACGAATATTTCAACCAGACGTATTGTAAGCGTTGCGAAAAATTTTGGCCAATGACAAAGGCTTATTTGGAATTTAAGTTCTCTCATTGGCCAAAATTGTACGTCTGCGATACTAATAATTTTTTTAACTTCATGATTGAGCCTATGGTGTAGCAATGCGGTTTACTTTATTCACCTACATTTTCAGAGTGAATGGTATTAGATTTTAGGAGTTAGAAATGTTGGTTGTACAATATTTTTTATTATAATTGACTTGTAGGTTATGTCAAAGTTTTCTCCTTTTGTTGGTAAGGAAACGGCATTATAATAACCGCTACGTGTGCTACAGAGTGCTACGGCGTAGCACACCAAAATGACATAACACAACCATCATCATAAGCCTATAGCAGTCTACTGCTGGAGATAGTCCACAGAGGATATAGCACAAACAGGTTGACGTAAATTGTTATTAATGGAATCAATGAATAATTGAGCTAATCATTAGGTGAGGCCTGTGTCCAGCAGTGGACTGCACTATAGATAGAAAATTATTTATTGCACAAGATAAAATACAAGTAAACTAGGGCGTCGCTAGTTGAGGCCTATGTCCAGCAGTGGACTGATTTAGGCTGGTGTGGTGGTGGTGGTGGTGGTGGGCGAGAATTGGTTACAGGAACCTCCAGCAGATCGACAATATTCAAAAGACCGTTAGCGGCAATTGGTTCAGACTAGCATAGGATCGAGGCGAATGGCATAATCAAAAGAAGGCCAAGCAGTGGGTTGAAATAGCTCTCGAATCGATAATTAGAAACAAAATATTAAAACATTCGATTCACATTACACACTATACAAATTCACAAATTCTTACAAGCTTAGCCACATCAAATAAACACAATCCCCCATAAACAATAATCCTTACTAATAACGAAACATATCTAACATCAGCCAAACTTTCTTACAAGCGACACCCCCGTTTTGGGGTGTCCCTAATAAATCTAAAGGGTTCCCACACGCGTCCAATATTTGGGAGCGGATCAATGCTACGTTGTTGTTGTAGTAAGTTCCGCATTCTTGAACACCTTACGGAGATTAGAATGAATTTTGGGTTTCACTTAGTTTAGAGAATCTTACAATACTCAGTACTCAATATTTTTATTGTTTCCATAAGTAGGTATACAGGTGGTAAAGTATAAAGGTAAGTTCTTATGGACCCTTATATATTATAAGGTCTATATTCAATATGCCGAATATTGAAAAAAAAAGTTCTTTGTTTCTCTTAGTTTAGGTTTTGGGTTTTACTTAGTATATATAGTGAATCTTAGAATGTTAGGAGAACTGGATAATGTAGACTTTTTTATTTATCTATCACTTCCTCAGGGGCTCTATGATATATGTATGTTCACCGATATTTCCATCAAGAGTGGAACATTTTTTTTTTGTTTGAAAGAAATACTTTACAGGTGGTTCCATATAAAGTTTATTCTTGAGGGATTGAGGGAGGCATCGAAACGTTTTCCGCAAAACTCAAAAAACCTCATCCTCAATAAATTAATAAATTCGTAATTTTCGCCCTGAGTCGTCCCTCATGCGGGCGGCATTTTTAGTCGGTCTTGCCCATATTGCTAGTTTATTTAATTAAAACATTAGGTGTTATCGGATTACAAAAAAAAACAATTTAATTTAAAAAACACTTCTTACTGCCCAAAAAGCAAAAAATAAACTGTATTATATATTTAATTCATAGAAGAAAATAAAATATCTACTATTAATGGGCTAGGTAAGTACTCTACTCATTTGTTTGAAGTCGATGCAGTTTTTTTATATAAGTATTAGCAATAAACTATTTTACAGTTGTTATTTCTCTAAAGTGTATAAAACTGGTCGTATTGTAAGCAAAGTTCCGCGGAAATCCTAAAGCTCTCTTGCAAGCTCATATACATGGATATCTCGCTTTTAAAACTTTTATTACTTTTGAATTTTAAACAGGGTATGGAAGAAGACACTTGTATCAAAAAAGTATTGTATTTATTCGTCTAAAATATAAATAAAAGTTTTATTTTACTCAACCAAAAACAGCCTTTATTCCCGGCCACTGCTGGCTATAGGCCTCCCCCAGAGGCATGAAGATAATTAGCCCAGGAGATGCAGATTGTGCTTAGGCCATACCCAATAGAGGTTACACGATATGGAGGAGGCCTAAGTCAGAGGATCAGACTAACAAGTGATCGCAGGTTTCGGATAAAAAGTTAAAATAATAATTCTAAGTATACTACGATTTATTTAGATTATACAGGCTATTTTTATTTGTATGTACTTATAAAGGCACACTCAAGAACTCGTTTACCCCAACGGTTATCAGTTCTTCGGAAGACATAGCCAGCCCACTGTCACTTCAGCTTGCTAATTCTCTGAGCTATGTCGACAACTTTAGTTCTATGTCGGAATAAACTCGTTACGGATTTTATCCTTCAGAGAAAACCCCGAGCATAGCTCGTTCCATAGCTCGCTGAGCGACTTTAAACTGGTGGACTTGCCGTACTGTGAGTGTCCACGTTTCGCAAAACGTGGTGTAGGACGCCCTCCGGCCAGGTGGGGTGACGATCTGCGAAAGGCTGCTGGTAGAAGCTGGATGCGTTGAGCTCAGGACTGGGCGCAATGGCGCTCATTAGGGGAGGCCTATGTCCAGCAGTGAACTGCTATAGGCTGATGATGATGATTATGATGATAAAGGTTAGGTATCGCAGGGCACAGCTTCTCGTTCCACCCACGCTGCTGCTGACAGATACTACAAGGGATTTCGCTGTACCAGTGTTAGTGTTAGGCTTCGTGATGCTGCAATAGACAGCCGCCAAAGCCCCGTTTGTCATTTCGCAGGAAATTTTATTGTGTTTCTTCGTATGAGCTAGTGACCGACTCTTTGCTGTAGTTTTTAAGCCACCTCAAGACCTTAAACCATATGGCTTAAAGACTGAAAAGACGGGACCAACATTTTAACGTGCCTAACGAAGCACGAAAGTAGTAGGAGTTGCACAATTCTAAAACTTTCTTGGTTTACCATATCGAGCTCAATTTTAAAGTACATTTTTTGGAAATTACGCACCTGGTCTTAAGTAGAAACTGATCGAACAACGTAGTTAATGTAATCGTCTTGCAGATTGCAATAATTATCACTCAAAACAGTGAGGTAATTAACGAAAAAAGGTACTTCAAAATTGAGCTCGATTAGTATACTATAAAAGTTTTCGAATTGTGCAACTCGTACTAGGCCCTCTTGTCTAGTAACATTCACTAAACGGTCACCTACCCTAGTAGTGACAGGGCAGAGTGTTACATAACCATGATGATCGTCATGATGATCTTTACTAAGAAGAACCAAGAACCAAGCTACGAGTGCTTCAAGCAAGTGAGATTAGCTTAGGTACAACGGAAGTTGGAACCCCCTTATGAGGTATACCCTTATATTCAACTGATTCCTAAGACAGCTCATCCTCAGCACATTAATAATATATGCTACTATTTGGGAGAAGTCAAATCAATATAATGAAATGAACAAATTAAATTTTCTATCAAACAATGACATATTGATTATGTCATTCCAATCCACTGCTGTAAATAGGCCTCCCCTAGTGAGCAATATAGCAATCCACTACTGCACATTGGTACTCTTTTTTTGTCTGTCTTTCTTAACATATTAAATAATATTACTGTGATTTTTATCAACGACTTCGTTATATTCGAGCTTAGAAGTGTTACTCGGATTACGCATATAATTTCAAAGGATCTTGTTACAACCCTTATTATAGCAATCTTATGATCATAAAGTCGGAGTTTCTGAGCAGGATTGCGATGCGTGTTGCTATGTTTGTGTTCAACAAAATTCTATTCCCTTTAGGTACTCAATATTCACTATTTCTGAAGTAGTTGAGTTCTGTGTGAAGGGCTCATTCTGCCATGAAACATCATTGCTGTGTTTAGGTTTGTAGGGTGTGGGGGCTGGTGAAATTACAGGCTCATGAGGCTTAAAACCCTCATGCCTCAAGTGGACGCAGGGCGTTGCATCGTAGAGCACGTTCCAAACAAGCGTGATCTACAAAGCAATACTTTGCTATAAGTAATGGTTACACCTTAACATTAGGTGGGTAAATTTCTAACTTCAGGTATCAAAAATAAAACTCATATTATTATTTTTTAAATTTTCATATCTACATGTCATAAATAACTTTAGTTTAATAATGTTGACAACCTCTGTGGCGCAGTGGGCGAGGGCCCGCCTGAGACGCAGAAGGTAGTTGGTTCGATTCCCACTGCGTGACAAATGTTTGCATGTTCTGCAGATATTTGTCTCGGATCTGGGTGTTTCCCATGTATGATATGTATGTATTTACAAAAAAAAGTATATGTGTAGTATATCAATCATGTGGTTCCCATAATACAGGTTCTGCTTAGTTTGGGGCTACATTATACTGTGTGATAATAACGTCCAGCATTATTTAATAATGTTGAAAGTCTTCAAACTGTACAGAGTTTGCCCAGTAGTCCATACAAAAAGGAGATTTTTAAACTCATAATCAACATATATTTATTCATCATAGGCCGGCAGATGCATTTCAATCCTATAGTCTGAGCTAGGTATTTCAGGTATGTCGACACTCATCTGCTGATGAAATTATACTATAAGGATTGTTAACTGTACAAGTATCAAATATCTACAAATGCCATTATATTTTTTCAATTTATTCTATTTTTTAAACGTACAAAATTCGAGCAAAGACAAATGAGCCAATAACACTGCAGATACATATTGTGATGCCGATTTTAATATTAATCATTTATTCCATTAAATTAAATTAAAACAATAATAATTGTATGCGGAATGAGTTACCCTATACTATAACATTAGGTCACAATAAAAATTTAATGAAATGTCTAGGTCACAAACACAAACACACAACTACGTATTAAGTAAAAAATTATATAAAGGCAAAAAAAAGAAAAGGTTCAGATTAGGAAGGTAAAAGACGATCAACAACAATTTTAAAGTTCATCCAGTGTGTACAAACACACCAAAAGAAAAGTTTTTAATTTATTTCTAAGAGTGCCTCTTTTGTGTATCACTGATTTAATGTCTTGTGGCAGTTTATTAAAAATTTGGACCGTTTAATACCTACCTACTATTTGAAGCTATTCATTTGGTCACTATCCGGTGTGATGACGAAACCGTATCAAATCTCCAAAATACCATCGTAACAAACGAAAATTGGCAGAAACTTGGTTTATACAGCGTCAGCACGGGAGAAAACTATTTATCTAACTAACGCAACCATGTAGTATCAAAACATTAGTCTTATAGCTTATAAACTATACAAATCACTTACTAAAACTTTTCAAAACAACAGCATTGAGTATTATAACAACTCTCATACAAGTTTCATAAAGCCGCAATCGTATAAGCATCGTTTGAGCATTCAGTGACATTTTTTCAGCGAATTTCACGCACCGAATCATTACACACCCAAACAGAGTCAAAGAGCCAAACCGAAACACTCCTGAAAACTTCCGAACGGGCCTCTCTTGTCTCTCTTAGCAAGGGTTCAATGTAAAATGTGCTTTATTGCTCTAGTTTTAGATTGAAATATTGTTCGTATTGGATTGATATACAGGATGAGTTTAATAAACTGTCTCAAAAACCTACATGAATAACCAAAAATTTACTGTGATATTCACCTAACGACTAGTAAAATGCATTTAGTTTTATGAGCTAATAATACATATGTTAAGTTGTGTGCTATTTTTTCTGGTCTAATGGTGAGTGGAGCGGCGCCGGCGTCGGGGTCGACCAAAAATGCGTTAGCGGGACTAGCTCGATGTCTAAAAAAGAGGGTGACAGCTCGGAACTAAGATGTTTGGAAGTCTTGGAAGTCTATATGGAGAAAGTCTGTTCCCAAAAATGGGACGAAAAAGGTTCACTCAAAGAAGGCGATGCTTTTTTATGCATTTCCGAAAAAATCATGGTTTTTTGTCATGACACAGGAGATAATCCTAATCGTACGTACTGTGTGACTGTTGGGTATATATGATAGATACCTCTTATTCCGAGTAAAGTATTGTAGGTTGATACTATTATCTCTTCTGCACTGAAACTTCCGAACAGTTTCCGGCGAGAGCGGGACGGAGGATTCGAAAGCTTACTACGACAACTCGAAAGGACCTTGGAAATTACAACTTTCAAACACTGTTTAAAGAAGGAATTTCATCTTCCAATTGTATTTTCCAAGTCGTTTATTAAACTTTGATTATCTGTAGAGGAAAATGTTATTATTATTTATGTTATATTCACGGGCACTGCAATTGAGGTGACATTGTTTTTTTTGTGGCTTATGTTATTTACAGATAATTAGTATTATTCCGTGGCAACCTGCATGTGACTAAGCAGAAAAATTGAGTCCTTGAATGCATCAGAAAATTTCGCGATTGTAACAATTATGTTCAAAAATTTGTAGTAAAAAAGTTAAGCAATTCAAGCGCCTTTTATGAATACCGCTGAAACGCCAATGAGAAATTCAACACGACGTTTTTCACCGATTTCCATCCAAAGTAGGCCGTCTCCAACGCTCCAAAGAAATGATCATTGCGCACTTAATCGACAAGTTTACCAGGAGTACCGGGAGCTTGGAGTGGGGAGGGTGGGAGAGGATAAGAGGGGCAGAAAGTTATTAATTCTGGAAGCGAGAGGCGCCAACCTTCGGTCCCAAGTCCCGACTGCAACAAAGCTTACCATACTCGTTTAATGTTCTGATATTATTGTGATGCTTGCTAAGTTTTGAGTTAATCCTGTTATGAATGGGAATGTTAAACTAACAGACTTTTTTACTCACGGAACTAGCGTGAATTAACTCATTTATATTAAAAAAAACAGGAATTTTCACGTACCTCGTACCTCGTACGTAGACTCTCTTAACGAGTCAAAACGCCGTCGGTACCTTCACCGATGTAACGGTACCTGAAAATTCCCGTTTTCAATATGAATGACAGATTTATTTTTTAAATACATCCGAAAAATTTAATACATCTACTACTAATATTATAAAGAAGATAAATTTGAATTTTTATGTGTATGTATGTTTGAAATGAATAAACTCAAAAACCAATATCAAAAATTCTTTCAGCATTGGAAAGCTACATTTACCATGAGTAATATAAGTTATATTTATTGCTAGAAAAGATTAGGGATCCTTACTAAAACTTAAGTAACGTAACCCAAGGTGTAAAAAAAGGGCTCTTACCCGTGCGAAGCCGGGACGGGGCGCTAGTTTTAATATAGTTCAAAAAATGAACTACGCTATCAAAACTATTATTATTTTTATATTTGAATAAGTCAGTGACGATCTGCGGAACGCGGCTGAAGCTGAGGACATTGCGCTCATTAGAATAAACCTATGTCCAGCAGTGCTAAATACTGTCTGTCAGCATTCCTGGAATTATATATGCCGATGATGATGATGGTGTTCTATTCAACCCAGTCCATCAAAAGATTGCCTGGAAGAGGTCGCTTTTATTAATAATGCCTCCCATTGTAGAATCGCTGATTAGTTTTATAGTCTACTTAGTTAATTTAAAGATCTAAATGCCACTTTCACCACAACTACAACCAGCCTATCTCCAAAATACGCTGGATATACTCACCCTATAAGAAGCGGGATATGATCATAATCCCCAAGCTGGGCTTGATCGCAGGGTACAGATTCTTGCACTGCAGACGCTGCTGCCCGTCGGCAGCCAGGGGATTTAGCTATGCCAGTGTTAGGCTGTGCTATGTCGCAATCAGCCAGCCGCCAGAGCCCCGTTAGTTAGTTAGCAGGGTGCACCATATGCAGGTAAGTATGAATTGGGCTTCGGAGATGGGTATTGGAACCGCTTACATCCCGAGCACTTCAGGTAATAGTAAAAGTCCCAGGTAACTAGTCGATTCCCAGGTCTCATACTCGAGCGCCCTGCTAAGCATCCAAATCTAGTGGTTACTGAATACAACATTAGGCTGAAATCACATTTTGATTAACCGCGGTCCCGGGCAGGCGCATAGAGCTCATATCGATCTCAGCATGAATATTTGAAGGCGGACCGTCCTTGCAAGCTGCTGCAGACCTGATACGTAATAGATACGGCATTTGTACAAAGTTTATCTGACTGATTAGTAAATGTATAGGTACATCTTGTTGGTGCTGTAGTGATTAATAATAAAATGTAGTCGACCCGCTCGACTCAGTCTGCACGTGGCAGTCGAGGCGAGCGGACGTACTACAGCGATTCATTGTCATTCAACCTCCCTTAGTATAAACTTATATACTCTACAGGTGCCATAGAAGTTTAATCAGTAAAGGACTTGCAACTTTTAAGTGTTAGTAGTAGTAGGATGTTTGTTTTCACTCAATCCGTAACGGATAAACGGAAAATTAAATTTGGAATATAGGTACATATTTTGTGACCTAAATTAATATATAGGCTTTTTAATCAGATACCACGCAAGCGAAGCTGCGGCTGGAAGCAAGTATATACATAGATAGAGTATACTCAAACTAAATAGACATAGGCACGGTAACATGCTATACAAGTACATAGTCGTTCATTAAGCAGGAACTTTGAATCGTCTGTTTTTTTTTAATTTACTCCAATTTGTTATGCGACCAAACAGAGAAAAATTGTTAAAAAACTATGCTTGGCTTATATTTTTTTACAGAATTTTGAGAGTTGAGCAGTTATTATAACATCAAACTCAATCTTTAGCCTTTCGTCTTTAGTCCATTGTGACATAGGTATATCCAAAGGCACGCCACTGGGTACGATCCTCGGCTCTTCTCATCTACTGTCTGCCCTTAAGCGCTATCCACACATTTCCGGGTCAGGACTATCCATGTTCCTACAGTAGCCGTCAAGGACGAGCCATCCGTCCCGTCACCCGCGTTCACACATATCAGGGAAATCGGTGTAATCTGTTTCTTTAGCTGTTACGCACACAACGCGATGTCCTTATTTAACACTGAAGAATTGGCAATGATTGCAATAGCGCTAGATGAAGAAGAAGCTGATAACGATAGATAAAAATCGGACAGCACTGTCAGGGCGTCCGTGAGTCCGAGCGTGCTCCGGGACACTGAAGATCCGGATGCGCTTGACACGGAGCTGTGTGAACAAGTTTAATATAAGTTGTATGTAACTGATTTTTTCCCCGTTTCTGACGGAACACGGCACGGCCGGGTACCCGGAAATGTGTGAATAGCGCTTAAGTCTAGAAGATTTATACGCTGTGCTTTATCCACCGTACAATATGCAGATTGTTACTCCATCTAGCCGAATGGCGTCTTTTTTTCATAATACTTGAAGGTGGAACTATGGCCTACCTGATTATAAGTAGTAACCATTACTTAACACAGAGTAGCAATACTTACTCCTTCATAGGTTACGCTTGTTTGGAACATGCCTTTCGATGCAACATCTTGCGTCCATGAACTTGAGGCATGAAGGTTTAAAGCCTCTTGTGACTGTAATTTGATCAGCCACCCCCTTCATACTGAAACACAGCTATGCTGGTTCACAACAGAAATAGGCAAAGTGAAAGTGCTTCCGCGGATGAGTCCTTCACAAAGAACTCTAGTACTTCTAAAACAAAGTCTTAAGCTGTCCTCACATTAAGCGGACGCGTCCGCGGACATTTTTCCACGGAGGTGGGTCTAGATTTTTATTGGTCATCCAAATGTCACAAAATGGAACGTCAAGCTTTTTAAGCTATTGCATAGCTTCTATCGAGGGCCTTGAGCGTGGGGACCGAATCCAGAAATTCCGTAACGAAAAAAAACCTCACGCTCCCCACTCAGTTTACTTAATTTTATAATCTGTTGCTTGGAAATAGAGTTCATAATCAAACTTTTGTATTCTATTACTTCTTCGTCACAACGTCGCAGCGCTAGTGTTCAACACAGTAAAGATAGCTACACATCCATGATTGGCCTCTGACACGAACTGACGTCTGACGTTTTTCACCTGAATCTAATTTCAGTTTTGTTTTGAAATTTCTGTCATCACAATCTTTTCTTTGGAATGTTTATTGCTTTTAGATTTTTATGTGTTTCAATTATAAGTGAAATCGTATAAAATGGGTGCTACTAAATGTAGTGTCCCTACGTGTGAATCAAAAAATGATAGTGGTATCATAATACACTGTTTTCTGCAAACGCCCTATAGGCAAAGTTTGTGGCTTAGTCAAATAAACTCTACATTTTTGAATTCACCTAAAATTAATAAACTAATGGAAAAAAAAGTTTGTTCCAAATATTTCGTGCGTAAATTTTACGAAAACGGTCGTCTTTTAGGCATAATTATTGCGCGACCAACTCTACGGCGGCAGTGGGATTCCAAAAGATAGACAAAGTGAGTAGATTCCCATGTACTTTTAATATACTATTTCAAACATAGTAAAATAAGCATCGTACGAAACGAATTCATCAATTTCATTCGTTTTTGAATATTCAAAAATTATGTAGGTTAGAATAGGGCTGTGTAAAACACCTATCAACTACATTTTATCGACTATCGATGTTTTGACAAACATCTATGGACGAAAGGTGTGTATGCGTATAAGTTAGATACCTACTACATACTCGGATTATTAAGCTATTGCATAGCTTCTATCGAGGGCCTTGAGCGCGGGGACCGAATCCAGAAATTCCGTAACGAAAAAAAACCTCACGCTCCCCACTCCGACGGGCACGGAAGTGTGGCTTGAAGGCCGTGCATTGTCTAACGTCGTTTCTTTTCGGCAGTCTTCGACACGGTGTTTGTGTGCGTGCAACTAGACGTATTGTACGACTCTACGAAGCTCGCACGAATCGAGACGATCACCACGCTCAAAAAATGTAACTTGAATTAATATCAAAGAAAAAGAAATACTGCATAAATAAAATAAATAAATAATTATAATTGCATAAGTTGATACAAAATGCTATGCAATAGCTTTACCGCGGCAGTCCCCGAGTGCCACACGTCTTTTTTGACACAGATATAGGAAGACAACTAGATTAAGTCTTAAATTTCAAAACGGCTGATATCTTTTTTCTTATGTCCAATATCATCAGTTAGAAAGGGATGCATACATATATATCAATGCGACTTCAAAACGTTAATCGTACCAGGGCGCTCGAACAAATTTCTATGCAGGTTCATACAAATGCCCTGGTACGAAGTCGTACGAAGTCGCAGAAATTGCATTGAGATAAAGTGTGTATCTCTTTCTAGCTAACATATATGGACATAAGAAAGTAGAGATCAGCCGTATGAGTTAATGTTCAGAACAAAAATGAATTTTAAGACTTCTTTTATGCTTTAGTTTTATTTCTTTGGTCCGAACAGTGTGAGGAGCCCATTACTCTATGCTTTCTGAAACACGGTTTCCACTCTAGTATTGACACCTTTAGTTCTACGGTTATCAGTTTCGCGGCATCATTCATCCTTGCTTCTCTGTAAATTTAAAAATTTAGTACATTTAGTACTTATCTGTATATTTTTGTTTTTGTTTCTGATTAGTAATGAAGTATTTTAAACTGATTTTTTATTTTTATTTAATTATAAATTTATAATTGTTGTATTTTGTATTTGTTTTATAATTTGATAGTTTGTAACATAAATTTCTAATTCGACTAATTCCGACTTAGAGATACTAAGAAATATTTGCACGACTAATAAATCGAATATAGTGCTCCTATTATTAAAACATTCATCCAATGTACTAACCTATATTCTGGCAAATAAATGACTTTTCATTCATTCATATATTCATTAATTTATTCATTCAATAAAAAAAATACAGATAAAAAACTATTCTCAAAGTTTACAAGCTCTTCAAACAAATGCATCAATACCGGACCAATTGGATTTCTGACGCTTGACTTGCGCAGCCATTCAACTGCTACTGTTTCAAAGCTATATTGTTTTCAGATTAACTTCTGATGCTCAGTGTAAAAGTTTCAATAAATGATGTTTTTTTATTATTATGGGCCATCTCTTCTCTTCAAGGCTTGCGTAGGCAAGAATGAGGACAAAAATGGGGCGAACTTTCATAGACCTATTAACTCTATATTTGAAGCCATTGGGGTCGTAGGTCAATGGAAAAACACACGAGTGCACCTTGGCACCTGATTCAAATGGAATTTCAATTTGCGGATGGTGTCTATTATTTCAATTAAACTCAGTCTTTCTGGTAATTTAAGAAGAAAATGAAGAAGTTTTATTATTTAGATAGATAGATTTATAGATAGATAAATTCTTTATTGTACACCAAAATCTTCTCGCTAAAAGCGTTCTCTTCCTTTGGGTCGACAGGATAGCACGATAAACAAAAGGCGGAAAATAAATAGATAATGAATATTGTATGAGACATTTTATAAATTAATACTAGCCTAGGACAGATATTGGTCCTGGTTTTTAAAAGTTCATCAATCAATCAATTGAATCGTATTTATTTGCAGATAATATACGTACTTGCTAACAGATTTTTGTTAATTAAAATTAGATATTAGATCAGCATAATACTATTAGGAATAGTATTATGCTGATATCTATAGTTAAATATTTGCATGCATAATACTATTAGAAATAGTATTATGCTGATTTACTATTTCTAATAGTATTATGCTAACAGATTATGCTAACAGATTTTTGTAAATTAACAAAAATCTGTTGTGCTCCGCTATCCCCAATACATACTTAGCGTGGAGATTATGGGCATACATTTAATTTAATTTTTTTGATCACGTGTACCTACTTTGAATAAACATATGAAATAGTATGAAGAAATGAATATTGAATCCTGAATCATGAATCTCGAATCTTGAATCCCCAATCTCGAATCTTGAATCTTAAATCTTGAATCTCGAATTTTGAATCTCGAATCTTGAATGTTTGAATCTTGAATCTCGTAACTCGTAAATCGAGTCTCGTAATGTCTAATTATGTATCTCGAATCCCGAGAGATTGGGAAAATAAGAGTGGTTACCAGAACCTATACTATTTGACAGAGCCGGCTTTTGAATGTCCAGTAGCAGCAACATGTAGCTTGTTCAAGGGCTAATAGATGTGTCAAGGATTTTTTCGATTGCTTGCTACAAGGCTGAGTAATTCATAAATGAAATGCTAAACAAATGCTAGGTGAATCTTTGAGAGACCTTTGTGGCATTCGCAATAATAATTATTTTAATAAACAAACCTGTAGCAGCAGAATTATTTGTGGAGGGCTTGTCCGGGGAAGTACTGCCAACACCTATTTCTGCCGTGAAGCAGCTGTGCTGTGTTCCGGTTTGAAGGGTGTGGGTGCCGGTAAAATTACAGGCACAAGTGGCAGATCATCTTCATGCCTCAAGTTGATGGACGCAGGGCGTCGCATCGTAGAGCACGTTCCGAAAAACTTGATCTATGATGCAATACTTTGTGATAGGTAATGGTTACCACTTATAATCAGGCGGGCCATGTGCTTGTTCTATCGTCAAGTAACATAAAAAAACTCTACTCATATCATAAAGGCGAAAGTTTGTGAGATAATTTTGAAATTTTTGTCCCTTCTCACGCCAAAACTACTGAACTAACTGAGCTAAAATTGTGCAAATACATCTGGAATCACATATAGGATACTCGTACTTCACACACGAGCAAAGCCGTGAGCGAAAGCTGGTACGCAATAATATTGATTTTTATAAATAATGCATAATATTCGTTATCAATAAGAAAAATGATATTCTTTACCTAGCCGCCTCCACTCTCGAACTTTCACGTACGAAAATTACAAAGATATAGTGCGTTAAAGATCCACATGACGTCACGATATAGTACATTTTTTACCTAGCCGCCTCCACTCTCGAACTTTCACGTACGAAAATTACAAAGATATAGTGCGTTAAAGATCCACATGACGTCACGATATAGTACATTTTTAACCTAGCCGCCTCCACTCTCGAACTTTCACGTACGAAAATTACAAAGATATAGTGCGTTATACATCCACATGACGTCACAATATAGTACATTTTTTACCTAGCCGCCTCCACTCTCGAACTTTCACGTACAAAAATTACAAAGATATAGTGCGTTAAAGATCCACATGACGTCACGATATAGTACATTTTTAACCTAGCCGCCTCCACTCTCGAACTTTCACGTACGAAAATTACAAAGATATAGTGCGTTATACATCCACATGACGTCACAATATAGTACATTTTTTACCTAGCCGCCTCCACTCTCGAACTTTCACGTACGAAAATTACAAAAATATAGTGCGTTAAAGATCCACATGACGTCACGATATAGTACATTTTTTACCTAGCCGCCTCCAACGCAACAACACAGCAATACAGTTATGTGATAGTAATAATTCGTATTGGTATTATTATTGTTATTCCCTTTTATATCACTGTTTGTCATAATAACCTTAAATAAAAAAAAAGACACTCTTGCATCTGTGGCACTCGGGGACTGCCGCGGTAAAGCTATTGCATAGCATTTTGTATCAACTTATGCAATTATAATTATTTATTTATTTTATTTATGCAGTATTTCTTTTTCTTTGATATTAATTCAAGTTACATTTTTTGAGCGTGGTGATCGTCTCGATTCGTGCGAGCTTCGTAGAGTCGTACAATACGTCTAGTTGCACGCACACAAACACCGTGTCGAAGACTGCCGAAAAGAAACGACGTTAGACAATGCACGGCCTTCAAGCCACACTTCCGTGCCCGTCGGAGTGGGGAGCGTGAGGTTTTTTTTCGTTACGGAATTTCTGGATTCGGTCCCCGCGCTCAAGGCCCTCGATAGAAGCTATGCAATAGCTTAATAATCCGAGTATGTAGTAGGTATCTAACTTATACGCATACACACCTTTCGTCCATAGATGTTTGTCAAAACATCGATAGTCGATAAAATGTAGTTGATAGGTGTTTTACACAGCCCTATTCTTACCTACATAATTTTTGAATATTCAAAAACGAATGAAATTGATGAATTCGTTTCGTACGATGCTTATTTTACTATGTTTGAAATAGTATATTAAAAGTACATGGGAATCTACTCACTTTGTCTATCTTTTGGAATCCCACTGCCGCCGTAGAGTTGGTCGCGCAATAATTATGCCTAAAAGACGACCGTTTTCGTAAAATTTACGCACGAAATATTTGGAACAAACTTTTTTTTCCATTAGTTTATTAATTTTAGGTGAATTCAAAAATGTAGAGTTTATTTGACTAAGCCACAAACTTTGCCTATAGGGCGTTTGCAGAAAACAGTGTATTATGATACCACTATCATTTTTTGATTAACACGTAGGGACACTACATTTAGTAGCACCCATTTTATACGATTTCACTTATAATTGAAACACATAAAAATCTAAAAGCAATAAACATTCCAAAGAAAAGATTGTGATGACAGAAATTTCAAAACAAAACTGAAATTAGATTCAGGTGAAAAACGGGGGGTAAGGTGTTCCAACCTCCAACTTCCGGACACAAAAGCCAACCTCACCTGCACGCGGTGCACCCTGCTGACTAACGAACGAGGCTCTGGCGGCCGGCTGATTGCGGCATAGCGCAGCCTACACCGGCACAGCTAAATTCCCTGACCGCCGACGGGCAGCAGCGTCGGCGGTGCGAAAAGCTGTGTCCTGCGATCCCCAACCCGCATGCCCAGCGTGGGGATTATGGGCATACCCCCCCTATTATGAACGACACAAAAAAGAGATGGCCCCCAGTTCCCGGCCGTCCCGCTATTCCTGGCCATCCAGGTAGCGGCCATGGTAACGGCGGGACAGGGGGTGCTAGGAATCCCCGGGCTACCTCTGGCTACCTGCAAAATCTGACCCTGGCTACGTTTAACGGACGGACTCTGAGGCTCGACGAACATCTAGCGCAGTTGGAAGTGGAGCTGGAGAACATTAGGTGGCATGTTCTGGGGTTGTGTGAAGTCCGTAGAGAGGGAGAGGACACCATAACCCTAGACTCGGGCCACCTTCTGTACTTCCGCGAGGGTGACCAAACATCCCAGGGTGGCGTAGGGTTTCTCGTCAATAAGGCCCTCTCTAACAACGTTGAAGAAATCTCCAGTGTGTCGACCAGGGTAGCGTACCTGATCCTTCGGCTATCCAAGAGGTATAGCATGAAGATAATTCAGGTTTACGCACCGACCTCGGCACACTTGGATGATGAAGTGGAGGATATGTACGAGGACATATCCAAAGCCTTGCACAACACCACGAAGGCTCACTTCAACGTTGTTATGGGGGACTTTAACGGCAAAGTGGGAGTCCGAATTGGCGACGAATCCAGAGTGGGCCCGCATGGTTTTGGGTGTAGAAATCACAGGGGGCAAATGCTGGTCAACTTCCTAGAGAAGGAGGGGCTCTTCTTGATGAACTCGTTCTTCGAGAAGAAGCCCCACAGGAAGTGGACATGGCGTAGCCCCGACACTGTGACCAAAAACGAGATCGACTTCATCATGACGGATAAAAGGCACATATTCAGAGACGTCTCCGTGATCAACAGGTTCAACACCGGATCTGATCACAGACTTGTCCGAGGCTCTCTGAATATCAATCTAAAGCTGGAGAGAAACCGTCTGATGAAGTCCACGCTCCGACCCAATCTACTCCAGATCATGGCGGGCACCGAGAAGTTTCAGAAGCTTCTCGGTGACAGATTCGTTGCTGTGGAACCTACCGATGACGTTGATGAGGCCCTACAAAACGTGGTTGGAACGTTAAGGGACGAGAGCATCAAATTCTGCCAAATGCAGCCTAAAGGCAAGAAGTCCAAACTCACGGATGAGACTCTTCGGCTGATGACAAAAAGACGGGACACCACTCAGGCCACTTCGTCAGAGAGGTCAGACCTGAACAAGCGAATTGCGAAGATGATACGGCGCGACCTTCGGAGCTCCAATACACGCCTCATTGAAGAGGCAATAGAGCGAAACCGAGGGTCCAAAGTATTCACTCAGCAGCTTGGCAGGAGCCACCTGACGAAGTTAACGACACACGATGGCCGAACCGTCTTGTCAAAGCCGGAGGTATTATCTGAGATAGAGGACTTTTATGGCCGACTGTATGCGGCACATGCTCCTTGCCCCCAACGTAGCAGCCACGATTCTCGAGCCACCCTCACCCGCCACCATACCGACGACCTGCCAGAGATCAGCCAAGACGAGGTCGTACTGGCCCTGAGACAGCTTAAAAATGGAAAAGCCCCCGGTGAAGACGGTGTTACTTCAGAACTTCTGAAGGCTGGAGGAGCTCCTGTTGTGCAGGAGCTGCAGAACCTCTTCAACGCCGTCCTTCACTGTGGGAGAACTCCTAAGGCGTGGAACGAGAGCTTGGTGGTTCTGTTTTTTAAGAAGGGAGATAAAACCCTTCTTAAAAACTACAGACCTATCTCGCTCCTGAGCCACGTCTATAAGCTGTTCTCAAGGGTTATTACAAATCGTCTCGCCAGAAGACTCGATGAGTTCCAGCCACCGGAGCAGGCCGGGTTTCGCGGAGGATATGGTACCATAGACCACATTCACACAGTGAGGCAGATTATACAGAAGTCCGAAGAGTATAATCAGCCCCTGTGTCTGGCGTTTGTGGACTATGAGAAAGCCTTTGACTCTGTAGAAACCTGGGCTGTCCTGGAATCCTTGCAGCGATGCCAAGTGGACTATCGTTATATCGAAGTGTTGAGGTGTCTGTACGAAGCCGCCACAATGAGTGTCCGAGTACAGGACCAGCAGTCTAAACCCATCCAACTGCGCCGCGGAGTGAGACAGGGAGATGTCATATCTCCGAAACTGTTCACAAGCGCGTTGGAGGATATGTTTAAGACGCTGGACTGGAAAGGTATGGGCATAAACATAAACGGCGAGCACATCTCACACTTGCGATTCGCTGATGACATAGTCCTAATGGCGGAGTCGCTGGAGGAGCTGCAACAGATGCTGGACGGCCTAGCATCAGCCTCGCGAAAGATAGGTCTCGGCATGAATTTGGACAAGACCAAAGTTATGGTCAATGACCGAATTGATCCGAGTCCTGTCGTCGTTAATGGACACCTTCTTGAAGTTGTTTCGGAGTATACATACCTCGGGCAGATATTGCAGTTGGGTAGAAACAACTTCGAGAAGGAGGCCAAGAGGAGGATTCAGCTGGGTTGGGCAGCATTTGGAAAACTACGTCGAGTTTTCTCGTCACCTATACCGCAATGTTTGAAAACGAAAGTTTTCAATCAGTGCGTCCTACCCGTCATGACATACGGAGCCGAAACGTGGACACTCACAGTACGGCTGGTCCACCAGTTTAAAGTCGCTCAGCGAGCTATGGAACGAACTATGCTCGGGGTTTCTCTGAAGGATAAAATCCGTAACGAGTTTATCCGACATAGAACTAAAGTTGTCGACATAGCTCAGAGAATTAGCAAGCTGAAGTGGCAGTGGGCTGGCCATATCTGCCGAAGAACCGATAACCGTTGGGGTAAACGAGTTCTTGAGTGGAGACCGCGGCTCGGCAAACGTAGTGTAGGACGCCCTCCGGCCAGGTGGGGTGACGATCTGCGAAAGGCTGCTGGTAGAAGCTGGATACGTCGAGCTCAGGACAGGGCGCAATGGCGCTCATTAGGGGAGGCCTATGTCCAGCAGTGGACTGCTATAGGCTGATGATGAAAAACGTCAGACGTCAGTTCGTGTCAGAGGCCAATCATGGATGTGTAGCTATCTTTACTGTGTTGAACACTAGCGCTGCGACGTTGTGACGAAGAAGTAATAGAATACAAAAGTTTGATTATGAACTCTATTTCCAAGCAACAGATTATAAAATTAAGTAAACTGAGTGGGGAGCGTGAGGTTTTTTTTCGTTACGGAATTTCTGGATTCGGTCCCCACGCTCAAGGCCCTCGATAGAAGCTATGCAATAGCTTAAAATTGATTTTTTAAACACCTTTGCTCATTCTCGTAAGATTAAATTTTAAACAATGTTTTACCAGAAAAAGGTGGAAAATTTACAAAAGCCATCCTTTTCTTTCAATATCTGACCTGCCCGTTAACTAATGGTTCATTTTCATTGCGCCCCATACCTCCCCGAGTATTTGTGATAATTGGATTACTCTAGACCACAGAGCAACGAATCAAGTTTTCTTGACGGGCACTCTTAGATAGAGGCGTCTAAATGACTAGGTCAAAGTTGCTTTGACTCAGCTGGTATAAAGACATCAACATGAAAAAAAACAAACAACAAACATGTTCACTATTTTCTCATTTATGGATATTTTCAGTTATTGCTCATTATACAAATTTATTGTGGATACCTTATAGGGGGTATTCAGAGGTAAGTCCAAGAATAGCATTCGGTACATGCCCCTTTTTGCATAGAGTTAGTATTCCATGTGACAGGTTTCTGGGCAATCGCTTACTATAATGGAACACTAACCTAGCATATGCCTTTTAATCCTAAGGCATGCTAGTTTCCTAACGATGTTTTCCTTCACGTTTCAAACTTGTGGTGTAAGTATCGATACGAAAAATCCATTAGTGCACGGCCGGAATTTGAACACACGACCACCGATTCGAAAGCCGGGATACATTCCAGTAGGCCACTACGGCTGTTCAACCAACCTTTGTGATCATTATTATCATCGTCTTTAAACATTTGAGACGCGCTTTTAGAATCTGTACTAAAACGTAATTTTGATTATGATAGTCAGAGATAGTATTGTATCCAACATCGCGATTATTTTATAATTTTATACCAAGGTGTATTTATCATGGGAGTGCGCGCTTAAAACATAAGTCTATGCCTAATGTATTCTCCCAAAAAAGTGTCGTGTCACACAAAGCCTTTTAGGGCATTTCTATAAAGAAAATTTAGGTGCAAATTTATGTTCAAACCGCGCAAGATTGCGATTATTTAGTACTTATAGTAATTTTTAACTGTCTCTAGTTAAGACAACTACTTTCCTCTTATACTCTTTGTCAAAGTCAGTATTTAGGTCGTCGTTTGCTGACCTTTTTGTGTGTATTTCACCTCCAGACTTGTTATTGAAGTCTCAGAGTTGGTGAACTCGGTATTTCCTATGATATATAGTTATGTGCGGATTTTAATTTACTTAATCTGGTAACATCTATTCTAGTGTAGTTAAGGGGTTGAATTGCGTGAAAATAAAAAAAGACGTGTGGCACTCGGGGACTGCCGCGGTAAAGCTATTGCATAGCATTTTGTATCAACTTATGCAATTATAATTATTTATTTATTTTATTTATGCAGTATTTCTTTTTCTTTGATATTAATTCAAGTTACACTTTTTGAGCGTGGTGATCGTCTCGATTCGTGCGAGCTTCGTAGAGTCGTACAATACGTCTAGTTGCACGCACACAAACACCGTGTCGAAGACTGCCGAAAAGAAACGACGTTAGACAATGCACGGCCTTCAAGCCACACCTCCGTGCCCGTCGGAGTGGGGAGCGTGAGGTTTTTTTTCGTTACGGAATTTCTGGATTCGGTCCCCGCGCTCAAGGCCCTCGATAGAAGCTATGCAATAGCTTAAAAAAAAATCGTGTGTAATTTTATAAAAATGCCAAAAATATCATACTGCACGTTTTCAACATGCTTGCTTAGTTACATGCTCGTCGGTTTAGGTTACTCTTGACCTGGCCTTTTTCCAGCACATCTCCGAATTGATCGCAAAACGTACGACGAGGTCTTCCCCTTCCAACTCTCCCATTCACACTCGCCTCATATACTTTTTTCGACGAGCATGTATGAAGAATGTGATGAGAGTCAATAAAGCAAAAAAAGTATGCCAGGATCTTAGCAAGTAGAGATCTGTGGTATCTGCCTACCCCTCTGGGCAAAAGGCGTGACTGTATGTTTGTATGTATGTATACTTAGTTACCTAATGAAATGAGCTTAATGAGCTTTAAGAGGTGTAAAGGGTTCCAAGCTAACCTTACCAGTCTGTAATGCACATTTTCAAATAACAAACTAGGCTCTGGCGGTCGGCCGTTTGCGGCTTATCACAGCCTAATACCAGCACAGCTAAATTGACCATTCTGACGTGCGAGAAGCTGAGCTCTGCGATCCCCAACCCACATGCCCAACGTGGCTACAATGGGCATATCCCCCTCCTTAGTAAGGGACGCCTATGTCCAACAATGGACCATTTAAATAAACCTATGCTGTTGTTAAGTGTTCAAAAAAAGTTATTGAGGGAAACAGGAACATTGTGACTTTTCACTTCCTAAAGTGTCAGCAACACGCCTTTGGTAATTCAAGCATCTTTATAATTATAAGTGGTTACCATTTTCCTTCTGCTGTATGTATATTTGCCACCGCGGAACATTTAATGTCAGGCCTGGACTAGCCGACTAGGCCACCGAACTAAATGCAACATCAACTCAAGGGGTTAAAACATTTTAAGAAAATTGAGCCGGTAAAAGTGAGTTAATAGGCATCTTCTGGGAAATCTCGCCCTATCGTCAACCTCATCCTTGCCTATGCAAGCCTCGAGGTCAAGAGCTGGCCCATTATAAAAAAAAACTCCTGTATAAAATTAAAAGCTTTTCTGCAATATTCGGGCTTAGCACGCACTAATAAAGTCTGACCCTAACAAGCAAGTAAGAGATATGCCACACCGTGCGTTGCGTCGACGCTGCGTCATTTTACATTACAGCGACATACCAAACGATGCGCTGCAGTGTCGTGAAGGGAACAACGCAGAAGGCGAAACGGAGAAGGGCGATGCGTTGCGACGCCAGTTATTGGATTATTTATTTCCATTTTCGTTCAAAGATTGATATGATAAACCCTGGGGCCTGATTTTGTCGATTCGATATATTTTATTCTATTAGATATATATCGCGGAAAACGTCAAAACTGTATGAACATTTGACAGTTCTCGCGGTTACACACGGTGCTGCTTGCCAGTGTTAGCTTAAACTTGGCTTGACACGCTCCTACATATCTAGATAATAATAATCATAATCATTTGTTTATTTGCATGAATATAATATACAAAAGTTCTAATATTAGTAGGTCCAATAATATCCTATTTCGATCAGGCGTGCAAATTTTTAATCAAATTAATAAAAGTCTGATCTATAAATAAAAGAATGTCAATTGATATAAAAATAATTACTTAAGAGAAATATCGAATCCACTGCACTTGGAGGCTGCGACATCTTGCTTATACGTGGCATTCAGTGCGTCAAAATTATTGCGGTGCGACGACGAATCGCACCGGCATGCGGCACATCCATGTGGCATCACTCTAACGATCATCGGTGCTACCGGTAATTGGTTCGAATTGAATTGGTGCGCTCTACTTTATTTAGGTCATAGTCTGACGGTAACCTTTGGCATGTTTTATTGTTCCATACACTAATCGTTGGAATGGTTATCTAATGGTGATTGGATAGTAAGGGCTTTTACGTACAAGTTGCAAATGGATTAGGTACGTTGTTGATTATAGGGTGCTTCATGGACGTCTATTTTGTTTTGATAGTCAAAAATAAACATCATGACTTTCCGCATTATAGATTCCGTGTCACGAAAGAAGTTCCGATTCATTTAGCGGAACTAAAGCCGAATCTCCAGTATACGCTTAAAACACCGAATATTTATCAATAAATTCTAGACAGAACAGATTATTTTGCATCATATTTAATGGAAGATGTGTTCATTTTTCTTTTATTTAAATTCCATTTTGAATTTCACACATAAAAAACATTTGTCTCGCGGTGGGAATTGAACCCACAACCTTCAGCACCTCAGGCGGGCCTTTGCACTAAAGAAGTTGTCAAAACAAAGAGAATCAGAAGATACAGTCCGGTCTTTTTCAGAAAATAATCTGTCAAAAGAATTTATAATCTTAGCGGAATCAAATTATAAATTTACGCTTTGGTAACTCATAACAAAAGATTTCAATAATAATCAACTACAACAACTCAAAAGCGATAACAAGCCTTGACTTCTGATAACCTTTTAAGCAACATTTTAATCAATTAAAAGCTGCCTATTTTTGCCTTGCTCGCACTTTCATTAATGTACACTGAGCGGACAAAACGCAGCAATCGATGCTCCAAGCGGATCCCACTGGTTTCGGTATGGCATCTATTTCGTTCTACTGAACGGGATTTAATTAAATTTTATTAGCTTAATACCGGGCTTTGTACTAAAGTCCTAACAATTCCTAGCAAAAGCTCTGAAAGTACAAAAAAAATATATGATAGTGTTCAACCATGTGGTTTACATAACATTGAATTTATAGACTTACTTTCAAACACATTAATATGACAAAAACAGGATCGAAGCCCTTCCGTGGTTCTAATGTTCTTGTGAAAATTTGGGATTTCAAGAGCGATTAAAGAGTTCCTGAGATCTTATTGATTAAAAAAATACTTGATTTCTATCTCTAATGGACAATATATTTTATCCTTTGCTTGAGCTAAGTAATTAGATAGATAAGTATAACGTTTGTTTGTTTAACAAGATTAAACAAATAGGTAATTTGACATTATGTAGGTGTACGTACAATGTATAAAGAAATTTTATCTAGAAGAAAATAAAAAAATACATTGGAAAAACAATACAACAAAACATTGTGAGAAAGTTTTCCATCACAGTGTGTGTGTGTGTGTGTGTGTGTTGAAGTATGACAAAAAAGGCAATAGCTCAGCGCATAATTTTGCTCAAGGAGCAAACACTGATTTTCAGCTACTGTAGACAGACAAGCGGGACATCAGTCAGGTACAAAATAACAAACAAGTGTGCACACCTGTGTGTTACCTGAGCTAATTAGCGAGAAATGTGTTATCAATACATAGGGGGTGTACAGGGTACAACCCCTATCTTCGGAACCCAAGCCAACCCCACCTGCAGGTGGTGCACCCTGCTGAACAGCGAACGGGGCTCTGGCGGCCGGCTGATTGCGGCATAGCACAGCCTACATCGGTACAGCTAAATCCCCTGGCCACCGACGGGTAGCAGCGTCGGTGGTGCGAGTAGCTGTGCCCTGCGATCCCCAACCCGCATGCCCAGCGTGGGGATTATGGGTATATCCCCCTTCATTAATGGAGGCCTATGTCCAGCAGTGGACTGATATAGGCGGATGTGGATGTGGTGGATGGTATTATCAATACTCCTCATATTGTATGTTGAAAGTTGAACCCATATATGATTAGTATGCGATTGTTCATAGACGAACCCATGAAATTATTTATTACCTATATTTTTCAAATATTTGATTTTAGAAGCGATTGAACAACTTCAAGTGGTGCTAGGATGTCTTTGAGCTTCAGCGGACAATATTTTTTTATCCTTTACGTCTATATAGTTGCGATGTAATTAACGGTAAATGTGTTATCAATACTCCTCATATCGTATGTAAAGCGTTATCATTATCACTATATATTATAAATAAAAATCTGTCTACAAAAAACTTAAAAACTAGTTAATGAATTTTCGCGCGGTTTTCATAATAGACAAAGTGATTCATGATGAAGGTTTACTATAATTTGTATCAATTTTGTGAATCATTAGTTAAGTTTTTGTGTTTAAATAATTAGTTGAGATATGATGATAATTGTTGAAAATGTTGGAAAAAATCTAGCCACTTAAAAACATTGCACCCTTTGAGATGTAACAAAACAAGGTATGGTGGGATAGGTCATTATGCTCTATTACCCGTGCAAAGTCGGGACGGTTCACTAGTATAGATTGATATGCGAATTTTCATAGACTGAAACACATAGAATTTAGTTTGCATGTGAAATTATGTAGATTCTTCAGACGTTTACGATAAATCGTCTTTTAGATAAAATACTACGAACACAATGACATTGAGCTTTTTCGTGACTTTTGAGTTTATTCACCGTTGTAATCTATTATAAAGTTAATAAAAGTGAAAAGTGAAGAAACAATGTATACTTAATTATTTATGTGACCTAACTACACGATAAATGAATCAAGTTATTCAAAATACAATATTAATCTTTGGAAGACAACTTCGTCGCTCTTCAAGCAAATAGCCGCTAAATAAACAAGTGTTTGCAGGTTCGATTCCTACTACGGGACACAATTTTGCGTGACCCACAGAGTACTCATTCTGTTCCTGAGATTTCGCCATTGAAAAGCAGAACAGAAGGCAGTGTGCTGGTCATATCTGCCGAAGAACTGATAACCGTTGGGGTAAACGAGTTCTTGAGTGGAGACCACGGCTCGGAAAACGTAGTATAGGACGCCTTCCAGCCAGTTGGAATGACGATTGGCTAAAAGCTGCTGGTAGAAGCTGGATGCGTCGAGTTCAGTACAGGGCGTAATGGCGCTCATTAGGGGAGACCTATGTCCAGCAGTGGACTGTAGGCTGATGATGATGATGATGAGTGTACAAATAAAGCGTGGTTTTTTTGAAAAAGTATATTACATTAAGGGAAAGATAAGATTGTTTATATATGTTGAATAATCAGGAAAAATATTTACTCACAATATCTTACTGCCGTGGTGGCCTAGTGGGATGCACCCTGACTTTAGATCTGGAGATTGTGGGTTCAAATCCCAGCCGTGCAGCAATGAATTTTTGGTTTCGAAAAATGTATGTGCGCATTACCACGAGCTCGAAACGGTGAAGGAAAACATCGTGAGAAACCGGCATGCCCTCGAACTAAAAAGTTCGAAAGGTATGTACTAGCTTAGTGTTCCAATAAAAAGCGGCGATGGCTTGCAACCTGTCACGTGGAATGCTAGCTGCTTGCAAAAAGTGGGTTTGTATCGAACGTAAGCTTTGGACTTGCCTCTAACTACCCCGGTTAAGGTATCCTCAATAGATTTGCGTACTGAGCAATATCTGAAGATATCCATAATGGGGAAAAAGTCTTGAAGATGTTTGTTTTGGTTTTTATCATATTACAGCGAAAACTTTGAGAACTTTGTTTGGCAGCAATACCGATCAGTATACGGCACTCCTCAAAGCATCTAATCTTTTTAAAAGCTATTTAATAACGCACGAAAATAAGGTTAATCTGAATACGTGCCGTACCTATTTTATGTTCTGAACCATAAAAAATGATTTCATTAAGTAATTTCATGTACGAAGCCTACATCATGGAATTGTCATGAATTTATACTACTTGCACATAGAACCAGAAAATTACCATGTTAAATGATAACCATCACCTAGAACTACGTATTTATTGACAATGCTCCTTTACAGCAGCTTTGTTTAAGAATACTTAGATAAAAACGTAGGATAGATAAAAAGAAAAATATGGAAAAAAAAACTATTGGGTTGTCTGTCTTACGGCAAAGATCTATATAGGTATTATGCTTAATTTTAAAATTGATATAACTAAACCAAGTGTATAATAATATTACTATGGTGAAATAAATGAGTAATTATTATTATTGTTTTTTTTCCTTTTTTATTTAGTATGGCCAGCTTGACCTCGAGGCAAAGATGAGGTCAACGATGTGACGAGCTTTTCCAGAAGATGCCTATTAACTCTCTTTTTGAAGCCGTTAGGGTCATAAGACAATGGAAAAACAGACCCTGGCAGCTGATTCCATATTTTAGCAGTGCGTATTACAAATAATGTTTGGAAGCGCTTAGTCCTGTTAAATGGAATATCAACATGATGCGGATGGTAATTAGTAGGGCGTCTGAAGCTCCTATGGAAGAAAGGTGAAGGCGGAATAATAACAACAAACACGCAAGAACCTCACGCCGATGGCTCAAGCTCTCGAGCCTTGCTTTAGCAAGATACTCTTGATCAATGAGCCTCTTAGCCCTGCGTTCGACTGAGTCTAGTGCGGCAAGTTGATACTTGGCTGAACCATCCCAAACGTGGCTGCAATACTCCATACAGGATCGGACTTGAGCTTTATACAGGGTCAGAACCAGTCCAGGTGTGAAGTATCTTAACCCGGTTTAGGATGCCCAGTTTTTTGGCCGCAGTTTGAGCTTTAGATTGCGTGGCTTTCATATCACTGCGGCCATGAAGACCTATTGTGTTCGCCACTTGAAACGTACCAGTGAAAATACATATCAACTATAGTCAAATCTTTAATTCAAACGATTAATTTCACAATATAAATAGAATCATCACTTTAAATTCCCCACACGCGTTGTAGGGTCGCTCGCAGTCAGTCGATAATCTCTATGACATTCTGTTCTCAGAACGTCTACAGGTCAACAAAGGGCACGCAACTTATTGGCTGCACTAAAAAAATCTGTTACTCTATTTGAAAACATGATGAAAGCAATTAAGTCGGCTTAAGATTATAGAGTTTTTATTGATGGAAAATTCGTAAATATTTTTGTGAAGTTTATTGAATTTTTGGTTGTTGAAGGTTTTTAAGCTCGTGGTTGATTTCGTAAGTTTTATTGACAACAATATCTAGCACCATCTTGCAACAAACTACAAGTTTGGCTGGTAGAAAATGCTGCTAGCATTAAGCCCACTTTTGTTACATTTCTTGTGCAATAAATATAAATACAAAAAAATATTTTTTCGAACTAAACCGGGTACAACATAAATAATCATCATGTAGCCCCAAACTAAGCAGAGCTTGTGTTATGGGAACCACATGATTGATATATTATAAATATACTTTTTTTTTAAATACATACATATCATACATAAACCCAGACCCGAGACAAATATTTGCAAAGTTAGATCTCTGCCTCCTGTTTTAGCTAGAGTTAGCTTTGTTTCATTATAAGAGTTTCTAAAGTATAGATAAATAAATAATTACATGTCTACAACAAATTAAATTATATACCTACATACAATGTAAAGCTGGACGGTATAACAAACCACAATAAAAATAATAAATTACCTAATCAATTAATTTTTACAATCGAGAAAATACTAAGGCTGTACTTTTTTCTTTTATACCTGAACATGGAACAGCAAACTGCCTACCTGATATGAAGCGGTAAACATAACATAAAACAAAGTGGATAGATTGTGATCATTAGATACATGTTTATTTGCCTCTATAAACATACACAATAATACACAAGTAATGCATCGTAGATTACATATCAGAAACGTGGGTTAATCTCAGCTCAACCTGAAACAAATAAACAGAACAGAGAACAAAACTAAATAGTTTTTGTGGTGCCATAAGAAAATGAAATGAAATAAGAGACTCGTTCTGATCTATGTTAGCACTTTGAGTGCTGAAAGCACACTTGCTCTGGAGCACGTACTCCACCTGTGGCATGGTGCAAAGCATCATATTATTATTATAACAATTTATTTCATTTAAAACTCGTTAAGAATATTTTTTTACAACATTATTAATCTAACATTATTAGTCTACTATTATACAAAATATTATATAAAAAACAATTGATCTAAAATGGTGGACCACTGTAACGAAACAGGTCTCAAGAGAGCGTTCCGTCGTTCACAAATATAAGCAAACTTATCTAAATAAACTCAAAACTAAATACTTTTTGATTAGATGAAAAATTAATAAAGAAAAAGAGGAGAGTGACAGGAGAAGTCAGGGAGGAAGAAAGAAAATTTACGGCAATTCATTGAGAGGATGTTTTTGAGGCTTTTCAGGGAATAATCAGCATGAAAACCATGGAATGTTCAATTAAAAAACAAGGAATGATGAGAGCTGATGTTATCCATGACAATTGGCGAGTGTACACAATGATAATGAGCGGAAAATCGAGCTATAGATATGTGTAATCGTGAGTACTAGAATATGGGATTCTCCTCCTCCTAAGGGATGGAAATGAAGGAGGGTTGAGCACGGTTAGGTGCAGTAAGGGACTGATGATAAAAGGCAGGTCCGGCGGGATTAATTACTTTATTACAGCAAATACTAGATCTGCGTTTCATAGTGAGACAGAGGGTCCACTAAGCGGGAGCCAGATGGAAAGAGTGGCTTATACAAGCTGCGGATGAGAGAGCAGCGGAGTCTCCATTAAACCAAGCACACAAAGTTACTATGTGAGATAAAATTATTATAATTGTTGAACTGCTACTGTTGGGTGAGTTGCCAATATTTACCTTTTACGTTGTATGATACTATATAACTCTGATCCACAATCTAGCAATGATTATGGAACTAAATAAAAGTAAACCTTATCTCATATTATGGAGATTAGTGTAAGTTTGTTTGTTTGTTATGTTTTCACACTATGAATATTCAACCTATTATCATAGCATTTACATTGTCCGAGAAACGAAAGACATGAAGTACCTACTTTGATCCAGAGAAGGATTATTGTTCCTACGGGATAACAAAACAACTTTCTACAGTGAAAAAGCGGGTGAAAGCTAGTTATATTAAATATAAATTCAATATAAGATACCCCTTCTTAACCGTGGTACGGTTGTCAAAAGTAATGATTCTTCGGGAAGAATGAGCTGTTCAGTTCTATGATTCTTTATAAAATTGTCTAAGAAATGAGATTCTTTATAATCACATTAAATATTGTACCTAAGAGGTAACTGCTGATATATTTGATTAAGCTACTGAAGCTATTGAACCTACTATGACTAGCATGAGCAGTCTTTATCGTCACAATAAATCCTCACTAAGAAGAAAGAGGTATTTACAGCCAAAAATATGAGGCTTACTCCACAAAGACAAGCAAATGCAGTTCTTTTAGACAATCCTACGGGACTCTTGATGAAATATATCATTGAAACATTATATTATTTAGCAAAGCTAACATTTTAAGAATTGAATTTCTTGGATATTTTGTATTGTATCAGCAGACAAATAGCTGCTTCATTTTACCTGAAATAAAGGTTTTTATTAACCATTTAGTGATTTGATGCATTTTGCTGCAGATCACTCCTTACTTCTTTGCATAGCAAAAGACTTACCATAATATAAACAATAGCCAGTAATGAGGCATGCTCCCAATTCCAAAATGAAACTATGGTGGGGGGCTGTCCAGTCTGGTGACGAGGCTCACAGATTGCGCGGGGCGGAGCGCATCCTTTGCCATTTAGATTCAGTATGAGAGAGATAAAACTATTCATGACCGCATGCCGGTCAACAGAGTCAGAATGAAAGAGATTTATCTATCGGAGAAGAATAGGTTTCACTGGTTGTTGCGTAGGTAGAGCTCCAATCCTATGCCTGATGTAGAGTCGGAATGAAAGAAATAATTCTACTCACAAGTCGATAAAAACTAAAGCTAGACTGTGGGAAGAATATAATAAATTATTTGTCAATCTTTATTACAAACTAAAAATATTAAAGTAAGTACATCGTTCAAGTTCTTTAGGATATCTAATACTTTATTCCCTAAAACCTAAGCTTATTTACATATTCTAAACAGCGTTATTCTCCTCATTCAAAACTAGGTGTTAGAATGTACAAAGATCAGGAATTTAATAGAAATGCTAGAATAAATATCGTTTCAAATGTCTTGAAAGATCCGTTGAGTTGCTACGTCCATTTCATAGAGTTCTAACTACTAAACTAGACGATTCACGTGGCCATAACAAATTAGTATTTCTTCGTACATAGGTTCTTCTCTTTATTAAGTTAGGCAGGCTTTATAATTATTAGGCTTTATAATTATTAGTATTAGTATAGGGGGGGGGGCTTTTTACAATGTTTGCCGTGACCAGGATTTGAATTATAGGCATATTGTCTTCTTACGATGAATACCATAATCAGGATTTATAGTGTGCTGTTTCAGGATCAGTGCATTCGACGTCTGCGAGTGTTCAGGTTTGGTAGGCAGGATGGAGTTGGTTGCATTCATGAAGTTAGCACAAGAAAGTCTGTAAAGGTTTTGAAAATAAAAAGCAGGTATGATTACGATTATTTACTTTGTTTATCTACATGTAGAGAAAACATAAAAGCGCTATGCTAACAGGAACGTCATTTCACGTATGAATCGACACGACTCTCGTGGCATAGTGGTTGAGAGCCACCGGACAGTTGTGGGTTCGATTCCTGATTCATGTGACAAATGATTGTATGATTTTTCTAGGAATTTCTATGTATATCTAATGTATGTATTTCAGTCAGGTAGCACAGGAAAATAATACAAGTTTTTTGTAGCAAAGTTTTGTAAGAAGTCCGTGGTTTCTGCCTACCCCTTTCTAGGAAAATATATGATTCTTTATATGCATGTACTAACACGAGTACTATATTACTTACTTACTTATTGATTTATTGAGGAATAAGGTAGACTTTTAGATTTTCTTCAGATTAATTTTATTTGAGTTGCGGTTCTTATCGCACAATGCTGCTTAGTGAAGAAGGAGAGACTTTGAAACGATTATTCTAGCACATTTAGCACTAAGTTAGATTTTCCTGGCAGGCAGGTCAAATAACACAAAACAGGTTTCTCTCGGCAAGCAGAACGGACAGTACATGGTCAGGACTTCCAGCAGTAGAGCTTTTCATACTGATGAGGTTCAGTCAGGTAGAGCAAGGATTGGTATTTCAGTTGCGAAATTCTTCGTCTATTGATGAGGTTTGGCTGTAGTTTTGTAGCATAATTTGAGATGCAAAATCGTGAAGCGTTCCACATTTTTCATTAATTTGCAAAAATATTCTGATTGAAGTTTATTGACAATAGTTGTCATCAGTTCTATTCTTTGTGGATTGATACTAGGGATGTGCCGATGCGATCCGATTGTTTTCAAAGATCGGATAGAGGGCATGCGATCCGAGCGATTTTCGGATCGGATCGAATCCATGCGATCCGATCCGCGGATCGATACAACTCCATTAAAATCGTATCGTATTCCAAACATTGTGGTTTTCAGACCATGTAAGACACTAAGTTAGATCTATAACTTTAGTTTATATTGAATACGTTTCAAATTTAAATTAAGTGTCGGTACTTTACATCGTAATTATGATTGGCGCTTGTTACGGTGTCATAGATGCCAACCTTAATTATTAAAAAGTTATTTTTTATCGTAATAAATAGTATTTTCTTAGGTCCATGTAATTTCTTTTGCGTTTTAATTGTGGTTAGCTATTATGTTTGAAATAAATGTAATGTATTTGTGTAAATGTAATATATTAAAATGTTTATTTTCAATACGATTTTTCGGATCGATCTTTTGAAGATCGGATCGAGGCGTTACGATCCATTGCGATCCACGAAATCGGATCCAGCGTAAAAAAGTACATCCCTAAATGATACTTCCACAGTTCCGTTAGAGACTCGACAGACTATCGTGTGGTCGAGACGACATCGGACATCATTACATCTTTGACATTTAGACAGAGAATATAATTGTCAGTTGTTCTCTTCTATATCTGTGGTTAGACGGCAAAGACGACAGGGATAAAAACCCAAAGAGTAGAAAGTCTTATAACGTCATGTCGAGGTTCGATTTGAAAGGTTGGTTATAATGAGGTTTGATTCCTAGACGTAGGTACACTAATGTAGATAGGTCGGATGTTGGTGTACCACATAGATAGGCTGTAAAAATAGGCTCTGCGAACATAGTTGAAGGAAACACATGTGTCAGAGGTTTTCAGTGAAATCTGCAGTCCGGCAATTTCAGCTAGGTTACATTTGGATGGGAGACCGTAGGTGAAATTGTAAACTGAAAACTACACTGAATAACTTAACACACAAAGACAGTAAAAAGGTACAATGGGCTGTCTTATCGCAGGGTGGATTTATCGCAGGGCGGTCTTATAGCTGAAAGCAATTTCTTCCAGGCAACCTTTATTATTACAGTGGATATATTTAGATGTTAGCCTGGGTATTTTCAGTTTATAGGAATCCTCACTTGGTCTAGATTTCAGCTGGTTTGACAACTTCAGCAGTCAAGTCATAGTCAATTCTTAGGTACAGGGAAGAAGGAGATTGCTGATTGTTCGTAGTGATGATTCTTGAGCAAAAGGAATTCGTTTCCAGTTATTATTCCTAGATGTAGAATTCTAAGGATGGACCTGCAGATTATTAGCACAGGGACGTATCCAGGACTTAATCGAAATGTTTCGTTATAAGAATGGAATATTTATGTCAATAAGTACTGGCATTCGCCTGCGGCTTCGCTCGATGTTGTCAGAGTTTTATTCCAAGATTGAACCTACACTACTGCGGAGTTCTATCACAATTTGTTCAGCACTTATTATTTTTATAGTGATGGCGTGTTAGACTTTGTCGTTCATAACAAGTAGACTATCAGGTAAAAGATTTCTTGAATTTTAGTTTATTTGCCTAGAACCTTAAATTAATAGTTTTTCAGATTTGGTTTACGTTGGTGTCTTGTGTTATGAGATTGAGGGACTACAAGTGGGAACTCAACTATACGTTTCATAAGACTCTTGCGTATATATGCATGTTAATCAACTTTTGTATTTTAACACTAACTATTCTTACGTTTCAGAGTTTTGACAAATGTGTACATCTTGCATAAACTACATAACTAAATAATGAAGTAGGTAGACATAGACACAGGTTAAGTTTATTAGGCTTTACTTTATTTTGGTGGAGGAACTTAAAACTTTTAGAGAATCACATTGGTACTTACTTAAGTAGGTATCGTGAGTTAAAGGCTACTTAAACTTAGGAAAGTTCTTAAAGGATCATAATAATGAAATTAATTATCTAGTAATTATAATCAGATATTTTAACACATTGACTGCGGGCTACAGGTCGGTTCAATGTAAACATTTGGTTTTAACACTCAAAGTGTTAATATTTGACATAGGTATCTACATCGCGTTTCCATAATGTCAAGTTTCACTAAAAAAATAAAATATAAATATATAAAAATTTAATATAACATCTCCTTAATTTCGCATTATTTCCAAATTAATTTTTAAAACTAAAAAATAACTTTAAAACTTATGAACTTTTGATAAATATTAAGAACCTTCATAACATACGGAGGTAAGAAGATAGACGTACTGATTCTCTGACTGAGGTTCTTATTGGTTCTAAGGTCGTGTTGCCGTTGTTGAAACTTTTAGTTTCATCATGAAACATCAGTGAGAAACCAATATGCAGTTAAGTTTATACTTTGGTTTTCTAATTTGAAGAAATCATTCTGCGCTTTAGTTTAAGAAATGGGGGGTTGGTAGTAATAAATACATTAAGCTACTAATTTAAGGAAAATGATCATCTTATACCAGTAGTGGATGAAGTTGGACTTGATGAAGGGCCTGATGATAATTTTAGCAATAATATATCTGTAGATACATACGGAAGCATTTGAAGTGATATAAACTGGATGATGAAGGACTTGATGATGATCTTTTGTCAAGATTATACCTGTACATACTGGTACTTATGCAGTGGATTAAACTGGACTGATGATGAAGGGCTTGATGATGATCTACGCTAACCTTAGATTAACGCTAATTATTATATCTGTAGGTACATGTAGTACCTTTGCAGTGGGACAAACTGGATTGCTGATGAAGGGCTTAATGATGGACATGATGATAATTATAGCTAACATTATACCTACCTGTATATATCGGTATTAAAGCAGTGAACGACATTGGACTGACATGTCGATGATGATGATTATAATTAACATTGGGTATATCTGTATCTTACGATGTCTAAGCAGTGAAAGACGTTGGACTGATGATGATGAAGATGATGGTTGACATTAGGTAAACTTATATCCAACGGTATCTATGCAGTGGAAGATGTTGGTCTGTTAATGATGATGATGCAGATGATGGTCTTGATGATGATAACTGGTAACATACAGCAGTAAATCAGATATCATAGCGCAGTGGACGAAATTCGGTTGATGGATATTAATGATAATGATGATATTTTAGTACTATTTACCTATAATGTTCTGCAGTTTACCTATGAAGAACTTGGGCATAACCATAATGTGTTAGTGAGATAGTACTACTTTCAGGTTTCTAGACTTAAGAATTTACTATAGCATTAGATAGTCAGACAGAGAGTCAGTCAGTGAGTCAGTCAGTCAAACAGAACAGACAGGGTGCTACAAAAAGAGTTTTATATTAAAGAACCTAACTAAAATAAACTTATAACGTAAAATCAAAGAAATAATTTAACATAATAAAATAATTATAATAAAACGCAGGTAAATAAAATAAAATATTTATACAATTTTGTGAAAAGTTTAAACAAAAAAAAACTATTTTATCCTTGTACAATTTGAATTTATAATAAGTAATAAAAAAAAATATATAAGAAGGATAGTGAAGGTGTGAGTATGGTTGCTCTACTGGGGGGTTGTTTCGCTACATCCAACGGGTTTTGTTTTGGCTGTTAGGACAACAGTACAATTTATTCGCAGTTTCTGGTTCCATTGAGTTGATTAGTTATTTAAGGTGGCGAGAAAAGCAACGAAAGTTAATGCTATGACAGAGTGTGTTTAGAGTAAAGGTTTATTGGAGGGCCAAAATGATTAATCGATAACATGACTAGAAACGGTTTGTTAACTTTGAATTCAGACATTAAGAATACATACATGGACTTTTTATGCGGGAGAGATGTGTTAGGCTTAGGTCAGTGGACATTCATCAGTATATTCAATATATAACTGATCCATAAAAAGTCCAACTCTACAAAACGTCTTTCGAGGCAAGGACTAAGCACACTTACATGCTCTTTAAAGTAAACATGTTATTGGTTGAAGAGAAGCTTATGCTGTTGGTGGAAATTCGAGTTTGGGTCAAAGGGGGTGTAAGTGTTCGAAAGGCTGTGGAAACGAGGTCCAGTAGAATGCTCTTACATCTTATCGCTAGGATATGACTTGCCTCACAACCAAGTTTCCTTTTGTAGAATTTGGATTCCAACAAGAGATATTGTTTTTGATCATTATATTATTAAGAAGTAAATGCTCCTTCATTCGATGCTTGTCTCTTTAAAGTTTAAATACTTTTGTCATATAGTGAGAACACACATTTTACATACAAACACTAAACTAACTCAATTGAGAAGTTAACAAATTAGAATTTGTACTTTTAATGAAATAACTTGAAATAAAATAAATTATAGATATTATATTTGTGAATTAATGGGGAATTTAAATTTTTGCTTCGGTTACAATTCTTTTCACCTGCGTAAAAATTGGGGGTTGATTGTAACGAAACAGGTCTCAAGAGAGCGTTCCGTCGTTCACAAATATAAGCAAACTTATCTAAATAAACTCAAAACTAAATACTTTTTGATTAGATGAAAAATTAATAAAGAAAAAGAGGAGAGTGACAGGAGAAGTCAGGGAGGAAGAAAGAAAATTTACGGCAATTCATTGAGAGGATGTTTTTGAGGCTTTTCAGGGAATAATCAGCATGAAAACCATGGAATGTTCAATTAAAAAACAAGGAATGATGAGAGCTGATGTTTTCCATGACAATTGGCGAGTGTACACAATGATAATGAGCGGAAAATCGAGCTATAGATATGTGTAATCGTGAGTACTAGAATATGGGATTCTCCTCCTCCTAAGGGATGGAAATGAAGGAGGGTTGAGCACGGTTAGGTGCAGTAAGGGACTGATGATAAAAGGCAGGTCCGGCGGGATTAATTACTTTATTACAGCAAATACTAGATCTGCGTTTCATAGTGAGACAGAGGGTCCACTAAGCGGGAGCCAGATGGAAAGAGTGGCTTATACAAGCTGCGGATGAGAGAGCAGCGGAGTCTCCATTAAACCAAGCACACAAAGTTACTATGTGAGATAAAATTATTATAATTGTTGAACTGCTACTGTTGGGTGAGTTGCCAATATTTACCTTTTACGTTGTATGATACTATATAACTCTGATCCACAATCTAGCAATGATTATGGAACTAAATAAAAGTAAACCTTATCTCATATTATGGAGATTAGTGTAAGTTTGTTTGTTTGTTATGTTTTCACACTATGAATATTCAACCTATTATCATAGCATTTACATTGTCCGAGAAACGAAAGACATGAAGTACCTACTTTGATCCAGAGAAGGATTATTGTTCCTACGGGATAACAAAACAACTTTCTACAGTGAAAAAGCGGGTGAAAGCTAGTTATCTTAAATATAAATTCAATATAAGATACCCCTTCTTAACCGTGGTACGGTTGTCAAAAGTAATGATTCTTCGGGAAGAATGAGCTGTTCAGTTCTATGATTCTTTATAAAATTGTCTAAGAAATGAGATTCTTTATAATCACATTAAATATTGTACCTAAGAGGTGTAGTGTATACGCGGGTACATGTAAAAGCCTACCCACAAAATTCTACGAATAAAGCAGTCTTGATTCAATGGCGTTTGTTTCTGCATCGTAATACTTACATTGGCGCCGATTACGGGATTTAATCATGCCATTCGGTAAACTACCTGAGTTTGAGCTGGAGGAGGGCAAGAACTGGTCATCATACGTTCGTTTAGTGAAACAATTTATATTGTTGAACGAGATAAAGCTGGAACTTCGTGTGGCCACGTTGGTAACGCATGTAGGCGCCCGAACATACCAGTTGATGTGCGACCTATGCGCTCCTGCACATCCAGAAGACAAAACCTTCGATGAGCTCGTCAACCTAGTGGCTGGCCACCTAGAACCCAAGAGATCGGAGATAGCAGAAAGACACACGTTTCGTCAACGACGCCAAGCAGAGGGCGAGTCTGTCACCGTTTTTTTTACAAAATCTAAAGCATTTCGCAACCCATTGCAACTTTGGATCGCAACTGGAAGTCAACCTCCGCGATCAGTTTGTGTCCGGGCTGCGGAGTGAGGACATGCGCTCGCGCCTATTCGCTGAGTCGTCGCTTGACTACAAGAAAGCTGTGGAGCTGGCGCTCGCGCTGGAGGCGGCGGAGCGGCACGCGGCTGAGGCCGTGGCCGGCGCCGCGCCGTCGGCGATCGCCGGCATCTCGGGACTCGGGCAGGGCGCCGCCGTGGCCGGGCTGCATCGGGTGGCGCAGGGGCCGCCGGCAGCTCGAGAACAAAGGGGCGCTTGCTGGCGCTGTGGGAAGAGTCGTCATGCGCCTAACAAGTGTAGATATAAGTCGTACGTTTGTGACAAGTGCAGTGTCAAAGGTCATCTATCAGTGATGTGTTCTAATAAAGCTAAGAAGGATTCACCCAAATCAAGGTACCAAAACTTTATTCAAAAAAAATCTAGTTCCGATTCGGACTCGAGCGATGGACTGTATCAAGTATTGTCGGTCAAGAGTAACTCTAAAGACAGTCCGTATTACTATACACTATCTATCGAAAATATTCACGTGAGTTTTGAAATAGATACAGGCAGCAGAATATCGGCGGTCAGTAAGTCATTTTATGATAGACATCTGTCGCATCTATCTATTATATCTGATAGTAACAAATTCCATTCATACACGGGAGAATCAATCGTGCCACTTGGGCGGGTAATGGTGAAGGTGCAACGTGAAAATGAAACATTGTCATTACCACTTTTTATAATTGACAATGGCGGTCCACCGTTACTCGGCCGTCGTTGGTTGCGCAAACTAAAATTAAACTCAATTAGCTTGCATCACCTGGCCGCTGTGAGCGATCCTAAGGTAGCAAAATTAAAGTTAGATTTTCCCGATGTTTTTAAATCGGGTCTTGGTAGCTGTAAAACCAAATTGAAGTTATTTCTAAAAGACGATACGCCCATATTCTGCAAAGCTAGACCGCTGCCCCTTGCTTTACGCGAACCTGTCGAACGCGAATTGGAACGTTTACAGAGCGAGCAAGTGATTTATAAGGTCAATCGTAGCGACTACGGTACACCTATTGTTCCCGTTATCAAACGCGACGGGTCAATTAGATTATGCGGTGATTACAAAATCACGCTTAACAAGGTTTTAAAAGATTTCCATTATCCACTACCGAGAATTGAGCAGTTGTTCGCTGCCTTGAGCGGAGGGGAGCAGTATAGCAAAATAGACTTAAAACATGCTTATTTACAGTGTATGCTAGAAGATAGTTCGCAACCGCTTACTGCCATTACCACTCATATTGGAACTTTTATTTATAGAAGGGCCCCTTTTGGGTTGAAGTGTCTACCAGAAATGTTTCAAAAGCTGATTGAAGAAACACTGAGCGGGTTAAATTGCGTGGCCTTCCAGGATGATATTTGTGTAACTGGTGCCACTAAAGAGATTCACTTAGCAAACTTACGAGCAGTTCTGGCACGTTTACAAGAAGCTGGTTTGAGGGTTAAATTTGAAAAGTGTGAATTTTTTAAAGACGAAGTTTGTTATCTTGGCTATAGGATCAACAAACACGGTTTGCACACCGATAGTAGTAAGGTTGACGCGATCGCTAAGGCCCCAAGCCCACAGAATGTATCTCAACTTAGAGCTGTGTTAGGTCTTATAAATTACTACGCTCGGTTTATTCCAAATATGAGTACTCTGTTACAGCCACTTTATTATCTACTCAAAAAGGGAAGTAAATGGCAGTGGACGCAAGAGTGCGACGCGGCATTTCGCTCAGTGAAAGAGGTTCTGACGCGCGAGCCCGTGCTGGCGCACTACGACGCGTCCCTGCCGCTCGTGCTGGCCGTGGACAGTAGCGCGTACGGGCTGGGTGCCGTGCTCTCGCACGCCTACCCGGACGGCTCCGAGCGCGTCGTGTGCTGCGCCTCGCGCACCCTCACCGACACCGAGCAAAGGTACAGCCAGGTCGACAAGGAAGCACTTGCCATCGTGTACGGAGTGAGTCGGCATCACCAGTACGTTTATGGACGGCGTTTTACTCTGAAAACGGACCATATGGCACTTAGTTACATTTTTGGACCAAAAAAAGGAATTCCACAAACCGCCGCCAGCAGACTGCAAAGGTACGCTGTAAAGTTAGCCGCTTACGACTTTGATATTAAATTCGTACCGACAGAACGTAACGGCAACGCAGACGCACTATCGCGCCTACCGTTGCACAATCAGCGTAAAGTTGAATCGGAACAAGATGACGCTGGGTACTTGCACTTTGTGGAAGACAGTTTTCCTATAGGTCACAGAGACGTAGCCAGGGAAACTAAAAAAGACTTAGTTTTGCGAAAAATCTACGGGTACCTTATGAGCGGTTGGCCCGTAGATATAGAAATCGAAAATGAGAAGCCTTATTTTCACAGAAAAGATAGTTTGCACATAGATCACGACTGTATAGTTTGGGGCTACAGGGTTGTGGTACCGGCCTCGTTGCGTGCACAAATCCTCGACGAGATACACTCTGGGCACCCAGGCGTAGTGCGCATGAAGCAGATCGCGCGTAATTACGTGTGGTGGCCGCTCCTGGACGCCGACATCGAAGCGTGCGCGCGAGCCTGCGCCGCCTGCGCCGCCGTGCGCGACGCACCCCCGCACGCGTCGCCCGTACCCTACGCCTGGCCCAAAGAGCCGTGGTCTAGACTCCACGTTGATTTTTTACATTTCAAAGGTAAAACTTATTTTCTAGTCATAGATGCGCATTCAAAATGGATCGAGGTATTTTACATGCCCACTGGAACCACGGCGATAAAAGTCGTGGCAGTACTTCGCGAGTGTTTCGCCAGATTCGGACTTCCCAAACAGTTGGTAACAGATGGAGGCCCGCCTTTCACCTCGGAGGAATTTGAGAAGTTTCTTCGGTGCAACTGTATCAAACACATCTTAACAGCACCATACCACCCGTCGAGCAACGGGGCAGCCGAAAATGCCGTGAAGACTGTCAAAAAGGCGTTAAAAAAATCTACAATCGAAGGAGAAGATGTAGATCGCGCACTGAATAAGTTTCTCTTTCAGTATCGCAACACGGAGCACGCTAGTACTAAGCGTTCGCCGGCGGCTGCCATGCTAGGCCGGCACTTGCGCTCGCGGCTCGATGTGCTGCGCCCGCGAACTGCGGACTTTGTGGAAGCCGCGCAGGAGGCACAGGTGCGCAATGCAGGCGGTGCGTATCGCGAAGTAAAGGAAGGGGACGAGGTATTGGTGAAAGACGTTCGACCGAACAGCACAATTAATTGGAAACCGGGCGTCGTGACGGAACGAACGGGTGCAGTTACATACAAGGTACGTTCGGAGGATATTACGAAAACCAAACATATTGATCAGATAATGCCGACACGTAAAAGCAATCGACTTTCACTGGCCAGAAATGTACTAGGAACTGGATGTGGAGAAGTTTTCGCCAAGACAGACGAGCCAGACCCAGCTGTAGACGTGAGTCAGGACCTGGTCGAGTCAGAGCTAGCTTCCTCGCCATTTCATGACGCGGAGGCTTCCCCGCGCCCCGCGCCAAGCTCTCCGCTGCCATGGACTTCCCCTACCAGACCAGCCGTTAATAATAAACCACAAATAAATGTTGCGGCACCTTCCTATCTTCGTCCTCGTACAAACAGACCCAATTATAAATTGTGATTGTTGTTATTATAATTATTTATGTTTATCGCTCTTATAAGGTAGATGGATCATTTAGCTATAAAACATATAAAAGATGCGGTAACCCAGCTACTAATCGGTATGCAAACTATTAAGCCTAAGATGCAAGTACTTTTCTATTTTTTTTTTCTGAAGGGAGGATGTTAGCTGCATAATATGTATTAAGAAAATTAATTTAATTACATAATTGTGTACTTTGTGGTGATCTACCTACTAAAGCTAACAGCTATAAATTTCTGTAAGCTTCGGTAGGTATGCATTTAGTCATAGGCACTATGTTATAGTATGTACCTACTCATAACCTATTTTGTAATTTCTTTGATCATGATTATTTTTGTATTTCAAAGAGGGGAAAGTTGTAGTGTATACGCGGGTACATGTAAAAGCCTACCCACAAAATTCTACGAATAAAGCAGTCTTGATTCAATGGCGTTTGTTTCTGCATCGTAATACTTACAAGAGGTAACTGCTGATATATTTGATTAAGCTACTGAAGCTATTGAACCTACTATGACTAGCATGAGCAGTCTTTATCGTCACAATAAATCCTCACTAAGAAGAAAGAGGTATTTACAGCCAAAAATATGAGGCTTACTCCACAAAGACAAGCAAATGCAGTTCTTTTAGACAATCCTACGGGACTCTTGATGAAATATATCATTGAAACATTATATTATTTAGCAAAGCTAACATTTTAAGAATTGAATTTCTTGGATATTTTGTATTGTATCAGCAGACAAATAGCTGCTTCATTTTACCTGAAATAAAGGTTTTTATTAACCATTTAGTGATTTGATGCATTTTGCTGCAGATCACTCCTTACTTCTTTGCATAGCAAAAGACTTACCATAATATAAACAATAGCCAGTAATGAGGCATGCTCCCAATTCCAAAATGAAACTATGGTGGGGGGCTGTCCAGTCTGGTGACGAGGCTCACAGATTGCGCGGGGCGGAGCGCATCCTTTGCCATTTAGATTCAGTATGAGAGAGATAAAACTATTCATGACCACATGCCGGTCAACAGAGTCAGAATGAAAGAGATTTATCTATCGGAGAAGAATAGGTTTCACTGGTTGTTGCGTAGGTAGAGCTCCAATCCTATGCCTGATGTAGAGTCGGAATGAAAGAAATAATTCTACTCACAAGTCGATAAAAACTAAAGCTAGACTGTGGGAAGAATATAATAAATTATTTGTCAATCTTTATTACAAACTAAAAATATTAAAGTAAGTACATCGTTCAAGTTCTTTAGGATATCTAATACTTTATTCCCTAAAACCTAAGCTTATTTACATATTCTAAACAGCGTTATTCTCCTCATTCAAAACTAGGTGTTAGAATGTACAAAGATCAGGAATTTAATAGAAATGCTAGAATAAATATCGTTTCAAATGTCTTGAAAGATCCGTTGAGTTGCTACGTCCATTTCATAGAGTTCTAACTACTAAACTAGACGATTCACGTGGCCATAACAAATTAGTATTTCTTCGTACATAGGTTCTTCTCTTTATTAAGTTAGGCAGGCTTTATAATTATTAGGCTTTATAATTATTAGTATTAGTATAGGGGGGGGGGCTTTTTACAATGTTTGCCGTGACCAGGATTTGAATTATAGGCATATTGTCTTCTTACGATGAATACCATAATCAGGATTTATAGTGTGCTGTTTCAGGATCAGTGCATTCGACGTCTGCGAGTGTTCAGGTTTGGTAGGCAGGATGGAGTTGGTTGCATTCATGAAGTTAGCACAAGAAAGTCTGTAAAGGTTTTGAAAATAAAAAGCAGGTATGATTACGATTATTTACTTTGTTTATCTACATGTAGAGAAAACATAAAAGCGCTATGCTAACAGGAACGTCATTTCACGTATGAATCGACACGACTCTCGTGGCATAGTGGTTGAGAGCCACCGGACAGTTGTGGGTTCGATTCCTGATTCATGTGACAAATGATTGTATGATTTTTCTAGGAATTTCTATGTATATCTAATGTATGTATTTCAGTCAGGTAGCACAGGAAAATAATACAAGTTTTTTGTAGCAAAGTTTTGTAAGAAGTCCGTGGTTTCTGCCTACCCCTTTCTAGGAAAATATATGATTCTTTATATGCATGTACTAACACGAGTACTATATTACTTACTTACTTATTGATTTATTGAGGAATAAGGTAGACTTTTAGATTTTCTTCAGATTAATTTTATTTGAGTTGCGGTTCTTATCGCACAATGCTGCTTAGTGAAGAAGGAGAGACTTTGAAACGATTATTCTAGCACATTTAGCACTAAGTTAGATTTTCCTGGCAGGCAGGTCAAATAACACAAAACAGGTTTCTCTCGGCAAGCAGAACGGACAGTACATGGTCAGGACTTCCAGCAGTAGAGCTTTTCATACTGATGAGGTTCAGTCAGGTAGAGCAAGGATTGGTATTTCAGTTGCGAAATTCTTCGTCTATTGATGAGGTTTGGCTGTAGTTTTGTAGCATAATTTGAGATGCAAAATCGTGAAGCGTTCCACATTTTTCATTAATTTGCAAAAATATTCTGATTGAAGTTTATTGACAATAGTTGTCATCAGTTCTATTCTTTGTGGATTGATACTAGGGATGTGCCGATGCGATCCGATTGTTTTCAAAGATCGGATAGAGGGCATGCGATCCGAGCGATTTTCGGATCGGATCGAATCCATGCGATCCGATCCGCGGATCGATACAACTCCATTAAAATCGTATCGTATTCCAAACATTGTGGTTTTCAGACCATGTAAGACACTAAGTTAGATCTATAACTTTAGTTTATATTGAATACGTTTCAAATTTAAATTAAGTGTCGGTACTTTACATCGTAATTATGATTGGCGCTTGTTACGGTGTCATAGATGCCAACCTTAATTATTAAAAAGTTATTTTTTATCGTAATAAATAGTATTTTCTTAGGTCCATGTAATTTCTTTTGCGTTTTAATTGTGGTTAGCTATTATGTTTGAAATAAATGTAATGTATTTGTGTAAATGTAATATATTAAAATGTTTATTTTCAATACGATTTTTCGGATCGATCTTTTGAAGATCGGATCGAGGCGTTACGATCCATTGCGATCCACGAAATCGGATCCAGCGTAAAAAAGTACATCCCTAAATGATACTTCCACAGTTCCGTTAGAGACTCGACAGACTATCGTGTGGTCGAGACGACATCGGACATCATTACATCTTTGACATTTAGACAGAGAATATAATTGTCAGTTGTTCTCTTCTATATCTGTGGTTAGACGGCAAAGACGACAGGGATAAAAACCCAAAGAGTAGAAAGTCTTATAACGTCATGTCGAGGTTCGATTTGAAAGGTTGGTTATAATGAGGTTTGATTCCTAGACGTAGGTACACTAATGTAGATAGGTCGGATGTTGGTGTACCACATAGATAGGCTGTAAAAATAGGCTCTGCGAACATAGTTGAAGGAAACACATGTGTCAGAGGTTTTCAGTGAAATCTGCAGTCCGGCAATTTCAGCTAGGTTACATTTGGATGGGAGACCGTAGGTGAAATTGTAAACTGAAAACTACACTGAATAACTTAACACACAAAGACAGTAAAAAGGTACAATGGGCTGTCTTATCGCAGGGTGGATTTATCGCAGGGCGGTCTTATAGCTGAAAGCAATTTCTTCCAGGCAACCTTTATTATTACAGTGGATATATTTAGATGTTAGCCTGGGTATTTTCAGTTTATAGGAATCCTCACTTGGTCTAGATTTCAGCTGGTTTGACAACTTCAGCAGTCAAGTCATAGTCAATTCTTAGGTACAGGGAAGAAGGAGATTGCTGATTGTTCGTAGTGATGATTCTTGAGCAAAAGGAATTCGTTTCCAGTTATTATTCCTAGATGTAGAATTCTAAGGATGGACCTGCAGATTATTAGCACAGGGACGTATCCAGGACTTAATCGAAATGTTTCGTTATAAGAATGGAATATTTATGTCAATAAGTACTGGCATTCGCCTGCGGCTTCGCTCGATGTTGTCAGAGTTTTATTCCAAGATTGAACCTACACTACTGCGGAGTTCTATCACAATTTGTTCAGCACTTATTATTTTTATAGTGATGGCGTGTTAGACTTTGTCGTTCATAACAAGTAGACTATCAGGTAAAAGATTTCTTGAATTTTAGTTTATTTGCCTAGAACCTTAAATTAATAGTTTTTCAGATTTGGTTTACGTTGGTGTCTTGTGTTATGAGATTGAGGGACTACAAGTGGGAACTCAACTATACGTTTCATAAGACTCTTGCGTATATATGCATGTTAATCAACTTTTGTATTTTAACACTAACTATTCTTACGTTTCAGAGTTTTGACAAATGTGTACATCTTGCATAAACTACATAACTAAATAATGAAGTAGGTAGACATAGACACAGGTTAAGTTTATTAGGCTTTACTTTATTTTGGTGGAGGAACTTAAAACTTTTAGAGAATCACATTGGTACTTACTTAAGTAGGTATCGTGAGTTAAAGGCTACTTAAACTTAGGAAAGTTCTTAAAGGATCATAATAATGAAATTAATTATCTAGTAATTATAATCAGATATTTTAACACATTGACTGCGGGCTACAGGTCGGTTCAATGTAAACATTTGGTTTTAACACTCAAAGTGTTAATATTTGACATAGGTATCTACATCGCGTTTCCATAATGTCAAGTTTCACTAAAAAAATAAAATATAAATATATAAAAATTTAATATAACATCTCCTTAATTTCGCATTATTTCCAAATTAATTTTTAAAACTAAAAAATAACTTTAAAACTTATGAACTTTTGATAAATATTAAGAACCTTCATAACATACGGAGGTAAGAAGATAGACGTACTGATTCTCTGACTGAGGTTCTTATTGGTTCTAAGGTCGTGTTGCCGTTGTTGAAACTTTTAGTTTCATCATGAAACATCAGTGAGAAACCAATATGCAGTTAAGTTTATACTTTGGTTTTCTAATTTGAAGAAATCATTCTGCGCTTTAGTTTAAGAAATGGGGGGTTGGTAGTAATAAATACATTAAGCTACTAATTTAAGGAAAATGATCATCTTATACCAGTAGTGGATGAAGTTGGACTTGATGAAGGGCCTGATGATAATTTTAGCAATAATATATCTGTAGATACATACGGAAGCATTTGAAGTGATATAAACTGGATGATGAAGGACTTGATGATGATCTTTTGTCAAGATTATACCTGTACATACTGGTACTTATGCAGTGGATTAAACTGGACTGATGATGAAGGGCTTGATGATGATCTACGCTAACCTTAGATTAACGCTAATTATTATATCTGTAGGTACATGTAGTACCTTTGCAGTGGGACAAACTGGATTGCTGATGAAGGGCTTAATGATGGACATGATGATAATTATAGCTAACATTATACCTACCTGTATATATCGGTATTAAAGCAGTGAACGACATTGGACTGACATGTCGATGATGATGATTATAATTAACATTGGGTATATCTGTATCTTACGATGTCTAAGCAGTGAAAGACGTTGGACTGATGATGATGAAGATGATGGTTGACATTAGGTAAACTTATATCCAACGGTATCTATGCAGTGGAAGATGTTGGTCTGTTAATGATGATGATGCAGATGATGGTCTTGATGATGATAACTGGTAACATACAGCAGTAAATCAGATATCATAGCGCAGTGGACGAAATTCGGTTGATGGATATTAATGATAATGATGATATTTTAGTACTATTTACCTATAATGTTCTGCAGTTTACCTATGAAGAACTTGGGCATAACCATAATGTGTTAGTGAGATAGTACTACTTTCAGGTTTCTAGACTTAAGAATTTACTATAGCATTAGATAGTCAGACAGAGAGTCAGTCAGTGAGTCAGTCAGTCAAACAGAACAGACAGGGTGCTACAAAAAGAGTTTTATATTAAAGAACCTAACTAAAATAAACTTATAACGTAAAATCAAAGAAATAATTTAACATAATAAAATAATTATAATAAAACGCAGGTAAATAAAATAAAATATTTATACAATTTTGTGAAAAGTTTAAACAAAAAAAAACTATTTTATCCTTGTACAATTTGAATTTATAATAAGTAATAAAAAAAAATATATAAGAAGGATAGTGAAGGTGTGAGTATGGTTGCTCTACTGGGGGGTTGTTTCGCTACATCCAACGGGTTTTGTTTTGGCTGTTAGGACAACAGTACAATTTATTCGCAGTTTCTGGTTCCATTGAGTTGATTAGTTATTTAAGGTGGCGAGAAAAGCAACGAAAGTTAATGCTATGACAGAGTGTGTTTAGAGTAAAGGTTTATTGGAGGGCCAAAATGATTAATCGATAACATGACTAGAAACGGTTTGTTAACTTTGAATTCAGACATTAAGAATACATACATGGACTTTTTATGCGGGAGAGATGTGTTAGGCTTAGGTCAGTGGACATTCATCAGTATATTCAATATATAACTGATCCATAAAAAGTCCAACTCTACAAAACGTCTTTCGAGGCAAGGACTAAGCACACTTACATGCTCTTTAAAGTAAACATGTTATTGGTTGAAGAGAAGCTTATGCTGTTGGTGGAAATTCGAGTTTGGGTCAAAGGGGGTGTAAGTGTTCGAAAGGCTGTGGAAACGAGGTCCAGTAGAATGCTCTTACATCTTATCGCTAGGATATGACTTGCCTCACAACCAAGTTTCCTTTTGTAGAATTTGGATTCCAACAAGAGATATTGTTTTTGATCATTATATTATTAAGAAGTAAATGCTCCTTCATTCGATGCTTGTCTCTTTAAAGTTTAAATACTTTTGTCATATAGTGAGAACACACATTTTACATACAAACACTAAACTAACTCAATTGAGAAGTTAACAAATTAGAATTTGTACTTTTAATGAAATAACTTGAAATAAAATAAATTATAGATATTATATTTGTGAATTAATGGGGAATTTAAATTTTTGCTTCGGTTACAATTCTTTTCACCTGCGTAAAAATTGGGGGTTGATTGTAACGAAACAGGTCTCAAGAGAGCGTTCCGTCGTTCACAAATATAAGCAAACTTATCTTAATAAACTCAAAACTAAATACTTTTTGATTAGATGAAAAATTAATAAAGAAAAAGAGGAGAGTGACAGGAGAAGTCAGGGAGGAAGAAAGAAAATTTACGGCAATTCATTGAGAGGATGTTTTTGAGGCTTTTCAGGGAATAATCAGCATGAAAACCATGGAATGTTCAATTAAAAAACAAGGAATGATGAGAGCTGATGTTATCCATGACAATTGGCGAGTGTACACAATGATAATGAGCGGAAAATCGAGCTATAGATATGTGTAATCGTGAGTACTAGAATATGGGATTCTCCTCCTCCTAAGGGATGGAAATGAAGGAGGGTTGAGCACGGTTAGGTGCAGTAAGGGACTGATGATAAAAGGCAGGTCCGGCGGGATTAATTACTTTATTACAGCAAATACTAGATCTGCGTTTCATAGTGAGACAGAGGGTCCACTAAGCGGGAGCCAGATGGAAAGAGTGGCTTATACAAGCTGCGGATGAGAGAGCAGCGGAGTCTCCATTAAACCAAGCACACAAAGTTACTATGTGAGATAAAATTATTATAATTGTTGAACTGCTACTGTTGGGTGAGTTGCCAATATTTACCTTTTACGTTGTATGATACTATATAACTCTGATCCACAATCTAGCAATGATTATGGAACTAAATAAAAGTAAACCTTATCTCATATTATGGAGATTAGTGTAAGTTTGTTTGTTTGTTATGTTTTCACACTATGAATATTCAACCTATTATCATAGCATTTACATTGTCCGAGAAACGAAAGACATGAAGTACCTACTTTGATCCAGAGAAGGATTATTGTTCCTACGGGATAACAAAACAACTTTCTACAGTGAAAAAGCGGGTGAAAGCTAGTTATATTAAATATAAATTCAATATAAGATACCCCTTCTTAACCGTGGTACGGTTGTCAAAAGTAATGATTCTTCGGGAAGAATGAGCTGTTCAGTTCTATGATTCTTTATAAAATTGTCTAAGAAATGAGATTCTTTATAATCACATTAAATATTGTACCTAAGAGGTAACTGCTGATATATTTGATTAAGCTACTGAAGCTATTGAACCTACTATGACTAGCATGAGCAGTCTTTATCGTCACAATAAATCCTCACTAAGAAGAAAGAGGTATTTACAGCCAAAAATATGAGGCTTACTCCACAAAGACAAGCAAATGCAGTTCTTTTAGACAATCCTACGGGACTCTTGATGAAATATATCATTGAAACATTATATTATTTAGCAAAGCTAACATTTTAAGAATTGAATTTCTTGGATATTTTGTATTGTATCAGCAGACAAATAGCTGCTTCATTTTACCTGAAATAAAGGTTTTTATTAACCATTTAGTGATTTGATGCATTTTGCTGCAGATCACTCCTTACTTCTTTGCATAGCAAAAGACTTACCATAATATAAACAATAGCCAGTAATGAGGCATGCTCCCAATTCCAAAATGAAACTATGGTGGGGGGCTGTCCAGTCTGGTGACGAGGCTCACAGATTGCGCGGGGCGGAGCGCATCCTTTGCCATTTAGATTCAGTATGAGAGAGATAAAACTATTCATGACCACATGCCGGTCAACAGAGTCAGAATGAAAGAGATTTATCTATCGGAGAAGAATAGGTTTCACTGGTTGTTGCGTAGGTAGAGCTCCAATCCTATGCCTGATGTAGAGTCGGAATGAAAGAAATAATTCTACTCACAAGTCGATAAAAACTAAAGCTAGACTGTGGGAAGAATATAATAAATTATTTGTCAATCTTTATTACAAACTAAAAATATTAAAGTAAGTACATCGTTCAAGTTCTTTAGGATATCTAATACTTTATTCCCTAAAACCTAAGCTTATTTACATATTCTAAACAGCGTTATTCTCCTCATTCAAAACTAGGTGTTAGAATGTACAAAGATCAGGAATTTAATAGAAATGCTAGAATAAATATCGTTTCAAATGTCTTGAAAGATCCGTTGAGTTGCTACGTCCATTTCATAGAGTTCTAACTACTAAACTAGACGATTCACGTGGCCATAACAAATTAGTATTAGTAGTACATAGGTTCTTTATTAAGTTTGGCAGGTTAATAATTATTAGGATAGTATAGGAGGGGGGGGTTTTTACACCACCGACCGCGGGGCAAAACTCAAACGGTCAGTGGCTAGGGCTACAGAGAGAGGAACCTCCGCACAATGAATGCCGAGTCAAGGATAGCCGCCTTCTGTATCTGACCCTTAATCCAGCTGCCTAGCGAGAGCTTGATAATATATTATTATTATTATTAATTAGTCATCGCTGTCCCACTGCAGAGCAAAGGCCTCCCTTCCCTTCTTCCACTCTTCGTGATTTAACGCTGTGACAGGCCAATATCAGTCAAGGAATCTTTCATATTCGAGAGGTGCTCCCGCCATGGTCTATTACTTTACTCTTTGGTCCCGCCATTTTGACGCTCACTAGATAGCCTAGATTTAACATTCTGTATTCAAAATACTAGATTTTAATGTAGACTATCTTTAGTCTCCGTTTTGGAATAGAACAGCATTTGTCTAGGGAAAAGTGAGAACCTATTTGTCAAAAATTGCTTCTTTGTACAATGAATAATTAATAATTAGGGGAGGCTTATGTCAAGCAGTGGACTGCTATAGGCTGAGGATGTTGATGATGACTATGAATAAGGTCCTTCTTAATACTTGAATACTATGAAAGGTAATCCAAACATAAGGAAAATATTAGGTAAGTAGATTTGCGTAAAGGAACTCGTAGTAGTGGTTAAGCCTCGCCGGCATGAATATCGGCCGGGGGGTGGTAACCCCTCTTACGTGATTGAAAGAGAAATTGTTTAAAAGATTTTGAAGGCAGTTTTATTATTAAGTACTAGTATTATTAAGTATTATGAAGATATAACAACGATATTATATCTTTATCTGCCTACTCAACACTCAATAAAATCAATGTAAGGAATATATAGTCTTATCTTATTTTTCTATAAAAAAAAACTATGTTAAAGATCCATTTATGCCTTACACATGAATGCATTAAATTACTTCGACTTTGACCTTAGCTTGCCTGCCCGCAACTTCGTTTGTATGTATGCTTTTTTTTCTGGATAGGGAGATCTCCTAGCGGTATGAAATATACTTTACGACCTATTCTCATACCTAACAAATATTAAATAATCATAAAAATCAGTCGAGCCGTTTTGAAGGAGTGCAACCAGAAACACAGTGAAACGGAGATATATGAGATCGTTTATCTGCCTACAAAACACTCACAAAATCGAATTTGAGGAATAAGTTCATATTTTGAATGAAAGTCTTAACTTTTAGATAATATTATAAAATAATTTTCAGTGACAGTTTTGATAGATCCTTCTCGGATTAGTGTCTTGCAGAAAGATAGAGAACCTAGAGAAAATATCAACCAAGTTCAATATTAAACAGGCTTAGTAAATAGCAGGAAAAGTGTGATAGCTCACTGTTATTTGTTAACTCTTTGAACGCTGAAAACACACTAGCTCACGGGCACGTGATGTTCCTCCTCGTGCATGGTGCGGAGCGTGAGGTGCGAAGTCCGCAGTCAACATTTCAAAAAGGGCTATGCGCCCTAATCTTTTTGAAATGTTGACTTTGCATTATTAAAACCACGTATAACTTTTATAATGTGGTTTTATCAAACCCGGGAATAGCTTAAGGATCGATGGTAGCCAGTACTTGTGTTTAATTAAAAATAATGTCTGAGGCGGTGTTTCCTCGACAATAACCGAGTCCGGGGGAGATAGCTTGTTATATAAATTTCCCGTGGCTCCTGTGGGACGAGACGGGAGAATAAGGCGAGGAAGCGGTAGTGTGAGTATATTATACCCATTTTCTGGGTCGTCCTTCCTACAAATACGTTTTATGCGGAAGCTAGTCTGACTACCCTGCCATTGGAATCTAAGCCTTAGGCCTCCATTCCTAAAGTGTGTATTGAGTTAGGTGATTTTAGTAACGGTAAAAGGTACTTATTTGATTAGGGTGTCAGCCGTATCACCGCGAGTGTGCGCCGAGGCCCGAGGTTTCGGGTTTTGGATCAAATGGCGTATTTCGATTTTTTGCCAACCGCAAGTAATTCCATATTTTTATTTTCGCTGAGAAAATGGGGTGGATTGTGATAGTTATCGCTGATATTAGAATTCATGTCAGGTCCCATAGAAGCTCCTTCGTCTTTGGACCTCAATATATCATCGGAAAGGCGTTAGGAGCTGACGAATGTTAGTGTGCCCGGATATTTTTATGAAAGCTTTTCGTAAAGACGCACACAAGACTTGAAACAGTGATTTGTAACGTGCAGCAAGTAAAGTTTGGAGCGGTACATTCAATTGTTAGTGGCAAACGTGTGCGATTTGACTGCACGTCTGGTCAATATGAGTAAAAAAATAGCGAAATGAACGGTCGATCGATCTCCGCTGACGGCTCCCGGATTTTCCATTGGGAAATGAATTAGCCGAGAGCTGAAGCGGCGAATTTACATTTTTATTGACAAGCAATCTATTTTCCAGATGGCAATTGGAAGAAGGAATCTTTTATGCGGGAGCCACGCTCGCCCACAATGTGGTAGGAGCTTACTGTCAGTATACCTGGGACATACCCGAAAAACATCAGGATAATTATCAAATTCATACGTCACAAGAAAACTGGTTGAAAAACACTAAAGTTGTCCAATAAATAAGCTCAAAAAACCATCTGAATTGTGTATGATACATTTTATGAGAGTTATCAAAAAATCTATTCTTACAGAACAAAAAAAAAATAAAAAGTTAATAAAACATCGCTTTTTTCAAGCCCATATAGGATACAGACTTAATATCGTGCTGATACATCGGTTGGAATGCCAGGCTTTGAAAAACGTCTCCTAGAACTCCAAACAAACCTGCAAGTCGCCATGTTATATCAGACAGTCAACGCCCACCAAATTTAATCTATCACAATAATCTGATACACGTTCTATCATGCACCTAAAAGCTACCACAACTTCTCAAGTCCCTATAATACCTGAAAAGTCTAAATAGGAACTCAAAATCCTCAAAACGCCGCCGAAGAGCGCAGGCTCATCTACAAATTGAGCCGAAAACGCGAAGTAATTATTTAAACCGTCATATAAATTACTGCTCAACTTTTCACGCCAGTTTCTATGTGTGCAGCTCAACGCAGAGTTATAAGGAACTAGCTACAGAGCTTATTCAATCAACATCAAACTGCGTAGAAAAATGCAACAAAAATGCAAAGGTGCAAATTGCAAAACCCTATCCGGGTACATAATTATGACACCTACAAGAACCACCTAAGTCCTATATAGTTGAATGAATAGTCTAGCAATGTCTACACGCTACAAAGCCCAATATAATATTATTTTAAAGATTGTCAGCTATCTTTGATGTTAAATTTGAACTGGAATTCTTCGATGAAGAAAATTTTTCACTGATCGTTTTTTATTACAGTCGCCGTTGCTATAGCAGACGAAGAGCTGAATAAATACTGGATGACTGAAATTTTTCTCGTTTAATGATCCCTCATAATTATTATAAACAACATATCAAAAAATTTACCCAGATGCCCATTGCACAAAAATATGGATAAATAAAAGATATGGCACAAAAAAAATTCAATACTATTTATTTAGTATATATTGCTTTATAAGTTTTTATTTAGGTCAATAACAACATTAGTGTCATATTTTTAGCATAAAGTAATTTTTGAAATAATTACACAGATAAAATAAACAAAAAATAAATCCTGTACTAGTCAACTAGTACAAAGTAAAAATTGAAAAGTTTTTTACAGATCAAATATAATCTACAATGACCTCTGTGGCGCAGTGGGCGGAAGCCCTGAAACGCGGAGGTTAAGGGCTCGACTCCCGCTGCGAGACAATACGCTTATGTGATTTTCAAATATTTGTTTCGGGTCTGATTATGTCTATGAATAATGGTATTGTATTATGTAATTATGTATTTACAAAAAAATATAAGTAGTACCTATATCAGTCATGTGGTTCACATAAAACCAATGACAATATCCGACATTTTTATATTTTTTTTATCTGAACGATACGCAGCCAAAACTCTACAGGCTGTATACTCTATAACTATCTTTAGATCACTCTGATTTTAGGAGTGTATGAGTACAGTTGGTTTGCCTGTGTGTGTGTATCTCACCGTAGACTGAAAATGGTTCTATCATTTCATTCCTCCATCCTTTTTCAGCATTGTGTAACTTTTGTAGTAGTATGTAGTTGGGTAGCAGATGATTTATGTTGTGACGTGATTGTTTTGTGATTCTCTCGTTGTAAATACAAGCTTACATGAAAATATGTTCAATTTATTTTGCAGTAGTACAATATTTACGTAATTTCTTCTCTTTTTTATAATTTATTGACATTGAAAACACATTTTATTGTAGGTTTGACATTTTTTATTGAGGTTAATCGTCTTAAATTGTATTGCATAGAATTCTATAGCTAATTTCCATTTTGTAGACTCAAAAAAAGGGCTATATAAAAATAAAATTAACGGGACTTGAACCCGTCTAAAAAAGCCAGTAATACTAACAAACTATATGATTCAAGAGTAACTCAAAACATTGAAAGTCACATCATTGCAAGCAAAGTTCTCGTTTATCTGCAAATTCCCTTTAGACTACGCCCGAAATATCAGCATGAAACATATTTAGCTTTGTTCCCTTCTACGGTTAATCTGTCCCGTTTCCTCCTGTGTCAAGTGCAGATAGACTTTTTGGGGCAGCGGGCGAAGGGTGGTTTGGTGGTAGCCCCCCTGATGATGAAATATTGTACACGTGGTCTGATTTTGAATGACAACGTTTTGAGTATCCAAGACGTTGAGAAGATTTTGCAACGCTAATATTTGGTTAAGGTTCATTTTTATTTTGTTGGTTTTTAAGCTTATGTTTGAACTGAACTTTATTTCGATTTATGGGACTTGTGTTTTGAAACATAAGTAATCTCTGTGGGAAATAAATGTATCAACATGAAGAAGTAGATGCGTTATCCATATTTACCTAACTTAAATATTTATAGCCTTTAAAATCTACAAAAATATTGGTAAGTTCGAGATGTGCCAATTTCCATTAGTTAGAATTATTTTTAGCCTTACATGAAGTCAATTTTTTCTCATAGTAACAGGTAAATAAACATAAACAGGGCAAGGATGGTACCCAAAGGTCGCCCAGCCCGCGCGCCCTTGGCTGGCTTGTTTATTAATTCGTGCCCGATACCCGCCCGCCCGACCCAGCACCCGCCCTAACCCTAATGGGCGGGAAACAACACAGCTTTTAAATTCCAGCCTTTCCTAAAATTTAATCAAGTGCTTTTTTTGCTTTATGGCTTGTTTAAAATTAGCTTTATTATTTATTTGTTTGGTTAACTCCTATGTGTAATCGTATTGGAAAATCAACGATTATGGGGCTTCCTAATTTATACCGCAGCCAAAACTTTAATCTTGTGGAAGTGTATCGGCCAAGACCCTACTATTTATTCTTGTTTCTTATTTTCACCTTGCGAGTGGTAAATAAGAGAGTAGCTTACAAGTCCGTACAACGGAAACTCAACCTATTAAATGACAGGTTTGGGCTCACATTAGTTTGAAGGGATCTGTCGACGGACCGGTCGTCGCACAAGTCAAGAGATAAATTCGCCCCTGAGAGGAGATTTATTGGTTCTGCGGTACGCAAAACTGCGGGTAGGTAAAAAATCTCTATCGAAAATTGAATAGAAAAACCATTTCAGGGAGTTCTGGGAGACGTATTCTGTTGATACCTTTCGCTTTCACGGCTATCTTCGTTTTATTTATCAGAGTGGAGTTAAAACTGGAAGTGGTTGAAGGGGATCTTTACGATGAGTGTAAAAATCCCAATTGTTACGTACTAACTTTTTTGTAGTAGTAACAAAGGAGTAATAATTCTGAAGTAACTTGCGTATCATACGAAAATGGTATGTCAGTTTTCCATAGCAAAGTTAAGCAATTTATTCGTTACCTTTACCATCGTGACTTTGTAGGCCATAATATGACACCACCACCACCACCACCCCATTGGTGGTCAAATCCACCAGCTGTTCGGATGTCCGACTTTGCGGAGTTGTCACGCAAACAATATAACAACGCTTAGATATTTTCCTACAGGATTGTAAAAATGTAGATATTTTTGCTGATTATAGTCTTTAAACTATAGTGTTTTTATGCAGACTGTTTTGTACCTTTCTTAAATAAATCTATCAATTCTAAAATAATAATACGGACTGTTTAGGTTTACAATTCAAGGGCCTGATTCGGACGATTCGATATAGTTGATTCTATTAGATATATGTTACGGAAACTGTATGAAAATTTGTCAGTTCTCGCGATATATATGTAATAGAATAAAATATATCGAATCGTCTGAAATAGGCCCTTGGTGTTTACAGGTATATCTATTAGTCACTTCTTAAAGGACACTCTACCCAGATACTATTTGGATGGCTGACCGTTTTGGCATTTCGATCTGAGCGCTTTCGTGCTTTAAAAATATGTTTGTCCCGGCTTTTTCAGCCGTTAAACCATGTCGGAGATCTTTGGGCGGCCTTAAAACTCCGACACCTGAGTTGGCTACTAACATATACGAAGAAGAAGAAAAATGGGACCCAAACATAGTTTAGACAGTATTTTACACACATAGGCAGATTATTTTATTTTTAGAGTCTGTATTCTGAGTTATCTGAATTTCATGCCTAATAGAAATTTACGCTGACACACAAAATACCTTAACCCATTGGAAAACAAAACAGGTACCATTACATTTAACTTCCTGAAACAAAGACCATTAAACCGTTTTATGAGTTACAGCAAAAAACAAAACATGCTTGAACAGGCGACGGTTGATTATCGCGGAAAAAATCGTTCGTCGGAACCTCGACCCACGAATGCAGAGTGGTATTCTAAAATAGTAAGTTATAATTCCATTTTCTTAGCCATTTTTTCAGGCACTTGCTCGATCGCTATCTCACTCAATATGAGCACTTGTGGCTTAGATAATCTCAAAGAAATTACTGAGATTGTAATGTTTAAGAGTATTCTGGTCAATTTGTCATACTACCAAGTGTGTTTTCAGGACTAAAAGCGTTGAGGAAAAAGTCAAGTTATTTCTAGTTAAATAAATTCTGATCATTTGGTTGCACGAGTATAATGTCTGAAGGTATGTGATCAACATTTACAAAATGTAAAACATCATAATTGTATACGATCTATTTAACCTTATTGAAACTACGATCAAAAAATTCATTTGGGGTTTGATTTTTTTTGTTCATTTAAAACAAATATTTGCATGTTCTGTCACGGGTCTGGGTGTTTTATATGTATGATATGTATGTATTTACAAAAAAGGATATATAAATATATAAATATAACCACATGAATTATATACTATAGTATATAATTCATGTGGTTCCCATAAAACAAGCTCTGCTTAGTTTGGAGCTATACATGATGTGCGATAAATAATGCTTATTTATTTCACAAAATTATTTTACAATGAAAAAATGCTAGAATGCGTTGAATGTTAGCTGGTTGCAAAAAGTGGGCATGTATCAAACGTAATGTTTGGACTTGCCTCTGACTACCCCGTTAAGGTATCTTCAATAGATTTGTGTACTGAGCAATATCTGAAGATATCCATAATGGGGGAAAAGTCGTGAAGATGTTTGTTTTTGTTTGTTTGTATTTTTATTTTACAAACAATCCACCAATGTTGTACAACGTAAAAATTGGTATTCCTGGAGATATTCTTCTACATTTTGTGGTATCTCTAGCTACAACCCTGTACCTACATTCCCGTAATATGTTTGGGGATGGATCCACCCTCTCCGGTTTTTATTTTCGATTCTCCTTTCCACCCCGCGTGGACATACGTGCCGCAGCTAAGGCTTAGGTGCGTCAGGGTTGCGGCAAAGAGTAAGTAGGTACTGTGATCACAGAAGGTACATAGGACTGAGGACTGAATGCTCTGAGGGCCTTAGCCTTAGAATTAAATTTTACTGCCTTCACCTGTTTGTGTTTTTGTACAGCTGCGATGATGGTAAAAACTGTGCTATTTTGATGTGTATTCCCTTATTGTATGATCATGATGATGAGATGTTTAAAATATTATACACTTACTGTGTATTATGCAAAATGTTGACTACTGTGAACCGACAAGCTAACAGCTGTTTAAACGGCTATTCCGCTGAACTTTTTAACAACAGATTTTTTATAATTTTTTTGAGCGTTTTAAGATTCTTCGATCCAATATCGTCATACATTTTATTTTCCCCGATACCGTATCGGCATCTGATTCCGATATTTGGTCGGATTGATATCTTTCGTTCAATTGATATCTAAATAAATTTATTTGAGCTTGTAATTTTTTACATTTTCTGGTCAATATTTGGTGTTCCTAGTGTATTAACACTTTGAGTCCTGAAAACCACAAATGTGATTCTGCACGACGCCCGTTCGCCTCATCTTGCATGGTGCTTAGGGTCATGTGCAGGGCCTGCAGTAAACGTGTTAATAATTTACCTTAGTTTGTTAAGGTTCTCTAAACTGGACATTAAACACAAAATTACAGACAAACTAAAAACGAACAAAGAAAACAATCACAAGTGTATTCCTTCTATTATTTTTCCTTATATTTATTCTGTATATTATACCTTCTAGAAGAGAACACAACATCCACTACAAATAGAATTGTGGAATATCTACTCTCTAAATAATAGTTACAGATTATATAAAAAAAAAATTGGTTTCTAATAATATTTTTGCAATTATGTTGATTTAGGCAGTCTCTTTAAAGAAGAGACTGAACCTTACCTTATACCCTCTTAATAAGTTGGTGAATAGTTATTTTAATCATGTTTCATGTAACTGAGCACATGCCCATGTCCTATCCACCCTCATTTCGCTCGTCTTTGTCCCTGTGAATGAGGAAGTAGCATCACTTTTGTTCTGGCGTTGCGAGGGAACAATGCGTGCACAATATCCGATGTGTTTACACACCGTTGTAGTGCCTTTATATATGTGAGCCCTTAAAATAATACAGAATCTACAGGGAGGAACAGAAACATACTTATCTTTAGTGGACCTGCCGCAGTAGGATGATTGAAAGAGTTTTACTTTGCATTTATCTAAGAAGTATTTTGTGTATTTTCAGTTTTTTTATATAGCGTTAGGCCAGGTGTTAGTAGCCAGTTCAAAGTGTGTCAAAGCGGTGAGATGGCAAATGGCCTAGTCAAAGTGACTAGGATTAATAGCTGCCAGGTCCCACGGCTAGATCATACACAGACCAGACGAGATGACCTCTTAACAGTTACCACCACCACGCCAGCCTATATTAGTCCACTGCTGGACAAAGGCCTCCCCTAATTAAGGGGGATATGCCCATAATCCCCACGCTGGGCATGCGGGTTGGGGATCGCAGGGCAAAGCTTCTCGCACCACCGACGCTGCTGCCCGTCGGTGGCCAGGGGATTTAGCTGTGCAACAACGTGCAATCAGCAACAATTTGTCCAGTAATTAAACTAGACATCATTATCATCCTCATCATCATCAGCCAATAGCAGTTTACCATAGGCCTCCCTTAATGAGCAACATTGCGCATATAAACTTTGTGAAATGAAAAATCCATTGGTGCAAAGCCAAGATTTGAACTCACGACCTCCGGAACGGAAGTCCTCATCATCATCATCAGCCTATAGCAGTCCACTGCTGGCCATAGGCCTCACATAATGAGCGCCATTGCGCCCTGTCCTCGACTCGATGCATCCAGCGTCTACCAGCAGCTTTTCACAAATCGTCACTCAACCTGGCTGGCTCACGGTTTTAGACCACTTTGTAAAACACCTTCATTGTTCAAAAGGAAAAAAGAACTCATTAAAAAAACTTCCAAAATACAAACTTTACTAAACATGACAGGATTATGCAACGGTTTTGAATGGCAATAGCAACCTTCACAAGTCCGTGAACTATTACGTAACTGATTGTTACCTATAATCACAGTTTGTTTTGCTGTTATGTACAGTCAACGAAAGTATGGGTCCAGGGGTTTCAGCCGCCTCACCCGCTCGTGGCCCCTGCTAGCAACAAACGATGCTCTCGCGGCCGGGTGATTGCGGCATAACGCTGACGGGTAGCAGTGTTGGTGCGGAGAAGCAATATCCAGCGATCCCAACCCGCATGTCTAGAGGGAAGATTTTGGGCATGTCTCTCTTCTTATTAGGGGGCTATGTCCAGCAGCGGACTGATATACACTGGTGTTGGTATGCAAACAATATGTTAACTAGCAGCGGGAAAAGAACCCACAAACAAAAATAAACAGAAAAATAGGTACCTATATAGAACCTTAAGTGAAGAGTTCCATGACGCATGATTATAGTAGTATTTTGTATGATTTATTATATAATAAATTATATAATAAATCTATGTAGTCTTCTAAGTTCTTATTCCATTGATAAGTCCAAGTATCATCAGTAAGGCGGTGACTACCTTCCATCAGGTAGCCCGCATGTTCGTCTGCTAGCTTTGGCATAAAAAAAAAAAAAAAAAAAAGTAAGCAGCTTGGTGAACATTTTTAAGATTACTTATGGTTTTAGTTACACTGGTATCCTATTTATAAGTACTCTATTTCTATTTGCCTGTTTTTTTGTTGTTTATTTATAAATTTTCGGTTAATTTACTTGCTGACTGTTCATTATAAGACAAAATAGCAGTTTAAAAGCCGGTCGAATGCGTAACTATGACAATGGTTTCATAATAATAATTGGTATGAAAGTAGAAGGTATGGATAGTTGAAATGTGAGTCTGACGTAAATGAAGAGTATTATGTAAATAGGAAATTAAAGAGGTTCTGGGCTAAATATCACTATTCATCAGACAGCAATAAATGTCCCAAATTTCTAGCTATGACTATAATGTATATTATACTAGCTTCTACCCGCGGCTTCGCTCGCGTGGTAGGTACTGGAATAAAAAGTAGCCTATGTTATAATCCAAGTCACAAACTATGTATATTCTAAGTTTCATCGAAATCCGTTCAGTAGTTTTTGCGTGAAAGAGTAACAAACATTCATCCATTCATCCATACATCCATACTCACATTTGTACATTGTACTTTCGCATTTGTAATATTAGTAGGACTTACTTGTGTCCACGGTTTTGCTCGCGTGGAAAATATATAAAAAGAAGCCTATAACTTATACAGCTTAGAATTAAATCATCATCATCAGTCTAAAGTAGTCCACTGCTGGACATAGGCCTCACCCAGTGAGTGCCATTGCGCACTGTCCTCTGCTCGAATTAATGTTAATATTTTGTACATAATTTCAATTCTGTCCGTTCAGTAGTTTTAGCGTTACTATTCAGGTTTATATCATTAAATATTAGCGTTTCTGTACTCCAGATGGCTCGTTCTCAGTTATACCCTTCAAAACCCTACAGAACGTAGCTTAACCTGGCAAATACACCAAAACTATTAAACTTCGCCACAAATGCTTCATAAAGGTCAAGTTAGGTCGAAGGGTATTGTTAAATATAGGGTTGCATGACTATAGTCAATCAAATACTAACTTCAGTTCCGCCACCGAACGTCTCTTTGCCATAATTTTAATGTTTGACAAATATTTTGCAAGACACACTTTTTGACAAGTTGCTAGTTATGTACTTGCATTTGAATTTTCACGCACAACAGAAATCGTTTAATCTGATGCAGATGATTATAAGTACAGGTTGAAGTGACAAAGAGAATCAAGACTGACGATGGTTCGAAAAGGGTGGTGGGTGTAAGGCGTTTCAACATCCATCTATAGAACCCAAGCCAACCTCACTTGCCTGTGGTGCACCGTACTAATTATCAGGGCTTTGGCGGCGGACTGCTTGATGCGGCAAAGCGCAGCCTAACACTGGCACAGCTAAATCCCCTCGCCGCAAATTCTTGCTAGATTGAAAAAACAAAACCAACCTATATCAGTCCACTACTGGACATAGGCCTCCACTTATAAAAAATGAGTATATGCCCATAATCCTCGCCCTATACATGCAGATTAGGGATAACAGCGCTGCTCATATCACCGAAGCTGCTGCCCGTTGGCGGTTAGGGGATGTAGCCGAGCCGATGTTCGGCAACGTTATGCTGTAATCAGCCGGCCGCCAGTGCCCCATTTGTTATTGAGCAGGGTGCACCACGGGCAGGTGAGTTTGGTTTGGGCCGTGGTTGAATCCTATCGGGACACCTTTAAGAGCTACAGCTTCGAGCCCTTCATCAGACGATGAATGGTTCAACGATACACAAGCACTCAGGTGTTGGAACACGGTGTATTTTTAGTCGGTAGGCCGCTGAGCTTGAGACAGATAGTCACCCTGACGGAGAGCTCGACAGTTCCCTCTAAGTCTACCCAAGTTGGAGAACATGCGTAACGCATTTTCACACCGACAAAATAAAAGGGTTCTGAAGATGGAGGTTGAAACCTTTTACCCACCCGACGAGAGACTTTTCACGCAAAGCCAAAATTTATAATGGCGTTTACACGCCGACGTTAGATCGAAAGTTAGCTTCAATCTAATTACCTAGACAACGCTGATCTCACAAAGAAACTAAACTGAATCGTATCATGGTAATCTACAATCGCTTCGCACGCAACAGTGGATATAAAATATTTACACAGATCGATCACTGGCTCAGATGACGGCAAAATATGGCATTGTTACACTAGGCGTTGCTTTTCTCACGTATCCAGCCTTTCACTTACTATTACCAAACGTTTTACAAATATAAGCTATAGAGCTACTGGATCATCTTCCATTCAATTTTAGATCTTAATACTTTGAATTAGAAATGCGGGCTAGTTGAAGTAATTGATTGGTTAAGCTGGTAAAACAGTGGAATTATTGTTGTTGTCCATGCGTGGAAGTCATTTGTATGTATGTAGATTAGAGGTCAGCATACCGTTCTATAGAGAGTTGGTATATTGTCAGGTTGACACATGAATATTGTTGCACTAGTTTCGGATTGTAAAAGCTAGTAGAGATAAAGTGTTATTAATGATTTTGCAAGTCGTTAGTCGCCCACGTGGATGTAAATTCAGGATTCATACTAAATTCAGAGTCAACCCGTTTTGACTTAGTTTTTTGATAACTAAAACAAAAGCTGACAGAGACATAAAAAGTGTAGGTATGATTTTTAATAGGGCAATAATAGTACTATCAAGAAGAGGAATAAAAAAAAATGCTTTCTGTTTGTTGATGTGGAGCATCCTGTGCGATTTAACCTTTTTTATTATACTTGAAGATACAAATAGTACACCTGTTGTTTCGTAGGTCACGCATTTTTGGAACGTGCTCTACAATGCAACGTCCAGCGTCCGTCAACTTGAGGCATGAAGGTGTTAAGCCTCTTGTGCCTGTAATTTCACCGGCACCAAACCAAAACACGGCCAAAACAAAACAAAACCAAAACACCCTTCGAACCAAAACACGGCAATACAGTTTCAGGGTATGCACGGCGCTTGTACTTCCATGGATGAGCCCTTCACAAAGAACTGTAAAACTCTTCTTGACCGTTTTATTCAATTTAAACTGTTTCGAAAGTGTTATTAGAGCAACTGCTAATTTTTTATCACTTCCAGAATAGATTTCTTAAGATCAAACTTCTATGACAGTGACGAATTCAAAAGGGCAAGGAATCAAAGCGTTTACCTGCAAATTTTGAGCTTAGGGGTAGCTGCCCCTGTCACTCTTTATCTGATCTCAATGTAAAATGAACTGTATCACATTGAGCTTCGATTTAATGTCACTCATATGTTACCCTAAATAAAAATAGTATTTTTACTGTACCTAATTGCTATATAAGGAATGCAGACATACGTTATTTTAGCCATGTTAGAGAATAGAAATAATAAGTAATAAAACGATTTAACGTCTTAAACTTACGAATGTATGTAATTTAGCCAATATTTTTTGAAAAAGTTGATGTTAAAAGGTCATGGTTTTGTAATGTTTTTAACAATTTTGTATTTATATAGTCAAAGTGAAAGTTTCTTATGATAGCAATATGTTCTGTACCTTTAGGACGTCAACAAATGATCGTTTTTATTCTGCGCCCGCGCACCGGATGCGCAGTGGTTCCTGTGAGAATGTCGAACTCGATTTTTTTAACTACCAAAAAGCGGATGTCCTTCGTCCGACCGGTTTATGAAAGGTGTTGAACATATGTTTGTATTGTTTGAAACGATTATGTCTTCAAAATTATTTTTTTATTCGGCTGTACACCATCATCAGTGCCTAGCTACTTCTCTGTGGCAAGGAACTAATGCTGAGTCGAGGCCTTTTTCTGCTGTGGCACATAACTACATGTTGGGAAGACTTTGCATACTATTTAACTATTTTCTTTGTGGTGTGTATTGATTGTATCAGGGCGCGTCGCCTTTTAGTGGGCGAAGGACCGCCTGAGACACAGATGGTTGCAGGTTTGATTTCCTCCGTGAGACGAATGCTTTTGTGATTTGCAATTATTTGTCTTGGGTCTGGGTGTTTTTTATACGTATTCATTCATAGAAAAAGTATATAAGTATTGTATTAGTCATGTTGTTCCTTTAAGGAATCTTTTTTGGGGTTAAAATATGCTGTGTGATATAATCCAACATCATTTATTTATTGATTCTGTACCAAGTGGTTAAAAAAATAACGATTGTCTATTATCTTTTGTCATCGTCTGACAATAGATAATAGACAAACTGTTGAACGGTCTTGAGCTCTTTTCCCCGATTATCTGTAAACTTCGTAAACGTCCATCTGGTCCTTATTTCTAGATTATCAATTTTACTGCTATTGAAGATGTTCAACACTTACTGGTGGAATGTGTAAAGAAGGAACGACGGATCTTCGTCCTCTAAAGTTTGGGCTCGGTAATCAATTCGACCAATCCTAGAACAATCCGACTCAAACAAAGGAACTAAATCGCTACTTGCAGCCAATTTCAGATGACAAAGAGTACGGAAGAGTACAGGAGTACGTTGGGAGTAGAGTTTAAAGGGAAGTTTATCCTGCAAATTCATCGGTTTTGTTTAAAGTATGTAAAGGATGTAGGATTTTTTGTAAATATTTTATCTCAGGCATAATGCGAGACAGCGAAATCTTTCAGCCAGTTTTTGAACACTTTAGTAGTTAAGTTAGTTAAAAAGTAATACTTAAGTTCGTGAAATTTTATTTTGAATTGTAATTAATTTTATTTATGCGATTGGTTAAAAAAACCTTTTTCAGTGCGTATATATACATAAAATATATATTATATTTGTCTGTAAATATTTGTTGTAATCTATTCCTGAGCGTATTATAATTGGTAGAGCACACTTACTGTTTCTTCGATGAATTTATTTTCACACTGACGACCTCTGTGGCGCAGAGGGCGAAAGTCTGCCTGGGACACAAAAGGTTGCAGGTGCAATTCCCGCCGCCGGACCAATGTTTGCATATTCTGCAAATATTTGTCTCTGGTCCGGGTGTTTTTCTATGTGTATGTATTTCACCATCATCATCATTTCAACATTTATCGACCCATTGCTCGGCATAGGCCTTCCATTGATTATGCTACTTGCCTCGATCCTGCGCTATTCTGAACCAGGTGCCGCCGACGTTCTTTCTAATATCGTCAACCCATGTTGCTGGAGGACGGCCCCTATTCCTGTAGCCACCACCACCAGATTTTGGTATTGGGGACTCGGTCTAAAAGTGTAATGCCAAGCATGGCGCGCTCCATGGCTCTCTGTGCAACACTGATTTTGTGCACAACCTCCTTCGTGAGCCGCCATGTCTCAGCACTGTAAGTCATGGTTGGCAGGACACATTGGTTAAAACATTATTTATTTATTTATTTAAAGTTCTTGCTAGTGCGAAAAAATTTTCATGTCAACCAACTGGTCAATCAACTTAATACTACTTCCATTTTTGCATATTGGCGTGGCTCGTTGATGTCTTTTGTATGAAGATAAAATGATCATCATCATTTGAGAACGGTTTGACTGATTATTTTGTTTTGTTCATAATTGCCAGGACAATATGCATGGATAAAAATTTGTGATATCAGTTCACTAACAGTGCTTTCTTCTGGGAGTTTTCTTTGAACTCTAGAATTTATAGAGAAAAATTATTCTGTCGGTACATAGACATACTCTGTCAAAGTTGCTAAGGTTAAGGTAAGGTTGCTTCACCATAACCACCAATTATTGATTTAGTGGTCATGGTACTGCACGTATTAGAAGAAGCAAGTCTGCTGGCTTTTGAATATTATGACATTTCTCTTATGGCTCCATGCAAACGTCGGCCATGTAAGAAACGATCCAGAGGAAGATCTTCAACCAAATGCTCTGACCAGCTTAGAGACAAGGAAGCTTTATTCTACAGCGTGGTGCACCACGCTGTAGAACAAAGATGGCTACAAATCGGAGTCGCTGGAAGGCCGTCCACGCCTGCAGAACATCGCATGGTGATAACGATCATCAGAAATGAAGACTAACAGGTATCATATATTTTGTGTTAGTAGCAGGCTGCTCGTTTTAAAAGGAAATAATAGTGAGGTCAGGTCTTAGTGAAGGACTTGTCTGGGGAAGTACTACCACTATGCTTATTTCTGCCTTGAAGCAGTATTGAACGTAAAACAGTGCGTCGTAGAACACGTTCCTAATATGAAAGATCTACGTCGCAGTTTGTTATAGGTTTAGGTTTGCCACCTGACATCAGATTGGGCCATTGCTTCTTCCATCTCCAAGTTGTACACAACAAAACATACATACATCATAGGCTGATAAACACATTACTATGCTTTGCACCGCGCAGTCGGGACCCATATCGCTTAGCATATTTTTTAGTTCAAAAGTTTTTATTTATTTACGTTTTTTCTGCTCCTTTTATCACATAAAAAGAAATGAAGAAAAAATCATCTAATCACCTAATTAAAAAATTTACATAAAAATCATTTATTGACATAATGCAATTTAGTTATGTTAACAATAGTTTACAATATTTTATCTTAACTTATTTATAATAGGCTAGATGCCTGAAAAATTCTAATTAGTCCGTCATTTACATTATCAAAAAATATTGGACACGTACTTTTTCTTTTGTCAATTAAACAAAAAATGACAAAGATATAGTTGAAGTGTTCCGCGTGACGTCACGGGTAAGTACACTTTTTACATACAAGTGACGTCACGAGCCCCCACTCCCGAACTTTGACGCTCTATAACTTTGTCAACTTCCATTGATTTTAAAAATAAAAAAATACGTGTCCAATATTTTTTGATAATCTAATCGACGGACTAATCATAATTATTATTTTCTACCCAGGCATCATCCCTAAATACTTGTCAGATTCCTCACTAGGCTAAGGCTGTATCGAGAAAACTTGGTACGATACATCAAACGTTTTACGCTCAGTAGACAGTTAATTACAAAGGAAAGTATAACCTCTCATTAATCGGTTTTGTTTAAAGAAAAGGATGAAAGAGTTTTTGTAATTAAATAATTGTCACTTTTAATTTTTATGTAACTCCAAATTATGCCATAAATTATTTATTTTTCCATAGATAAAACCTTTGTTTAACTTATTTTACTTTCTTTCATTTTTAATGTCAGCTTACAAATTGGATCATACTGATAAATAGGTATGGGCTTAATGATCAAGATGATCCTAAGCATTGCATTAAATGGTACTTACTTTGCATTTTACGAACATGTTGTAAGTATCTCATGCATCACCCCATTTTCACCTAGTTACCTACATAATAAGGACTATTTTTGTACATTATTATGGTCGTAATTTAGACTTGAGCACCTGTCGGACTCACCTGCCGATTCGCAAAGAAATGCGTGTGACTTCTCATTTGCCAAGTAAATATGTATTCTTAATACGTCTCGCACATAGACGCGACCTGCGGCTTCAGTTGCAGTTGGGGCTACAAAAAACATCTACGATGGCGGTCTTTACTTAATAACAAATAACAAACAGCAATAAATTTTCTCATCAGATGTCAGATAAATGGTTACCCATTGAATTAAAACAAATGAATAAAATAGCGTGTTCTATTTTTAAATTACAGTAAAGTATCTAGTTCTGGACAGAGTGCAACGGCGCTGAAGGTTAGCCTTTGTCCAGAAATGGACTACTTTAGTTTGATGGTGATGATGAAAGTAACTAACAGTAACCGTAGATTTATAAATTCAGCCTTACAAGAATATGAATTTCTAAACAATAACACCAGCCTATACAGTGTACTGCTGGACATACACCTGCAAGTTCTTGACTCCTAGGCTTGCAAGACAAGGATGTGCTCGATGATGGGGCGAGCTTTCCCAAAAGTAACATATTGACTCTCTTTTTGAATCAGTTAGGATTGTATATATTAGCAATGCGCATTATAAATATTGTTTATTTATTTATTTTACGTGATGCTTAGTTATTTGGTTAAGAAATTAAACGCTTTTATTTTCATTTAAAATTAATTAAATATAAATTTATATAATGCGTTATTCCCACTGTGTCACTATGAAGGTTTTAAAACACAAACAAATAAGCATGGCCGTAGTTTCTTGAACCAATTGTCTAAAAAAAGATATATTTTATTCAGTGGTGTGCGTGCTACAGTGGCACTTGGTAAGTTTTATATTCCTCTATTTGTTCACTGCTGGATTATCACTTACCTGTGGCGGACAGGCTCTTGCATTTATGAATATTTAATACAATATTCACAATTTACCTCACTAGTATAAAGACGCTCAGCGAGCTTTGGAGTGAGCTATGCTCGAAGTTTCTTTGAAGGATAAGATCCGCTTCGAGACTATTTGCCATAGAACTAATGTTGTCGACATAGCTCAGAGCATTAGCAAACTGAAGTGGCAGTGGGCTGGCCATATCTGACGAAGAACTGATATTCGTTGAGGTATAGAGTTTTTGGGTGCGTTGAGCTGAGGACAGGGTGCAATGGCGCTCGTTAGGGCAGGCCTATGTCCAGCAGTGGACTGCTATATTCTGATGATGATGATGATGACGATGAATTTACCTCAAACATAATTTGTTACAGTCTTCCCCTCTTTTCACTAGCTCAACAAGAAACGCAGACCATATTTTAGTCTGCAGTCGGCACGTTGATCCCAGTCTTCAAGCGGCCGGATTCTTCAAGTCAGTCGGATGTTGGCCTTTGGGTGGCTTAAAAATCCAACACCAAAGTTGGCCACGAGCTCATACGAAGACGGAAGAAACTTCATAACGACCTCTGTGGCGCAGTGGGCGAAGGTCCGCCTGAGACGCAGAAGGTTGCGAGTACGATTCCCGCTGCGAGACAAATGTTTCCATGTTCTGTAGATAATTGTCTCGGGTCTGGGTGTTTTCTATGTATGATATGTATTTACAAAAAAAATATGTGTAGTATATCAATCATGTGGTTCCCATAATACAAGCTTTGCTTAGTTTGGGGCTACATGATGCTGTGTGATTACGTCCCGCATTATTTATTTATTTATTCAAGTAAAAATAAATACTAACACATTTTTTTATTTAGTTGGAACCTGAACACTTTAAATCATAATTTATTTTTTCAATTTACTTACACCAATTCGTAATACAAACAAGCAGATACGAATTGGCAAGAAATGTTAGTTAGTTTATACGTTTTTATGTATTTATTACAATTATTACTCTTAACTATTAATTACATTACTACTACTACTACTATATACTCAAAAACAATGTGATATACTATACTATATTACATTGTTTTTGAGTCAAGTATCAAAGGCAGGAATCAAACTAAAATATACATAAAATTAACCGCCGAATGCTCGCTTTCCTGACAACTTTTGAGTGGATTGTTAGAAAAGGTGGGTGCACACGGCCGGTAGACAAAAGGTGTTCAGCCACGTGCTCCCGCAGATGTCGTTATAACCACCGGCACCGATGCCCGACAAATCGATAGTGTGCGCTTGACCTTAATATTGATACGGTTGTAATTTCATTTGTGGTTTGGTTAGCTGGCTTTTTTGTCATGTTTCTTTATAATTGGATAGAAGATTTTATGGATCTTATTGTTTTTAAGAATGATTCTGAAGATGAAACCTGAAAGAAATATAACACTAATATTATAAATGCAAAAGTTTGTATGCGATTTAGTATGTTTGTTCTACTCAACTCTGTAACGGTTGAACGGATTTGGATGAAACTTGGAATATATATAGATTGTGACTATGATTAAGTTAAATATTTGTACGCTCGCTATTATAATTGTATTATAATAGCTTAATAGCAATCATAGACCGATTGGTGGCTGAGAGACGGACATAGGAACCAGCAACCTCCTCCAGCAAGATGGGTCAATGATATCAGTAAGACCGCTGACGGCCATGGCTCAGACTAGCGCAGAATCAGTGCCTATGCCCAGCAGTGGATCGAAAATAATAAATAATAAATCAATTCTTTATTGACAAAAAAGAAAACAGGTTATTGTACATTTTAAAAAGTAAAATGTGAAAAATAAAATAATATTAGCCAGTGCACTTTGAGTGTTGTATACAATTTTATAACAATGTGGGGTCCTTAAACTATGTATACTATATATACAAAACTTGTGTTTTAGGAGTCAGTGTGAATGACCCAACGTGGGGATTATAGGTGCCATTTATTAGGGCAGACCTTTGTCCAGAAGTGGACTGATATAGGCTGCTGTATGTGTGTGTGTGCGTGATGATAAACCCGCATAGAGTACGATACAACCGCAACCAACCCGCAGCCGTACTACACCCGCATACTGTCCAAAACTCCATACAGGTGTAAACCGCAAACAATTCGGCTATCTCATCATAATTAACTGGAAGTAGGCGCCTAGTTTATGACTGCGTCAATTATGCCCGAGCATATCCTAATTACTGGAATGGCATTAGCTCGATGTGGAGGGGGTGCAGTAGGGTTGTTACCTTGTTTTTAGGCATCCTCTGTTGCTTAGTAATAAAATAAAGAAACATCAATACTCATTTTTTCCTAGTAAGGATATCTGTCACAGACTGAAACTGACCTCATAGCTCAGTTGGTAATTCTGCCGTAGGTCGCGGGTTTGATTGCTGCTGAGGACAGAAATTCGTGTCGTAAATATGGAGGTGTGTTCTGTGTCTGGATGTTTGATGAGTATCTATGTATGTTCGTCAATCTTGTTACCCATAGGTTGTGTTTGTTCACAGGTTCTGCCTAGTTTGGGATCTGACTGTGTGTGAGATATCTGAAGATTGGACTAGCTCATCGCCCACCTGATGTTAAGTATTAATCATTACTTATAACAGAGTATTGCTTCTTAGGTCACACATATTTGGAACTGCGACGGAATGGAATGCTTTGAGTCCATCAACTTGAGGTGTTAAACCTCATGTCCTTATAACACCCACACCTTTCATACCAAAACACAGCAAACACAGCAATGCTGCTTCACGATAGCTTCTGTCCCTATATAAGGCTCAAGTCCGATCCTGTATAGAGTAGTGCAGCTACCTTTGTGATGGTTCAGCCAAGTATCAACTTGGAGCACTAGACTCAGTTGGATGCAAGGCTAAGAGGGTCATTGGTCAAGAGTATAGTCACTTTTTTCATCCTAAATCAAAAACTATGAATGTTATAATAAAAATAAAAACGGATTTTTAATGTTCAAATCAAGCCCTTTTATTTGATACCCCATTCGACCTACCAACCCATTTCTTATTTTGGATCTTTTGGGGATGAAAATGAAAATGTTTTTGTATTGTTTTACTGGAAATCTTATTCAGTCAGTGCATTTTAAATCTATACCAAATTTCAAGTCGGTAGCTTATGAAGTTCATAAATAATCAGCTGTGACAGACGGACGCACGGACGGACAAAGCGGCACCATAAGGTTTTTTTTTTATACTACTAAGTTAGCAAACAGGCATACGGTCCTCCTGATGGTAAGCGGTTCCCGTAGCCTATGGACGCCTGTAACATCAAGAGGTATTACATGTGCGTTGCTGACTCTTCTAAAAATTTAAAAACGCCCTTTTTGAAACGCTGCATATTTTAGTCTCTTGGGGAAAACCTCGGCAGGGAGACCATTCCACAGCTTGATTGTTCGCGGGAGGAAATTCCTCTGGAACCTCAGTGTGAGAAGATAAAGATTTGTTTGACCGGTTCGGTAACGTCACACTGAAAAAGACAGAAATTGGCAAGGCGGTAGTACGTCCCCGGATACGCCCGTCATAAAGAACTCTACTACGTTGTATCTAAATATTAACGAACTACGAATTTAATTTGTAAAGGTGCGTATTACATACAAATAATAAGATTGATTCCATCTTGAATACAGAATAATATTACCAATTTTAAAAAAAGTCCAAAAATTACATGTCCTGTAAAAAAGTTTTCATTACATAATTTCACCGCAAACCTTTGGGTCATCACACCTTTTTTTCATGCCAACCCTATTGTAGGGTCAAGGGGGCCACCCACGTGCCATGAAACGCTGATGTGAACCTGTATGTAATTATGTGTGGGTAAACATTATACAATGTACGCAAAGCGATTTACCATTGTACTAATTAGCACTGATTGCACATAAAGATGGTATGAAATATGCTTCTGGTGAAATGAATATAGCTTCATTATTAGTAAAATAGTAGCTTTTGTGAAGCAGAGTTATTGCTAGAGATTTTCTGTTGAAAGGGCAATATTCATAATCATGAGCCAATAGCAGTTCCACAGCTGGACATAGGCCTCCCTCAATGAGCTCCATTGCGCCATGTCCTCAGTTCATACTTTACTCAGGCAATATACTTACCTACATAATAAACCTAAGAGGGTTACGAGAATTTTTACTTGCCAAAATTTTTCTAACATTTTTTACCTTAGACATATGGCAAGCGGCACGGATTAATACGTTTGACCTTGAATGCGCAAAACATATTTTTTCAATTTTGTATGCGTTGTTGTTTTTCTTGTTCTGCGCAGTATCCCCACCATTTTAGCTCAGGCTTTTATACTCATGCCAGGAGCTATTAGTAGGATAAGGAATAATTTTCATGAAACTAAATTAAAAAAAAACTGGAAACGTTTCATGATTTATTGACAATCAACGCACGGCCGCATCATATTCGCTAAGCGAAAAAGCTCTAATGACGCTCGCCGCGATATAAGTGTTACGTGAAACTAACGTGAATTAAATGATTCATATTGAAAAACGGAAATTTTGCGTATCGTTACATCGGTAAAGGCACCGATGGCGTTTCGACTCACTAAAAGAGCCTTAGAGACGTATGAGTCAAGTGAAAAGTTGCCATTTTACAATATAAATTATTGTTTCATTCAAAATCATTAAAAAACACAAAAAACCTTAATCTGTTCGCACTTTAATTATAGCCGGTAAAACCTCACAATGTGTCGTCTTCGTAATTAAGTGAAGAAGGCGTTAGGCTTCGAGAATGTTCGGATCTCATTTCCATGCAAATGAGGGTAGTTGTTACACACTCCATGATGGCTGATTCATATTGATCCTGTGGAGCGTACTTCGCTTGCAATTTTCAATATTTTACTCTAGCATGTTCACATATTGACGATAAAAATGTCTTCTATCTTGACAACGACTGATGGCGGATCACCGGCTTAACACCGGTACAGCTAAATCCCCTGGCCGCCGAAGGGCGGCAGCGTCGGGGGTGCTAGAAGTTGTGCCCTGTGATGCCGAACCTGCATACCCAGCGTGGAGCTTCGGCATCACAGGATTATGGATATATCCCGCTTTATTAAGGGAAGCCTATGTACAGCAGTGGACTGATATAGGCTGGTATAGTGTGGTGACAATAGAGGACACTACGATAGCTTGCCTCAGTCGTAACGTAACACTCTTGGTAGAGCGCTAGTGGTCATTATGTTAGGACGGTGGCCTCAAAATCCTGTCCCATGCCTCTCACACCACCGCTTTTCTGGCGCTCTCGGTTATGGTAATATCAATTGCAGTCTTTATTTGGTCAGTCCATGTCAAGGATTATCTGCCGCGCGCTCTCTTGTCCTCGAATTTCCCCTCTACCACCAAGTACTCAATGAAGACTTCCCTTCAGCGTGACACGTGTCCAAAAAAGTGAATATCATCATCATCATCATCAGCCTATAGCAGTCCACTGCTGGACATAGGCCTCCCCTAATGAGCGCCATTGCGCCCTGTCCTGAGCTCGACGCATCCAGCTTCTACCAGCAGCCTTTCGCATATCGTCACTCCACCTGGCCGGAGGGCGTCCTACACTACGTTTGCCGAGCCGCGGTCTCCACTCAAGAACTCGTTTACCCCAACGGTTATCGGTTCTTCGGCAGATATGACCAGCCCACTGCCACTTCAGCTTGCTAATTCTCTGAGCTATGTCGACAACTTTAGTTCTATGTCGGATAGTCTCGTTGCGGATTCTATCCTTCAGAGAAACTCCAAGCATGGCTCGTTCCATAGCTCGCTGAGCGACTTTAAACTGGTGGACTAGCCGTACTGTGAGTGTCCACGTTTCGGCTCCGTATGTCATGACGGGTAGGACGCACTGATTGAAAACTTTCGTTTTCAAACATTGCGGTATGGGTGACGAGAAGACTCGACGTAGTTTTACAAATGCTGCCCAACCCAGCTGAATCCTCCTCTTGGCCTCCTTCTCGAAGTTGTTTCTACCCAACTGCAATATCTGCCCGAGGTATGTGTACTCCGAAACAACTTCAAGAAGGTGTCCATTAACGACGACAGGACTCGGATCAATTCGGTCATTGACCATGACTTTGGTCTTGTCCAAATTCATGCCGAGACCTATCTTTCGCGAGGCTGATGCTAGGCCGTCCAGCATCCGTTGCAGCTCCTCCAGCGACTCCGCCATTAGGACTATGTCATCGGCGAATCGCAAGTGTGAGATGTGCTCGCCGTTTATGTTTATGCCCATACCTTTCCAGTCCAGCGTCTTAAACATATCCTCCAACGCGCTTGTGAACAGTTTCGGAGATATGACATCTCCCTGTCTCACTCCGCGGCGCAGTTGGATGGGTTTAGACTGCTGGTCCTGTACTCGGACACTCATAGTGGCGTCTTCGTACAGACATCTCAACACTTCGATATAACGATAGTCCACTTGGCATCGCTGCAAGGATTCCAGGACAGCCCAGGTTTCAACAGAGTCAAAGGCCTTCTCATAGTCCACAAAAGCCAGACACAGGGGCTGATTATACTCTTCGGACTTCTGTATAATCTGCCTCACTGTGTGAATGTGGTCTATGGTGCCATATCCTCCGCGAAACCCGGCCTGCTCCGGTGGCTGGAACTCGTCGAGTCTTCTGGCGAGACGATTCGTAATGACCCTAGAAAACAGCTTATAGACGTGGCTCAGGAGCGAAATAGGTCTGTAGTTTTTAAGAAGAGTCTTATCACCCTTCTTAAAAAAAACAGAACCACCAAACTCTCGTTCCACGCCTTTGGAGTTCTCCCACAGTGAAGGACGGAGTTGAAGAGGTTCTGCAGTTCCTGCACAACAGGAGCTCCTCCTGCCTTCAGAAGTTCTGAAGTGACTCCGTCTTCACCGGGGGCTTTTCCATTTTTAAGCTGTCTCAGGGCCAGTACGACTTCGTCTTGGCTGATATCTGGCAGGTCGTCGGTGTAGTGGCGGGTGAGGGTGGATCTGGAATCGTGGTTGTTACGTTGGGGGCAAGGAGCATGTGCCGTGTACAGTCGGCCATAGAAGTCCTCGATCTCTGATAATATCTCCGGCTTTGACAATACGGTTCGGCCATCGTGTGTTGTTAACTTCGTCAGGTGGCTCCTGCCAAGCTGCTGAGTGAATACTTTGGACCCTCGGTTTCGCTCTATTGCCTCTTCAATGAGGCGTGTGTTGGAGCTCCGAAGGTCGCGCCGTATCATCTTCGCAATTTGCTTGTTCAGGTCTGACCTCTCTGACGAAGTGGTCTGAGTGGTTTCCCGTCTTTTTGTCATAAGCCGAAGAGTCTCATCTGAAAGTTTGGACTTCTTGCCTTTAGGCTGCATTTGGCAGAATTTGATGCCCTCGTCCCTTAGCGCTCCAACCACGTTCTGTAGGGCCTCATCAACGTCATCGGTGGGTTTCACGGCAACAAATCAATCACCGAGAAGCTTCTGAAACTTCTCGGTGCCCGCCATGATCTGGAGTAGATTGGGTCGGAGCGTGGACTTCATCAGACGGTTTCTTTCCAGCTTAAGATTGATATTCAGAGAGCCTCGGACAAGTCTGTGATCAGATCCGGTATTGAACCTGTTGATCACGGAGACGTCTCTGAATATGTGCTTTTTATCCGTCATGATGAAGTCGATCTCATTTTTGGTCACAGCGTCGGGGCTTCGCCACGTCCACTTCCTGTGGGGCTTCTTCTTAAAGAACGAATTCATTAAGAAGAGCCCCTCCTTCTCTAGGAAGTTGACGAGCATTTGCCCCCTGTGATTTCTACTTCCATAACCATGCGGGCCCACTCTGGATTCGTCGCCAACTCGGACTCCCACTTTGCCGTTAAAGTCCCCCATAACAACGTTGAAGTGAGCCTTCGTGGTGTTGTGCAAGGCTTTGGATATGTCCTCGTACATATCCTCCACTTCATCATCCAGGTGTGCCGAGGTCGGTGCGTAAACCTGAATGATCTTCATACTATACCGCTTGGATAGTCGAAGGATCAGGTACGCTACCCTGGTCGACACACTGGAGATTTCTAGAACGTTGTTACAGAGGGCCTTATTGACGAGAAACCCTACGCCACCCTGTGATGTTTGGTAACCCTCGCGGAAGTATATTAGATGGCCCGAGTCTAGGGTAATAGTGTCCTCTCCCTCTCTACGGACTTCACACAACCCCAGAACATGCCACTTAATGTTCTCCAGCTTCACTTCCAACTGCGCTAGATGTTCATCGAGCCTCAGAGTGCGTCCGTTGAACGTTGCCAGGGTCAGTTGTTTCAGGTAGCCAACGGTAGCCCGGTGATTGTTCGCACCCCTTGCCCCGCCGTTACCATGGCCGCTACCTGTATGGCCAGGAATAGCGGGACGGCCGGGAACTGGGGGCCATTTTCTATTTGTGCTTATCATGAGGGGGTTCATGCCCATAATCCCCACGCTGGGCAAGCGGGTTGGGGATCGCAGGGCACAGCTTCTCGTACCGCTGACGCTGCTGCCCGTCAGCGGCCAAAGGATTTAGTTGTGCCGATTTAGGCTGCGCTATGCCGCATTCAGCCGGCCGCCAGAGCCCCGTCCGTTAGTTAGCAGGGTGTACCGCGGGCAGGTGAGGTTGGCTTGGGTTCCCAAGATGGAGGTTGGGACCCCTTACACCCCTAAAAAAAGTGAATATGCGAGACCGTAATATGATTGAGAGACGCTGTTTGACGAATTCTCGAAGTATGGACTGATTTTTTCAGAATTGGATAGCTCAGTGGAGAGCAATTGTATGAAAAATGCACTCTTTGTTCACACTACGATCAATCTACTATCGTTACGATACACGACATACTCGCGCACGCTATGGGTTGACACAGTGAATATGTTCCAAGTATTGTAAGTCATGGTAAGTCGTAGTCTAAGTAGAATGAATGTACTTTACTTACCCTTGACTTTCAATCCGGAGTCATATCATATTACTATTGACTTACCGACGACCTCTGTGACGTTGCGGGCGAAGGCTCGCCTGAGACGCAAAAGGTGTGGGTGCGGTGCGGGTTCTATTCCCACCGCGAGAAATATGTTTGTATGTTCTTCAAATACTTGTTTCAGGTTTGGGTGTTTTCTATGTATGTTCTATGTATGATGTTTATTAGTAGTATATCAGTCATGTGATTCCCAAGGAACAAGCTCTGCCTAGTTTGGGGCTACATGATGCTGTGTAATAGTGTCCAGAACTTATATTTTTAATATTTTATTCATCTGGAAATGCTTTTTTATTTGTGGGAAAAAGTAATAGGAAAAAAACTCTTATCGTGAGCAGTGTCGCATAATGGGAGGTTACATTTTTGATAAGAATACCATGGGATTCAGATAGATCTTAATAACTCGGCTCGCCTGAGGCCTGGAGTAGCCGGACCAACGAACTAAGTGCACTTCAAGGAGCTAATGATGAAAGGGTTACCTTATTTCCGCTCATAATGTCAACGATGTACTCTACGTTTTATTTAAAAAAAACTGCCCAATTCAAAAAACAAGTATATTTTTCTTCTCTGCTAACATAATAATAAAAGTCAACTAAAAATCTACGAAACAGAGAGGGTGCGCAGGGCGTTGACCAAACAGCGGGTGGCTAAAACGTTAATCTTGTACTATGCTTGGTTCTAACGCCGGTCAAATTATATACGTATTGATTGAATAAATTAGATTGTAGTGTCGCAGAGTGGAGATTGTTTTGTAGTTTGTTCTTATAGTTATTTATCAAAGATATAGAAGATGAACGAAATAATCATTAAAAAAAAAAAAAAAACTTTTATACACTGGAGAATTCAAAAAAAGGCAGCATGGATTTACACAAACAAACAACCTGAGGTGAGCCTCAAATGCATATTAACGTCTCCGTTCCGTCGTGGGTAATAAAGAGAGTATTGAATATTGACGACCTCTGTGTGTGAAGGTCCGCCTGAGACTCAGAAGGTTGCTGTTTCGATTCCCGCTGCGGGTCAAATGTTTGCATTATCTGCAGGTATCTGTCTCAAGTCTGGATGTTTTCTATGTATATTACGTAAGTATTTATAAAAAAAATTATGTAAGTAGCACTTCAATCATGTGGTTCCCATAATACAAGCTCTCCTTACTTTGGGGCAAAACAAACCATGCCATGTTATGTATATTTTTCTCAAATTTTGATGCGTTGGAGTCGGTCTATATTCAGTAACAAAGAAAGACTAGATAGACTAGCTAGAGGTCTTTATATTTTATTTAAGGGTTTTTTAACGCCCTGCACACGTAAAGTTCGGACCGCGGGAAACAGCACGCGCCATTCCAACCCGCACTCCGAAACGTACGTGTAGAAGCGTGGGGCTGACAGTCCGATCTGGAATGTCGACGCGAAGGCAAATCTCACAGTTTTAATCGCGCATCACGTCAGTGATCAGTCCCAGATGCGCGGTCCGATCTTTACGCGCCATTAGCACGACAGTTTGATCTGCAGTCCAAACCGTACAGATCGGACTTCGGTTTGGAACGCAGTCCCGATGCGCAGTCCTATCTTTACGTGTGCAGGGCGCTAATGACTTCGTCTTCATAATCTGGACAAGTTGAAACCGAAGAACTAGTTTGGTACAAAAAGAAATCGTGTATGCAAGGTTGAAAGTGATAGAATAGGGTGAGATTTCCAACGAAATTCCAGACTCGACTTACACTTGACGTCACAGACCAGGCAAAATACACAGGTGAATTCACAACCTATAATCGAATTAGGTCCTCGCATGTATTCGCATATTAATTATCTGAAAGCCGATTTCTTAGAAGAGGCTGCCGTTATAATCGCGGCATGAAATTAAGGTAACAATTTTGCAGAAGATTGTTCATTTTCTTACCTTTTTGTAGTATCCTAAAATAGTCACCTAAATATTTTTTTTTTATTGTACTTGAAGATGGAACAACCACAAGGCCCACCTGATGTAAAATGGTAACCATGACCTATCATAAAGCATTGTAACGTAGATGACATTTTTTTGAACGTGCTCTACGATGCAACACCCTGCGTCTATCAACTTGAGGCATGAAGATGATAAGCTTCTTGTGCCTATAATTTCATCGGCATCTACACCCTTCAAACTGAAACACAGTACAGCTGCTTCACGGCCGAAATATACATAGTGGCAGTACTTCCCCGGACGAGCCCTCCATATAGAACTCTACTACTACTAATATGTATCTAAAATGCGCTTTTGCTATTAAATCAATTAAATTGAATTTCAATAATCATTTTAAAATAGAAAGTATAATGTCACATGTCGAGCTCAGGACAGGGCGCAATGGTGCTCATTAGGGGAGGCCTATGTCCAGCAGTGGACTGCTATAGGCTGATGATGATGATGATGATGTCACATATTTTAGAATTTACTCAATGGATAGGCTGTTTACTAGATTAACTGACCATTGGAAAAATATCCTTAGTCTATGGTCTAATATACGTCCGTCAAATGACGGTCACCGTTGTGAGGAAAACGTGTTCATTCGCACACTAAATGCCCTGGTTGTGGCACGTGTTCAATCTAATCTGCTAATCATGCATATGTGACCTGCCAAGATGTAATCTATTCACTTATGACTACGTGGTTCGAGATGGTTCTATCATCTTAGAAAGGGACATTGCGCAGGGACCGTACCAAATCTACAACCATTAGGTTATGAAGCAGAAAAATAAACTGATAAATACTAGGACCAGTATGTATTAGGCCTTGCTGCCTATACATTACGGTAATCAGGCTGAATTACGTGTGATCTGAAGGCGCACTATTATTTATTCACGAAAGGTATGTAAAAAAAAAAATATGCGGGACGTAATCACACAGCATCATGTAGCCCTAAACTAAGCAGAGTTTGTATTATGGGAACCACATGATTGAAATACTACACATATCTTTTTTTCTTGTAAATAAATCCATATCATACATAGAAAACACCCAGAGCCGAGACAAATATCTACAGAACATGCAAACATTTGTCCCGCAGCGGGAATCGAACCCGCAGCCTTCTTAGGCAGACCCTCGCCCACTGCGCCACAGAGGTCGTCACTGTCAAAGAGTTTATCGTCCAACTTACCAACGAATATGTTATGAAGCATACGATTGAACTAGTAAATACCACGACCAGTATACGGTCTTGCTGCCTAGATGCAAAGTACATCACGCTACTCAGGCTGAATTATAAGTGTGCTGAAGACGCACTACAAATGGTAAAGGAGCTGTTAAGTTGCTCACTACCCGCTAACTACTAAAGGATAGCTTACTTGTAACCCAGTTCAAGCCAAAGGTGAATCCGACTACCATTTCTCCATGAATGGTACCGGAGCTGCTCATTTGAATCACAGGTTTCGAATTGCTCAGGGACAATGTAATTCTTCCGAAGAACCAACAACAGTTGGGGTAAACGAGTTCTTGAGTGGAGATTAAGATTTGGAAAATATAGTGTAGGACGCCCTCCGGCCAAGTGGAGTAACGATTTACGAAAGGCTAATTGGTAGATACAGAATGCGTCGAGCCGAGGAGAGGGTGCAATGGCGCTCATTAAGGGAGGTTAGTCAAGCAGTTGACTGCTATAGGCTGATAATGATGATGATGCGATGAGGTCACCTGTCAACCATGAAGTCACCAACCACGGATTAGTTTTATATTTTAGTTAATTAACACGTTGACAGCGAGCCTCGGGCATGATACTACACTCCATGCCCGAGGAGCAACCTACGCCTGTAACAGAGTTGTGTTTTTAGCATTTAAAGCGTTAAACACTAGTTTATTTATTTTTTAATTTTTATGGTGTATTGTGAAAAGTTATGATAAATATAACTCAATTTTGGGGCTTTTTTTGCAGTATTACTGCCAGGGAATGAGCAAGGCACTTGTTTATGCACAACGAAACTGCAACTTCCAGCCTTACTGCTTAAAGGGAGCTCGTCAAAGTCAAAGTATATTCATTGTCAAACACATGTTGGTACAATGGTGATATTTTTAAGCTAGGTATCAATGTGCTCTACCCTTTGCGGGTGTACAACCACTTCCAGGCAACCATGTGATTTTTTTTCCTTTTTTCACGACAAAACTACCGAACAGAATAAGCTGAAATTTTTCACATATGTAGCTCTAGACCTGGTATAACATATAGGCTATCCGGATGCTACGAGCAAAACCTCGGGCGGAGGCTAGTAAATAATAAATTACATAACTGTTTCATGAAGCCACAAACCTATGAGTACAATGTGCAAATCAATACTTGTTCATTAGTGAGCTTTGGATTACCTACGAATGAAATGTGATTAGGCTGTTTCTCGTAATGAGGACAGGGGCCTATAATTCTATTTATAGTACATTGTGTTCTGTTAATTGATAAAATGTAGTAAACCGCCGCGTACAGAGAGAGAGCCCGTTCATACGGCACGCGCGCTGATCGCAAATATGTACTTTATGTAAATGATATAAACTGTAAATTCAAAAGTTTTCTGAGGAGCAAGCGGCGCTTACTTACGGCGACTCCCGCGCTGTTTCGCGCCGAAGAAAATCGCGCTCGTGCGCGCTCGTGTGAACGTGCCTTAGTCGAGCAGTACCCCTAGTACGAGTTGCACAATTCGAAAACTTTCATAATTACGTTTTCGGGCTCAATTTTAAAGTACCTTTTATCATTAATTAATTATTTTTTTTGAGTGATAATTATTACAATCTGCAAGAAGATTTGATTACCTACGTTATTCGATCAGTTTCTATTTAAAACCAATTGCGTAATTTCCAAAAAACGTACATTAATTATTGAGCTCGAAAACAAAAACTATGAAAGCTCATTTGAACTTAGGCAATTTCGAGGGGTTGTTCCATGGATGATGTACGAGTGATGGAGATTCCTGAAATTTAGCCTCGACGGAGTTCAGCGGCAAAAAACTTCTACGTGGACAAAGTTGCAAGGCGCCAACTAGTTTGATATAAATAAAAAAAATATGAAACTAAAATTGAATAATATTGAATTAAGTTAATGGAAATTAGGATCGCAAGCATAAAGATCTAGTATATTCTAGAGCTACAAACAACAAAACTCGGGTGCACGACGCCTATTGCGCTGACATTGAACACTATTACAAGCGACCTAACGTCTAACTCGTTGCAAATGTGACATTGCGAACTATTTATTTGATGTCAAGTGTTAACGCTTGGACGATTTTTGATAGATTTTACTTGGTGACTATAGAGTACTACCTCGATGATCGCAAGACAATATTGCACAAAAAAGACCAAATACAATCGTTAGTTATCTGTTAATTATTTGGAAATGAAACGTGCAATTTCATACTTCAATACATAAGTTGTTTGACATAACAAAAATTAGCCCTAAATGATTTTAAAACTCTCAGTCCTTTACGTACCTATGGGATGTGAGACATGTTTTTAAATTAGTAAATCAAAAACCTGACTCAAAGTGACACTACTCTTACCTGCAATATTCAATTCCAGTCAAAGTTATCCGTAGCTAAATTATTCAGTAAAAAATAAAAATCATTTGCACAGAAATAAAACCAATAGAATTACATAATTGGGTATTAAATCTACTAACTAGCAGAAAGCAGGTTATGTGGGATCATGGGAACCGGTCCCGGACGATGTCCCGGCATTCCTGGATGCGCGCACGCAGCCGATTGCGCTATTTCGCTGAGGAATTTTGGTTGCATTTAGATATTTTGCAGTGAATTGTATTATTGTATATTATGGCTTGGATCGCCATTACACACTTATAAATCTACGAGTCATTCATCAGTCACCTAAGTGTGAACTTCATATCTTGCTACAAATCACACTAATCACATTGCCGCACTAATCACACTTCACACCAATATTAAATTCGAAAATGTTTGTGTGTGTGTGTGTGTGTGTGTCGCTCTCTCTCTCTCTCTCTCTCTCTCTCTGTGTGTTTGTGTGTGTGTGTGTGTGTGTGTGTGTGTGTGTGTGTGTGTGTGTGTGTGTATGTGTGAGTGTGTGTATATGTGTGATCCTACTGAACTCCGTAACAGCTGAATGGATTTGGATGAAACTTGGAACATACATAGTTTATCACCTGGATTAATCAACTGGACTAACATCGCAAGACGGAGCATCTTGGACGGACGGACCGAATAGTTACCTATTACATGGATGGAATGGAAATTTTACACTTCCATTCGATTCCATTTCGATACAAAAAAAAGTGGACGCAAACTTGGTAGTAACGTATAAATTCCACACTACCTCTAATATTACTATAAAAACATAAATTTAAATAATAGCGTTGACAATTTGAAAAAACAGAATCATAATTTTTACCAGATTTGTAAAGGATCGCTGGAAGAAGCGCTCGTGACGTGGCTAACTTAGGTCTTATTAACATATCTTGGTTGAGCAACAATCCACCCGTTCAACTACTTGGATGGGGACCGTTTAGTGGCATTTAGATCTGAGAGCTTCTGTGCTCCGGACGGAACGTTAATATCTTGGTCTCAACATTTTTTCTCGATTTTTTTTTGCTAGAAACGGTGAAGGAATACATCATCAGGAAACCGGCATGCCCTCGAACTAAAAAGTTTGAAAGGAATTTACTAGGTTAGTTTTCCAATAAAAAAGCGACGATGGGCTTGCAACCTGTCACGTGGATTGCTAGCTGCTTGCAAAAAGTGGGCATGTATCGAACGTAATGCTTGGACTTGCCTCTGACTACCCCCGTTAAGGTATCCTCAATAGGTTTGCGTACTGAGCAATATCTGAAGATATCCATATTGGGGAAAGAGTCGTGAAGATGTTTGTTTTTTGTTTTGTTTTAACATTTTTTCTATGTCGAAGGCCTTCGGGCAGAGTTAACCAGCTCTTTCGAAGAAGGAAGGATCAAAAATTAGTTGCCTACTTTATTTTGCGTGTAGCTAAGATATAATTTGACGTTCGCAACTTTCAACGCAATTTGCCACCTAAACGACAGAATTAATAAGTTTGCGTATTCTCATAAAGTTGCCACTGAAGTAATCGCTTTACTTGGTCCAGATGATTTTAGATAAACCGGCCCACAACGGCTCGGCAACAAGGATGGAGGATTTTAACTGCAACTGGTTTGAAAAAGACAACATTTTCCTTTCACACACTTAAAGTGCCTTATATTATCCCAAAACGCACCCGGAAAAGGAATCTTAAGAACATGCATCACAGAGCTTACTTTGAAATATTCCAAAGAAATGGATATTGCAATTTCTATTTGAACATTGAGGTGGCTACACATTTTTATTTGTGGGAAGAGAAGGATAAGGTTGGACTGTTTCAGAGGGTTAGAGCGGGATGGGGATAGTCAGCATTTATATTCTGGGTACGTGTAAGTTTCAGGCAACGGTCGCCGTGAAACTCGTAAATGGGAAAAAAGCAACAACGGAGAACTCAACCGTCTCTAGTGTGGGGACGCCTCGTTATGGCGAACAGAAAAGTACCATTTTTATTTAATTTTCACTCTGATACAGGACGCGGTTGTAGCGTGGTTTATTTACTTTTCTTAGTAGATCATCTTGGCTTAGAAACGCTCTGCTCGGTCACTAGGTACTTCGATGGTTTACCGTTTAGTGGCATTTAGATCTGTGCACTTCCCTGCTTCGGAAAACATGTAAAGATGTTGTTCTTGACTTTTACTGTCATTAAGCCATCTCGTAGGCATTTGGGAGGCCCTAAAACTCCGACACGAAAGTTGGCCACTAGCTCATACGAAAAATAATAAAAATAGTCTACAAAAATGTGATTGTAATATCGAAGAGGTATCAACAGTTTTAATAACTTTAAATTGTTCCAAGTTGACCAGGGCCTCTTAATTAAGACAATGAACTTCACATTTCAAGGTTGAAACAAAAAAATATTAATAAATCGAAGCACGTATGATCATTCACACGAATGAGGTAAGAATTATAACCGTCACAATGTCACGCCATTGTCATCGCGTTGGAACCATTGTTCCCTTACCATTATAAACTGCTTAAATATTTTAATTAGCCTGTCACATGTTTTTGGAGTCCTAAGGACACTGTATTTGCGCTTTTTGATCAAATTCCAATGTCGAATTGTGTTTAGGCTAGTCTTCAATGATAAATCAATTATATTTTTAAGCAATTATTTATTTTATCAACATAAAAAATAATGCAAACTGCGTTCGGGGCCATGACAGAAGGTAATATTTTTTATTTTTATATATCAATGTCACGTGTTCTGTGACACAACGTCATTATGTTATCATCAAATCAATATTACAATAAGTGCTTATTGAATAGTGAATGAAGCGAAAGAATTGTGCAAGTGTATTTATGCCTAACACTTCAGATAAATAATGCCTTCATTTCCTTCAGAATGGAGGAATGAAATATTTATTGGTAAAGTTTAGATATGTAATTATTTACTCAGCTATATTTTATTTTACACAAATCTACTGGTGAAATATTTTCAAATACAAATACATTTTTTTTAATTAACACCAACATGATATAGTCTAAGTTATTAATATGCTCGTAAATTCATGCACAATAACGTCAGAGTTTTACGTTTTATAACGACTTCTGTTAAATTAATAATTCTGTAACGAGTATTCGAACGGAACCTTCACTCTATAATTTTCATTATTTCTATGGTATCGACATTTTCTATCAACTTTTCACATCACTAGCTACTCGTCATCAGAGCACGAGCCGCGTTGATATTTCCACGTAGATTTCACTCCGTAAAACCTTTGCCGTTTATTTTTGTATACGTTTTTGGTTTGCGCATCTTTTTTATTTACGGCCATTTCGGTATTGCGCAGAATTTTAATCCATTTCGAGAATTTGCTGCCTAATCATTTGGATTTCATACACGTAAAACAACACGTAATTTAATTTTAAGTTTTCAATTAGTAGATAAACCGGTAAATAGATTATTCATTGAATACATTTTAGGTTTAGGTTCCTATAAGTAAAAGTGATGGGGTGTAAGGAATTTCAACCGCCATCTTTGGCCAACCTCAACTACCCGCGGTACACCCTGCTTACAAAAAAATAGAGTTCTGGCAGCCGGCTGAATGCGGCATAGTGCAGCCTAACTCAGCACAGCTGAATTCCCGCGGCGAGGAAAGCCTTGGGATACCCAACCCGAATTCGATACATTCGAATATGCCGATTATGGCATATCCCCCTTTTTATTAGGGGAGGGCCATAGCCCTGGACATATCCAGCAGTGTCCTGATATAGGCTCATGTTGTTGTATTAATCAGACAGCATTTTTCTAACTAGCCCATTTCGTCCCACTGCAGGGCAACTTTGGCAGGGTTAGCTGGATGCATTTGAGAAGGAATGGAAATGGAAAAGTTTGGGCAAGGCGGGTGCCTAGCAGAGACAGTAGGTACTTAATAACAGGAGTAAGGGTGCCTGTCCACCAGAAATGTGCTATGCAGCTATGCTGCGAGAATGTAAAAGCTAAGTTATGAAACTTTGTAACCGTTTCCACTGATGCTAAGCTAGCGAGTAAGATGTGCAATGAAGATGCGCCGCCGCAAAATAGCTGCGCGAGAAAGATGCGCACTTCGAGCTATGCGATGTATCGATAGTAGGGAAGCGGCGAGGGCGCACGCATCCATAGCACACATCCATAGCACGCATCCATAGCACACATCCATAGCACGCATCCTTCCATATAAAAAACATATCTTAGTTGAATCCGTTTCCACCAGTACTAAGCTATGTGCACCAATGATTATGATTGGTGGATTTCAAACGCATCCATAGCAACCTAGCAAAGCACATCTCTGGTTTAAATTCAGCCTCAATTATTCAATTGTCAGGTATCCATCAAAAAGTTTTTCCATTACACACTAGCACATTGACTGCTGGTCTCGTGCATGGCACGGAATGTCAGGAGAGTGAGGAGGAGGAGGACGTGCAGAATCACATTTGTGTTTTCAGCACTCAAAGCGTTAAGAAATATAAAATAGTAGGTATGCCAAATAGACTTTATACATTCAATCTCTATTAATCTATCAGATAGTGGTAAATAAAACCGATTGAATCAGTTCTCAGTATCTAACTTTCTGTAACTTTAAGCATGAGGATGTATGAAATGCTTATTAAGTAACTTTTGACGAGTATGTACGCTTTCCACACGTCTGCTTACCCAACAGTTGCATAAGATGACTGCGACTGCACTGATTTCGTCAAGCGAATGGAAGCCATCATTATGTAAAGAGAAAGCTTCTTTAATAAAATCTATTATGCGTAGCATTTTAAGTGGCTTGTCCAAGTGAGCATTGTGATTTGTTTTGGTTACGTACTGGATAAAACGGTCCAAATTGATCAGGTTTCTGGATTTTATATCGACGGTTTGGTACCTGTACATCAAGAGTATCAAGAGTCTGTAGAGTCTAGAGCCACAAACATGTAAAAAGGTTTTCAGGATAAAATGGAACGCGATTTGAACCTAGTAATGTTCGGTACCGAATTTTCATAGATATATTGTTTCATTGGTGTGAGGAATGAAGCCTTATAGAGTGCTTTAATATTAACTGAACGCTAGGGATCTACTCTTCAAAAACATTTCAATTTATTCCTAACGATACAACAGTGCTAAGAAATTCGTTATTCTCTACTTTTAGATAAGGAAACGATCTTCATAGTCAAATTAATGTCGTTGGTTCTATCGTAATGGGACGATCGATTTAGTGTAGAATAAGTTTCGACACGGTTATTGACGCGTATAAATAAAACTTTTGCCCACGGCTTCGCTCGCGTGTTACCCAGATAAAAATTACCCTTTACGCTTTGTTATCCCAGACAACCGTCTTATATAGTAATTTTTCTGTCCCTCGGACACACTACTTTTTTTCTCATTTGTTTTCAAATGCAATGCTTTTTAATAATTTTAAGAATGTGAGTGTGAGTTTGATTGTTTGTTACTCTTTCACGCCTTATCTACCCAACACGTTGTCTAGGTCGGGATACTATAGAAAAAGATATGTCTTTTTCTTTAGTAGTACCTAGACAACGTTTAAGCGAATTTTCTAAAAGAACAGTTTAGTATATAAGGCGTGAAACAGTAGGTAACAAACAAACTCGAACTTACTTTCTTAAAATTATTAATGAGAAAGTTTATGTGGTGAGTGAGAATGTTTGTCCCCACTTACCTCAGTAACGGCTGGACGGATTTGGATACAATTTGAAATATAAATAGTATAGTATATATTTATTACCACGCAAGCAAAGCCTCGGGTGGAAGCTATTATTTCATGATTAGGATAATATCGCTTTGCTGTGTAGAGGGCCTGGCAAAGCAATAAATTCGCCCCACTTATTTCTGTAACATAACATGAGTTCTAGCTTCTGCGAGTTATTTCTAAATTACTTTTACTGCTTGTACTTATCTAGGTAGGCTTTGACTTAGCTAAGATTAGTAATAAACTTAGATCGAAAATTGGTATTTGCCTGATTTTATCCATAAATTTAAATGAAAATTAATATTTATCGCGGATTGATGACTACTTTCAATAATTCTTACAAAAAATATTAATTACTGGCCTTTCTTCTGCTTGCGGCTGCGTCACGTGGTATTATGATAAAAAAATAGCTTATCTGTTATTCATGGTCTAGACAAATAATGTACGTAACAGTTAAGCGTTTAGAAGAGGGGTGAAAGGGGTTCCTATTTCCATTTTCAGATTTCAAGCCAAGCTCACCTGCCCGTGGTGCGTCTTTCTGTATCTGATCATACGACTATCTTATCATATCATATCTATCAAACGGGGCTCTGGTGACCGGCTGAATGAGGGAAAGCATAGCCTAACACCCGCAAAGTCAAATTTTGTCACCGCTTATAGATAACAGTATCGTCGGTGCGAGAAGCTGTGCTCTGCGATCCTCAACCCGTATGCCCAGCTTGGGGATTAAAGGCCTCCTTTATTAGGGGAGGCCTATTTCTAGCAGTGGACTGCTATAAGCTGATGAAGATTTGTATCTGACTTATACTTCCATGACCTTCATCCGACCTTCCATCTTTGTGTGAGCTAGGGGCTAACAGCGTCGGAGTTTGTAGGCCACCTGATATACAGCTTGGACATATCTTACATACATGCGCTCTGTCCTCAGTTCGCCACATCCAGCTTTAACCAACAGCATTTCGCAGATCGTCACTCAACTTATTCGAAAGGTGTCTAAGGATACGTTTGCCGAGCTGCGGTCTCCACACATGAACTCGTTTACCCCAACGGTTATCGTTTTTGCAGCAGACATGGCCAGCCCATTTCAATTTGCTAATTCACCGACTGTCACTTTGGACTTCAATTAAAAAAATATCATCATCATCATTATCGGCCTATAGCAGACTTTAAACTGGTGGACTAGCCGTACTGGGAGTGTCTACGTTTCGCTCTGTATGTCATGTAACGGGTAGGACGTACTGATTAAAAAATATGCTTGCTGGTTGGAAATCCAGAGTAAAAAGTCAAGAAAGAAAGAAAAAGTTAACTATAAATGTAAATGAGGGTCAATATAACTATATATTGACCCTCATTTACAAGCGTAACCTGTAGCATAAAGCTAGTCACAACGATAATGATCATTGACAGTCACCGGTCGATTAGCAATACGTGGCACTTTTTAGTGTGAAACGTAAAAATAGTCAATGGACCACCTGCCTTTTCGCATCTGCGGCAATTTGTCATTCGTAATAAGTTAGGTTTTAGTTGAAGTGTAAAGGCCAACTTCACGGTAGCACCGGAGAAATTCTTTTGAGGTACTTAAAAATAAAGGGTTATTTGTTTTTGTTTTTTTATTGTTTTATGTATTGCTGAACATTTGCACATAGCATTATATAACATACTACTGGTACTCAAATTCCTTGATCAATGTACAATTTTTTTTTTGTAAATACATAACACACCAGCCTACACAGTCCTCTGCTGGGCATAGGCCTCCTCTAGCGAAGGGGGATTTACCCATAATCCCCACGCTGGGGATCGCAGGGTACAGCTTCTCGCACCACCGATGCTGCTGCTCGTCGGTGGGCAGGAGACTTAGCTTTGCCATGTAGGCTGCACTATGCCGCAATCACCCGGCCGCCAGAGCAGCGTCCGTTATTTAGCAGGGTGCACCACGTGCAGGTGAGGTTGGCTTGCTCACCGAGGACGGATGTTGGGACCCCGCACATACATTACACTTTACACATACATTGTAATTCATCATCATCATCATAATCCGCAGCCCAATTTCACCCACTGCAGAGTATAGGCCTCCCTTTGCTCGTGCCACTTGCCATGGTCCTGCTCTAGCCTGATCCACTGGCGGCTTACAACGCTGACTATGTCGTCAACTCGTCTTGCCACTGGACGACCGACACTTCTCATACCAGTCCTCGGCCACCATTCTGTTACTCTTTTGCACCACCCGTCATCACCTTGTCTCGCCATTGTATTATTGTAAGTACTTATTATATTAAGAAATATATTAGTAAAAAAAATACAAAAAAATGTCTCCTTCCTAAAATCTTCTGTTTCTCAGGCAGGTTGTCGACCAGAAGCTAGCAAAAGTGTGCAAGCTAGTACATTATATAAATACATTATTGAAAACAACAAGCTAACTAAGACTCATTTGTATACGTGTGTGTAACACTTTATTAGCACGGAACTCACGGTTTCCTAGATATAAAGCGGGTTACAGACTAGAGAAATATCCACCGTTCTGAATCTAGAATCTTCGCTGGCCGGAGAGCACGATACGACAACCCTCGTAAACTTTACCACAGGGTAATAGAACTACCATACCTAATTGTCACTCCATCGCATATTCAAATCACATTGAATCTTAAAGTTAGGGATAGATGGATCAATTTCAATTGACTATTAGCAAGTGGCTAGTTCAACACGAATCGAATTCTCTAATAGAGAGATCTTTTGAAGACAATACAAACTATAGATATAATTAAAGCTTTTTCTTCTACTTCTTAGTGACAAAACTGTCTAGCGATGGAGAGATGAACTGGACTCTTTTAAGGAAGATTGGCAAAATACAGCGCTTGATAGAGAGGAGTGGAAAGAAGGAAGGCCTTTGCCCTAAAGTGGGACTACTCAGGCTTATAATAACAATAATTTAATATGTACTTGGGGGTTGCTTGTAAGTGGACAACATAAAAACTTTATTTATCTATTAGCTAAATCACAGACAACAGATGAACTTAATATAAGTATTTATCCCTGTAATCTGTGTAATTTGGATGAAACTTGGAATATACATAGTTTGTGACCTGGATTAACACAGGCCATTTTTATCCCGGTACCATGCGAGCGAAGCCGCGAGCGTATGCTAGTTTAATATAATAATGCTAAGCACAATCACACAGCATCAGGTTACCCCAATCTAATGAACCAGTATGTCATGTTCTTATTTTAACATTGGTACCCAAATCATAAACAATTTTAAATTTGAATAAAATCGGTTCAAAGTTTCTTAGATCTATGGCTGCGCTTGGTCACCTAAAGGTAGGCGATGGCCGGTTTGCCGTTTGCCACTAAATGTACATATAGAAAGGCTTTCTGTCTGTATGTAATGTGAACTCGAACTGGAGTCCGGTTCCACGATTGGCACTGTCAGAATAATCAACAGGTTAATGCTATGGGAATTTGTCTTTGTTACGAAGAATTCTTATAATAACCTTGCGATGGAAGTTTACCATGTTGAGACTACATTAGGTATGGCAAGTTAATATCAGGTATAATTTGGCATGGCAAAATTTGGGGGATCCGTGTATCTGTGTTACGAAAAAATCTTATAATAATCTTAAAGATAGAAGTTTACTATGCTGAGAAGAGATTAGGTATGGCAAGATATGTAAAGTTTGATTTGGCATGGCAAGATTTGGAGGGCTATTAGTAAATAGAAATTGAAGTTCTTTTTGTAAAAGGAGATGAAACAAGCATATAGCTAACCTAAGGGTTATCATTACTTCTAATAGTATCACTTCGTAGGTCATTCTCTAGGAAACGTGCCATCTACCAGCTTAACGCTTTGACTGCTGAAAACATATTTGTGTTGTGTCTAGCGGGTGTTACTGACACTTTCTGCTTTTGTGTATTTATTTATTTAATTTATCTTGGTAATGACGATATGGGGCGTAAGGGGGTTTCAACCTCCATCTTCGTAACCCCAGCCAACCCCACCTGCCCGTGGTAACTAACAAACTTTCAGGTTTCAGGTTTCATCTGAAAATCAGCGCTGTTTAGCCCCCGTGGCAACGCATCTTCAAGCTGTGATGGAATCTTTTCAGCCCAGGCCTTTGCAGTGCAGACGACACCCGCACTTACCTTTTTCGCAAAACTTGTAGTAGTTACTCGGTAGTAGGTACTTAGCTAGCTTTAGCCACTTATACCTACTCAGTTCTTATCTTATTTCTTGTCTAAGTCTTATTATTTATACCTATTGTCACTTTTGTATGCTCTCTACTTATTTTTATTGCCTAAATTGTAAGTCTTGTAATCACCTACCTACCTTATTATTATGTGTTTTCTGTGCTGTTATTGATTGTGCTGAATAAAAAGTTATCTTATCTAACAAACGGAGCTCTGGCGGCCGGCTTATTGCGGCATAGCGCAGCCTAATACTGGCACAGCTACATCCACTGGCCGCCAACAAGCAGCAGCGTCGGTGGTGCGAGAAGCTGTGCCCTACCATCCCGCATGCCCAGCGTGGCGATAATCGGCATATCCCCTTCTTATGGGAAGGCCTATGTCCAGCAGTGGACTTACATAGGCCGGACTTGTTGTGTTTGATGATTCTATGGTTTGCTTCAGTTTTAATGAGTCGCACTTCACATATGCCAATGTATTTCATGGATAAGTTTCGTTTAAACTAAAGTCGTGCCCTCAAAAGAATGCTCAGCCGTATTACACATTGTCCAGAAACAATAAGCGAGCACCCAGTATTCCAGAATGATAGTGCGACGCCCACGTAGCCACAGATAAATTTCCTCCTTGTTTCTACCTCTCCTTTTTACATTGAAGCACTTTATACGCAGTAGGCTCTCGGTTTGGTTTAGGATAGGATGAGTTATTAGCGGATGGCGTTTTGTCGATGTACATTATTCTGCTACTGTTGCCTACTTATTATAACTAAATCCATAATCCATATGCATAAAATAATTAATTATGACCCGATTTCCTATCATCAGTTACCAATATACAAATATATTTATTAGATAATTTGAAAATAGAACACACACACACACCAGCCTATATCAGTCCACTGCTGGACGTAGGCCTCCCCTAATATAGGGGGATATGCCCGTAATCCCCACGCTGGGCATGCGTGTTGGGGATCGCAGGGCACAGCTTCTCGCACCACCGACGCTGCTGCCCGTCGGTGGTCAGGGGATTTAGCTGGGCCGATGTAGGCTGTGCTATGCTGCAATCAGCCGGCAGCCAGAGCCCCGTTCGTACCGTTCAAAAATAGAACGTAAGCTATTTACTGCATGAATTGTAAAAGTCGCCTTTTGAATTTACATTGAAATCATAGAGATTATCAAGTTGGCTATGTCTATGCAGTGAAAGCAAGAAATGATGACGCTAATTATTTGTTAGGTAATAAAACAGAATCTTATAAAAGGCTTATTAGAGCACGTGGTATAAAGTCTGTCTTAATAAGACTGTCTTTTACTTAGCGAAGTACAATAATAGTAAGCCACTAAGTCGGTCTTAGGGATGATTCTTATTACACCGGGGCGTGCCATGGACGTAGCCCGGACGGGGCACGTTACATAATTTTTGTATAAAACTGTAGGGGACAGGGCGGGTCCGTGCAACAACTGTGGTGTAGACGTGCGTTGTCCGGGCCCGGACGGGACACGGATCATGCACTGTGTAGTATAAATTGTTTCATACAAAATGAATGGAATGTTTCTAATCCGTGCCCCGTCCCGGCCACGTCCACGACCTGGTCCGGACACGACACGGTCCAATGAGAATCATCCCTTAGGCTTGACTACTGATTTAGTCAGTACGATAGACTGGATATCGCGTGGTCTAATAAGCCTTTAACTTACACCACACGGTATGCTAGACATACGCATGTCTATGCAGGCCGCAGCTCCACAGTCAATGAACTGGCAGAGGTCAGGTGAAATTATCTCGTAGCGCCTTACGCGACATGTGACTCACAATGGCCGGAAACTGTAATCTCTGATTCTGATGCTCGGGTATTTGGGATGGAAACGGGATTTTGGGGCTATAGTTATTGACCTTGATGGCTGATGAGTGCAATCTGCTGCTTGTTTGATTCCCACTGTAGAACACAGAAATCAAATTATGAGGTAACAAACATAAAAAATGCAACCGAATTGAGAACCTCCTGCTTTTATGAAGTCGGTTAAAAATGGGGAAGGTTGGATGAGATGAAAAGGTTCTAGTTTGATTCCTATGGAACACTGAAAATTCGAATAATACCTTCAGCTCTTGATACCCATGGTGCAGTAATAAGTCTTAATCCGAACACCAATAAATAGAAGTGCGTTTGTTATGTTGATCGAAATAAATAATGGAAATGGGATTTTGGGGCTATGGTTTTATTTAACTTGATGAGTGCAGTGGATGGGACACCAATATGCAAGTTCGATTCTTAGGGAATACTGTAAAGTCGAAACAATAATACCTTAGCTCTTGATACCTATGGGGTAGGAATAAGTCTTGATGAAGACCAATAAACAAAAGTGCTTTTATGAGGTTGATCGAAATAAATAATGGACACGGAATTTTAGGGTCTAGATGGCTGATGAGTGGATGGAACGCAGAGGCGCTGTTTGATTCCTATAGAACACTGTTGAGAAGTCAAAACAATAAGTCAGCTCTTGATACCCATGCAGGAATAAGGCCAATACGTAAAAGTTTGTTTGGTAAGTTAATCGAAATGACACTGAATTTATACGTTTACATCGTTGCAACCGATAGTAATAAACTCCCTAATATTGTCTCTCTAGCTTCGAGTATGTATTCATTCAGTCAAAAACAATAAGTCAGCTCTTGATACCCATGGTGCCGGATTAAGACCAATAAGTAAAAGTTTGTTTGGTAAGTTGATCGAAATGACACTGAATTTATACGTTTACATCGTTGCAACCGATATTAATAAACTCCCTGATATTGTCTCTCTAGCTTCAAATACGTATTCATTCAGTCAAAAACAATAAGTCAGCTCTTGATACCCATGGTGCCGGCATAAGACCAATACGTAAAAGTTTGTTTGGTAAGTTGATCGAAATGACACTGAATTTATACGTTTACATCGTTGCAACCGATATTAATAAACTCCATGATATTGTCTCTCTAGCTTTGAGTATGTATTCATACAGTCAAAACAATAAGTCAGCTCTTGATACCCATGGTGCCGGATTAAGACCAATAAGTAAAAGTATGTTTGGTAAGTTGATCGAAATGACACTGAATTTATACGTTTACATCGTTGCAACCGATATTAATAATCTCCCTGATATTGTCTCTCTAGCTTCGAGTATGTATGATAATATTGTGTGTACAATTTTTAAACAAAATCCCAAGTGACGTGATTAATCTATCTGTAAATAAATTCAAAAATGTTGTTAAACGTAATCTCTGTAATAAAGCTTATTATAAAATATCTGATTATTTAGATGACAAAAAAGCTTGGGATGAAACTGCCTCCAACTCCATCAAAAACAATGTAATAGTTAGAACAATGACGTTAAAAAAATATAAGCCAAGCAGAGTTTCTTGCCAATTCTTCTCTGTTTGGTCACGTTACGAATTGGTGGTAAGTTAAAAAAAAAAGACGTTTCAAAGTGTACTATACAGTTCCTACTGAATAAATGAATTTTGAGTTTGAGTTTGAGTTGGCTTGAGCGGACCTCTTACACCTATGAAAGAATTCATTGATTACGGATACATGACATTGTATTATTTTCGAAGTTTCCTTTTTTTCGATTCTTTTTTGATTAATTATAAGAAGTATACACCAATAATAATAATGATAATGCTGGCCACTATCACACAGCATCATGTAGCCCCAAACTAAGCAGAGCTTGTATTATGGGAACCACATGACTGATCCCTGTGAATGAATAATAATTCACAATATTCACTGTACCAATGTACGTACAGTGAATATTGTGAATAAATGATTATTATGACTTCCTATTGCATTGTCAATTAAGTCAATTTTATGTAATCGAGACTAGATTGGATTAGATTATGACTATTTTAAGCAAATTACCAATTTAGGTGTTTTGAAGGCATTAAGGTTTGCTCTTTAGGCATTTTCCTTCCTAGACGATATCTACGTGTTGTCTGTTTGATCAGGACGCTTTAATGACAAGAATTGAGGCCCTTGTCTGAGTACCTATGTATATGCCTTGCCTTCGTTTAAGATGATACTTACGATAGCATAGGTAAGTCTTGTCTTATAATTATAAAAGTTACAAATAAGTTTCAGAGCTTAGAGATTTTTTAATAAGACGGCCTCTGTGGTGCAGTGGGCCAAGGTCCGCCTGAGACGCAGAAGGTTGCGGGTTCGATTCCCGCTGCGGGACAAATGTTTGCATGTTCTGTAGATATTTGTCTCGGGTCTGGGTGTTTCTATGTATTATATGTATGTATTTACCAAAAAAATATATGTGTAGTATAACAATCATGTGGTTCCCATAATACAAGCTCTGCTTAGTTTGGGGCTACATGATGCTGTGTGATTACGTCCCGCATTATTTATTTATTTTTAATATTTCACGACAATCAATCTTAAAAAAAACTTTCTTATATTAATCAGTGATTGGTTGATGATTCATTATAAACTTCAGTATTAAGAATTTGTTCTTCTGTACCTACATTATATTCATACTGTTCCTCATATAAGATAAGTTAAAAGACGTGGAGGCTGTAGATGCGGTAGTGCTGCGTTTATCGACGCAGCCGCGCCAAGACGTGCCTTCGGATACGCCGATTAAGTGCTATTTATATAGAGCTGTTATTACTATTGTTGGTGTTTGGACTGCCTTTGATTATTCTCTACTTATCCATAACTTGCAAAGCTTTGCGAACTGAGTCCCTAGATAGTTCATCTGAGATGATCCAAGATGGGTAGTAGAATAGAATACGCTAGGTTTTTATTAAATCTTAATAAATTTACTTTACTTAATCTTCCAAAAAAAGAGTAAAATATTGGATATTAAAAAAAAATGCTGAATTCGCAAAAAGGTTCATAACTCTGCGTATGTAGGTTAGAGCAACCAAAGTTGATCTTCAGTTAAAGCCTTCTTATCGTCATTTTCATTTCTTATTGTCGTTTTCTCATATCTATTTTATATATCAATGTCTAATCTGCTTTTTGATCTATATTTTTTAATAAGTCAAAATTACCGGACTGATCATACTAAGCTGAATTACCGTACCGGCTTTTACCGTAGTCCTCATGTCTCAGATCTTGGGATAGATTTTTTCTTTTGAGTTCTATTAATCTACGCAAGTAACCTGTGTTGAGTAGGGAAACCCTTAACCAGTACTTAGTAGTTATGTTATGTTGGTATGAAAGACTACTGGAAGAATCTGGATGCGTCGAGCTAAGGATTGGGTCTGATTTATGGGTTCTTCTTATTCTACGTATGAGCTAGTGACTAACTCTGGTAATGGTAATCTTAAAATGCCTTCCGAAGCATGGAAGCACTCAGATCTAGATGCTACTAAACGGTCACCCCTCCAAGTACATACTGCCAGGGCAGAGTGTTGCTTAACCCAGATGATAAGCCTCGCCATGAGCGCTTCGCAATTTATGGCGATCATTAAGGAGGCATCATAATCAGCCCAAAATAGTTCACTACTGGACCTAGTTACACATTTATGATTATTTTTCGATGAATGTTTACTTAGTTAAACCTTAAACCCAGAATTATCACACCAAGATGATACATAACACACTGCAAACAGCTCTTAATACAAATCTCATGTGGACAGATCTCGGGATAGCTGGCGAGATGTCGACTGCAAGCCTCCCTCCAATGTCATTGAACGTCTTCGAGACCGGCTCATTTTAACGAATGCAAAACACAATGTGAACCCAAGGACAACTGTAATGTGTCTCGTGCCACTCCGTATGACTGATTAAATTGTATGAAAATTCTTTGTTTTTGAAACTAAAACACTGTATTTGAATGAGATTAAAGATGAAAATAAAACTGTTCATAATTATTGTAAAAGTACGTTAAGTGCGTAATAATGTCGTGCGTAATAATGTCGTAAGAAATATGTCCAGAAGATTTTCTAAGCAGTTTATTTATTAGGTAACACTTACTATCCTCGCTCCTTTTGGTTATATTAAAATAAATATTTTTATATATCATTGAGTAAATATCTAGCCTATTAGCAAAAAGCAAAATCTTTTTTTCAAAATGTTAAGTTATTCAGGTTCCAAACTACTTGCCAGCATCAACTACATACTTTATTAGAAAAAAAAAACTAAAAAACAATTTGCACCAATTTTTTACAACCATACCCAATAGATGGCGTTAGGAGTCCTTAAGCGTTGATGTTCACATAAGTAGTTAAATTATTAGAGACAACAACATATTTAGTATTCATAATGCTTATTAGTCATAATTTTGACTTGGCTAATAGTATAATTTATCTTTATCTTTTTATTTATTGCGCTATGAACTGGGCTTAGGTTAGAAATGTATTTGGGTTCTTTTTTGGTTACCCTACAAGGTCAGTTATAAGTAAATATATATAGAAAAATTGAATAATGCAGAATTAAATAATAAGCAGAGACATGACTATTTTGTTTTAAACATACTTAATAAACACCATCACCCAGACCGGAGACCAATATTTGCCTATCAAACGAATATTTGTCTCGCGGCAAGAATCGAACTCACAAAATTTTGCGTCTCAGGCGTGTTTTTGCGTAATTTACTTATTTTTGTAAGTTTAATTTTAAATGTGCCAGTACTCTCTTCTTACTCATGAAATTAACGTGAATTAACTCATTCATATTGAAAAACGGGAATTTTCACGTACCGAGCAAGACGATGACAAGTCAATGGTGCTCATTAGGGGAGGCCTATGTCCAGCCGTGGACTGCTATAGGGTGATGATGATGATGATGATGATGATAGCAAGACGGGACGCGGAGGGCAGCGTCGCGTTCACTCACCCTGATGAAGACTCTCTTAACGAGTCGAAACGCCGTCGGTGCCTTCACCGATGTAACAATACGTGAAAATTCCCGTTTTTTCAATATAAATTAATTAATTATTATCTTTTATATACTTACATAAAAAAAATTGAAATAGAACATCTGATTCAATCTTCAAAAACGGCTAATTTATACTACCAACTCAACTCATGATTTATTTTTACACATGTCATAAATAATTATGATGTTATTAAACGTCAATGAAAAGCTAAGCTGAGCCTAATTAACGCGAAGCATAAGCTTAGCATAAATGCAATGTTGTTAACATTATAATAATTCATAAGTTGACAGCACGCAAAGCGAGTCCAGTTGTTGTTAAAGTCCTTGTATCACCAAACATTCCTATTTAATGTAAAATAAGCTTTATTACCCTAGCAATGGATTCAATATATCTAGCGTGCAAATAATTTCATAATCACAATGTTGAGTTAATTTAGAATTTTGGGCACCTTATTTTTAGCCCTGTCAATAATCTCGACCTTGGCGTAAGCAATTTCTTGATTAGGTAAATACTTACCTACCGTACTATAACGTACATAAACAGATGTAGTGGAATCTAATTAAGTTTTCATACGCTCATAGTTTGATATGTAGTCTAGTGGAGTGAAACTTCTCTATAGGTATCCTCTGTGTTGTTATCAGTCGCACTTGCGCAGTGCGGCCGTTCTAGCGCGTGCCGATTCAAACTCGGTACCACGAGGTCTTTGCACCAAGACCACAACGACATTTCCACTAACCACGCCAACCATTGCGGGTTCATACTTTTAATACTCAAAATCTCCCTTTCAGGCCAAAATAAAATCAAATCCCAAACAGTTCAACGATCCCTGTAACTTTTCGAATGCAAATCAATATTTCTCAACGATAAGAAATTAAATTAAAATTAGCAAACGATATAGAGCCCAAAAAAATCACGCGCTAAAAGTGTAGCAACGAAAGGCGGCACAGTCAAAAACTTTTTTGTAAGACCAAAGATAAACACTAATCAATGTATGCTACTCAGGATTCCTTCACGCAGCAATATCTGACGTGAGCCACGACTAATTGCTCGATAAGTCGTTGATTCGCGTCTCGTTTTAATAAGGTGCGCTGCGGACATGTGTGTGTGGATGCCGATGGAATGCCACGGTCATGTAGTCTTGTGAGCGTGAGTAACTATGTGTGCGAGTGACGTCTGCCAACCGAGACTATAACCAACGAAACCAGACCTTCCTCCGCCCCCGAGACAAGCAGCAACATACACTAAACCGGTGCAAACAGACGGTATTCCAAAGCTCAGCTTCACCCAGCGGGTTACAGTACGTTGTTGCCACGTGAAGGCATAACGTTGCTGTGTGGCTGTGTGTAACCTCGATTCGGACTTCGGCCACACTACAATCCGAGGCATTATGGTTATAAACACGGAGTAATTCGCAGAATATCATTATCCAAATGAATATCTACCTCAGCAACGGTCATCGCTTCGTCTTGTTTTTGTTTTAGTAACTTTGGGGACTTAATGTCGTTTAAAGATCACATGTGGTTCATCGTAAGGATCATAAATTAATGTTTGTTCAGTATTAAAAAAAAAATGTATGTTTATTGTCACAGACAAAAGGTTATCAATGCGCCTATTGCTGAAGAGCTCTGTAGGCTGGAATTCGCATCAAAATTACAAATGAATGTTTTATATAATGCTGTTCACACCGTATAAGCTGCTTTCCCACGGTTAGCGGCCTGTATACTTCCCCCTACTCACACAGAACCGTGTTGCCCTGTGTTTGTAGTTCAGTACGGGTTCAGCATTCAAAGCAGTATCATGCTCCTCCACATTATACTTTCATATTTATTGCTAAAACGCCTCTTTGTATACCATTTAGGTAGTACTCGTCCATTGTCATGGAGCTTACTGGAAATACTTTACAGATTCGTTAATTTGACTCATGATCACTCAAAAAACCATCTATTTGTAGGAGTAGATTTACCAAAAACATGTTTTTTTAGCTTAATCATTTTTAACCGACTTCAAAAAGGAGGAGGTTCTCAATTCGTCGGAATCTCTTTTTTTTCGACTTTTTTTACGGATAACTCCGTCAATTGTGGACCGATTTTCAAAATTCTTCATAGGTGGTCCCATATATTTTATTCCTGAGGGATTGGTACTTTTCCCGGAAAACTCAAAAAACCTCATCCTCACTTGTAATTTTCGCCCTATGATCACCAATATCTCCGTCAATTGTGAACCGATTTTCTAAATTCTTTAGGGCAAGAAGCAAGAAGTGATTTATTTGAAGTCGTTTTTTTTTTAAAGTCCTACTTGTATGAAATCAATTATTGATTTGGTTCTTATTATGTAGTTTATTCCCAATTAACTATTATTGCACCTCGATTTACAGTAATAATAACCTTTTGATATTAACAACTGTTATTATCTAACCTTTAATGAAGACCGTACAAACAACGCTACAGTCTATATCCGCTATTTCATAGTCGTCATGACTACCGTACCGTTATTCTAGGATTCCTTGAACCAAAACAAGGCTAAAAGATTAGTTTCTCGTCTCGCCTAGTCGACTAGTCGACTCATTGGATCCTATGACACTAAACAAATAAGGTAATTAATCAATACATAAATAAAGTGGCTCGTAACAGAGCGTGGGCACCGTCTCTCAGTTATTCTCGTCGTCACCTTACCCGTCGACAATTATTCGGGAATCTGGCTGAAGTTACAAGGGAATCAGGTTAGGAAGCGCTCGTGGCGTGGCTTAATTTGGTGTTTTTAGCAGATCATTTTTGATAAGCTACTCACGGACCGGTCACTTTTTGGATGGATAACCGTTTAGTGGCATTTATATCAGCGCGCTTCTGTACTTCGAAATGCACGTTAAGATGTTGAATTCAAAATTTTAACGGCGTTTTGTTAATTAGAACCCTAATTAAATTAAGGTTGATCCCGACTTATTCAGTCGTTAAGCCATGTCGGAAAACTCCAACATCAGAGCTAGCCACTAGCTAATAAGAAGAAGGCCAGGTTACGAACTGCTTGTTCATACTAAGCTAAATGATTTATTTGATCACCTGATCTGATCTGTCAGTAACTTTTTCTCACTGACGGGACAGCCAGGGACATGGTTACGTTACCTGCAGGAAAAACATGGTGAAATTGGTCAACAACGTGTGTAATTGACTGAGCCGTGAGTTTACTCACGATGTTTTCTTTCACCGTTTTGTCCTCGTGAATTTTAAGAATCGAAAGCATTGTCTCTCGTGCGATTCGGAGCGAGTGTCCATGGTGTGGGAGGTACCTACGTATGCTTAAACTTAAATACTCAGTTTTTCCTTTTTTAACACATATTCCTTTCATATCATTATATTGATCGTGTAATTGTGTTGACGACCTTTTGAGAGCAGGTGTAGGTGAAGGCCCGTCTGAGAAGCAGCAGGTTGCGGGTTCGATTCCCGCCGCGAGACGAATATTTGTATGTTCTGCATAATTGGTCTCGGGTCTGGGTATTTGGCCATAGTTTCTACTTCTATTAGTCAACCGGTTTCATCGCGATATTGAACTTTGAGTTACTCCCTTTGATAGGTCTCATATTTTGGAATATCCCCATTCTGCGCCGTTTGTTGCAATTGCCGGAAAACTGTTTTCTGTGTGAGTTTAGCCACTCAAAAGATCACCCCGCACCGCGGTCGTTGGCTTCAATGACTCATTCTTTTGTTTTTACTTACTCTTAACATTGATATAAGGATAAAGTGGATTGAAATTGTCAATTTAGAATATAATTTTAATTTGAATCATATAACATAATTAATGCTTTGAGTACCAAAACTAGAATGTCCTTCGAGCAGAGGCCTACGCGAGGCCATATACGTAGCTCGCAGTCAAAGTACCTATCATTTGTGTATTCATATAATAAATAAATAGTATTTTAATCTAAAAGATTCAGAAATCCATACATTTGTATTAGTAGTAGAGTTCTTTGTGGAGGGCTGTCCGGGGAATTACTGCGACCATGCTTATTTCTGCCGTGAAGCAGCTGTGCTATGTTTCGGTTTGAAGAGTGCGGGTGCCGGTGAATTTCAGGCACAAGAGGCTTATCATCTTCATGCCTCAAGTTGATAGACGCAGGGCGTTGCATCGTAGAGCACGTTCCTAAAAATGTGTTCTACGATGCTTTGTGATAGGTAATGGTTACCACTTAGCATCAAGTGGGCCATGTGCCTTTTTTACCTTCAAGTACCATAAAACAAATTGTTAATATTTTCAAATAAGATAAATTTCAAACAAAAACAAATTAGATACAAACAAAAACATATAACTACTTGCTACTTAACAAAATTTGGATCTACTGAGATTGGATTTGACAGTCCGATCGCTAATAATGCTAGACAATTTTACACCACATCATGTTATGTACTCCAAAGTAAGCAGGGTTATGGGAATCAAACGACTGATATTTCACATAAATACATTTATTTTTGTAAACACATACACATATCATGCATAGAAAAAATATAAATATGTAAGTTGATTTTCTAAACTTCGCTCACTAATTACAGAAGTATTATTATGAAAATAATATGGGTCACGTAACTTTAAAGAACAGATTTATTTTTGAAATTATTAGTAATAGTATTTTTGTTTGTAAAGTTTACTTTAGCTTTAATTATTTTTCGGAGTTTTTACATTCTATTAAGAAAAAACAACAACCTGTATGTTGCTTTAATTAAAAATTTATAAGATTTTACATCATCCCAAAACAACACCCTGTATTATAAACGAGGTAGTATTAAACTAAATCAACTCAAATTCGGTGAACATGGACATGATAGTTTGATTAAAGGTAGCTAGCTACCTTTTACGTAAAAAATGACTTTGGGCAGGAACGGATGCTAATCAAATAACGCACATGCAACTTTACATGCGATATCGAATTTGCAAAATTAACATCGAATCGGATAATGATACGTTCCCAATTCGATTCCACAATCGATAGATTCAAATAGTGGCTACGGTATATTATAGATCAAGAGAACATTATTAAAATACTACTTTATCAAGTACCTACTTACATGGGGAAAAGACTACGTCACAAATGTATGTGTAATGTACAAGTCAGTCCTAAAGTGAACCTTATTAGCAAACTTGATATACATTTTATAAAAATACTTAATTGCTATAAATCATTAGGAGAACATTTTCGAACATATTTTTTTTTATTTCCCATTCTATAACTGCTGAACAGATTTGGAAGAAACTTAAAATATAGATAATGAGTAGTGACGTGCAATAACACATAGGCTACTTTATATCAGGGTACCACGTGAGCGAAAGTAGTAAATACCTATAACTGATTCTATTTCCTGAGTTTAGTTTTATTTGTTTGATGATTGTTGTAACAACGACGTTAAAATAATATAAGCCAAAAAGAGTTTCTTGCCAATTCTGCTCTGTTTGGTCGCGTTACGAATTGATGTGAATAAAAAAATATCAATTTAAAGCGTTCCTACTAATAAAAAGAATTGGTTATTGTATTTGTATTTGATAGTGAATAACTGATTATCCGCCAAGAAGTTTTATAGGTGGGTACTGAATAAGGTTGCGATACTAACGTTGCACTCCCAGTCTATATCTGGCGAAACGTACACGCGGGTAATTCGAATGCTGCTAATTATAGGTGCTATTGCGGTTATAATAAGATTCTCCCAACTTCCCAGAAACGAGGCCGGCCGATTTATTAATATTTATCCGATACACGCCGACTAACCGACGCAGTCAAAGAAAACATTCCCGCCGAAAATAAAGTCGTAAAGTAGCGGAACGTTTTCGATCGATGTTCTCGTGTTTATGCGATATGGACTGTGGAAGTATCGATTGAGGAAAACGTTTATCGAATTTGATAGCGTAACTCCGATTTTGGAGAATCGGCGGCCGTCACTGACGCTAGTGTTAAATAAGCCACAGATAAAAATAGAATAGATGATTAAAATAAAGGATTGAATTGGAGAGGGCTCAAAATTCTCAGCAAATTGTTCAGCAATGGAATTCATTAGGTTGTTGATGTTGATTATGATGATGATTAAATTAAATTTTAAAGTAGTTTTTGGCCTAAACTTTGACAATAAAGGCTTGCAACTAGCTAAAGCTGGTCAATACTTTGAGAATTTGATATAAACAGAAATCGATCGATGGAGAAGGATTTAGACCATTCTTCGTGGAAATCATTGGGGGGGGGGACATGTTCAGCAGTAGATTTCTATAGATTATTAATGATGACCTCTGCTTTAAATACCGACAATTGTAGGTAATAGAATTTAGAAAATCAAGAGTTTAGGAATCGATGCAGGCACGTGTAAAGATGACATCAGAGCATACAATGAAGGACGACACTGCTATTTAATGGCAGCTAAGAGCTGTCTCCAAGAACTAAGTCCATTAGGTAGGTTTAATGATTAAAATTGTTCAAATATGAAATTTTAGTTAAATTTTGTTTATATTTTAGACAACAAATCATTAATGCAAATATTTATAATGGAAGGTTTGCTTCGACCCGACACGGTTAGTATAAAAATTCTTGAAATATTTTTCCCACATTATAAATTCACCATATTTGCGTAAATTTATCAAAATTGCAACTCAAATTGGACAAAATTTACCGGCTTCCGTAGAAGCAGCGATCATGCGCACGAGTATCTCACACGCATGCGAATAAATCAGTTTTGAATGACAGACATGCCTTTCGGGAAAGTGAAATTCTTTCTAAATCACTATCTTTTTAAGGTTTTAAAATTCTTTTTTATTGCCTTTATCTTTGGAGAACTGAAAATCTGAGCCTGAAATGTAAATCAACAGTTTAGGAACCTACAATTTGTTTAAATCGCTTTCTCTTTGTCGGTAACGAGCTAACGTACAAGTGTTATGTTTATCAAGGGGAAGTATGCGGCCACAGGTCGGCAAATAATCATCAAAGTCAGTTTTACCTACTTGATTTCATAGATAGGGATACATGTTTCCTTATCAATATCGGCAGATTTCTTTGTACTACATGTTTCATATCAATATTTGCAAATTTCTTTGAACATCGTAACTAGACATAGTACTTTTAGCTGTAAAAAAAACTGAAACTGAAACTCATTACAATCCCAGCGATCGGCACGTATTTTACAAAGGTTACCAGGGTTTGTGAACAGTTCAATACTGTTACCTTACTCAAAAGACCCTTTTCAGAGACCTCCAGTAAACCAAAAACTGAAAAAACCATAAAAATGTTAAACCTTGAACGTATGATCTTTATGTTAAGTGTCTGAAAACTAAATGCTATCAGCCTTTAATCAAAATATTTTGTAATAAAATTAGCCTAAAAGTTGCTTCAGCTCATAGAAAGAGACACCACCACCACTCATGGATACTTAAAAGCACCAGAGGCGTTTGATGTGCTTCATCATGCAATAACTAGAAGCAGTTTTTTATACTACCTGAAGATGGAACAAGCACATGGCCCACCTAATGATGACTCTATCATCTATACAAAGCATTGCATCGTAGGTCAGGTGCCCTACGATGTATTCATTGGCCTACACTACATCTATCAACTAGACGCAAGAAGGTTATATAAGCCTAATGTGCCTGTAGTTTTACACCCACACCCTTCAAACCAAAACACAGCAATGCTACTTCACGACAAAACTAATGGCGGTAGTTCATTCTCGGGGTATGGGCTAGTCTGGGCCCTTCACAAATAGCTCTACGGAAACATCTACGTCTCAAACGTGCATGTAAATTTACCAGCGCTTCACCATTTCTGCTAGCTTGCTGTAAAGAATAATCTAGCAATTATTAAAATTACTTTTTTTATAATTGCTCAATCCATAAAAAATATGACCCAGCATTCTCCCAATCAGGAACATTGAAAAATTAATTAACATACCTAATACATGCGAACATAGTCCGGTAGCAACTGGAAAATCAATTTCAACCGACTATTGGCGAGAGTCCAGCGTCCGGCCACTATACTGCATATTGCGTATTTGTAAATGTATCAAATAGACATCACAAAAAAACAAATAAATTCAACATTGAAGTCATACATATAATGTGGATAGATGCAGGAGTAGAAGTTATTGATTACCTCTGTGGCACAGAGGGCGAAGGCCCGCCTGAGACGCAGAAGGTTGTGGGTTCGATTCCCGCCACGGGACAAATGTTTGCAAGTTCTGCAGATATGTGTCTCGGGTCTGAGTGTTTTCTATGTATGATAGGTATATATTTACAAAAAAAAGTATATAAATAGTTTATCAATCACGTGGTTCCCATAATACAAGCTCTGCTTAGTTTGGGGCTACATATTGCTGTGTAATAGCGTCCAGCATTATTTATTTATATTATTTGAAAAAATAACAACGAGATGTATATGTATAGTTTAGGGGTTTAAGGCCTCCATATTTGAAACCCAAGCAAACATCACCAGCCCGTGGTGCACCTTGCTGTTCAACGAACGGGGCTCTGGCGGCTGGCATAGAACCGGCATTGCTAAATGTCTTGCAAGCCACGGATAGGCAGTAGTCTCACCGGCACCAGAGGCTGTGCCCTGCAATACTGAACCTACATACTCAGCGAGGGGATAATGGCTGCCCCCTTTTTATCAGGGGATCTATATTCAGTAGTGGACTGAATATTCGGGTTGGTGGTTGAATGTATTTGTGTGCATCAGTTTTTTTTACAGTTTATTTTGTTAGTAAAATAAAAATAACTTGTAAAGTAATAGATATTTTCGTGAGGTTCCTGAAGCAGATCTCAAGCGTGAGCCGAGGGTGGAAGCAATTTGAACCAAAGTAACCTGGCAATAAGCCAACCCCCGGTCTGGCTAGGCGTCGCAGATAAGGGACTATCATCTCATAACTTTGAGCATTCCCTTCCGTTTGATCTTCGACTATTGCATGCTCTTATGTCCTTTTTTTAACTTAAAAAACCTTTACCGTTAAAAGTCAAGCAGTATACTAGAAATAGCAACCCCATAGCGACAGATGCTATACGTTTTTCTGTATCTATATTTTTGTTTAATTGATTGTTTCAAATCCGTTTTCTTTATTTACAGGGTTAACAAAATAAGTGACATATGAAAGAAGAGTCAAAGTCATTACACACATACAGTTTATTTTCGGACTTATTCCATTTCTAACGTATGCTTTTAAATATAAACAAATTAATTTATGTAAACATTGATGACAAAAAGGTCATTGAAATGTTATGGTTAAAAATATCGTGTCTGTTTCTTAGTGACGTACATAGCCTGTAGGAGTAGCTGAATCATTATAATGTATTTCGGATGACTCCATTTTGGATAAACACAACTTTTTTGGATTTGTCACTTGCTAAATTTTAACTGGTTTTCCCTACAACTTGAAGTACATAGGTTCAAAAATTATATCTCGATTTTTACTGTAAAATTACTTTAGTTGAATCATCTAAATTAACTAAAATAAACTGATTGGTTGACTTAGTGAAAATCAACACAGCCTAAAACGTAAGTCCTAGCTTCCCCTTCGCTAGTGTCTCTCCGCACTATCCATGAACAAGCAAAGGGATTTGCTTGTATATGGATGGTACACAAGCAATTCCTTTACTTGTTCATGGGTGGTGCCGGCGTACATCCAGTTTTTCACTGTATAACTAGCTTGTTACACACATGGGCAATAAGTAGACACTAAACAATTATATTAAATGAAGGTTTAATTAAAAAGTACCTAACAAACACAAAATTAAATAGGAAGTAAAAGTTCCATTCGCCGTTTTTGGAGTCCAAGACAACCTCACCTGTCATTGTTCACCCTGCTTAATAACAAACGGGACTCTGGCGGCTGCCTACTTGCAGCATAGCGCAGCCTAACACTCACATTTCAACTGCGGTCGACTCATGCCTGACTCGCGGAGCGTCAGAAGTGTTACCAATTTTTTTGAAAAAAACCATTAACTTTCAATAAAACCAGACTTTCAACAATAAGAATCGTCCATTGCTGGACATTAAGTCTCTGCTGATAAGAAAGAAGATCGCTGTGACAGTCCTAGGCTGTGCTATGCTGCAATCAGTTTGTTATTAAGTAGAGTGCACGAAGACAGGTGAGGTTGTCTTGAACTCTAAAGATGGCAAATGTAACCCTTTTACATCCTATTTAATTTTCTCTTATATTATCATCATCATCATCATCATCATCATCAGCCTATAGCAGTCCACTGCTGGACATAGGCCTCCCCTAATGAGCGCCATTGCGCCCTGTCCTGAGCTCGACGCATCCAGCTTCTACCAGCAGCCTTTCGCAGATCGTCACCCCACCTGGCCGGAGGGCGTCCTACACTACGTTTGCCGAGCCGTGGTCTCCACTCAAGAACTCGTTTACCCCAACGGTTATCGGTTCTTCGGCAGATATGGCCAGCCCACTGCCACTTCAGCTTGCTAATTCTCTGAGCTATGTCGACAACTTTAGTTCTATGTCGGATAAACTCGTTACGGATTTTATCCTTCAGAGAAACCCCGAGCATAGCTCGTTCCATAGCTCGCTGAGCGACTTTAAACTGGTGGACCAGCCGTACTGTGAGTGTCCACGTTTCGGCTCCGTATGTCATGACGGGTAGGACGCACTGATTGAAAACTTTTGTTTTCAAACATTGCGGTATGGGTGACGAGAAAACTCGACGTAGTTTTCCAAATGCTGCCCAACCCAGCTGAATCCTCCTCTTGGCCTCCTTCTCGAAGTTGTTTCTACCCAACTGCAATATCTGCCCGAGGTATGTATACTCCGAAACAACTGAGAAGGTGTCCATTAACAACGACAAGACTCGGATCAATTCGGTCATTGACCATAACTTTGGTCTTGTCCAAATTCATGCCGAGACCTATCTTTCGCGAGGCTGATACTAGGCCGTCCAGCATCTGTTGCAGCTCCTCCAGCGACTCCGCCATTAGGACTATGTCATCAGCGAATCGCAAGTGTGAGATGTGCTCGCCGTTTATGTTTATGCCCATACTTTTCCAGTCCAGCGTCTTAAACATATCCTCCAACGCGCTTGTGAACAGTTTCGGAGATATGACATCTCCCTGTCTCACTCCGCGGCGCAGTTGGATGGGTTTAGACTGCTGGTCCTGTACTCGGACACTCATAGTGGCGGCTTCGTACAGATATCTCAACACTTCGATATAACGATAGTCCACTTGGCATCGCTGCAAGGATTCCAGGACAGCCCAGGTTTCGACAGAGTCAAAGGCTTTCTCATAGTCCACAAACGCCAGACACAGGGGCTGATTATACTCTTCTTCGACTTCTGTATAATCTGCCTCACTGTGTGAATGTGGTCTATGGTGCCATATCCTCCGCGAAACCCGGCCTGCTCCGGTGGCTGGAACTCATCGAGTCTTCTGGCGAGACGATTTGTAATAACCCGAGAGAACAGCTTATAGATGTGACTCAAGAGCGAGATGGGTCTGTAATTTTTAAGAAGCGTCCTATCTCCCTTCTTAAAAAACAGAACCACCAAGCTCTCGTTCCACGCCTTTGGAGTTCTCCCACAGTGAAAGACGGAGTTGAAGAGGTTCTGCAGCTCCTGCACAACAGGAGCTCCTCCTGCCTTCAGAAGTTCCGAAGTAACACCGTCTTCACCGGGGGCTTTTCCATTTTTAAGCTGTCTCAGGGCCAGTACGACCTCGGCTTGGCTGATCTCTGGCAGGTCGTCGGTATAGTGGCGAGTGAGGGTGGCTCGAGAATCGTGGCTGCTACGTTGGGGGCAAGGAGCATGTGCCGCATACAGTCGGCCATAGAAGTCCTCTATCTCAGATAATACCTCCGGCTTTGACAAGACGGTTCGGCCATCGTGTGTCGTTAACTTCGTCAGGTGGCTCCTGCCAAGCTGCTGAGTGAATACTTTGGACCCTCGGTTTCGCTCTATTGCCTCTTCAATGAGGCGTGTATTGGAGCTCTGAAGGTCGCGCCGTATCATCTTCGCAATTCGCTTGTTCAGGTCTGACCTCTCTGACGAAGTGGCCTGAGTGGTTTCCCGTCTTTTTGTCATCAGCCGAAGAGTCTCATCCGTGAGTTTGGACTTCCTGCCTTTAGGCTGCATTTGGCAGAATTTGATGCCCTCGTCCCTTAACGTTCCAACCACGTTTTGTAGGGCCTCATCAACGTCATCGGTAGGTTCCACAGCAACGAATCTGTCACCGAGAAGCTTCTGAAACTTCTCGGTGCCCGCCATGATCTGGAGTAGATTGGGTCGGAGGGTGGACTTCATCAGACGGTTTCTTTCCAGCTTTAGATTGATATTCAGAGAGCCTCGGACAAGTCTGTGATCAGATCCGGTGTTGAACCTGTTGATCACGGAGACGTCTCTGAATATGTGCCTTTTATCCGTCATGATGAAGTCGATCTCGTTTTTGGTCACAGTGTCGGGGCTACGCCATGTCCACTTCCTGTGGGGCTTCTTCTCGAAGAACGAGTTCATCAAGAAGAGCCCCTCCTTCTCTAGGAAGTTGACCAGCATTTGCCCCCTGTGATTTCTACACCCAAAACCATGCGGGCCCACTCTGGATTCGTCGCCAATTCGGACTCCCACTTTGCCGTTAAAGTCCCCCATAACAACGTTGAAGTGAGCCTTCGTGGTGTTGTGCAAGGCTTTGGATATGTCCTCGTACATATCCTCCACTTCATCATCCAAGTGTGCCGAGGTCGGTGCGTAAACCTGAATTATCTCTTGGATAGCCGAAGGATCAGGTACGCTACCCTGGTCGACACACTGGAGATTTCTTCAACGTTGTTAGAGAGGGCCTTATTGACGAAAAACCCTACGCCACCCTGGGATGTTTGGTCACCCTCGCGGAAGTACAGAAGGTGGCCCGAGTCTAGGGTTATGGTGTCCTCTCCCTCTACGGACTTCACACAACCCCAGAACATGCCACCTAATGTTCTCCAGCTCCACTTCCAACTGCGCTAGATGTTCGTCGAGCCTCAGAGTCCGTCCGTTAAACGTAGCCAGGGTCAGATTTTGCAGGTAGCCAGAGGTAGTCCGGGGATTCCTAGCACCCCCTGTCCCGCCGTTACCATGGCCGCTACCTGTATGGCCAGGAATAGCGGGACGGCCGGGAACTGGGGGCCATCTCTTTTTTTTGTATGTCATAGTAGGGGGGTATGCCCATAATCCCCACGCTGGGCATGCGGGTTGGGGATCGCAGGACACAGCTTCTCGCACCGCCGACGCTGCTGCCCATCGACAGTCAGGGAATTTAGCTGTGCCGGTGTAGGCTGCGCTATGCCGCAATCAGCCGGCCGCCAGAGCCTCGTTCGTTAGTCAGCAGGGTGCACCGCGTGCAGGTGAGGTTGGCTTGTGTCCGGAAGTTGGAGGTTGGAACACCTTACCCCCCTTCTTATATTATACCTTTATTTAATTTATACTTTATATATTTTTACAGTGTCTACTTATCGCCCATGTGTGTAACAAGCACATTTTATAGTGAAAAACGGATTGTACGCCCGCTTTCTATTCTCTTAGCCTCATTTCATTTACGTGAGGGGTTCGTTTGTGACGAGACCTAATGACACTAATGAAAAGTATGGAGGTTGGGGAGGGTTGCCCATCCTTTTCATTAGCTTTGACTTGTATGAGTTTTGTGACAAAACAGAACAGGTATTTCTCCTAGAGCACTATTTTGAAAAACAAATTTAAAACAACACTTTCTATTCCACTTGAAGAACCAAAAATCAAAGAAGTTTTCTCTCACAACAGTTACAACCTCAAAATTTACAAAATTATTGTACCTACATTAAGTTGATATCATAACCATCAACATTATCAGCAGTTTTTGATCCACAATTGGGCAAAGACTTCCTAGCGATAAGACCGCCCATTGTATCTTTTTATTTATTTTAAGTGTCTGTCTGTTGTTTCTAAAATTAAGATTTACAATAAATAATTTTCATTTATTCATTCATTCATTCAATCAAAGACCTTCGTTTGATCCCAACTTTACGCGGTAGTCTGAGCTAGGTACTTAGATAACCATTTAATAAAAAATATCTAAACATTATGTTAAAAAATTGTAAAACTGTATTATTTTGTTTTCTTTTTGATAACAGGTGTAAACCAATACACAGAATGAGTTTGAAATGTGTATGTTATTCCGAAAAGGGGTAAATCTACTCCCGAAATTAAATAACATTGGTTTTACGACTTTTCAAAATGTATTATTCTTCATTGAGGAATGACTTGCAAAGTTACGCCATAATTTTACTCAAATCCTGGTGAGGCATCGAGCTGGCGGTTGTTGCACAGCTGAATCGCTTGAACTTTATTCTTGACATAATGATGATGATGATAGTAACTGCGCCTTGCAGTTTGATTTGCCATGCACAACACAAAGATAAGTTAAATTTTTTGTATAGAAATTTAAATCACTAAAATTTAGATGAGGGTCTCAGAACATGAGGACAAATCACCCCCTTTCAGGATAACATACGAATTCAAACTCTCGTTGAATATTCCCATGTAAAATCATATCTTGAAAACAAAATAATGCAGTTACACATAAAATTCGTAATATCCAAACACCAGAACGCAGATACTTTGCTATAAATTAATGTATAAGTGCAGGCTGCATGTATTGGTACTCTCCGGGTGTCGTGGCAAGCTTATTCCGACTGGCCAGCTGCCAGGTTCCCTGTAGAAATTTCCTTCACCGACTACAGTTGCTATATCCCTATATCATCTGAACTATACTGATGACAACACAAGTAAGAGTCTGAGGCAGTATGGGCAACGAACAGACCATGCGTGCTTAATATTTCTAGCTAGATTGGTTTTTGTAAGCAACTTATCTGATAGAATTTTTTCCGTTTTCTTTGCACAAATTCTAAATCTGCTATTTGACTCAGAAGATTCATATTTTGCGTATCATCGGCAACCTTATCAACAACAATATCTATAAGTCCTCAGCTGGGTCAGGTCTCTCGAGAAGATTTCCACGAATGGTCTTCAGTCCCTTCCATCCACGGATACAAAATAAAAGATATGTATTTGCATAAATAAGTGTAGGCAACTTTAGGTCTTAGGACTAGTTATTACTGATTTCCTGTAATCATATTTTTGCGTACAGTATAAATTATTTACACCAACAGAAGTCAGATTTTGATGTGGCTTGAGAAATGTTTGCACTAGCGGCAGGCTGATTGCGGTATGCCCAGCTCAACACCTGCAGAGCTAAATCTGCCTGGTTGCCAAGTGGCAGCAGCATCAGCGGTGCGAGAAGCTATGCCTAGCGTTCCCCAACCCGCATGCAACCGATTATGGAAAAATCTTCCTTCATATATTAGGGTAGGCCAGCGGTGGATATACACAGGTGTTGTTAAGTTTTAATCCACCTATGAGAATTTTGAATACAGCCCTAAAATGTACTTGTTCTGCGCAGCTTAGTCTCATTGTTTGGCAAAAGTAAGATTTATAAACGATCCGAATATTAGCCATACTTAATTTGGGAGTGCAGAGAATAATGTTTATGGTGTATCGAGAACTCCACATAAAACTTCCAAATAAAACATTTAAGGCTTTTGGAGCGGACGATGACGATTTCCAACAGTAATTTAATATACCTGCACGTTTTGGAACACTAATATAACTAACAAAACAGTTGATGCGCACGATCATTACCAACCCGAATTCTAATGACCGATGCGGATCAACTTATTTTCTTAGGCCTTTGACCAAATTTTTGCAGGAAACAGTTTTTCGGTGCTGGTTTTGGTTACTAACGGGGTTCCAACCCCTATCTTCGGAACCCAAGCCAAACCCACCTGCACGTGGTGCACCCAGCTAAACTACGAACGGGGTTCTGGCGGCCGGCTGATTGCGGCATAGCGCAACCTACATCGGCACAGCTAAATCCCCTGGCCACTGACGGGCAGCAGCGTCGGTGGTGCGAGAAGCTGTGCCCTGCGATCCCCAACCCGCATGCCCAGCGTGGGGATTATGGGTATATCCCACTTGATAAGGGGAGGCCTATGTCCAGCAGTGGACTGATATAGGCTGGTATGGTGTGGTGTGTGGTTGGTAACTAACGCAGACTGTTAGACTATGATAGACTGACGGTAGCCTGGTTTCTAGGTCTAGGTACCCTACCAGGTGAGGAGGATTTAAAAATGTAACTTTTTCTTTCTATTATTTCTATTGCTGCATTAATTATTTGAAGAGTCATGTACAAAATAAGAGCATTTGGTATCTTTCTTAGCATGAATAAACCTTCGCCATTACTTCTTACCTACTTAGGTAGTATCCCATATGCTAGTTTCAGTGGTACTTTTTTTCCGCGAGTATTACTAATCATGCGCTTAAATATTGTGGGTGGGTCCTTAGCTAGCTTTAGCTAAAGCTAAGAGCTAGAAAGATAGATCTCCAAAATTCTCAAATCATCGAAAGTTGAACTAAATGAGATTTCATGTTTTTTGTTTTGACAAAGTTTTGCTACCCACGCCATGCTGAAAAATTAAACAATTTATCCATTCTTTTGAATGTATCATGCCAATTATGCCGGCTTTTGTATAAAAAAAAGACGTGTGGCACTCGGGGACTGCCGCGGTAAAGCTATTGCATAGCATTTTGTATCAACTTATGCAATTATAATTATTTATTTATTTTATTTATGCAGTATTTCTTTTTCTTTGATATTAATTCAAGTTACACTTTTTGAGCGTGGTGACCGATAAGAAAACAATTTTTTTTGTAATAATAAAAATACGTCTAGTTGCACGCACACAAACACCGTATCGAAGACTGCCGAAAAGAAACGACGTTAGACAATGCACGGCCTTCAAGCCACACCTCCGTGCCCGTCGGAGTGGGAAGCGTGAGGTTTTTTTTCGTTACGGAATTTCTGGATTTGTTCCCCGCGCTCAAGGCCCTCGATAGAAGCTATGCAATAGCTTAATTACATCTTGAGATATAAAATTTTATCGCTCGTCATACATTTTTTACGAGACCGTTTACACTGTGCTATAATATCTATTACATCCTAAAATATTAATATTTTTTCGAGCGATATTGGTATGTATTTTACCACACGTCCCCGGACACCGCGCCCCCCTTGCCTCGCCCTCAGTTTGAATGGTGACGTGCGAATGCAGAAGTGTCAAACTGTCAACTGATCACATGTTTTGAATTTTTGTTTGAATCATTATATTTTACAGTGTGAATAGCAATCGCGGGATGTAATAATATATAGCTCATCATCATCATCAGCCTATAGCAGTCCACTGCTGGACATAGGCCTCCCCTAATGAGCGCCATTGCTCAAGTTGCCATAATCCCATAGTCAAAAGCCGGCTTTATTGCAATCAGAAAACTTGTTTTTGTATAAATGTGGTCGTATTCACGTTGAATTTAATCAAATTATAGGTTGAAGAGTATTTTAATATTTCAATACATATACCGATATCGTTGTGGAATTTAACTTTTTATTGTTTGATTCTGTTTCGTCTTGTAATTTAAAGGGTCTAGACGGGTTCGAAAGCGTTGCCGGATTTTTTGTAAAGCGCTTAATCGGCGCTATTAAGTTACTTTTTTATTTTATTTGCTTGAGGTAAACCAATTTTAAATACAGTGAATGTCGTGAATGATTGATTTTTATTCTAAATGCAGACGTTCTTTAAAGACAGGCACATTGCACAATAATATATTTTTTGTTTTTTTTCTAATTATTGATTACAATGATAAATAATTATTTTCGATTAATCTTATAGAAGAAAAATAAACGTCAACTACCTTACAAAGAATTACAACTTAGATACTCAACAACAATCACAACACCAGCTTGTTCAGTCCGCTGCTTGATATAGGCCTCCCCTTTATGAACGAGGATATGCCCTACGCTGGGCATACAAGTTGAGGATTGCAGGGTACAACTCGAACCACTGACGCTGCTGCCCGTTGGCCGTGGTCAGGGAATTTAGCTATGCCGGAGTTAGACTGCACTATGCCCCAATCAGCCAGCCTCCAGAGCCCTGTCTGTTAGTTAGCAGGGTGCACCACGTGTAGGTGAGATTGGCTTGGGTTCCAAAGATGGTGGTTGGAAACCTTGTTGGAACTGCATTATCTACACGATAGTTGGGTATTCTAAAACATATTTGAGAATTTATCCTTACGTATAGGTAAAAAAACTGTCAAACTTCTGTTTCAATTTTATTTTTCAATATATTGGGAATGGATGCCCGAAGTAATAAAGATTAATTGAATTATGAGAGATTGCAATCATGCATAGTACCTATTAATATAAAAATAAGTTTGAAAGTCGTTACAATTGAAGCAACGATCGTCTGGACTCCTGAAGGTGAACAAAAATTCAACTAGATTTTATTCGAAAATTCCAGTGCTAAGACCTTCTACGGCAAACAAAGTAATGGTAGCAATACGTACACTCCGCAGTGACTTAATGTAATACCACACCCTCTCTTTTCTATCTCATCAGGGTAAGCAGGACGGAATTTTCATGGCATTTTCATCTCGGCACAGACGTGATGGAACAAATACATGAATATAATACTAAAATCTAGAATTCACTCCCACGCATATACAGAAAAAACGACTCAATCACACGTGAAACAAAGTGCAGATTGTGTTGATCGAATAAATCTTTTTTGAATTCCAAAGGTAAAAAATTCAGGGTACGATTCAATAGGGACCTAATTTGTTTGTAAATAGAGGCTAAGTGTGGGAAAGCGCTCGTTTGGATAGAGCCTTTTGGAAGTGGATTGGAGTAGTCTGTCCTTTTCAGTTTCAGTGTTGGCGGAAAGAGAGGTAGCGAGGGGTGATACTCAACCTCCTGGCATTGCGGGAGGTAAAAGATTAACCCAGTTTTGTTATTTGTCCACTGTCAGTTGAGTACCTATTCACAATGCGGCGGGAGTCGGCTCTACTAGGTCCTTGGGCCGTTTAACGTAATTGTAAATGATTAATGTGTCTGTACCTCGATGTAATAGCAACAAGAAATTGGGAAGCGATGCTCTCATTTTGATTTATGACCCCAAACCTTTTGTGAATTGAAGGTTTCATTGGAATTTCTTCAAGGATACGGAGTTGGCAAGAGTTTGAACCAATAGCAATTAAGTTAATACTGTACGGATAAATGTTATTTTTCCCCTTCGTTAGGCAAAATAGTTGCCTCTTAATCTAATCTTAAATTGGGTATTGTTAACAAAGAATTTATTTTCTTTTAGATCTCTATTTCGTTGTTGGTGAGGAACAAGTAAGTAGGAAAAGCCATAATATATTTTGGGTGATAGAAACACACGTAACACTTCCACAAAACAAATGTTCAAAAATCATCCAGTCTTCATCAACAAGAAACTACATGTCATCGTGAAATTTCAAGAAAATGGGTTTTTAATTGTGAAATTCTAGAAACATTTATCATTTACCAAACGAGAATAGACATGGATCTATGTCAAGGTTGGCCAAGGTCAAGTTTATCGATACTGTCAACTCATGCACGAAGCCTGAAATACCATGAACGAGTTATAGAATAATTAACAGCTAGTATGAAGCATATTATAGAAATAGATTTTTTATTTATAAAACGATAGAAGTGAAAAATGTTTGTCAGGATTGTAGACCTAAGTACTCTTCGGAAAATAGAATATTATTTTTCTTCCGTATATAGTTAGAGGCGTTAAAGGCAATCAATGAAATACATCTAAAGCACCCAGCTTTACGTGACAAGAAGACTCGACGTAGTTTGGAAAACTACATCGAGTCTTCTTGTCACCCATCCCGCAATGTTTGAAAATGAAAGTTTTCAATCAGTGCCCGTCATGACAACCGGAGCCGAAACGTGGACACCCACAGTACGGTTAGTCCACCAGCCCGGTTAGCATACGGATCGAAGACAAGGGTTTTCTCTACTAAAGTCAAGAGAAAAATGACGTTTGGTGGTAGACAAAGAATTTTGTCTTCTGTCTAGAGCATGGGAATCGTGGAAATGAATGGGAAGACATATGTCTACTCTTCCAAAACAAAAGTCTTCAATGGCGAGCACGCCGTTTAATTTTCTCTAACTTTGACATTTGAGGTTAGAGATAGTTCTTCCTTATTTGTCTACACCTCTATAGAGGTAGACAAAAGTTTCTCTACGTGATTTTGTTCAAGAAATATGTACAAATCAGCCAAGTTTGAGTTGAACTCGCGAATTAAGATCACGATTATTAATCGTATGAAATATGTATAACAATACAAACATCATCACGACTTTTTCCCGTGCTCAATGCACAAATCTATTTAGGATAGGTACAGTATAGGGGGGCTTTAATAGAACGCTAACCTAGCATATGCCATTTTAGTTCTAAGGCATACTGATTTCCTCACGATGTTTTCCTTCCCCATTTCAAACACGTGGTAAAAAATGCGCACATAATTTTTTTGTGCATGGCTAGGATTTGAGCCCACGACCTCTAGATTGGGATACATCATGGGAGTCGGGATACATCCTACTAGGCCACCACAGCTTCTACGGGAAATTAATATGAAAAAAGAATAATCTACAAATAAAATACCTATATAGCTAAGTAAATATGTACTTAGACATCTCTGAATATCATGAGGTGCTATCGTGTCATTGAAAATGGATCTTTTCGTTTTTTTCTAAGCGTTTGTGGCATAGCATGCACACCTAGGTCACGTCTCATATTTTTTGTATGCCGTCACATTTTTGATAGAGTTTTGGCTCTATACATACAAGTAGGTACCTACCTACTATATAAGTGAAAAAAAAAAGATTTTTTTAAAACAATATTTAATTCAATTATGTAAAAAAATACATTGTGGTTGGGTACATAGTAATTAAGTTTATTTTATTTGACACACCCTAAATATTTATAGTTCTACAACTTGGTGCCTTTGCCATTCTTGAATGGGTAAGTTTGTACAAAAAGGTAGATCCATTAGTCCAATAATAAGTGGAATTGTCACGCTCCATTTGCTAGAACAAAAATAAATATGTGTTAGTACCTATCAAAAGTTTATTTCACTACTTAGTAGATATTTTTCTTTAAGCTAAAACAAGCTCATGTTAACTAAGATTGCTCATCTCCATACCAAGATGAATAAGTACAATACGTAATCAGTTAGAGAGGTAGGTACTCGAACTGAGGACAGGGCGCAATGGCACTCATTAGCGGAGACCTATGTCCAGCAGTGGACTGCTGTAGGCTGATGATAATGTTGAAAAAACAGTAGTTGCAAAAAAGACAAGCCAATAGATAAACAATGATGGCTGTCAGGCTCACCGTTGCTCATCATGGAGCGGAGCGACCCATAGCTAAAATTTAGGCAGTTAGACTAGAATCCCTACAGATTCTAGTGTGACTGCCTAAATTCTTCTACGACTATGACTGATTTATGAGTCGCGAAAAATCTTTTACATTACCTTTTCTTACATCTAGCAACCTAAATACTACGTAGGTAAAGATTATAATGAATTACTTACCTTGACTTTTATAGACCATCCATGCCCTTGCTTAGTAATTATATTCTTTGCTCTAATGAGTAATCTATAATTTTTATTCACCATCGAATTTCACATTTCCCAATATCTTTGTTGTGATTGAAAATTGTCAATAGAGACATTTACGTATTTTACGTTTCGTTAACCTCGAAAGTAGGTTCAAATCTATTGTTTGACATATTTTGGTAACGAAACGTAAAAGAATGAACGACATGTTGGGTGAAATGACTACATCACTAAAGACAACCTCGTTGCCATGGACAGGCCTTGTCTTCCAAGAAACTTTTGTCTTGAATGAACGCCGTGCTCTGGGTGGTAGAGAAAACGAGTGATAGACAAAGATCTTTGTCGAGTCTATGGAAGACACAACAAAATCCCTGTGCTTGGCGGGCAGTTTAAAGTCGCTCAGCGAGCTATGGAACCTGCTATGCTCGGAGTTTCTCTGAAGGATAAAATCCGTGACGAGTATATCCGACATAGAACTAAAGTTGTAGACATAGCACAGAGAATTAGCAAGCTGAAGTGACAGTGGGCTGGCCATATCTGCCGAAGAACCGATAACCGTTGGGGTAAACGAGTTCTTGAGTGGAGATCGCGGCTCGTCCTCCTAGACGCCTAGTGACGATCTGCGAAAGTAGAAGGTAGAAGTTGGATGCGTCGAGCGCAGGACAGGGCGCAATGGCGCTCATTAGGGGAGGCCTATTTCCAGCAGTGGACTGCTTTAGCCTGATAATGATGATGATGATGATGATGATGATGGGTAGTAGTATACACCAGCCCGCTAAGCACAGGGATTTTGTCGTGTCTTCCATAGACTCGACAAAGATCTTTGTCTATCACTCGTTTTCTCTACCACCCAGAGCACGGCGTTCATTCAAGACAAAAGTTTCTTGGAAGACAAGGCCTGTCCATAGCAACGAGGTTGTCTTTAGTGATGTAGTCATTTCACCCAACACGTCGTTCATTCTTTTACGTTTCATTACCAAAAATATGTCAAACAATAGATTTGAACCTACTTTCGAGGTTAACGAAACGTAAAATACGTAAATGTCTCTATTGACAATTTTCAATCACAACAAAGATATTGGGAAATGTGAAATTCGATGGTGAATAAAAATTATAGATTACTTATTAGAGCAAAGAATATAATTACTAAGCAAGTGCATGGACGGTCTATAAAAGTCAAGGTATGTAATTCATTATAATCTTTACCTACCTAGTATTTAGGTTGCTACATGTAAGAAAAGGTAATGTAAAAGATTTTTCGCGACTCATAAATCAGTCATAGTCGTAGAAGAATTTAGGCAGTCACACTAGAATCTGTAGGGATTCTAGTCTGACTGCCTAAATTTTTGTTATGGGTCGCTCCGCTCCATGATGAGCAACGGTGAGCCTGACAGCCATCATTGTTTATCTATTGGCTTGTCTTTTTTGCAACTACGTCTTTTCAACATTATCATCAGCCTATAGCAGTCCACTGCTGGACATAGGTCTCCGCTAATGAGTTCGAGTACCTACCTCTCTAACTGATTACGTAATGTACTTATTCATCTTGGTATGGAGATGAGCAATCTTAGTTAACATGAGCTTGTTTTAGCTTTAAGAAAAATGTCTAGCAACTAGGGAAATAAACTTTTGATAGGTACTTTAAACAATAGGTACTAACACATATTTAATTTTGTTCTAGCAAATGGAGCGTGACAATTCTAATTATTATTGGACTAATGGATCTACCTTTTTGTACAAACTTTCCCATTCAAGAATTGCAAAGGCACCAAGTTGTAGAACTATAAATATTTAGGGTGTGTCAAATAAAATAAACTTAACTACTATGTACCCAACCACAATGTATTTTTCAATGTATTTTCAATGTACTATTTTTTACATTAATTCAATTAAATATTGTTTAAAAAAAATAACTTTTTATTTCACTTATATAGTAGGTAGGTACAGACAGCGTCAGAGTCTGGTAACCCCCCTAGTTAATGTTAGTAGGTTCAAACCGTCGCGGCGTCATTCGTGGATCTCAACTTTTTGCACAAATGTGTTTTATAAAACTTCTCCTCCTTGCCTACAAATATTTAATTTCAATCATATTACTATACGACACAATGGAGTGGCGGTTACAACACTCGACATCAATCGAAACGTTACAAGAGTACTGGGTTCAAATCCCTCATTACCAATATGTTTTTATTTTTTATTTTTGTTACTTACACAATGGATTACGTTACGCGGTAAGTGTAGTAAGTAAGTTACCTAATTATTTAAATTAAGCTTAAAAAATAAAAAAAATGTTCAAAAGTTATAACAAATTTATTAAAACACCACATTTAACATAATAGAATATAGATAGTAACTTATTTTTTTGAATTTTCAATAATGTTTTAAATGATAGATTAATACTTATTTACCCATATAAGATTAACGAGTGAACAAACATGTTAACATTGGAACAGGTTATACTTGCCGTATAAAAATCCAATAAACAATTTAGATCACTCGCAAATACTTACTCTGGTATTTTATCTATAATTGAAAACATTTTATAGTATTTAAATATTTTTTAATACCGAATGGGATGGATGTCCAAAACTTTAAATTATTTGTTGAAGCCTTCTTTTCACTTGGGTAATCAAAGTCCAACCAAAACCACTACGACGCATCAGTTCCTAGGTTCTCATGACCTCCTGTTACAGGTGCACAACACTTCACTCGTGTCCCAGTTAGGACAATGTGACCCCACATATGCTCACACATTCTCCACATATTTAAATCGTGACTTTTAGATGACCATGATATGGTGATAATGCCCGTCTGAGAAGCGAGCAAATTGGTCAGAATTCGCGAACGATGAACCGCGCAGTTATCATAAACTAAATACACCGTTCCTTCTGGATAAGCAACTTGCACTGTTGACTGCATTATTTCTTGCAAAACTTTGCTCATTGATGACATCCATCGCTAATAACCTGAAAATAAAAACATTATATTATAAGCATACGATGTGTTTATATAATATAAAATGGAATAGGTCTACTAAGAACATTGTTTATGATAATCCTACTAATAATTCTCTAACCACTTACCTAATATTATTCTGCCATTTCCAATTCCATACATTGATTAACATTGACATTGATTATTTGATGGGTTGTAGCGTTCCAAAAGTTTTATTTTGCAAAACGCACTCTTTAGCTCAATTTTTCGGACTGGCTTTTTTATATGCAACATTTTTCATATACAAATTCAATGACACACGACACACACCCAAGACGAAACAAGTAACCTTTTGTTCTGAACTGTCATTTAATACACAACTACCCTCAATAGTCCAGTGCTGCACAAAATAATTATAAGTAGTTGCGCACTACCGTGTTAAACAAATGAAGAAGTTACTAGCTGACGCATCCATGAATACCTAGACAAAATAATAAACGTATATTGTAACTTATAATTTCGTCATTATCGCCAACCGCTACGATAGCTCAGTTGGTTAGAGCGTCCGATTCATAAACTGGTGTGAATGAGTTACTGGTTCGATCCCCCAGCCAAGTATAAATGTTTTTGTATAAGATTTTGGCCATTTGAATATGGTAGCCTCCACGGCAGCAGTTTAAATTTATACTTGAAAGGGGTATACCAGATCGTGACGCTGTGTGTACCTACTTATTGCATAGAGCGAAAACTCTATCAACAATGCAACGGCATGCAAAAAATATTATGAGACGTCACCTAGGTGTGCATGCTATGCCACAAACGCTTCGAAAAAAATTTAAAGATCCATTTTCAATGACATGATAGCACCTCATGATATTCAGAGATGTCTTAGTACATATTTACTTAGCTATATAGGTATTTTATTTGTAGATTATTCTTTTTTTATACTCATTTCCCGTAGAACTTGGGTGGCCTAGAAGGATGTATCCCGACTTCCAATCCAGAGATCGTGGGTTCAAACTCTAGCCATGCACAAAAAAATTATGTGCGCATTATTTACCACGTATTTGAAATGATGAAGGAAAACATCGTGAGGAAATCAGTATGCCTTTGAACTAAAAAGGCATGTGCTAGGTTAGCGTTCTATTAAAAACGGTAAATGTTAAGTTTGGACTGGTTTCTGACTACCCCTATACTGTAGCTATCCTAAATAGATTTGCGCATTGAGCAACGGGAAGTCGTTATGATGTTTGTATTGTTATACATATTTCATACGATTAAAATCGTGATCTTAATTCGCGAGTTCAACTCAAACTTGACTGATTTGTACATATTTTTTGAACAAAATCACGTAGAGAAACTTTTGTCTACCTCTATAGAGGTGTAGACAAATTAGGAAGAACTATCTCTAACCTCAAATGTCAAAGTAAGAGAAAATTAAACGGCGTGCTCGCCATTGAAGACTTTTGTCTTGGAAGAGTAGACATATGTCTTCCCATTCATTTCCACGATTCCCATGCTCTAGACAGAAGACAAAATTCTTTGTCTACCACCAAATGTCATTTTTCTCTAGACTTTGGTAGAGAAAACCCTTGTCTTCGATCCGTATGCTAAACGGGCTGTTTTATACTCGATGTCAAGACTACAATCACGTCTTATTCTCTTGCAGCAGGCGGTAGAAGTCTTGTTATACCAATGAGACGAGAAGAGATGTAGAAAAATAATGATTGTTTCTTTATTTATTGTTGTTCATTTATATAATGCACCTAACTGTGCAAAAATAATAAAAGTTGTTATTTGTTAACTAAGGCTGAGTAAAGAACTGAATCGTAAAACCTACTGAACTATTAAAATGCTTTAAGATTTACTTGATAGAGTGACTCCTCGCTGTTAAAGAAGCCTTAAAATTTGATGATGTGTTTCCTCTCATAAAAGTAATTATAACGACCGATAAAATAAAATATTTTGTTCATTTCGATGACAACAAAATATCGCAAACAATAGCTGGGATGTTAAAATGCGGAGTTAAATTTTTATTGGGTGGTTTGACTCATTTTCAAGTAACAGTGTGGAATAATGGAGTGATGTTTTGTCAGTAGGTATATTGATGTTTATCGGTTTCGTTAAATATTTCGCACGCTTTAAATTTGAGTACCATGATCAATTATAATTAAAGGCTTGTTGCTGATATAAATCATCAATATTAATAATTACCATAACTTAGTGTGTGCACCTTTGTAAATATAGTACAGTTGTAAGACAGCGATGGAGTAGTTAAGGTATCAGGTCAGTATCAGGTCCACAGTTGGACGCAAACTCTCTCTAAGGCAACCAAGCTATCCAAAATCTACTCTTGCTAATAGTATACTTTGTTTCGCAACTGAAAACCAGCGCTGTTCCTTTTCTGTCTATGTTTGGTGCAGCATATGCTGAAACGTGGCCATTTTTAACCGAATTCAAAAAGGAGGAGGTTCTCAATTCGTCGGAATATTTTTTATTTTTCGACTTTTTTATGTATGTTCACCGATTTTCAAAATTCCATCTTTGTTTGAAAGAGAGTTTCACAGATGGCCCCATATAAATTTTATTCCTGAGGCATTGGTACTTTTCCCGGAAAACCCAAAAAACCTCATCCTCACTTGTAATTTTCACCCTATGTTCACTAATATCTCCGGTAAATTGTGAACCAATTTTCAAAATTCTTTTTTTATTTGATAGAGTATACTTTACAGGTTGGTCCATATAATTTTATTCCTGAGGCATTACCAATGCCTCAGGAATGCCTTTTCCCGCAAAACGCAAAAACGTCATCCTCACTTGTAATTTTCGCCCGGGCGGCGCGCGGGGCGGCACGTTTAGTTGGTCTGCCCATGATGCTAGTTTAATTAATAATAATACACTAAAAATGAAGAAAAAATGAAACTCAAAAAAAATAAGCCAACCTCAAAAAAAAAAAACTACTTACCTATTGCCCTAAAAAGGGAAAAATAAACTTATTTTGATATTTAATTCAAAGAAGACAAATGGTCCCTACTCACCTGGTAGAACTCGGTGCTAAGCCATTTAGATTTAGGTTACATACTCCCGCTCTCGCCACATCACATCACCCAACGCGTGAGCGTGGAGGAGGCGAGGGTCCTCTACCTACGTTGGTACTGCACCGACTTGAAACAGATAGATAGATAGAAAACTCTTATATGGTACACCAAAAATAACAAAATTTAAATAAACAAACAAATCTTTAGAACTTATCCGCGATTATACAATGGGAAACAGGTGAGTATAGTAGGGACCTATTGTCTTCTTTGAATTAAATATCAAATTATGTTTGTTTTTCCCTTTTTAGGGCAATAATTATATAATTATGTTTATTTTTCCCTTTTTATGGCAATAGGTAAGAAGTGTTTTTTTTAAGTCGGTTTATTTAATTTTAAAGTTTGTTTATTTTTGACTCCACGCAACACAAAAAATAATTGTATCTACCTACTTATCATAAGCACATTATTTTTCTTATGTAAGTACCTATAATTTTTTAGTTTCTGGTTTTACTGCACGGGTTTCGAAATGGGCGAGTGGGTATTATTGGCATCACCTTGACCTGGCTAGGTTTGCTAAAACTTTACCTACTTAAACCTATTTTATTGTTCGTGCAAGAATAGGTACATAAGACCTACCTACGAGTATCTACATATGCCTGTCTATGTCTACTTTACTTACCTTTTTGCCTATAACATTTCGCAGTTTACCGATCCTTTTTTTATTTTATGTTTTATATTCTATATAACCTATTTCATGTGTTGTGTGTATGTGACAGCCTCTGTCACATACAAAGGTCCGCCTGAGACGCAGAAGGTTGCGGGTTCGATTTCCGCTGCGGGACAAATGTTTGCATGTTCTGTAGATATTTGTCTCGGGTCTGTCTGTTTTCTATGTATGATATGTATGTAGTTACAAAAAAAAATGTCAATCATGTGGTTCCCATAATACAAGCTCTGCTTAGTTTGAGGCTACATGATGGTGTGTGATTACGTCCCGCATTATTTATAAAAAAATGGTCAAATAAATAGATTTTCTTTCTTTACTTCTTCCATTTTTTTTCTCTCTTTCGTTCATTTTTTCTTTCGTTCTTTCTTTCTTTCTTTCATTATTTTTTCTTTCTTTAAAATTAAAGGTGCCTCGAATCAAAAAAAATATAAAATAAAATTCATTAATGCGTTCCCAAAACTTGTCAGCATAATTTGATGCTATAGTTACATTTAGGGAGTGAATGCTTTTATACGATCCCGCGAGTTAACCCGTCTGGATTTTAAAAATCAGAAGGAGAGGGTGATGGGGTGACCCTCCCCCGCGTCTGAGGGGTTGAGGATATTTACCGAGGGGTGGCTGAAGACAACTGTTATTAAAATACAAGAGATTACTTATGAGGTTTTTCGTATTCGAGAATTAGAGTGCTTTAGCGTTAATAAGGTGTCTGCGAAGTTATTTTTTGTTGTTTATGACTTCTGCCAGCCTGGTAATATTTGAATGAGAGAATTTTAAGGCTTAATTTACTCGAAATAAATTATACCAGCCGTATTACAAACTACAAATTTTCAAGTTTAATGTCACAAAAATAACTATGAAATATTTAAGTCACAGCCTCACATGAACAACACTTCTTTTTACAATCCGTTGGTTATAATATGTCGCTAGTATAACGATCTCTTTATTGGTAATAGTGACTATGTTGACATATTCAATAATGATTTATATAAATTTTAAAAAAGCAATTCTTGTCACTCTTACAAAAGAGTGTTTACTTTGTAAATTTAGGATTTCATAATATATATTTTTCTCTTTTCTTCTTCCCTTCACATATAGGTTTTAACTGCTTATATAATCTAATAATCATGATGTGTTCCCATATTTTGGAATGCGATCTAGTCCTAAACTTGGGTATAATGTTACATTATATTTTGCTTGTATTCTGTTTTGTGTACCATAATTAAAAAATGAACAACGAAAGAGATAAGAAAGTGTTGAATCAGAAACCTATATGGATCTGTTATATGCGTTGGATAATAATGTGATCACCGGTCTGTCTGCCAAGCGTGGTGAGTACCTATAGTAAACCCACAATGAGAGAAGCAGAAAGGCGCCTCATGTCATACAGACTTCTGATTGCTTCTGTATCACTGAACTCTCATTTATTCCTAACGAATCTAAGCTTCTAATGTCCAAGCAAACACCGCTAAGTTATTCAACCAAGGCCTTTTAGGCAAAGTGACCATTCAAATCAGTTGAAACCGAAGTGAGGAAACAAATGGAAGCGCTAATACTCCGCCCGGCCAATACGCCAGGCGTAATTTAATCCCGCGCGGCGGGGATCCCGGGAAAATCTATAAATCTGCCGCCATTAGACCGGAGGTCTCCCCAGGACTCTTATTTACTTCGGGCACAAATTCAGATGACAATGTTTTAGGGGAAGGCGCTGTAACTGCCCGCAGTAGGGCTGACGCGTGTTATGGCTTTTATGAACGGAAAATTTGGTAATGTGACAGATTATCATTGTAATGGCTGAATTAACGTGTGTTTTTGATCAAATTCGGTTTTGATGACATCCTTGACTTGTATCTTTGTCATGTTATTTATGTCTCAGATTAAATAATAGCAAGTATATTTCTGTCAAAGTCATCATAGGTTACTACTTGAGCTTCAAAAACATGTTCTTTGTTTATTTACTTTAGCCTCTATCTAAAAACGATGCTAAGACTATCGCGTAATTTTATTTTATATTATTTAATTGGTAATTGTTCGCGCTAATGCATCTGTAGCATTGCAAACTTACCTTTTACGAACAACAGTAACATTAATTATTTCTTTACATACTTATAATTTTTTTTAAAAAAACAGTCTGATTTAAATCTTACTGTTTACTTACTCTGTTAACCCGAATACCGTGTGATTTAAATCTATTTTCTCGAGTCATCAACCTGTAGTCTCAACTAATACTTGACAACCCTAGCTTCGTTCCTCCCACCCCCGTCAATTACCAACCCTGACCGATCCGGGGTGAGACTTATTGATGGACTGCTCGCTTTAAATCGCTGTCTCTTTGTATCCGACGACGCAAGTGCAAGTTCACTTATCAAAACAGTTGCTTCGATGGTATCTATTTACATGATAGATATATTTAAAGTAAGAGTTTAAGTTTACTGTTTCACCATTGTGTATGAATATTTATGCTTTGATATTACTAATTACGTTGAAATACCTTACAGAATACGTTTTAAGAAACTTTTTATTCGACAATCGTAGTGTAGGACGCTTTCCAGCTAGATAAAGTAACGGTCTGCAAAAGGCTGCTGGGCCGGATGAGTCGAAGAGGATAGGGCGCAATGGCGCTCTTTGGGGAAGGCCTATATTTGTGGAATGCTATAAGCGGATGATGATGATGATGATGAGGTATTTTAAGATGATTTATTTAAGCTCAAAATTCAGATTTTTAATTACGAACTTTGAATTACGATTTAATTTGAAAACTTTAATTCAGTATTTATATTAGCTGTATAATTAAAATCATCATCATCATCATCATCATCATATCAACCTTTATTGACTCACTGCTGGGTATAGGCCTTCTTTTGATTATGACAGTTGAAAAATAAATATTTTTTTGTGTGCCAAAAAAATATTGCTACTGTAAATATAAAGTTATGTAGCATAACTAAGTTTCTATAGCATTTTAGCAGAGTTAAATCATTTAAATATCTAGGACATTTTCTTACTGACGACCTCAAAGACGATGTAGACATTGAGAGAGAGCGCAGGGCATTGGCGGTCTGAGGCAATATGTTGGCCCGCGGATTCTCTAGTTGTACTGAACCGGTGAAGGTAACGGGGAACCTGTGAGTTCGGCATACCAAAAAATTGTTGTATGTCCTGCGTATACAGTATAATAATATATTCATGATGTTGGGGCTGCCCAGATTCTGTAGTGCATCGGGGATGTTTGCCCACTATCATACTTTCATGCCGTCATGCGCAAAAAAACTAGTGTCAGCAGCAGAGAACTGCATGTCTGCGCTCAGGAAATGTTTTGTGCAGAGAGTGAGTAATAATGGAATCTATTTCCAATATTAGTCACTTTCTCGCATTTTCTTTTTGTGTTTTCTTAATATTTGTGTGTTTTTGTGTTCTTAATTTTAATTTTTCATATTATGTATCCAGGTTGTCCGAAATAAAATATTTATATTTTAATTTATTTATTTTATTATTTTATTTTGATACGTGACACCACAAAATATAAAAAAAAATATTTGATAATTTATATGAAATCACAAACCAAACTATCCATATTATTGCTTTGCAAAAACAGTCTATTCACAATCTCGTTAAAATAGTAAAAAGAACGAAGGCGTTAAAACAAACAAAGGTAATTTGATAAATACTCACAGTGAATCAATTTTATCACAACATACTTTCAATCCGCATTTCGGCAAACAAGTAAAAAGGCCGCAAACATACGCAGTCACCCTCGTCATGGGGTGCACTTTACAACGGGGATGTTAGTATGACTATGAAGTATCTGGACGCTAATTTTCGTCGTTCAGCCATGTCAGAAGCCTTCGGGCGGCCTATAAACTCCGGCACTAAAGTTGGCCACTACCTCATGCATCTTATATCCTAGTAATTTTAAATGGTGATTTGGTGCCTAGCCCAGAGAGAGAGAGACCCTAGAGTCCACGTACGTAACGGGTTACCCGTGAAGTTCAATAACACCGAAATCGAAATCTTTTGAGAGAAAGACCAGAACACAATTATATAATTTTTTAATTTACCTACGAGTCAATTTTTTTTAAATCTGCCAATATTGTATAATGTATGCAGTACATACGTTTCGAACATAATTTTTGTCAGTTCTGTATTCACACAACCAGACCTGAGAAAAATAATCGCAGATTTAAAAAAAAATGTGTCATGTTTGGAATCGAAAGTTTTTGATATAAAGATGTTATGTGTTATGTTCGTTAAATTGTGTTACTTTTCCACGATTAATGTACCTACTGAAACTTGCCTGCATGTAATGTACTTGTAGACTAAGAAAAATTTATCAATTAGTTTCTTTTAATCCACGTACCACGTGAGCGAAGCCGCGGGTAGAAGACAGATAAAACACCAAACTTCGATAGTCCGTCTATAAAAGTTTTGAGCTATTTAACTGTCTTGTCTTGTCTACAATTTTCAATGATCAGTAAGCGAGTAAGTTTAAATTTTGTCACACACATTACCAAATTTATTGTCCGAATATTATATTGTTCTACGAATATCATCCTGCAAATGATACACCAAAAGCTCAGTTGAAGAGATATATTGATATACGCAGTACTGGCCGCTAATCCAGTTATTACATCACAGAGTAGTAGTAATGTAAGGACAGAAGGTATAATTATTTCCTTCTTCGTATAATTGAGTGGATGTCTCTGGTGTCGGTGTTTTAGGCCTTCGCCAAAAGCTCGGACCAGCATCTTAACGTGCCTTCCGGAGCACGGAAGCACTTAGATCCAAATATCAGCGTGGTAAAAAGATAAAAATTTGTCTATGCGTTAACCTAGATCACCAACTTTGTATCCACACCACCACACCACACCAGCCTATATCAGTCCACTGCTGGACATAGTCCTCCCCTAATAAAGGGGGATATGCCCATAATCCCCACGCTGGGCATGCGGGTTGGGGATCGCTTCTCGCACAGCTTCTCGCACTACCGACGCTGCTGCCCGTTGGTGGCCAGGGGATTTATCTGTGCCGATTAAGACTGTGCTATACCGCAATCAGCCGGCCGACAGAGCCCCGTCCGTTGTTTAGCAGGGTGCACCACAAGCAGGTGAGGTTGGCTTGGGTTCCAAAGATGGAGGTTGGAACCCCGTACACCCCAACTTAGTATAGTCCAAGCGTACTCCTGGAGGCTTCCTTCGTTACAAAGATGTCCTAAAGCACCACCTCACCTCATGTAATATCTCATGCGAAGGTTGGGAAGAGCTCGCACAACAGAAACGTGAGTGGCATAGCTCTGTTCATAAGGCTGTAACTGACTTTGAAAAGCATCGCTTGGAAGACCTTGATGCCAAGCGCCTTATAAGAAAGACCCGCCCAAAGCCTTCCTATACCTATACTTACAATGCAAGTGGTCAGTTGCACTGTGCGCCATGCCACCTTTAAAACCAAATTTGGATTTGAGAACCACATTCGGGCACAAGATTGGCAAAAATGACAAGTCAGGTTCACCATTGTCGGACATGAGAAGGAGGACGATTATTATTATTACAGTCCAAGTCTAATCGAAATCCGTTCAGTTGTCAGTGAGTTGAGTGGGAACAAACATACTAGAAATAGAAATAGATAAATATTTATTTACGATACATAGGTACATGAAAAGAAAGGTATTACAAACAAAAAGAAATAAAATATTATATAAAATGTACGTGTATCGTAAAACGGTCTCTGACTCAGCATAGGTTGGTTGACTGGCAACCAACGCTGGTCTTCCGTCAGAGCCGTTCGGTGATGTCACGGTTATCTTAACCACAATACGAAGAAAACAAAGGAAGTACAGTACAGTGCCATAAGTTTTTGTTGGAAGTGGCGTTTTTAGCAACTAAAACTAGAAATGTGTTTGACGAGTGGAAGTGTACGGACAACAACATATACGAATCATTTGGGAACCTATCAAGCTACAAATCATGATATCGAACTAATTATTTATCCTACCTACAGTAATAATGGGAATAATGAACAGCGAGAATAATAACAAACAGTTTTTTTTTCTTTTTGTGCACTCCGGATAGAAATAGGTATGTAATAATAATTTTTGTATTGATAATGAAAACGTTTTTTTATATTGATAAGTAAGTCCCTACATAGATTGGCCGGTATCATAGGCGCGTGGCTTATATGACGCTTGTGTCGTGTTTATGACTTTCCTGCTTCTTCTGACTATCTAAAAGGAATTTCTTGAGTTTACTTCTAAAACTATGTAAATTTTGCAGGTTTCGTATCGGTGGGGGAATATTATTCCAGCACTTAGATGCAGCATAGCGGAAACTACCCCATACTACTAACACATATTTTAGCATTTATACCCTGTCAGTGCCTTCTTTATCTATTGTTGTTATAAATTAATAACACTGGACACTATCACACAGCATCATGTAGCTCAAACTAAGCAGAGCTTGTATTATGGGAACCAAATGACTGATATACCACTTTTTCAATCAATAAAAATCAGCAAATTATGCATAGATTTGTCGCGTGACATTTTAACGCATGTGGGCTAACGTGGGACTGAACGTGTGGGATTATCGAAAAAGCACTGCAGAAATAGCTAAAACTGTGGTTTTTAAGTAGGTTAGGGCCTAGTCAGATTGTGCGATATCACGGCACGTGAAATCCTAGTGTAGAGTCAAGGGTTTTTTTATATGATACCTGAAGATGAAATTAGCACATAGCCCACCTGATGTTAAGCGATAACCATTACTTGTAAGAAAGTATTGTTTCGGAGGTCACGCATGTTTGGAAAGTGCCCTACGATGCATCACCCGTCCATCAACTTGAGGGTCACGCGTATTTGTATCAATGCTCGACGATGCACTGCGCCTAGAGGTATGAAGGTTGAAGGTTAGGCCGCGGTCACAAAGACAGCAGCGGCGGCGCGGGGAGCGGCCCGCCAATGCAAATCTATGCATTGAAACGCGCCATTCCTTCGCGCCGCGCCGCCGCCGCCCCGCTGCCGCTGACTTTGTGACCACGGCCTTAAGCCTCATGTGCTTGTAATTTTACTGGCACCCACACCTTTCAAACCGAAACACAGCAATACTGCTTTACGGCTGAAATAGGCATAAATAGGTGGTAGTACTTCCTTGGATGAACCCTTCACAAAGAGCTCTATCTAGGTAAGTAGCTACCTCAAATTATGACATATCAGTGATATTATAAAATGATTGAAATGGTAAAAGTCAATAGAATCGCAAAACTCTTCCGAACGTCCTTTTGAATAAAATAACTATGCCAAAATAAAAATATTTGAAATAGCCACAATAGTTAAAAATGTTGTTGCTTGCGTTTAGTCTTTGGCCAATCGTGTCTATATTTCATCCAGACAGGGTATTGACATTTGGGGCCAGTATACTTCGAATGAAACTGTATCGGTCACAATATACCTACCTAGTATATATGTGTGTCGGTTTGTGCGTAAATTATTAAGCTATAACTCTTATTTCAAAATGTCGTTGACCAAACTAAATATCTACCAATTTAATTCTGATGACAGAAGTGTGTGTCTATTTTTGTTTGACATTTGAAGTTGTAATTACTGACATTTTTATTATTGAATTTTGATGTAGTACTAAATTTTAACCAATTTAACTCTGACATTGTATCTAAGATGTAAATTCAACCAAATTTTGATAACTAAAGTAATTGGTGCAAGCCGTTCTAGTTTTTAAGTCCATAAATAAATAAATTAACAAACTTTTTTTATATACAGTTTAACTGATTTGATAAGTAGTAATTTATAAGATTTTAAGATTGATTTTCAGCTGTTTCTTTGAGTTTTTCTTTATTATCTATTTTCTTAAGGCGACTGTACATGTCAAACCTCTCTCTCGCTCGCACTATTTAACATTTTTCGAGATATAAAATAACTGACTATAGTTATGCAAAATAGCAAACCTTCACATTCTAGAGAATAACAATTCAAAGTTTTAGTAATAATATTATTTTGATTCTATCACATTTTCTTACCAAAAAACTTGTACCAATGTGATCAATTTTAGTACAAATTTTTTGGTAGGAAAACGTGTTGGGTTCAACATGATATTCTTGTTGAACCTTTGTATTGTTATTTTAAGGCCGTGAAGGTTTGCTATTTTGCATAACTACATTCAGTGATTTTATATCTTCTAAAATGTTGAATAGTGCGAGCGAGAGGGAAGTTTGACATGTATAGTCGCCTCAATAGCCTGAAGCTTAGTAGCCCTGAATCAAGGCGAGCAAACAAAAAATTTTTTGAGCTTTTGCGAGTCACTTGAAACCGTAAGAAACCAAAAAAAGAAACAAGATTAAAAATACCTACGCTACCGATGGAACTTAAAATGGAAATAATGAACCCGGTTCAAATCCACACATTACCATGCGACGTCGACGTACCATTTGTGGTAGCATCAATGCCATCAATATTTCATAGCTGTAATATCGGTTTAAACTGGCCGGCACTCGTAATGGCGTATGAACTTTATGGGGAGACACCCTTGGTACATAAATCGCGAATACTTCTAGTTTAGGAGCTAGTGGGTGATACAGGCACCTCGTAATATAGACCACCTATCGACAGATTATGTTAAAACACGCTATAAGCGAGCTTGTGACGTGTGTTCGTTAGAACAGTTTTTCATTGATATCAAATGTATTATGCTACATCACATCACACTAATATTTTATATGCCAACGTTTGTGAGTGAGTATGTTTTTGGTCGCTTCAGTCCGTAACGGCTGAACAGATATGAGTGAAATTTGGAATACACATAGTTTAAGACCCGGATTAACACATGGGCTTTAGTCTGCGAGCAAAGCCGCGGGCGGAAGCCAGTACTACATATACAGATGTATTAATTACAATTTAATTGTTCTTGAAAATGGTGGTCACGTAATATTCATGAACTTAAGAAAATCAACTTACTTACATTCTAAAAGTTGGTACCTATGTATAATTTATTTACATCCGAATTACAAGTTAAATTAAGAAGATAAATTACTATGTTAGTATCTTCAGCTATGTATGTTTCTACTCAAAACCATGATTATTTAACAAGTACCTAAGTAGTTATCTTAAAGATATTAAAGGTAAGCACTATTAGGAAATAGTAAATCAAATATTATAGAAACCAGTTCAATGATTACGGAATGCAAATAGCTAATTGACTCTCAGCCTAACCACTTTGGGTACAACGTATTGATTTTGTGGGTTGTTGGATTAACAAATCAGCTAGATGTTATAATCTGTAACATTGCGATGTTTTCGTGACCTTGGGTAAGTTTGCCGCCGTTAGATGGCAGCACTTGTTCTCAAACGCAAGGAATATGATTTTGATGATACTTTCTTTCATAAAATTTCAAACGTTCTTATAGTATGCTAAAGATTTGTCTACTTTATCTTCAAACAATCACTACTAATAATATATTATTGAATTTTATTTATTTATTATAATTGAAACAAAAATACTTTTGACTTTAGTTGTAGACTAGAACAAAAAACTTTTAAAATTACCATGGAACTTATATAAATTACAATTTTTAATAGAAGTCACACACCTACTGATAATTATGTTTAAAAAGTGGATTCCCAAGTAGTCAATTTATTGCTATATTTTATATGAGTACCATTTCCCAAAATGAAATTGCACCAAAGGCTTATAATTACTCCCCTCAAAACATCAAAGCTCCACGGCCGATTGATCCTCTAAAGAGCTTTATAGGGTTAAAAAGCTCACCAAAGTTGTGCTTGTTGACTATTTACCTACGTGCAGTTTCCGCATTTGGCGTCCCATCACATACATACTCGTGCAAGGACGCAATCATCTCGTCCATCCCCTTTCAATCTTCACTCTAATAAATAAGGGAGTAATAAAAATGAGCAGACAACGGTGGCGCCCTCTGTTATAGTGAGGCCACACGGTGCGTTGCCAGTGCGCTGCGGCGACTGAGCGGTGACGCTGCGATATTTTACATTAATACAACTTTGTGACATGACGTTTTGAATGCTGAAAATACAACTGAGATGCACGCGTGGGTCTTGCTCCCCGGGCAAGGCATGTAGCATCAATCCGAGACCTACAATCAACGTGTTAGTTGTGCACCTCACGTTATGACATCATTTTGACGGAATGCTATCAGTATAAACGCACAAGGTAAGCGTGGGATGCTGTGCGGTGTAGCGGTAGAGGGGTCGCATTCCAGCGAAGTGCGCAGTTAAATCGCACTAATCGCAATCACTGCGATGTCGTGCGTCAACGCAGCGAACGCACAACTCACAGGGAAAAAGAGTGACGACCGGCAAAGCATCGCAGAGCAGTCATATTGCATACAATGCGTCGAAATCATTACACTGCGACGACGACGCGACGCAGCGGCAACGCCCGTATAGCATCACTCTTAATCAACATGGAGTTTTATTTTGCTTTTCCTGTTGACTGGATAACGAGTATGGTTGTGTAGAAAATTCCTCTGCTTTTCTCCAGATTTGAGAGATCCACTAGATGTAGCCCCTGCCCAGTATAGGTTTTATACTCATAACGCTTTGCATCTACTAATTCTGGATTGATCGCAGTACTGATCCATTTCTTTTTTGTTGTAAGCTAGCGGCTAATTCTCGTGTCAATTTTTAGGCTACCTGAAAGCCATCTAATATGACGTAATTACTAGGCTCGCTTAAGGCCTAAACTGGCCGACTAGACTACCGAACCAATTGCACCGGTAACTAACTGAAATAGTCGAGATCAACATCGGTCCGATCTTAATGCTATCATCCAAATAGTACCAAGGCGGAGTGCTGCTGAACTCAGATCCCGATATACTGAGAACACCGAAATAAGCCAACGCACGAGCAAGCTCTTCAAGGCTTTCCATCATGGGAGAAAAAATACGTGTTGATTTTTTTTATAAATTTTTCCACTTAGTGTTAGTAAGCATCATTATTCCTGCTTAAAAATTTTACGGTTGGTTGAAGGGCCGAAGTCGTTGCGTATATATTTTTATCTGATTTCGGCATAACCTGTTTCTTCGGAGATCTTACTCGTTTTCCTGGCAGAGCTAATACTGAAGATTTTAATGGCATTATCATGAGCCTCTATAGCAGTCCACTCCTGGACATAGACCTCCCCTAATGAGCGTCGTTGCGCCCTATCCTCAGCTCGACGCATCCAGCTTCTACTAGCCTTTCGCAGATCGTCACACCTGGCCGGAGGGCATCCTAAACTACGCTTTCCGAGCCGCGGTCTCCCACCCAAGAATTCGTTTATCAGTTCCTCGGTAGACCAGTCATGTATAGCCGACCCACTGCCACTTCAACTTGCTAATTCTCCGAGCTATGTCGAACATTTTTACACACAATATCCATTATTTGAACAAAAGAAAAAGGTTCAAAAGACCCATAAAATTACCCAGGATTGCCAAGTACACCTATGTACTACACCCACCCTCGAAAGACAGATATTATGTAAAACCTAACGGGAGTCTCTTCAATCAATACACGTTACTAGATGATGTAAACGCTTTCTTCTTTAGATCAAGCGGTAAATTGAGCTCTATAACTTTAGGAGAAAATGTATTTTCCCGTGCGGAAAATTGAGTGATTTTTTCTACTCACATCCCGAACAACAATCGTGCTGTTAGGGAATTTTCTGACTAGATAGAATGTAGTAAAGTTGATTTTGAATGAGCAGTTTTCGAGAGGGTTCACGGAAGAGTTAGTTTTTTTGTGAATATAAAAATATGAGCCCCCTTTTACAATCCTATTGTATCCGATATTGATCCCATAATAGTTTGAGTTGCTGGTCCAGGGTGTCTTAATAAAGGGGATCGAGTGATGAATGCGTTCTTTTATTTACAATTGTGCGTTATGATATTAAAGACCGTCCCAAAATTTTATAATGGTAAAATAAATTAACGTTTTTTGAGCTATTACAGCAAAATTTTAGCAGCGCTTGTATATTTAAGTATATTTCCTTACATACTTTAATTAATAGCTCTCCACACTCATTACTTTAATGATTGACAAACTTCATACACTTACCGATAAGATTATCGCGATAAAACAATCACTTACGAGTAAATCAACAAACACTTTAGCGTACTAAAATTAACATAGACAAAGGCAAAATTAAATTAGATTTGTATCATGCGAACATAAAGTGCTTATAATTAACTTAGAAACAGTTGTAGAAACAATACGCAGCTTATAAGAACAGCTGGTTCAGTTTATTCAGAACTAGCTTTTGTCAGAAGCTATACGCTTGCGTGGACCCGGATAATATGTTATTCAGGACTACTTAATTACGTGCAAAATTTAAACTCAATCCGTACATCAGTTTGTTCTATTAATTACTAGCTAGCATCATTTGCATTAAAATTGGATTTAGTATGCCTCGTAAGAGTTTTTTTCTGTATCCCTGACTGCATGCAAAATTTCATTATAATTGGTAGAGAAGATAAGGCTTGAAATCGTAAAAAACAAACAAAACCCACTTTTGTTTACATAATAATTTATAATAATATTAAAAGTTGGCGGGGTGATCTGTTTGAGAATAAATCGCGGGAGACCGCCAAAGATAGGGACGTGTAGAAAAGTTTGCGGAGAGGAGAACTAGGGAGTCCTTTGTTCAGCAGTGGGACAAAATGGGCGTTAGGATAAATAAAGTTAGAACATCTAGGCTTAAGTCCAATAGTATAATAGTAGCATAGCCCCATTGAACTAGTTATTCTCCCGCCGACTGCGACAAAGTAAGTAGGTAACATACCAAGTAAGTAGGTACCTAATAAATCATAATAATAATCAAGTTGTACCATCTCGAAGGTTGCAATGTGTGAGAGAGTTGAACCGTTTTTTTGTGTATTGTTATAAATGTTTAGCGGGCTAATTAGTCGAGTTATTAACTAATTTTGTTTGCTGATATTTCGTCATTCTGCATATTAGATACTTATTTTATTTGAGTTAGTTATGAGATGTTTTTGTACATTCAACTTTTTTTACACAGATTTCATATAATTTCCGACTAAATCAACCCGGTCACTTCTTGGAGGGGTGACCGTTTAGTGGCATTTAGATCTGAGTGCTTCCGTGCTTCGGAAGGCACCCTAATCCTCAAGATAAATGCTACTGAAATATTAACAAACATCTTTTGTTCATCGCCTGATACGGCAAAAATTCGACATTAAACACAATGCAAAATTCAACTTATATCCTCGAATTGTCATTTTTATTTTCAGTATTCAGATTGTTAGTTGAAATTGGTTTTTCACATAGATTTAATCTATATAGCTTTACTTTTTAGTAGGTATTTTTAAATCAAGCCGAGCTATAATAGTTATCTAGTTGTAACGCTTTATTTTGAAAACGAACTAGGCGCTCGGCGCCGCAGAATACCCACCGCACGGCGGAACGTTTCGGAGAGAGCTTTCGCGGCCGGACGTTCAAGTGGCTGAGCTCGACCCATCCGGGTACTACCAGCAGCCTTTCGCAGATCGTCACTCCACCTGGCCAGAGCCGAATACCTATTAAAATTTCACAATTAGCTTGAGAATAGTCTGCAAGAAAACTGTACCAAAATCCCTTACGTAACAAAATCGCAACTATGTAGTTGCTAAAGTCGCGGTCGTGCTACGGCGCCACCCCGCTCGTAGCCGTAAGCTACGTGGTTGCGTAACTCGTAACGGGCCGGTCGTTGACCCGCGACCTGCGCTTGCGTCTGTCGTCACCTACCAGACGTAAGGGAGCGTACAGACAGGTGACTTTATTGGTTCAGATATGACCAGATACTATGATATCAGATTGTTTTTTTGTCATCAGACAATAGCAGTTCACTGTTGGACGTGGACCTCCCTTAATAAGCGGCAAAGCACCCTGTCCTCAGCTTGACGCATCCGCATCCCATAATTAATCTTATTATAATAGTTGATGTAATGTTAATTAATGAATATGCATTTACAATTTGTTTCTTTCAAGTAAGACGGCTCTCAAAAATTTAAGAAAGACTTGCAAACCGTATCCACAGATTATTCGAAAAGAAAGCAGTTTTTTTGTTAATAATTATAATTATAACGTTTTATTTCAGGTAACTTGATACATAAAAAATATGATGATAATGACCCATAGCTATAAAAACCATAATATATAACGCTTGAGAGCTGCGAGTGCTGAATATAGAGCTGTTATTTAATTTAATTATTTAAATGTATTTATTTTTAGCAAATGATCGTGGTGGATGGCACTAACTTCGGTAAGCCTATATCCAGCAATGGATAAAGTCTGTGGATGATGATGATTTTTTTTTTATTTAATCATAAAGTAAAAAAAAATCATAAAGCCAAATTAGGTTATTTTTAGTCTGAAGCAGCCTTAAACGGTATCGTTAACAGGTCTGCCCCGATCTGATCAAGCTACAATATTACTAGAGTGTCTTCATAGTTTCTACTATTTATTCTACGACACTCCATGGGACGCCAAACATCGTGACGGTTATCGCGTTTATTAATACTTATTGTGGGAATAGCGGTGCCTTAAAAGCTATACTCATTAATATTTTATTGGAATTGCCTTGGAGCGATATAAATTTTTGAGAATATAGTTTGTTTGATTTAACTGATTGTGTAATAAGCAAGCGTTTAGCTGGTTGAGGAATGTCTGCCACGAGAAACGAATATAAAGATGAAGAAGATTTTGAACGCATTGTGATAGAGCCTGAGGCGAGTTATTGTGATCCATGGAATTACTACTAGTATTAGTACGTCAGTTAGTGTTAAAGAAGAAACGAGACACAACCCCTTTATGAGCATATTTATTGAGAAAAATCAAGTACAGATTTTTTAGTAGTTCACACCGTGCACTCCCATAATAAGACTCCTTGTTGTGATCCCACTATATACCCTCAAAAAAGATATAGTGCGGCAAACATAGCTCATCTAGGTACATCTGTATTTATCCTATGAATAAGCACTTTCTATAAAACTTAACCAACTGTTGAACCTGACCATTGTTTTTGTACAAATAAACATTTAATATTTTTCTAGCTTTAAAAACTAAAAAAAGTGAAGTAACCTGCTTTTACGTATTTTATAGTGAGACTGAAACTGAGACTAAGATCATCACCATCAATATCTTCATCTCTAAAAACAATAGGGATGACGACTGGGTTAAAAAAAATCTTATTAGTCCGTCAGATAGATCAACAAAAAATACTGGACACGTATTTTTTTTATTTATCAAACAAATAATAATTGACGGAGATAAAGAGAATCAAAGTTAGGGACGTCACGGCTAGGTAAAAAGTGTACTAAGCCGTGACGTCACGCGGAATTTCACCGCACTATATCTTTGTCATTTTTTTGTTTGACAAAAGAAAAACTAGGTGTCCAATATATTTTTTGAACGATCGAATGACGGACTATTCAGAATTTTCCCTATTGCCGTGCGATTGTCTTAAAAATAGCTGGACCAATTCGAATATCTCTATTCACATCAGTACACCACCTCATGTTCTATGAAAAAAAAAACAAAATCCCACAGGAACATCCGAAAAATCTAAGTTGGTAATTTTTTATGGAAATTTTAGTTGATACTAAGTTTACCAAGTGATCAAAATCATTGATATTTTCCAATTTGGGAGAGTCTGATAAAATGACTACTACCGCAGGATATATGCAGTATAAATTGTTATTGAGTGTATTAATTGTTATAAGTGTTTTAATTTGTTTTATATCTATCTTCCGTCAACTATTGATATCTTATGGACTTCTGTCGATTGATTTCTTAACCTTTATTTATATTTTGTATTCCTAGTATAATATAGTTACCTATGAAGTTACCTTCATGACTAAATATCATGTGTGTGACGAACGGGAGTCGCCATCTTGGTGATGAACTTTGTCCTCTTCCTATTTTTCCTTCCATTGGTATTCCTTGTAGAGGTTTATTTCATCCGTTGTTTCCCCGAAAGGGTCAAGACGATGAAAAGCATACAATTCTAAAACCATAATTTAGCGGCTAGCCTATCAGATGACGTCTGCGCGCGCGCAGCGAACGCGGAAATCAATTGGAGCGGCTATCGGATCATGTACCTCTGGGCATCACGTTTGAAACCAACTGCTTAGAAGCCAATTACTGACGATTTTCTAACATCTTTCACTTGGTTAACTGTTCTTTGTTTGTTTGTTTGACATGTAGCATAAATTATAACAAAGGACTTTGCACCTATTCAAATTTCAATATGAGTTGTACAGTGCCAAGTGGTAACACTCTTACTCACTGACTGGGACGTTGTAGTATACCTGGGTCATGGTTAGATGGAGTAGGCTTGCCCAGCACCTTTATTATCCTCCCAGCAAAGTCGGCCTTACTCATAGGAAAGACATGGTCAATACGTGTGGAGCTGACTAAAACTCGGGTTTCCTCACGATGTTTTCTTTCGGCATTTTTCTTTAGGCGATTTGGCATTTTGAAAGTAGTTTTGTAGGTACAATAATAAGACAAAAAGACGCTCACTACCTCCTACCAATCCGACTAACCCGGGAAAGGGCAATAAAAAGTAAAGGCTATCTATCCGAGCCCTATGGCCATCACTCCCAGTCACTCCGGAAGAGATGGCCAATCGTGGTATTTTTAATAATTATGAATTGATATTTTTTTTATTTTGAGATTGATTATGACATAAATACGATGAGAAATATACCTAAAGTTTTATTTAATGCTCAAAATGATTCTCTTAATTACAATAGTTTCAGAACAAATATCTCTTCAAAGTTGCAGGGCCATCTACCTCGGAATTACCCTTCTAACAAACATTTGTCTCGCGGCGGGGATCAAACTCGCAACGACCGCGGCTGAGACGGGTCTTCACCCACTCTGCCACAGAGGTGATCGTCACAAAGGTAGTTTTAAGTATATCATGTACAAGCTAGTAAGAAAATTTCATGATGTCGTGCCATTCCCTATAACCACATAGAAATATCTACCTTTAGCAATAACGATTAACTACCCACTTCTTCTTATAAAGCAACCGCAATTGCTAAAACATGATAATCTTAGTAGTTAATAATGTGTCGTTTAATTATCGATCAATTCCACGTCCATCGATCCTTTTAAGATAGTAATCAATAGAGCTTGATAACATCGATACAGTACGCGCTACTAACTGATGCACTATAGAATATTTGAACAAAAATTTACACTTTGTAATTAAGTTTTAAAAAGACGAACAAGTTATCTTATTTCTCTTTCTATGAAGGTGACGATAGATGTCAAACCTCCCTCTCGCTTGCACAATTCAATATTTTAGAAGATATAAAATTAGTGAATGTTGTTATGCAAAATAGCAAACCTTCACGGCCTAGAAAATAACAATACAAAGGATCAGCAAGAATATCATGTTGAACCCAACACGTTTTCGTACCAAAAAAATTGTACGCTGTTGTTTTTGATCACATTGGTACCAGTTTTTTGGTAAGAAAACGTGATAGAATCGAAATGATATTATTGCTGAACCTTTGAATTGTTATTCTCTAGAATGAACCTTCACATTCTAGAGAATAATTTAATGCTATTTTGCATAACTATAGTATATATATATGACTAGTAGTACTAGTATATATACTATATAAAGATTCCAGCCAGCATGCCTCCATGAGTATTATGGGCACATCCCCTTTATTTGTGAGGCTGGTGTGGTGTGCTAAATATTACAGACAACCGCTACAATAAAATCAAAAAATTTGCTAGTTGAAATGATCCTGAAACACAAAAAGAGTAAGAAAGGTAGAAAAAAGGCTTGAAATGGAATTTTCCACATAAGTGCAATCATACGCCGCGCGTACTGTATAATGAACATTGTATAGAAGTACTGGAGGAAAAAAGTGTTACGGAATCAATTACACTTCACACAGTCGTTAAGCCGTATACAGAGCTAGTACTGCTCACTCGACACGCTTTGACAGCTCTGATATAAGTTTATGGTTTAATTAGTCTATTATGTTTGTTGTTACTGCTTTAAATCAGTTATGGCCATACTTTAAAAAATATGTCAAAAGATAAACAATGCGTAAAGTATTCCCAGCTTCTGTTTTTTTCCATTGAGTTAAGACCCTAACAAGGCTACAAAAGAATTAAAAGGCATCTCCTGGGAAAGCTGGCCCATCGTCGACCTCATCCTTGGCAACGCAAGCCTCGAGGTCAAGAGCTGGCCTATAAGAAATTTAAAAAAAAAATATTTTTCTCACGGATTTTTTGCGTTTGTGAAGTTAAATAAAACCGCTGTCTCGATACTTAACGACGATAGCTGATTATCAATGCTAAATAATTGTCAAGTAGGTACTAAATATAACAAGGTACATAAATAGTCTTTGGCAAAGGAAGTAGATGGCATTGGTTCACGCTTTCACGATTATAATAAATTCTATTAGATTACGCTTACATCCAAAGCAGGTTACCAGGAGCTGCTAAGAAACTGAGAAAATATCGTATCGAATTTAATAAGGACGAAAGTTGGTGAAATGTGTAATGTAAATATGTGAAATGTTAAATGTTTGTCCAGGAAAAAACCGATGAGTGAATTTAGCTGAAATTTTGTATATGAAATTTTGTTCTAAACAATAAACAACATTTTGTTTATTCTGTTTCTATGAGCGGCAGCTAGTATTAGATATGAACATGTGAATACGAAATGTTTGTCCCTCCTCAACATCAAAACTACTGAACAGTTTGAGTTAAATTTTGCACATATTTAGTTATAGTTTATAGGCTACTTTTTATGCTGGTTTCATGAGAGTGAAGGCGCAGGCCGATGCGAGGGTGAAATGTGAACATCTGAAAGGAGAATAATTGAAATGTTTAATTTTTGTCCCTCTTTCACACCAAAACTACCAAGTGAATTAAGCTAAAACTTTGCAAATTTTAAGTTCTAGGTCTGGAATAACATAAAAGCTACTTTATTTCCAGGTACCACGCGCGCAAAGCTCGGGAAAAAACTAGTATCGAATGAATCTCCACTTTTTCATTACTATATTGCACATACCGTTTGTCCTAAATTGTGATTTATTTCCATGCATTTTGTTTGAAATTTTAATGGGATAGAAAATCACCCGAGCCATGTCCGCGCCATATATATGTGGCCTGCACCTAAGGACAAAGGAAGGCTTTGACGTTCAAATAACAAACCAGAATTAGTTATTTGTTATTTGTTACTGTTACTGTCACTGTCAGCCTTAATCATCCCATTGTAGAGCAAAGCCCTCCCCCAATTTTTTTCATTTTTTACATGAGTGTAAAGTTGTTTTTTAACCGCGTGCTCAATTTTGATGACCGAGCAAGCAAATGATTAAATTCCAGGAATCAAAAGAGCGCGACGTGAAAAATCTTTGCGCACTCGAGTGCAATACGTAACTTTTCATCCCATCTCAGTGACAAAAGTAAAAAAAAATACTAAAAGCCAAAAAAATATTATAATCACAAAGGTTCCAAGTCTGAGTTTTTAACAAATTAAAAAAGGTTGTATGATAAATTTGTCAGCATGAAGGTAGAAGTAAATAGGTTTAATGATGTTTTGATTTCACTAACTTAGTGCACACGATCTTTTAAATTCCGTATATAATTATGTCGATGACTTTAGCAGATAAAAACGGTTTCACTCAGATATCAAAGAGCAAAAATACTCTTTCCGAGATGGGGGGTGAAAAATAATTTTAAAAACATAATATTCGTGCTAAGGCCTTGATTTCGCCTGCTTTTTACGTAAATACGGTGTTGATATTATCACTCGTACGAGTACGGAACTATTGAATTATTTCAGGTCTCAGTTACCAGGCTACATAATAAACAGGTTTGCTGAAAGATAAGAATAAGTTATAACTTCGATATTGTGTTGGAGGATACTTTTTGATGGTGTTTTTAGTTTTTCATTGCAATTTATTTTGCGATTACTCTCTCGTTAGAATATTGGAAGAAAAATAGCATGTAGCACTCAAAACGCAGTGGTAGAGCTCCTTGTGAAGGGTTCGTCTGAGGAAGTACTATGACTCTGGCCCATTTTTGCCATGAAGCAGCATTGCTGAGTTTCAGTTTGGAGGGCGCGGGTATCGGTGAAATTACAGGCACATGAGGCATAACACCTTCATCCTTCGCATAGACGCATGGCGTTGCATCATAAGGCCTTTGTAACAAACGCAGCCTACGATGCAATACCTTAGTGATGGTTACCACTTAACATCGGGTATACTAGTAACATGTTCTAGTAAGATTGATAAATATGAAAATATATTATTTTAAAAATCAGATAATTGCGTCTAGATCTTACATTTCATGAACGAATTCATAAACTCACTACTTATCTTTCTTTATATTTTTAAGAGAAACAGTTTGTTTTATGAACCACATGACTGTTACTACTCGTAGATACGTTATTGTTTTTGTAAAGTCATACATTATTCACATAGGAAACACCCAAACCGGAAAAAAATGTTTGGAAATCATTTGTATCGCTACGGGAATCGAACCAGCAACCTTTTGCATTTCAGGCGAGCCTTCGCGCTATGCAAAATGTAATCATCGTTATCTGACGTGAAAAACTGCATTTCTTCTATGTTTGACGTCACTTTACGCTAACTTACGTAGTTTGTGCGTCACTATAACGCCACTAGTATGTATTTTCTTATAAAGTTTATACTTGCCTTTCATGTAGGTAATATTGGTCATATTTGTAGGCAATTAATTTTTTCTTATACTTTCTTGCTAGATGATAAAATTAAGTACTTATCAGCCTATCTAAACTAATTTTTCTTTGTATGAAATGCAAATATTAGTCTCGAATCTCAGTGTTATTATTTATTTATTTATTTGTTTGGAAAACTAACAGCTAATATACATGATTTTACTTATTATTATGTATATACAAAAAAATACTGCATTAAAATATTAATATTTACTACAATAGTATACTAAAAATATAATCATTTTATATACTTCTTAAATATAATATATATATATATATATATATATATTTAAGAAGTATATAAAATGATTAAAATAATTAATTAATAATTCCTTGCATTAAGGGAATATAAGTTCCCTTAATGCAAGTTAGCTTATTAGTTTCGTTGGGACTATAATGATGCTGCGTTGGACTAGTGTCCAGCATCATTTATTTATTTTGACCAATAATAAAGCGTAGATTATAAAATATGAGTGATGATGATGTACATTCCTGTTCAGTCACTACGGAGTTGAGTGGGAACAAATATTCTCACACATATGCAAACTTTTGCATTTATAATATCAGTGTGATGTGAACGCGACGCTCTCCCTCACCCTGATGAAGACTCTCTTAACGAGTCGAAACGCCGTCGGTGCCTTCACCGATGTAACGGTACGTGAAAATTCCCGTTTTTTCAATATGAATGAGTTAATTCACGTTAGTTTCATGAGTAAAATATTTGTGTTTCTTCCTCAGGATGCGTCGAGCGGAGAAAAGGGCGTAATAGCGCTCATGGTCTATATCCAGCAGCGGACTGCTGCAGGTTAATGATCATGATACACACTACACAAGTATATCTCATCACATCACACTGATATTATAAATGCAAAAGTTTGCATATGTGTGAGAATATTTGTTCCCACTCAACTCCGTAGTGACTGAACAGGAATATACATAGCTTGTGTTGCGACCTAGATTCACACATAGCTAACTATGGATCCGGGTACCACGCAAGTGAAGCCGTGGGTAAAAACTAGTCCTGCTCCTACTAATAATCTCTCATACGCCAGCTATCCCCGCCCGGGAGTTGATTTGTCCCGTCCCGTGGCCCGGCGCTCACAGAAATATTCAAAATGTGAAAGTTTGTTAGGATGAATGTTTGTTACTCTTTTATGAAAAAACTACTGAACATATTTGGAACAGAACTTGAAATATACATAGATTGAGACCTGGATGAACAATAAAGGCTATTTTTCATGCAGGTTCCACGCGAGGAAAGCCGCGGGTGCAAGCTACTCTGCTATAAATAAAATAGACTGAACAGTGATCAGTGAACAACTACATCGATATCTACTTAACGGTAACGTAATTGATGGCAACTGAAAAAACCTACCTAATGATTACAATACCGCAGTTACAAAATTTGATTAGCGAGATGGTCACGTTGGAATTCGACTATGAACAAACGGTGGTGGAGCTTAGAGCTTTGGATGTGGCATTTTTTATAAAGATTATATTATCTACCAAATTTGTTTAACCAGCCTATTTCGTCCCGCTGACCGAGTAGAGGCTTCCCTTAAACTATTCCACTTTTAATTGAAATAAATAAATTACCTACTTATTAAGCTTATTAATAATTCACCCCCTAGTTTCTGTTAAATTCACAAAAATAGCGCATCTGCGCCACAAAGGGTTACATCACAGAAACAACATAATTTAAAATGGATTTGAAAACCTGCTTCTCTTATTAGTCAGACCAAACCAATAAAAAATTAAAAAAAATTGATAAAGGCATAAACATAGACAAAAGTTTATTTACTACATAAACACCAACATACAGCAAATTATTTAATAGTACACTACTACTGCATAATAATATAATATAAGTAAAATTTACAGTAAATTGTATGTAAGTACAAACTATAGAATTGTGTGGTTCTGTGTGCTACAGCAGTATTTCGGTCCCAACTCGAGATTATGCTTCGCTATCCGAAAACAGGCCAGCGCTGTTATTTTGCCAAGCCCTACATTGATTCTGTCATTTAACTATAATGAGATCATCATCACCTTCAACCTATAGCAGTCCACTGCTGGACATAGGCCTCCCCCAATGAGCGTCATTGCGCCCTGTCCTCAGCTCGACGCATTCAGCTTCTTCCAGCAGCCTTTCGCAGATGACTTATGAGATATTTAAAGCTAAAATTAATCACAGGAGTTTCTCTCACAACAAAAAACCCCAAATGCCTTATCCAAACTCAACCGTGCTCGCTCCAACCTTCATCCGTGCGATAGTTTCGTCGCGTTCAGTTCAGGGGCAAGAACGGTACCGGGGCCGACGACCTGAGATCCGCCGATAACTCATCGCGCTGTTTATTCACTATTATCGAATAACGCATCCATTCCATTGTGATTTGTGGCTCTTCAACTTGTCATTTGAATGACGAACTGAGTACCTAGTGCGAGTTTTTTAGCAGCTCGATCGCGGTTCCGTTTACGCAAATTTAAATGGAAAGGAGTCAGTGCCACGCGTCTATCACTAGATGGCGCTACCTCGATTTCATATGAATTTGCGAAAACGTGATCGGGCTGGTAAAAAAACTTGCACTAGGCACTCTGAATGTTTCATAGATTTTTGTTTGCTTTGCGAATGGTTAAATATTGTTATTAATTTATCTAGGAGCTTTGTTTGAAAATTCATTTTAACTAGCCTGTTTCGTAATTATGTCTATGAAAATATCATTGTTTTTTTTAAGAGAATAGGTACATCATACAGGTATACGTTCGATGAGTTCACTAGCTTAAAAATGTTCTGATTAATAATAATTGTATTACCAGTTATTTATTATTTATTAGATATATTTTTAAATTTAATTCGATTTAATTTTTAATTTACTTAATTTGATTTGATTTTATTTAATTTTGTATTTATTTCTTATGTTGATCATGTGTACTAACTTTGTACAAACTTATACCGAAAAATTGACATATACAAAATAGTATGAATGAAATGAATCTGAATCTACACTATTCATTCAGAATTTTACTGGGTACCTTGGTAAATAATAAGTTAGTAGAGTGTGGGAAAGTTGAAGTGTATTTAGGGTATCGACAGATATAAACGAATTTTCAACTTACTGAGTTAGGTAAGTCAAATAATATTTAATACTAGCTTACTCCCACGGCTTCGCTCGCATGGTACCCGGATGCAAAATAGCCTTTATGTCTATGCAGGTCTAGAATTACATTATGTACCTACTTGTATAATTTTAGCTCAATCGATTCAGTAGATTTAGCGTAACGTTTCATATAAATTTCACAAACTTTCGAATTAATACTATTTAAGTTTATCATCATCATCATAATTTCAGCCATTTTTGGCCCACTGCTGGGCATAGGCCTCCCTCTGTTTATGCTACTCGTCTTGATCCTGCGCTAGTCTGAGCCCACGGTTTTTCTGATATCGTCGACCCACCTCGCTGGTGGAGGACCCCTATCTCTATGACCATCTCTTGGCCAGCACTCGGTCAGCGCTTTTATCCACCTGTCGTCTCTCCGCCTGCCCAACTCAACTGAGCTCCAATATCCGCTCGCTGATATCCTGAACTGTAGTCTGCTTACGGATTTTGGTGTTCGTGAGTCGGTCTAAAAGTTGTGTTAAGTTTAAATAGTAGGTAAAATCAATATAATGGATTCATTATTTATTGCTGAGGTACTAGAATTTATATATCTAAGTATTTCCTTTTACAGTTTAATAGAATGACAAAACCGTTCCATACGTTATTAAATTTCACTAACGGATCGACAAATTGAGTAATTTCGTTGGAGGTAAACAAATGGATCGCTATAATGGGAACGTGGAACGCTATGAGCTAACGGTAACAAGGTTGTGGTCAAAGAGGTCGGTACGCATCAAGACTCGAATTCCACTCTTCAACTTATTTTGTGTAGTTATTATCTACCAAGGTTTATGTTTGCAATACAACTAAATATTTAACTGTAATGATGCTGACTGGCTAAATGACTGACTGACTTACAATCAACGCAATACCATAACCGTAAAGCGCGCGGTTGTTTTCACATTTTGAGCAATGCTCATTTTCCAATCTGTTGCTTTCATCAGAGCCACTATTCATTTAAGGATAAAAAGACCTGTTGTTCTGGAAGAAAAGGTATCCTATGCCCCTTTTATGTACCCTTGTACATCGCTTTAGAAGTTATGGCCTAAAACGTTTAGTTAGATGACAGTATCAACATATCGATGGCATTCTAAACAAACTTATTAGTTATGATTGTTCCAATCACTGTTCGACAACCCTAACAGATATAGCACACAACAACTCATGTAATATTTAATCAAAGCGAGTTGGTGCAGATAAACCAACCGATTCGAAAGCCCTGAAATTAGTTACGTTGTACTTACTTATACCGGATAAATACTATTAGTAAAGGTGATGAAGTATATTAATAGTTCATTACTTACAGATTTGTGAGTGATGGAATTATGTATTAATTCACAACGATATCGATTTTTTTTTTATATTATATACTTGAAGTTAGTGTAGGACGCCCTCCGGCCAGGTGGAGTGACGATTTGCGTAAGGCTGCTGGTAGAAGCTGGATGCGTCGAGCTCAGAACAGGGCGCAATGGCGCTCATTAGGGGAGGCCTATGTCCAGCAGTGGACTGCTATAGGCTCATGATGATACTTGAAGTTAGAACAAGCACATGGTCCATTTAATTTAATTTCCTTTAGTCATTTACAAAAATACATTCTTACACGTCAAAACAATTATAATCAGTACATATGGTACCAGTTACTAGGTTATTATTTGGTCAAATATATGTATGTACTAAAATACATTTACAATAGTATACCTGTTAATTGGTATTAACTACATGAAGAAACGGGATCAATGTTCAGCATCAATTAATTTGTTCATAAAAAATTCTTATATCGTATAGTAAGCTCGTCCACCTGATGTAAAGCGGTAACCATTACCTATGACAAAGTATTGTATCATAGGCCACGCATTTTTTAAATGTGCTCTAGGATGCAACGCCTTGCGTTCATATATATCTCATCTCATATACCTGTAATTTCACCTGTAACCATTTATCATTCAAACTGAATCACAGCAATGCTGCTTCATGGCAGAAATATGTATGGTGGTAGTAAGTACTTCCCAAGATGAGTCCTTCAAAAATTACTGATAATCATGACAGGCAAATTCGTCTAATCCCATCAAATATTCAACATATTTTTGTGAAGTAACTTTTTTATGGTCGTAAAAATTCAAGACAGTCTACAAAACAAAACAACAACACCAGCTTAGATCAGCCCACGGCTTGATGCTTCCTAATCAAAACGGGGATATGCCCATAATCCCCACGCTGGGCATGCGAGTTGTTGACATTGTCATGTCGTAAAACTTTTCAGCCGATTCTATTCGCATTAAAGCAACTGATTTAAATCAACAAAATACCTCTAACCCTCGTTACATGAATACACCATGTTTATGAATATGAACCATAAACCCATCGTAAAATAAAAATTGTAACAAAAATAGTTGGCGAAGCAACCGAGTGAAGATCATTAAAGGGCACACTCACTTGATACATATCAAACGAGATGGTCAAACAAATAAAATTAAATAAGTATGAAGAGATGCGATGCTATACGTGTAGTGGTGTGATATTGAAATGTTGGAACTGGTTTGCCTCCCAGTGGCCAGGGAACGCGCCTGGGAATACAGAATCGCGAAAGATCGAGGTATCTGGAGGTACTGTGAAGTACTATTATAGAAGAATCTCAATTCGATTTATGCGTGCATTTAGTACCTACTTGTCATTAATCAATGGTTCCTATAATATACCGTTACTGATGACGCTTTGTTTTCACTTGAAAAACTGACAAATTTTCGACGTCTCGTTGTTAATTTTTGACCGTTTTTCAAGGGAAAATTAAGCATTTAGATTACGGTATAGGTCATATAGGATTCCATGGTAAACAGAGTCTAAAGAAACTATTTAGTTAATCGAGCAGTCGCACAACTGTCATTATAACATAGCCCACTGAAACTGCTGCTTGTCGGAGGCCAGAAGATTAAGCTATGCCGTTTCGCCCAGTTTGTATACAGCAGGGAGCAGATGAGGCTGGTTGGCCTGATACCCAATCCGGTGTTTTCTACATACCTATATACATGTACTTAATACAAAAAATATAAGTATTTATTATTTAGCCATATGTGGTTCCATATACCATAAGCTCTTCTTAATTTGGGGCTAGATGAGGTTCTGTGATATTTTCTAGCATTTTATTTTATTTTTTATTCCCCAGCATTATTTATTTATAGCCAAAGGAATAGGTCCTACAATCAAAACCTGTGTTTCGCAGTAGCATCACCTTGTATTGCGCTTCAAGCATAGTGAATTAGAACTGGCGCCGTTCGAGGTATTTATTGAGTCGATAGGCATTGTTGGGAATATACCGGGGTGCAGCAACTGCTTTACATATAAAAAGCCATTTTATAGGTTAAGCACCTAGCTATATCTAGTAGGTACAACAACCGTTTCAGATTATAAGCTTTCCTGACATGAGGGTATAATAATCGTTGTATATTCCTTATGGAAGACAAAGTGGAGCAGTAATTAGATACTTTATTCAATTATAATAAAAATATGTGGAAGGATGTGCTGGAATAGATCGGCTGAAGAAAAGAGAGATGACTCTATCACAAAAGATGAATATGAGTAAGAAAGGAGTGAGTGTTGAGTTTTTTTTTCATAATCAAAGGTGGGCTTAACACAATAATTTCAAAGCGCCTAGAATATAATGAATAGACCAAAAAAAGAGAGAGCAAGTTAAACAGATAGGAAAACAGAAGCATATACCCTTAATAACTAAGTAGGTAAAACATCAACATGTTACTAATATAATAAAAAGTCAAAAATGTATTGATTATCTACGTTGCTAATTTAGGAATAAAGCTACCAGCGATCAAACTTGGTAACATTGTCATAGTCAACGTCGGTTTGGAGTTTGGGAGATCAGCGCATTGAGTAGAGTGAGAGCTCATAGCGTCGGAGCCCGCAGCGCTAGCACCCGAGATCATGACTGCTAGAAGAAATCGGAAAGAAGAATACATGTGTCATGCCGATTCCACTTAGAGTGGGATATAAGAAATGATGATTAAATAATAATATTAAGAGAGAGAGGGAGAGAAGTCAGAATGAACATGCTTTGGTTTTTTGTTTTTTTTTACTTTCCTTGATACTTTAATAAATGCCCTATAAATAGTTTAGAGCATACAAATTATTCAACAAACAAAACACATAAGTTGTTTTTTAATTGGGTGCAACCAATGAAATCGTCCCTACATAATTATTTACCTAGTTAACCGAAGATCTATTACATTCTAGTCTAGCACGCTGGCTGCTGGAATCGCACATGACACGCGCCATGAGGATGAAGACGAGGACGTGCACACAGATGTGGTTCTCAATATCTGTGTTTTCAGCACTCAAAGTGTTGAGATGAACGTGGAAATTAATTTCACCTCTACGCAAACTAAGCTTCAGCCGGTCTGCTATATAGATATTTAAAACAATCGCCATCCTTTTCAAACAAGGTCGTTATCCACAACGATAAAACGTGTGACAGCCTTCTCAACAAAATCCTCTACATGGAAGCGACAAAAAGCGTCAGTATCCCTTCTACCTTTGATGTGTGTCTCAAAAATGACTAAAAAAGTTTTCTTGCAAAACATTGCTGTTTTCTTATTGCATCATAAATTGCTGCTTTGTTCTAAAGACGGACCAAAATCTGGAGTCAATAATGTCAATGTATGCGGTGTTAATAACATAATCGCGATGTCTCAATAGCTTCTGTGAAAATTAAAAGAGAGATACCCACCTAGAGTAGGGTTATTGTACATTTGCCACAAAGTAAGTTCGTCACATTTTTGTAAACTGCAGTAGTAGCAGCTAATAAGATTATAATAGAACTTATAAAAAAAATTCTTCAAAATGTTTTACAATATTCTGTAAATTATAGGCTAAATATGTTTTCTATATTTTAATATCAAAAAACCGATATGTATTTTGCCGTACAATTTATTTCAGTACTTCGATTTTCTGAAATAAAGTCAAAATCGACAATGTTTGGGTCTTTCATAGATACTATTCAAACCATCGTGTTATTCTGGCCTGGCCTAATAGCTCAGTTGATAGTAACTCTATTATTTATTTATTATTATTCTTCATTATTATATTTTTCTTTTTCATTTATATTAGCCAAAAAAAGATAATCACGGTCACAGAGTATATAATAGGCAAGTGTCAACGTCTAGTTGACACATACAAAAATAGAGAGAACAACATTTTAAACTTTACAACAATTAAAACCGGTAAAATTATGTAACACCTTATAAAAACCTATGTTTTATGCAATAAAAAAAACTTTACTTTGTGAGAAGGTAGGTACAGAAGCATCCAGACCTGAGAATGTCCAAATGTCCATGTGTGTGTGGACGGCAAATGCATCGGTATTTATCCCGCATCAGCTTGCATGTGTAGCAATATCACAACACCCACAGTTAATTTATCAGTCAGTGCAATGCAGTAGCGTCGATCCCACCATTGTTATTTTTTTATTTGAAGGGTCATTGCCATTATTTATTTGCGACGAGAAAGGAATACTTAATATAATTGATCTATCCTCTGGACAACTAAAGGTCACTATTTGTATCTTCTTTGTCCTCGCTCTTTCCCGTTACTCGGGGTCGGCTTTCCTAATCATGCGGCGCCAAGTATTCCGCTGCTTTGTGTCATCCTTTGTAAGGCCAAGGATTTTCATGTCCTTATGGACATTCGTCGTCCATGTCGTCTGAGGTCTTCCTCTTTCCCTTTTATTTGTGGCAATTGAAAGGAACTATTTCACGACGTGGTCTTCTGATCTTCGCATAACATGCCCATACCATCTGAGCCTAGCTTCAGATATTTTGTCATTTATTCGAGCTATTTTAAAACTTCCTTGTATATGCTCATTTCTTACCGCTTAAAGGTTACTATTTGTATATTGCATAAATTATAAATAGTAAAAAAAAATATCCTAAACGTTAAAGATACAGACTGACACAATGAACTGGTAAACTACAAACTTCCGCCTTTAAGATTACTCTTATCTTACTAATATTATAATCATTATTATAATCATAATTATAAATGCAGAGTGTGCATATGTTAGGCCATAGTCCATAGGGTACTTTTTATCGCGGTATCACGGTAGCAAAGCAGCAGACGGAAGCTAGTACGTAATATTTATTTAGATTGCCCTTACTATTTAAAGGGCATAGCTCTCATCATCATAACAATCATCAGCTTGTAGCCGTCCACTGCCGGCCTTCCCCTAATGAGCGCCATTGTACCCTATCCTCAGCTCGACGCGTCTAGCTTTTACCAGCAGCGGGTCGCAGATCGTCAGTCCACCTGGCTGGAGAACGTCCTATAATACGTTTGCTGAGCCTCGATCTGCACTCAAGAACTGGTTTACCCCAACGGTCGGTTGTCAGTTCTTAAGCAGATATGGCCAGCCCATAGGTATTGTTCTAAATAGTTAAATTCCGGAGATTTGCCTACGCTTGGAATTCCGGTCTGGTGTCCGTTGCAGCCCGTTTGTTGACTTCATTTGAATCCGCATTTCCACTGTTCGCTTTATTTTGTACATAAGTCAAGACGAGTACGAAGTTATGTACAGAGTCCGTGAAGTTATTTAAATAAATAAATAATGCTGTACAGTGTACACTATCATACAGCATCATGTAGCCCCAAACTAAGAATGGGGATATGCCCATAATTCCCATGCTGGGCATGCGGATTGGGGATCGCAGGGCACAGCTTCTCGCACCACCACTGCTGCCTATCAATGGCCAGGGGACTTAACTTTGCTGGTATTAGGCTACGCTATGCCGCAATCAGCCGGCCACCAGAGCCCCGTTTGTTAGTTAGCAAGGTGCACCACGGGCAAGTGAAGTTGGCTTGAGCGCTAAAGATGGAAGATGGAACCCATACCACTTATATAATTAACGCCAAGCTAAAATACGCAAGTAATACGTAACTTAGCTGTGCGAATATGGCTTATTGATGTACAATTTTTTTTATACATTTTACACTTCATCAATTACTTAAGAAAGAGAAATGGCTCTGCCATCTTAAATAAGTAAAGAACGGGATTTATAAGTCTTTAATGTTTTAATAAACCATTAAGTATAATAGCCCAATTTGTTTATATGCTAATAATAATTTTAATTTGGCAAAGAAATCGAATAGAAAAGTCTTAGGTAGATACTTTTTGAGGGTAGGTATATAATTGATTTTTCTATTTGTGCAAGATAAGAGTGAATCTAATTTTATATACGCCTACACTTACAATAAAAGAAAGGTATCTAAGCATCGCAAATTTTCCTTTATCCAACAAAACGAAGCGCGTACCGATTAAATGAGGTGCTCGCGTTTCTCCAGATAGCCAATATTGCTGTCCCACTCCAACTCAGTACAAACATGTCTATTCTCTCTTTCTTTCCAGTCTGCGCAGCTTCATCTCGACGGCACCTCGCCGTCGCCTTCAAGTCACATATTTTATTTGTAGAACCTTCCTGCATGCAGAGGGGACTAAGGCACACCATGCACGAGACGACTAGAATCTTTACTGAAAAAAGTTCAGTTTGCGAGGGTTCGGTGAATATATTTATGGTTGGGATGATAGTCTGTCCATGAATGGGGGGCTCATTAGTTTGTCGTGTCGGAGACCCTGCCAATAATATTCACCCACACATTTACCTGAATGCAATAATCGTAGAGGATTTTATGCTTAGAGAGGCGAGGTGTTGATACGACTGAAGGTTCCAAATTGTGTTGCATCTAGAATACTGTCACGTCCTAGGCTACATTCAAATGCTAATTCATTGTATTACTTACTAGTTATTTTCTTCATGCACGCGAACCACTTTATTTTATACGATTTTATGCATTACATAAAAATCAAATGGGTGCTTAATAAGTCAACGAAATAAAATCGTGAATTTGTCAGTAAAATTAATAATTAAATTAATTTACCTATAAGTGAAGTTCTATTGAAATTATTCAAAATATATTAGCAAATAGATAAACATGTAGTAACGCACAGAGATCGCCAGTTGCATTTTTTTGAGAGTTTACTCAAAAACTCCTTTGTATTTATTGTGGTGTGTACTCTTTGACAGAACCCTGACTTCATTCGCGTTGCAGTGCTCAGCCCAAAAAAGTAGGACTAAAGCAAGAAGTCTTAAAATTCATTTATGCTCTGAACATTAACTCATACGGCTGATCTCTTCTTTTTTTGTGTCCATATATGTTAGCAAGAAAGAGATGCATACTTTAACTCGATGCGATTTCTTCGACTTCGTACCAGGGCATTTGTATGAACCTGCATAGAAATTTGTTCAAGCGCCCTGTTACGATTAACTTTTTGAAGTCGCATTGATATATGTATGCATCCCTTTCTAACAAATGATGTTGGATATAAGATAGTAGATATCAGCCGTATTGAATTTTAAGACTTTATCTAGTTGTCTTCCTATATCTGTGGCTCAGCCATTTCGCACAATAACTGAGTTAACCAATATCATTGATTAGTGAGATCTAAATGTGTAAGAAGTGCAGTGAATTAAAAACGAATTTGAATCAAACATCCATAAAATTTATTTCACAATAAGTGAATGCTTAAGATGATCAAGTTAAATATTGTGAGCGCGATATAAAATGATTGCGGGTTTTGACCCGGACATAGATCACCGAGTCTGAATCACGAAGCGGGTAAAAAACAAAGGACTTTGTCAGTATCATTGTTATTACTCCAGTTATTTTATGTAGCTTCTTGTGTTTTTTTTATCGTTTTCATCTGATTCAATGAACTGTGTGGACCTCATGACTAATTTGCTTGTTACTTTACAAAAAGTATCTTTACGTTATTTTATTTTATAATTTTACTAGACGAGATACTCACTTATTCAAAAGAGAGTTTCAGATTCAAACCAACTTTTAAATTGAGTGAGTGTCAGTGAGATTGATTGCGCAAAATAAATTACTTTCCTTGTTGCAATTGTAATCCTGCAGGCCTCAATGCCTGCTCCAATAAAATGTAGAGCAATTACTGATGCATCTCAGTTTACGATCAAGAATGACTTACCGCGGCGTCTGCCATCGCTCCATTGGCGCAATTCACAAAGCTCCATATTCATTAATTTACGTGACGGTTCTCCAGAAACCCTTTAAACGCACCTCGAACGTGAGTATTGCTGGAACTGCTAAGAAAGTATACAGAGACAACGTTAAAATTTGCAGCTTTAAATCCCCAACCCTTATTGCTGAGCATTAAAATGCAAAGCGTTCTGCGTCTTACAGACTTGATTTAAAGCCTGCTTGCTATAAAAACGGGCGGCAAAATCATTTTTGCTAATTTGTTTCGTGCTCATAATATTGGGTCCTTCGAGCGTCTTATTTTTATTTAAGGTATGCAGAACATTTTATGGTGAACTGTGTGAGGCTTGCGTGTCTCACATTTATTGTGTTCGGAATACCGCGCTTCAAAAATCGGTATTTACCTTTGATTCTCGAATACTTCCCTAATTAGGTTTATAAAATGGTAGAGTTATGAGCGGCGTTTAGAGGTTGAAAACGAATAAGATTTTTAGCATTGCAGAAGAGTTGGTATTGGAAACGCACCCGTAAGTTTACTAAGACTTTAGGCCTTTTTAGGTAGGTACTTTTACTGGTTTTATTGAAGTAATCTGCTACATTGGTTGCCTAATTGGTTTTATTGAAGTACAAAACCAAATAATTATCGACTTCCGAATCGATTTATTTAAATAAGAGACGCATAAGATAAATCGAGATGAGCAGGAAGCGAGTCGGCCGTATTAGCAACACAATGCCGAGACAAAGGAGTTCTGGCCAGCGAAGTTCACGCATATTTAAATAAATAAACTCAGCTAGAACGTACTGAACTCTTCTGAGTTTACCGAGAAACAAACTATTCTAAAGAGGTTATGGATATGGTTTTATTAAAACTCTTTGTAAAGAGAATTTTAAGTGGGAAAGTTCTTCATGAAATCCAAATAGATACTTGATGGTAGAACAGAAAGGCGATTTTATCAGACTATCTATAATCAAAAACTACATAGCAACTATAATTATTAAGCAATTAAATAAAGTGTTTTAAGCAGAATACCAACAAACCTGTTTTGCGTATGAACAGGAAACACGCCTCTTAGGTTCATTGTCATCAAAACTTAGTAAATACGACCTTTTAAATTGATGTCGGTCGATTCGTTTTGTATCCATATTCGCTTCAAAACAATAAACTGTACTCTCCACAAATCACATCATAGCTCTCTAACAAGCCACCACGAATGCCAGCGGCCGTGAGAGTCCGATCTAGCAGATACTGGGCAAAGTCACGGTAACTCGATGTCCTAAGTGAAGGACACAAGCAACGCATCTTAACGCTACGTTGATAATTTTTTAGACTACGAATAATAATAATTCTGTTCCGCGTTTAGAGCTAAACCGAAAAACTGAGTCTCTTTGTAAAAAATCATGTTGCTTTAAATATTTCTGAGTACAAATTAAAACTAACATCAAGGATTTTGATACTTCAAATCTATTAAGATTGGTTTTGCAATCTATGGTAATTTCAACGCTCCAAATGCTATATTTCCGACAGGAAAATGGGTCTATACCTCATTTTGGTGTTTTTAAAGGCGCCTTAAATGAAGCGACTTTTACTTAATTAACTAACTGACTGAACGTAGATGTAAAACGCTATGTAGGTTATCGCGATAGTTACAGAATATATCGACGTGTAGGTCATCGAGATAAATAACTAGTAACAGTGTATACCCATAGTGTAGCTAGACATCGCCACAATTGACATTGCTGAAACTCGGCGCAACGTCTGCACCTTTTTTTAAAGGGTACCTTTCATCTAAAAAAATGTTTCCGTGGGATAGAAAAATAACTTTAAGGCTAGCATAGTCACATGCCTAAGTTAGTTAGGTATAAATTCCAAAGTGCATGGACCGACAACTTTACGTCAAGGGGTATCTTTTTTGATGCTCGCTTGCCGGACTCTTAGCTTTGTTTATATCGTGTTACCATTAGATACATACGAAAATACATTAGTATTTGTCACGTAGCGGGCTAGTTTTTCGGACATGGTGTGTTGCGTCATTTCCGAAGCCAGCCGTCAACACAATTTCTTTGCTCTGCCGTCTGACGGTGTGCACTGGCCTTTATGGTATTGGTTAATATTTTTATTGCATCGTGTCACATCGCATCGCCTTGATTCGTTTGTCGCTCACGTAGAACAATGGATAACAGTTGACAAGCTGGACTATCAACATAAAGGAGTTTACTTGTACTAGTTAAGCTATGTTTTTTTATTATTATCATTACGCCTTGTATAACACTTTACTTTTGTATTGTAAACAATAAACCATCTGAGGTTTGTGTGGATACTAACACTCAATATATTTATGAATGTAGGTATCATAAGTAAATAATGCCAGTGTTTTGTCAAAACATTCCTAATTAGAAAAGCCTTTAACGGTGGTCAATCATTATGGATATATGGAAAAATGGCATTTTTTTCCAAAATATATTAATTTTGTGCATAAAAGTAGGTTTATAGTTTATTGTCTTTGTTTTTACTTCTGAATATTTATGTGCAGGTACCTACACACTGTATAAGTAGTAGGTAATTATATTTTCATCGATATTACATTTTCGAATGGCCAAAATCAAGAAAATTTCGGACATTTGGTACTGAAGTACTTAGTACCTTGTAAAGGAGTAGGTAATAATTTGAATTGAGGCACGAAATAAAATAGTATTACACAGGTAAACAATAACTAGAGATCACCCTCGGCTTCGCTCGCATGGTATCCGGAAAAAAGTCGCCTATCTAATAATCCATGTCATTGGTTGTTTTTTCATATTTTTTTGTTAATTATATTTGTAAGTTTGCAACATTAAATATGCCATGTTCACATAATTGATTACTAATCTAGATCTAGGGACACGATTGTTTTCATCTTGAACGACGGTTGTCATTTTTATTAAATTTTATTTTCTAGTGTTTTTCTAATGTATTTCGTTTATTAGTCATGGTATTATAACCGTTATACGTTAGTTATAAGACACAAGTATTAGTGAAATGGAATAAAATAATATTGAACGGGAATTCTCTGATGAAGAAATTTGTGCGCCGATCGTTCTTTTGTTATATTCGCCATGGCTATCGCAGAAAACAGGACCTGACTGAAAACTGGACGACTGGGCTTATAAACCGTACTACGTTGTCTCATATTATTATGAACATTATACTTGCTACTGGCGAAATTGTGGAAACTATTCCAGAAGCCAATTAATAAAAAAGTGAATTGAATCTAGATCTAAGGTAAACATTGTTATAATCTGACTTGATTGTAATCTGATTTGTGAATTAATAAAATAAAATAAAAATAAATAAACTTTATAGGTACCTCAAATACATAGGTAATTATTATATTCAATAGATTCAAAGTTTTATTTGAACATGTTCAGTAATTCTGGCATATAATAATAAATATCCTTCTATCCAAACATTCGCATTCATAATAGCCGGTACCTAAGATACGAAAATCTTGTGAGTGAACATTGCTAGAAATATACTGTACTACTTTATTATTTTTATCTGTTCACTATTACAATTAGACTGTCGACCTCACAGTAAACAACTTTCCAAAGAAGAATCCGATGTTACTATTAATAGCCATAGTTTTTACGACTTTAAAATTTTACTATAAAACAAAGATTATCAATTTGAAGTGGAACTTTGTAATGTATTTGGGATCGAATCAGTGTTAGTAATTAATTAGTGACGCCCCGGGTTCTAATGACCTTTATCTAACAAGTTTTTAGGTTCAAAATTCCATGCTTCCCTTTATTAGGTTTCGTTTCACTGGTATACAAAACGGTTTTAAATTTTAACGGTTTTATCACCTTCCTAAGCAATACAAACAACAACTAAGAAAATTATTAATATCTTCGTAAATTCTAAGCATGGCGTTCCCAGCATAAAACATGGCGTCTCTACATTCTTATTCTCGAATATCGTGAGAAATTACCAAAGGATTGTAGTATCCCGGGATAAGTATTAAAACAGCAGCCATCTTTCTGTGTATTCAACATCATCACCGGTCGGTGGACCATCACCTTTTTAAGCGAGGATGGTATGCGAAGTTTGCTTACCAAGGGGATCCTCGCTTACCATCAAGAAGATATTGATCATGTCAAACAGGTCTATTATGCATCATCATCATAAGAAGAGTGATGTCACGCAGCACATACGCCCGTTAGGCATCACTCATTGCAGTTCACTGCTGGATATAGGCCTCCCTTAATAAGTACCACTGCATTGGACTTCTACAAACTGAAGAAAAACAAAATATTTTTCCTACCCTTCGTTGAAGACTTACAACATTGTCTCAGAAAGTTTTAAGTACCCGCCTCAGTACGAGGTCATCGACATAAAACACTTTTAATTCCAAATTTTATGACCTGGAAAATACTCAAGTTTGGTAAAATTCTTACCAGCTCAAAATGGTAAGAATTTTACCAAACTTGGGTATTTTTCAGGTACCTACCTATCAGTTATCTCTATGTATACGTTCTAGTACTTCTACTAGGGAAGAAAAAGGGTACCATTTACGTTCTAGTACCTACTAGGGAAGGTATTAGGTACCATATACGTTCTAGCACTCGGAGAGTTACCAGGTACCATTTACGTTTTATTATTAGGGAAGGTATTAGGTCCCATTTACGTAGCATTAATTTAGGTATTTATTTATTTTTGTTATAATTGTATTTTTCTATTTTATTTATGTGCAGTAAGTATTTATTTTATTTAAATTTATGTTTATTAATTATAATTTGTAGTTATTCTGTAGTTATTTGTTTTTATTATTTTGTCAACTTAAATTCTTGTATGTTGTAAATTTTTCTTCTTGTTTTGTGATATTGCCTCTTCTCTACTCATAGGTTTCCACCGCACCACACCAGCTTATATCAGTCCACTGCTGGACATAGGCCTCCCCTAATAATGGGGGATATACCCATAATCCCCACGCTGGGCATGCGGGTTGGGGATCGCAGGGCACAGCTTCTTGCACCACCGACGCTGCTGCCCATCGGTGGCCAGGGGATTTAGATGTGCCGATGTAGGCTGTGCTATGCCGCAATCAGCCGGCCGCCAGAGCCCCGTTCGTTGTTTAGCAGATTCACCACGTGCAGGTGAGGTTGGTTGGGTTCCGAAGATGGGTGTTGGAACCCCGTACTCATAGGTTTGCTGGAAGAAAACTCTTAAAAGGTTAAGCTCGCCTCAGTACATATTTTTTGCCATACCTTGTTCATTACTTTTGTGTACATAAAAGAACTATAAGAGTACTATATATAATACTATATATAGGTTATCTACCATTTACGTTCTAGTACTAGGTTCTATATAATTACAATCTAGTATTAGGATATCTCGATGGTAGTAGGTATGTAAAACTAGTTTTTGGGTCAATCAATACTTCTGAATTATTGAGTACCTACCTTTGTGTATTTAAGCTACTACATCTAACCATATTCCAGGCACTACAGCGCCCTTAGGCCTCATTTACTAACTCACACCAAAATTATCAGCACCGGACCTTTATTCGCAAACTTAGACATTTCATCTGATGAAATTCAAACGTCAATTGACGAACTATCAAAATTTGTAAAAACACGATCGGTGCTTATCATTCCGGTGTGCAACTGAGTTACTAAATGAGGCTTTTGATTACTGAGTAAAAGTTTCTGCTAGATGCTATTTATGTCATTTATATCCTGGTATAGGCCTAAATTTGTTATGTATTTGTTATATAATGAATATTATGTAGATATTGTACTAGTTTCGTCAATGCATATGCCTACACAAGTCTTGTGTAGGCATATGCAATGACGAAAAGAACTGAGCTCCTTTCATCTGCCTCTCTCCAGAGCAGCCACCTTTACTGCCCTATAAGACATGACAGCTAATTTTTCTTTGATGTGGCTTATATAATATATTTATCCTTGGTCATAATAATTAATTTATGAATCTAAAATTATGAAACTGTCATTGCAAGCAGGCCATTGTCATCGCAAGGCTAATTGCATTTGCACATCTTTCCCCCTTCCTGGTAGTGGAGGAAAAGCCTTGCGCGTACGCTGAGGTCACTACCCAAATAAACAATTTGCCACCGCTGTCAGCGTCAAAACAATAATGATTGTAGATGAGGAACTCGTGTTTCTTGCTCTTAAATAGATACAAAAGGACGTTGGATCGGATCTAAAAATAGATACTATCGTTTCTGCCGCTAAAATGATCTAAAAAACATCGAACAGGGAATTTCCATATCTGGCACGCATGGCGTTGATGGCACTCGAGAAAAAAGTTAGCCATGGCTCAGTGAATACTAGGACTTAAAAATGAACTTTTTTTTGATAACAAAAGTAAATCTGACTGAATCTGGGTCATAAATACTTTAATCAAAACCAATGCAATAGTATACCATTTGATTTTAGTGTATTTTGACATTTAAGTAACTCAAATCACACTATTATGCAAAAGGTCGCGTATGTGAGTATATTTATTCCAATTCCTAACTCTGTAACGGCTGAACGAATTTTTATGAAACTTGGAATATACTTAATTAATTATATAGACACATAGGCTACTTTTTTATGTTCCATGTGAGCAAAACCGTGGTCGGAAGCTAGTTATAACTAAATAAAGTTGATGAAACATTCTTCCTAGAGCATCACAAAGGAGAATGCTGAGAACCCGTACCAATTGTGTCAAATCCGAACGTATCCCATAAAATGTTTAATTAATTATATTTTATAAATTACATTAACATTCTGTTTAGTTTTACACACCAACGGGATTAATAATTAAATAAAAAATATTTTGTTGGTTTGGTTTCCGCCGCACGCCACCATCACCAGTAGCATGGCAACAAACATTGATGTAAAGTGTTACTATGGCAATAACCCTCATTTCTAATTATTTGGACAGTAGAAACGACTAAAAACTTATTGGAGATTTTTTAACGCACTCACTTTAGTCTTAGTACCGAGCGCCATACATCAAACGGCATTCTCCTTTTATGCTGTTCGAGCACGAGTTTCACTTCTATGTTAGGCTATCTATCTTAAGTCAAAAGTGTCATCTCAAGACAGAATAAGAAATAAATTATACTTCTAGTAATTAGTTAAGTTATAATTTAGACACGTTGCGTTACACACATGTATTGTTTAACATACGAAGTTATTTTTCAATGACGCAGAGGCTTTTCTACGTGAACTTTAAAAACAATTACAAATTCTTGAATATTAATAAAATCGTAAATATATTTTCGTATGAGATAGTGGCCAACTCTGGTGTCAGAGATTTTTGTGTGGTAATAAGGTTCAACGTTTTCAGAACAATAGACGTAGAAAATATCCACACCACACCACAATATTTCAGTCCACTGCTGGACAAAGGCCTCCCCTAATAAAAGGGGATATGCGTATATATGACATACATGTCCTCGCAGTCATACTATGACTTCAAACCACTGGTAAAATTGTTTTAAATGACGATAACTTGCTGTTTTTGTTTAAACAGAGGCCTAGTGAGATAAGTCTAGAACCAAGCCCATTATTTCATTGAAAACGTTAACACAGTCAAATAAATAGCACAGCCAGATAAGTCGATTGTATATTCGTGTCGCTTTTTTAGCTCAGTGAAAACAGCGTTTACGTCCTCAGAGGGGACATATTACACACTTTCTTATTTCCCCGAGTTCGCAAGCTAATCTAGTAATAGGCAATCTGAGGGACTCTCTCTTTAACGCACGGTGAAAGTGCATTGCATAAGCCCTATCTACCGCAGTCCGCAAATTGACGGGCCCTGCATCTACTCTGAAGCTAGCCCTTTAGTTCAGTCAAGAGCTTGACAACCTATGTGGCAAAGTAAGTGAAGGCTTGGGACGCAAAAGGTTGCGCGTTCGATTCCCTCCGCGACACAAATGTTTGTAACACCTGCAAATATTTGATCAGGATATTCTATGTATAATGTGTATGCATTTACAAAAAATTGTAAATATATAGTATATCAGTAATTAGATTCTTATAATGCAAGCACTGCTTAGTTTGAGGCTACATGATGTTGTATGATAATGTCTAGCATTATTTATTTAAAGCTACTTCTTTAAAAGGTGCACAAACCTATGAAAGATTATTACTAAGGAACATTAGAAACACTTAAATTGTATTTTACAATTTAAGTGTTTTAGTTTAAATTTACTTTTAATCTCCAGTTTATAACGCGACCAAGAGAACGAGACGAATTGGCTAAAAACTCTACTTGGCTTATATTTTTAAAGTCATTGTTACAATTTTTATTCTTAACTATTATATTGTTTTTGAGGGAGTTGAAGATAGCTTCATCACAAGTTTTTATGTCATCGAAATAATTAGAAATTATATAATAAGCTATATTAAATATATAAAGATAATAGCAGTGCACTGCTGGATGTAAAGGTCCCAAGGTACGTCACTGAGCACGATCGGCTCTGTCTTCTTCTCATCCAATGTCTATCACCCTACACTGCAAAAGAACCCTGAGTTTATGGTGAACCCATAGTCGGTGTATTCACGGTGACAATGAACGAGGCCCTTTGGTTTGCAGGAACATTTCATTTGACTCCTGCAGGTTTTGGAGGGTTTTTTGGGTTTGGTTTGCAAATAGGCCAGGGTATGTGGAAAAAATTAAAATCGCATATTTTGCTAGATATTCTGATGAGAACATTGACATATTATTATTAAACTTTAGGATGAGACTAATAACAGTGCCTTAATTTCTTGCAATCGCTCAGCCCAGCTAAGATACGTTATGGTAGTCCACTACATTTCTATGATTGTGAAAATTTCCTTACATAAGAAACCATAGTAATTTATTAACTCAAGATGGTTTCAAGCCAGGATAAGTTTCATTTGGTAAGTAAAATAGGGATTGGAGACTACAAATTATGAGGTAAATAAAGAAGTAAGTTATCATCAAGAAAAAAATATTTATTAGGAATACCTAATATAAAAATACCAAATACCTTATTTATCATTGACGCAGAATAGTTTGGCGAATTATTGCTCATCTTTAGTCACATACAAAGTGACAACAGAGAGACGCTCCAGGTAAATTTGAGTCGCCAAATCAGCTCAAATTCCAAGTATAACAATACATGGAAACCAAAAATGACTGCGAAGGAAGTGCTATTATTAAACAACACGTAAGGAGTGAGTCAATGGGACAGTGCATGGACATGTCGAGACGGGTGTTTCTTGGAAACCTTTTGTTGTATATCATCCTCATTGCCCAATAAGACAAAATCAGATCGTGTACACTGGCGCGCCAAAAACGCTGGTTGCACGCTTAAAATACGACAAAAATTCTAAACATTACATAATCCTATTTTCTAAAGAAATTAAATTTATGAATTTACTGTAATTTGAAAGTTTTAATTACTAGTTTCTTTAAAAATAGTTCTTAATTCATTGCGTTGATCCATAAAATACTGGAAACAGATTTGTTCGCACCTATTCTTTTATAATATTTTTTTCACTTCTCTTGCTCAAAAAGTGTATCATAATAGTGTAGCTTAGCGGGCCTAAAACTCGAGTTTAATACCTAGGGCTAAAAAGTATTTTTTCTTTTTAATTTTTGTCTAAAATCATCAGCCCGTACAAAGCATTCGTTCTCTTATATAAAAACTCGACTTCATGGTGCTCCGTCAATCTTTTTTTTTGAAAATAGAACCGTCTTGGTGATGTTTTATGAAGGTTGATTCTTCCCTTCACGGTAGAATGCGAACTGTTTCGTTGAGGGTTATTGAAGGTATAGAGATTTAAAAAAAAAGATGGTATTGGCGCTAAATCTCTAGAATTTTCTTCATTCCAAATCACAAACTTTTACGTTTAACTTTCAAATTGTGAACGTGAAAAATGTCATCAAGTGATAGTGAAGATGCTAATATGCAAATGGAAGAAAAGGGCAAAGAAATAATTATGAATCTGTTGCCGACAAAATCACGTGAAATATATTTAAAGAGTTACGAAAATTTTATGAAATGGAGAGATGAGAAACGTGTGGATTCTTTTACAGAAGGGGTTTTTCTCACTTATTTTGATGAATTATCGAAAAAATTCAAATCGTCGACTCTTTGGAGCACATATTCAATGTTAAGAATGACCTTAAAAACGAGACACGACGTCGATATTAAAAAAATATGTAAATTTAACGGCTTTACTGAAGAAATTGTCCACTGGATACAAGGCAAAAAAATCTAAAGTCTTGACGACACAAGAAATCGAAACATTTTTAAATAACGCTCCAAATAAACAATACTTGGCAACAAAGGTAACCTACTTATGTACTCTACTCAAACTAAATAAATAGATACCTACCTACATACCTAAATTATGTACCTAGGTTATTACGATTATTAACACACTTATTTTTTTGTTCAACAGGTTGCTTTAATTTATGGAATCAGCGGTGCATGCAGAGGAATAGAGCTTGCCAATATAACGCTAGAAGACGTAGAAACGGATACAAACCTACAAGCTGTGAGTCTGCCGAACACGAAAACAAACAAAGAGCGTAAATTTGTCATCAGTGGAGAATACCTTAATATAGTTAAAGCCTATCAGGAGTTACGTCCCACTAATGTTTCAACGAGAAGATTTTTTCTAAATTATCAAAATGGTAAATGCACAAGGCAAGTCATAGGCAAAAATAAATTTGGTAACATGCCTAAAGATATTGCCACTTATCTAAATTTACCAAATCCGGAACTCTACACGGGCCATTGTTTCCGCAGAACATCCGCGACTCTGTTGGCGGACTCTGGTGCGAATATAACGACATTAAAACGCCACGGTGGATGGAGGTCCGATCAAGTGGCTGAAGGTTATATAGAGGACTCTATACAAAACAAGTATCACGTCACGCAGCGGATTATGGAAGGAATCAATATTCTACCAAACATTACAGAACCCCAAGCATCTACATCGCGGGATTGGATGAATATGTCAACTCAGCTGAAGCCGCACTCAGATCTTAATAATGCAGGAAACTCAAGCATGATTCGAGTCTCTCCAACTTTTACTCCACAACAATCAACTCAAAATATTATCACATCCCAATCACAGAGAACCGAAATAAAATTGCCCGGGAAAAACATATCACTAAACATTCAAAATTGCTCTAACTGCACATTTAATTTTTAATAAAATTTCTGAAAATTGACTAATTTGGAATTGTTTTATTTTCTCGCAATCGAAGTGAAAAGTAGAGTGTTTTACTCGGGCCAAAACCACCCATTATAACTCGGTCTTGTCATCCTCCCTCGCTAAGCTCGGGAGTATAACAACCTCGTATATAATGGGATGGTTTAGTCCCTTGTAAAACAATCTACTATTTAAATTATATTATTAGTATTTTTATTAACATCATTAAAATTTAGAGTAATTCAACATATTTCATCTATTCTTTAGAAATAAAACTCAAAATTTTACCAACGTGATAATAGTGTTAGTTTTACTTCTAATGAAAGATACCGATTGACCAATCAAGATGCAACAAAGCCACATTAATAAATCAGTATGGAACCAACCCTTCAAATCAGAAAACAGCTATGTAAGCTAATGGCTTTAGCGGTAATTGCTTGGTCGCAGAAATAGACAGGGTGGCAGGAGGTATTTTCCTGGAAAAACCTAATTGGTAGAATAATTGCCGTGTACAGGGGACGAAATCCTGAGTACAATTATAACCTGATTAAGGTTGTATTGAATAATGCAGTGCTTTTGTTAAATGCTAGAATACAGCCGATTATTTCGTTGGCTTGAGTCATCCTTTATTATTGTTTAATTTAATAGTATCAATTTCATAGACATAATGGAGGGCAAATGCATGCATAAGGCCAATTCAAAGTTTCCACAAATAGAAAAAAAACTGATAGAAATAATATAATATTATTCAATCTAGTTGTTTTCGGCTTCGGTGAATTTTACTTTTGGTTTTAAGTGCTTTGATCCTTTGCCCTTAAATGACTGAGAACCCAATTAATATTAAATGAATTCATTGTCATCAACACATGTCTTTTTTATTTAGATATAATTTAATTTATACAGCCTATACAAATGTATAGGCATATATTATAATAGTATATTAGCAGTCGGCAAAATTTCTAAATACTGCTTTTTCCTTGCTTTTCAAAGAGCGTTTTTCTGCACTAATGTGTTAAGACGCATCGCCCGCGGTCCCATGGGTCTCCGGCAGGTAATGACAAAACGAGATGCAAGCAAGCTACATAACTCACACACGGATCATAACAAAGATCTGATCCACATGCCGACGAACGAGTTTCGATAGAATTAACCGTACCCGGTGCCTCTTAGTGTCGTGCCTTGTAGTGTCTCTGTTTTAAATATGTTGTACGCAGAATTAGTTTATGTAAGAAAGATCCAGAAACTTAGAAATTGTATGTACCATTCGTAAATTGAAGAGTTTGTCATCTAGTACAGTCATTTAGGCGGAAAAAAGGGTTATGATCCATAGCAAATTTTTAAAACTATCTAGGTAAAACTATCAAATGACTGGTGTGATCCATGACATTTCAGGTTTAGCATGTCACTAGCTCCCTGATTTTTTATTCAAAGGCCGTGGGGTTGACTCGTGTTTCGTCATAACGATTCGAAAAATGTACCTAACTGCTCATGTTGTAAAGCTTAAAACTATGAAGGAAAACTCGTGAGAATGTTAAAGTAAATATTTAACTATCTTATGATTATGAGTATGACTGACGTGTGAAATAATGTTAAATTCCTTCTTAAATGAAGCGGATCTTCTTGCTAATGAATCTACATTACCTATCAGGATAACAAACTATTTTTCTGTTTTTTTCTTGTTATTTCTATAATTACTTACTAGTTCTATCCAATTACCGACTCGAGGGGCGATACAATAGCCGTTCTCGTATCTCGTACTCTTTCCGCATGACGACAGTTTCAACTGATTTAGAGGCACTGTTTTGTATGGTACACATCAATTGTTAATTTATGTTCCTACGAGGTAGCACGAAGTGTCTTGCCTCGATAAATGGCTAAGCCCTAGACTCTATCTAGATAACTATTCTCCAATATATTCCAAAGGAGGAGGAAAATAATTACAACTTAAAAATGGAACTGGGAATGAGAAGGTATTTTAGACTAAGCCCAAAAAACTATTTTAACGAAATTAAAAATATCAATTTTAAGTTGAGCTCTGAGATATTTAATATAATAAATTCATCAAACACATATTCTTGCATTAAATCGAGCATAGAACTAACGTGGAAGGTGTGTGGCCTGCCTCAACACTAAAACTGCGATCACCAAACTTTCTGCCAGACCTAATCATTACCTCACAACCTCAAAATAACCAAATGTCTATCCTGCAGAGGACTTTTTTCAGATTAAGAAGAAAGAACTTGTGTGGATATCATGTATTTGAGACCCTGTAAGAGCTCAGAAAATACAAGATTGTCCTTAGTCAAAAACACTTGGGATCTTATTTATTACATTGTGGACGTGTTAGCATTAATTGTGAAGTAATCGATTTGACCCTATCAGCTAATCTACCAAATTCAAACGAAACGTTTTAACCTTTGTCGTTCGTCGTTCTATTCAACCAGTAATGAAACCTTACTTCATTTATAAGAGGGTTTCAGAGTAATATGTCGTCTTCAGCTGCAAATTCAATGCCATTCATTGAATGCATTCCTGTATTAAATATATTTGCAGGGTACCAAATAAACGGACTCATGAGTTTCAACATCTTACGAGTATATTTCAAGTTGATACAACGCATCAGCAACGTCTCTTGTTGCTGGTGACTGTGGACAGGTGTTAATTTTATTTTACTTAGATCTCATCCGACAAGGTAGAAGTGGTCAAGGTGACAATCTGCAAAAGGCTGCTAGTAGAAGCTGGATGCGTCGGGCTAGCAAAAGGGCAGGGCGCAATGGCGCTCGAAAGGGGAGACCTGTGTGCATCAGTGAACTGCTATTGGCTGATGATGATAGTAATGATAATACGATCTCATTTAGAGTGCCCTAAACAGGTGCAAACTTGCAGCGTAGACGGAGCTTTCCAGCTTGCCACTACATGAAAAATTACTTATACCGGGCTTTTACCCAAATAATAACTTTGACATATTGATCTCTGGCTCTAATATCCTAGCCTGGAGCATCATGAGCCCAATGTGTAACAGATTCATTTACAAATGCTCGATCTTTTATCTGAGGTTTTGCGTAATAACCACGCTTGACTGAATGATTAGATGCGCTGGTTGGCCTTAAGACAGACTAGTGGTGCAGCCAGACTCTAAATAACTGGTTTATATTGTTAGGCCCACATATTAAAACAGACTTTTTGAAATTTGAAATTGTACCGATTTTTGGAAAGTTTCTAATGAAAACTTAAAAAAAAATGTATAAGTCGCAATATGGTTCAATCTTTTTTCACGAATACAAAAACTCACAAAATTAAACAAAAATGAGTGAAAATAGTGCTAAAGCTTCAAGCTGGGCGTCTTCAAGGTACGAGTTAACAGGTTTCTTCTAGGCAAGCGTGTTCCATCGTAGACTGCATCTTTGCTTACCATCAGGCGAGTTGTAGTCAAACGCTATATATTCTTTATATAAAATAAATTCGTGTTAGTTACATTATTTATATCTCAAGAACGGCTGAACCGATTTGGTTGAAAATTGGTGGAGAGGTAGCTTAGAACCAGGAAACGGACAGAAAACTGGGGAACTTTGTACCTAGGTGTCTATCAAAAATATAGTTCAAATGAGCTAACAAACATGCTTCGTACGTCAGCGTGACTACAGCAAACGACAATTCGTAGACACATCTAGTTTTTTTTCCAATACTTGAATCGATTACTATAGTGAACCTTTCCTACTATCTATAGTATCTTGATTCATTTCAAACTTTTGAATCGATGCAATGCTATTTAGCTGATGTAATCAACATCTAACTGGAACATCCTTAAACACAACACACAACAAGTCGGAATGCTAGATTATGGTTCCAGCTTGCCAGCTAGGTTGTTTTATCTAAGTGAAGAAGCTATTTCCTCTAGACTGTGATGGCGTTGCTTAAGCAGTGACATCACATAGGTATCAATCACAAATACAATGGATTTATGCAAATATTCTCGTGTATGGGTGCGGAGCAATTTACGCATAAATAGCGTAGATTACTAAATAGCTGAGCGATGAGGTTATTACAATTAACGTCTATCCAATAGACAATGTTTCAAGTGACCAATGACTAAACTTGTTTCAGTTACATAGAAATAACGTAGAATATTGATGGTAAAATGTAAATGAACTCCCTTTTTCGCAATTGGACTCCAGTTGGTCCATTGTGCGTGAATATTGATGGTACATACATAGATAGATGGATATAGAAAACTTTTATTGTACTTACAAAATAAATTATAATTTATATTACCTATCACACATTTTAATTTTTTCTGTTATTTTTGGATGAATCAAGTTTTAAATGGAAACTAATTTTGGAGAAAACTCATGAGTTTTTTTGTGATTTAATTGGTGCTTATGTTAGGCCATAACGTAGGTATATTATTATTAAAGCATAAGTATGTTTATTATTTATATTAATGACCTACCAAAAGCGACTACAGAACCTATGTCACTTTTTGCTGACGATAGTACCGTAACTATAACTTGTAAAGATATTACAACGTATCAAGATGACATTAATTTAACTTTAAATTTAATAATACAATGGCTAGATAACAATAATTTAAAAATTAACTTGAATAAAACAAAAATAATTCACTTTAGACAACGCGATAATGCTGCTCTTAAAAAACTTGACATTAAATATAATAGCAATACAATTGAAGAAGTTGACACAGCAAAATTCTTAGGACTACATATTGTCAAAAAACTAAACTGGAAACCGCATATAGAAAATCTATGTAAAAAAACAAACAGTTTGATTTATATTCTTTACAAGCTATCCCCGATTGTTAATGCGGAAACACTACTTATTACATATCATAGTTTAATTGCCTCAAACTTGAGGTACGGAATAATATTTTGGGGAAACTCTACTGACGTTGATAAAGTCTTCAAACATCAAAAACGTTGCATTAGAGCCATGTTTAACCTTAAAGTCACTGATTCTTGCAAACCATTTTTCAAAAAATATAACATTTTAACGATTCCTTCAATGTATATTTTTGAAACAGCTCTGTATGTACGAAACAACCCAGACTCATTTTGTCGTTTATCTGATGTCGTCGTTCGTAATAGACGTGATAAGAGTAAAATCTGTGTGCGGAACTCTAAAACTGAACTTATGCGCAGAAGTGTTTTTGGATCTGCTCCTTTCATTTACAACAAATTGCCGGAATACCTGAGAGACTTGCCTTATTCAGTGTTTCAGAAGAGTTTGAGAACTTTGTTGGCTGTTAAATGTTATTATACAATAAGTGAATTTTTAACCGATAGCGACCTTAAGAAAACTGTAGAAAATCTATTTAAAACCAAGTAAGCTAAGTTATTAATTGATTTGACGACAGCAACCAATTTAATATTATAATTAATTCTATTCTATTTGATTATTTTTTTTGCATAGTTGACATTTTTTATTTATATTAGTTATTATATTATTAAGCATAAATTGTAAATTTAAAAATATTGCATGTCATTTTATAAGGCAGAATACATTGTTTCCATATTATAATAAATAACAACCTCTTACATGTATTTCATGCAATAAATAAACTTTGACTTTGACTTTGACTTATGAATTTTACTAGCCTATTACTAAGTTGCTGATCTGTACTTACTCGTACTCATGCTAAGACATTATAACTACATACAACTCAATTAACTATTATGACATTTGGATGCTAGAGCGATTGGTCCTTAGAAGGTTAGGTACTTTTGTACCCCCCGTCAGCACGAAGCATCATGGCATTCGCACTTACCACCATAAAAACTCACTGTACACATTTCACTAGCGTTCAACAACCTGACAGAGTAAGTATTAAAACTATGCAAGTGTTTTTTTTACAAGTTTAGCTTAAATCATATTAATAGCAGAAGTTGATGGAAAAGTTATGGGTTAACGACGTGTTGGAAATAGAATAAAAAATCTAATTGCACAACATCTAAGAACGGACGAATATCGCCAGCGTGAAACATCTCTTTTGCTTGGCTTAAAACAGGAATTATTCGCTGAGGTGACCGGCTAACCTGCTGTAGTGGAAGTAACCACCAGAAGAAGTAGAAGAAAAACGGAAGTACAGAGTTCTTAAAAAGATAGCAGGATAGTATTTTTGGTACCCTTAGTACCGGTTTAACGTTTTGAAATGACGACTTTTTATAGACTTTTTGAGAACGATTTAAAGTTTTAGTTCCATTATTCACAGTACATGTAATATATTATAACATTACTATAAAATTATGGTAAATATCTTCAGGTTACAAGGAATTATCAGGGCAAAAACTTCGCAAGTTAGTTATTTATAAGTTTACAAGGTTTGTTATAGTTTTCAAGGAGTATTTAATGTCATAGCATCATTTCTGAACGTTAAAATGTCTTGCTGATCTTCTAGGATAATCTTTACTAATAAAAAAATATGAAAGTGAGTATTTGTTTGTTACTCTTTCATGCAAATACCTATTGATACCTACAAAAACTTCTCAAAGTGGAAGCTAGTTATTCAATAATCATTAGAAATTCCATATTATTTGTACATTTTACTTGGTTATTTAGTAATGTTTACCTGGTCAGTGATTCACATTAAATATTCGCGGTCCGATAAAAAGATGGAAAAACTGGCTAAACTATTGGCAGCATTAATTTGCCAAGCCGCGTGGGAGGATCGCTCGGACAGTTCTTAATACGATCGCAATTATCCACATTAAAACAACCAATATTAGGCATTGGTCTCAAGCGTAGGCGCAAAACCAAGGACCAACACCATGTTTGGTGAAATTGTATCTGACGCGTATTTTACTCTACATATTAATACCTCTGTATTGACTTTATCGACCGATAAAATCGACGTTTACCAGTTAATCGTCTCGACAAATAAGAGATTAAAATCTTCCTGCAACAAAAGGTTATTATGACTAGTCTTTACTTACAATTTGTGGTGACTAAGCAACGAGTCTAGTAATTACAGACTATATCATATACCTGCCGTTGGTTTGCAAAACATTTGAGCATATTTTTATCAGTATTTAGTAGATTATGAGTGGAGAGAGTGGTTCAGCGAACGTAGCGTAGGACCCCCTCCAGCTAGGAGCGAAAGGCTGCTGGTAGAAGCTGGATGCGTCAAGCTGACATTAACAGTACGCGTGTCCAATATACGCGTACCCAGCGAAACCCGACTACGCGTATACAGGAACGCGATATCCTTACCCAGCTTTATGATGCGTAGACTGATTGATAGAAGATGCGATGGTTGATATTATCGTCTATTAGATCAGTACTGTGGAATTAATATCAGCTTTCTCCTGATTTGACTATGTTGACGTAATATAGATTATTTATTATATAGTCGACTGTTTGTTTGTTCAGGGGTCATCTTATATTAAATTTTTCTAATGTTTGATTCATCATCATCATCATCATCATCAGCCTATAGCAGTCCACCGCTGGACATAGGCCTCCCCTAATGAGCGCCATTGCGCCCTGTCCTGATCTCGACGCATCCAACTTCTACCAGCTTCTTTCGCAGAGTGTCACTCCACCTCGCCGGAGGGTGTCCTTGTTTGGTTCTCAGCTCTAAATCATAAAGTGTTTTTTTATTATATATCTAAGCGCTTCCGTGCTTCGGAAGGACAAGAAGTTAGTCCCGGCTTTTTCAGTCGTTTAATCGTGTCGGGGGCCTTCGAGTAACCTAAAAACTTCGACACCAGAGTTGGCCACTAACTAGCTCTTATGAAGTTAGTAGGAGTAACCAGTTAAATCGATGATATCATAAAAGTAATTGATATTGTAGCAGTTCTACAAAATAGGTCATATTTATGACTATGTAAAGAATTGACTAAGACTGATTCAATAATGAATGATGATGATCATATTACATTAGTCTTGGAATAATTACTACATGACTTGGCGCATGTTTTAATCCCATATCTATGTATACTATCTAACAACAAATCAATCATTTGTAGTGGCAGTAAAGTTAAAAATACATTTTGTAGTCACTGCATTATAACATCATCATCATCAAGAACTATCAGAATTTTGTAGGTGCAAATAGTTTATTTATAGTTATTTTTATATGTAATAGAAATGGAGAAAATAGTAAAAAAAACATAGTTGACTTGGAAAAGAAGTTAAGGGATAACTAAACTTGGAAAAGAGATGTATTGCCTTGCTTTAGGAATGCTGACACAAAAGGGATCTGACACGAAATATATCCAACAACTTACTGAATTCTGCTCACTCGCCCCATATTTTCATTTTTTTTTTTTAATTTTTGTATTTAATTCAAATTCTGCCTGTTGTTAGAAGAGGCACCCGAGACAAAGAGGAGGATTAAGCCGACTGTGTGTGACTGTGAGTAACTAATGCAGCTCCTTCTATCTTCTATCTCTTTACGACATACGACATGACGACATTACAACGACTCTCCTTTTTATAGCTCATGTAATTTATTCATGGACTTTTCCTACCTGTTTTTCCTATATAATTACAATGAAAAATATTAGTTAGCCTTAAATATGAAGTTTATAAGCCTCATATGCCTATAATTTCATGGGCTGTGGGTGCCCTTCAAACCGAAATTGAAACCGTTTCACAGCAGATAGGCAAGTAGTACTTCACAGGACGAGCCCTTCATGTAGAGCTCTCTGTAGGTACCTGTTTGCTAAACACATTTGTGTGTCCATGACAACTTACCCGCCTGCTAAGAATAACTTAATTTCCAACAGTAACATACCCACACGATCTTTATCCCACCTGCAAGTCCACCGCAAGAATCATATCAAGAATCGTATCCAAACCTTTTGCGCCTCAGCCGGACACTCGCGAAGCTTCCGAAGCTGTCAAGTATTGTGATGATGTCTAAAACTTCTGAATAAGAAGAACTCTACCTGCTGTAACCTTAAGATAGTCCTTAGTCCGAGATAATAAGATATCGAATACCCTTTACTTATGAACGCTACTTAAAGTTAATCAATACTCAAAGTTAGCCCTGTCACTGTTTGTCATTATCCAACTGATATAGATGGCAATAGTTTAAGCATCGTTTATCTTTTGTAAGATGGTCATAAGTAAGGCCACTAGTGAGTTAAAGTGTCATAGAGAGATATTGCTATTGTTGATTTTTAAACCATTTAACGATACGCTTCCGATAAAGCCTTAAGATTTTGACGGCCTCTGTGGCGCAGCGGGCAAAGCTCGGCCTGAGATGCAGAAGGTTGCGGGTTTGATTCCCTCCGCGGGACAACAGTTTGCATGTTCTGCAGATATTTGTCTCGGGTCTGGGTGTTTTCTACGTATGATAAGTATGTATATGCAAAAAAAAACTGTATATGTGTAGAAAGTCATGTTGTTCCCATAATACAAGCTCTGCTTAGTTTGGGGCTACATGATGCTGATACTAATGCTGCAAAGCATATCGTAAAAGGTCGTTGAATAGATATAAATAGACTACTCAAGTGATTTCAAAACTCAAAACTAATCACAAACGATCAAACACATTACACGTACTAACTAGCGGATACGATCCACCCACTCCGTTATTTACGCTGGCCAATGTGTGGACGCCAAAAAACCTGGTTTTGCCATTTATAGTAATACGATAAGACAATGTAGTTCATTAAGTTTGGTTACCTCTACCCACGATGTCATGCCAGTGCTAGAAGTAAACGTTCAATTTAAGTTTACAAATTCACATCAAACTTTCAGTTTCAATGACGATTTTTTTAGTAAGAAATGCGGGTTCACGCCGATGCTGTACGCGTCTTTCTCTAGACCGTTTCACGGAGCCCATTTTTTGTTAATTATATAAATAATGATGGACACTATCACACAGCATGTGGCCCCAAACTAAGCAGAGCTTGTATTATGAGAACTAAATGACTTCTTCTTCTAATAAACTTCCATCTTGGGAATCCAAGCCAACCGCATCAGCACGTGTTGCACACTGCTAACTAAGAAACGTGGCTCTGGCAGCTAGCTGATCGTGGCATAGCTTACAACGAAACAGTTAAATTCCCTGACCGTCGGCATCGACAGGTAGAAGCGTCGGTGGTGTAAGAACAGTGCTCTGAGATCTCTAAACAAGCGTGGGTGGGGATTATGCGCATATCCCCCTACTTAATAGGAGAGGACTATGTCCAGCAGAGGACTGAAATAGACTGGTAGGCTGGCTAGAACATCTTCTGCCATCATAAGAAGAATTCTACCTATAAGAGATAAGCTTCATTCAAATCAGCAAAATCGTGAACGTCAAATAAGATTGACGTAGCAGTTAAAAGTATGCTAGGCAAAAAAGCATGTTATTTAAAACCATACCGTACAACTTTTCCTCATAATTATATGAACAATATACTTGAATTTGGTGAAATTGACGAAATTATCCAAGAAGCCATTGAATTAAAAAATGAAATGAGTATACCTGTAATACTTTTATATCCATTAGGTTAGCACAAAACATCAAGTGAGCCATAATATGGTCTTGTTCCATCTTCAAGTTTTTTAAACGAATAATATACTTATGGCAGTATAGTCACAAGACTGATTGGCACAGCCATGTCATAAAAATATTACTTAACGTAATTGCTTTACAACAGTGGGTAGTGTAACAAATCAATGAACTACCCAATTTACTTACAATGCGTAGGCATTTACTATTAACATCATTGCTTGATTGGATAATGTCTTAATTTTATTTTTGTAATGTGGGACGAAAATGTTCATACTAAAAGGTCAGTAATTGTAATAACAAGTTAATTGATTAAAAATAAAAAACCCAGCCGTTTAGCAACCTCAATATCATGTATAATAAAAATAAGTTAGTGCTTACTGCGTATATTTTTTGTAAGTGATACCTGTTTCTGTTGTCAGTCCTAAGCATTCAATTGCAGGTTGCATTGCATTGCTTGGGATGAAACTGCCTCTAACTCCCACATAAAACAATGTAATATTTAGGTATGTTATGATGGGACTCTCGTCTTTGACACTTGACTCTAAAACAATGTAATAGTTAGGAATAATTGTAACAAAGACGTTAAAAAAATATAAGCCAAGCAGAGTTTCTTACCAATTCTTCTCTGTTTGGTCGCGTTACGAATAAAGATGACGACTGGGTAAAAAAAACTAATTAGATAATTCAACAAAAAACATTGAACACGGTTTTGTATTTAACAAATAAATAAAAATTAACCAAGATAAGGAGCGTCAAAGTTTGGGGGTTATGTAATATGGCTAGTGTAACTTCAACGCACTATATCTTTGTAATTTTTTGTTTATTTGACAAAAGAAAAATTATGCGTCTAATATTTTTTGATAGTGTAAATCTCGGACTTCTGGTGACGGAAAGAAAGGTACTGCGAAAAATCTTGGGCCCAGTACAACGAGAAGATGGATCCTGGAGGGTGAGAAAAAATCGGGAAGTTGCGGAGCTGGTGGCTGAGCCAAACATCATTGCCGAATTTAAATCACATAGGCTTCGCTGGCTCGGCCACGTGCTACAAATGCACCTCGTCTTTCTTCAAGTGCCGGACTGGAGGGAGGCAGTACAAGACAGAAGCCGGTGGCGTTCTATTGTGACGGAGGCCAAGACCCGCTTCGGGGTCGATGCGCCAGGATAGTAAGTAAGTAAGTTAATGTCGGCCAATTATTATTTTTCAGCCGTCATCCCTATTTATGTAAATTTTACTAACCACCTTTTACTGAAATATGATAAACTGATTTGGATTTTTTGAAACTATAACAATCCGCAGACTGTGCGTTTCCACTAGTCAATAAACAAAGACTGTCGATCGACCACAGCTATTATATCCGTGTACTATCATACGTTCAACGTGATTCTACTAAATACATACACACGTCTCTTGACAAAACTTTAACGATAAACAAGCCGGATTAACATGTTAATTCTATTGAAATGCTTCGTGATGATGACCCTCGACAGTGGTCGAAACTGTCCTTATAAGAACCAAGTTATAAATAAACTAGACGACTTATAATAGTCTCCACTAATGAAACTTAATCTCAAATCAAACTGAATTGACTAACACTCAGAAATGTCATTTCCACTATTCAATAAACAATAGACACCGTCGATCGACCACTAGCACAATTGTTATATCTTTCTGCTTCTACATTCTTAGCTTAGCATGTTCTGTGGAAACACACTGTGATGAGTGGTCAAAACTGTCCTTATAAGAACCATGTTATAAATAAACTGGACGACATAATAACAGTCTCCACAAATGAAACCTAATCGCTTATTCTGACCATCATTCATCTTAAATCAAACCGAATTGACTAACACTAGACAGAAATGTCAGCAACAATAATTGAGGTAATGTAACCCTGTACGGCTAAATGCCATTGGATGTACTTTATATAGCACACGTATTGTGAGACGAGCAAACTGACCGACTTGCATAATGAATTAGTTATGGAGAGTATACAATGAGCGACGAAGCAAGTGTATGGACTGATTTAGAGTTTATGATCTTTGGCAAAGGAACTCAGGGAAATGCAATAAATAAGCTCCGAGTACTTAGTCTAACACAATGACTTAATTGACCTCGACCGAGTTGATTTTTTCGCCTTGATTCAGGAGTGTTTTAACAAAAAAAATAAAGGAAATCCAAATTAATAGCCGAAAAATCTAAATATGTATTTCAAAAAAAAATCAAAATTATTTATTCAGAACATAAACTTAGTATTAGGTTACAAATATGTACGATGAAACTGCAAAAGTAAAAACTGTGTGAAAGCTTCAACGACCACCTCCTTAACGCAAACATAGTTTTGCTTATATACCAAAGTATTAGGTTTGAGCTTATAAAATCTAGGCGATAAAAGTGAAAACATAAAATAATGTTTCCTACAAATATATTTATACATAAGACTGTAAAACTATGAGAGTTGTGTGTGTGTGTGTGTGTGTGTGTGTGTGTGTGTGTGTGTGTGTGTGTGTGTGTGTGTGTGTGTGTGTGTGTGTGTGTGTGTGTGTGTGTGTGTGGGTTATCCTGTTCCCCTCAGTCTCATGAGAGTCTGGTTATCACAGGAATAACCCACAGCGTGTGTATGGAAAATCTCCACTTCTAATTCAATTCACAATCAATTTTAAGTGGTACGAAGTTCACAAATCAGACTAGTATATTAATTTTTTTTTGTTTAACACGCTGACCTCGGACGCTACGCTACGATGCTACGCGCCGCCGTGCCTGACGAGCCACGTCGGTCGTGCAGCACGTGCGGGGTTATTCAGCACTCAAAGTGTTACATATCCTCTTCAAGATGTTTAAAAAATAATAATAAACAAATCACACTAGTATAAGTGAAAGTCAGTAGTTATACGTGTGTGTATTTTTGTAATTCCTTTACGCTGAAACTGCTGAACGAATTGAAATGAAATTTTGCACAAATATCGTTTTAGTCCTGTAATAACATATAGGATTAAGGTCTTTTTACGCAGATAGCATGCGAGCGAAGTTGCAAGTGGAGGCTTGTAATACTATAAACTAAATGCAAAAGTCTTATTTAACTTGTAACTTATTAAAAGGAAGAATGGACGGACATAGTGAATTTTCTGAAATTTTTAGTCAAAATTAGTTTGAACATAAAATCTTCCAAAGGTCAAATCAGAATTTTCTTGCATGAATTTAAATTTATTTTTTAAATTTCATTATTAGTATTCAATGTCAGATTAATATAAGTACAGGCTAACATACAAAATAGGAGAGAAATAGGTAAATCGCGTTGATTTTTGTTTATTTAATTTTATAGCTAGTTTTGTATGCACAGGGTATATGAAGTTCGACCTCCATCTTTGGAATCCAAGGCAACCTCACCTGCCCGCCCGTGGTGCATTCTTCAAACTAACCAACAGGGCTTGAGTCTAATACTACCTGATACATCCCCTGGCCACCATGTGGCAGCATGGACAGAGGTGCAAGAAGCTGTGCTCAAATCTATGCCCAGCGTATTTCCCCTCTTAGGTTGGTGTTGTTGTTGTTTGTATACACGTAGCTTTATTTTATACGATATGATTGTTAAATAATATGTAATTTGAATGTGTAGTAAGCCTTTTAAATAATCTTGCTGTGAAAATACACGGACTATTTATTATTATTACTTTTTTTATTCATCAGAATAAAATAGCAGTAACTGTTGTAAGTAATTTTTCAAATTAAATATTGAAATTTAGTAAAACCTCCTTAAAATCAGTCTTAAATTATTAAAAAGTTTACAGATTCAATATTATGTTAATAATTATTTTTTAGCAACATATTTTAAATAAATAACAATTATTCTTTTATGTAAAACAATTATTTTTGATACAAAATAATTGTTACCGGAAGCTATTTTGAAGTAGCCTAAAGCTGAAATTCATGTTAGTTGTACTTTGAAGATACATTTAAATCATTATTATTTTTCAAAGGTATTATTCTGATTTAATAAAATTTTATGAGGTGGAACAGAGGGGAAGTGTATTGAAGGTCAGGGAGTCCGAGGTGGTGGATTCTGACATTCTGGTTAGACCTTCGAGAAGGGAAAGACGTCCCGCTCTGCACCCTGTCGATATTATTCAGCTTTGACTACCATTTGCTGCAAAATTTTAAGTATTTTAAGGACAATATTTTAAGGTTATTTTGTAAAATAACGTTCTAGCCCTAATTGCATAAACATAAAGGAAAGTTTTAATGTGTTTTGTGTTGAAGTAAAATTATTTTTATTAGTATTACAGTATTTTAATTTCACTTCTGCTCATAAGTGCATACTTGTGCTTTGCCAGAATATTTAGTGAAAAGTACTTGAAACCTACACATACTAAAAATAACAATTATTTATATGCTGCAAGTACTAAGCTGATTAGATCCTCCACAAAACCTGTCTATGTGTTATTTTTCAATTTATTTAAGGATAGTAGATATCAAAAACAACAAGGTAACGTGAAAACAATGAAATCCAAACTAAGTTTTATAGTTAATACGTAATGAGCTGGGAACGTAGCGGTGATCGCCGGCCATTGTCCGGACTCCGGGCGCCTTCCGCTTCCAACACCACTCAACAAAGACCCCCTATTTTACATACCCTCGCTCTTCATTACTTTCATTAATACTTCGTGAAGCGAGGGAGGGAAGACCAAGATACAATTGTCACACACTAGTATAGGAAAGTATCGAAAGGCGGAACGACTCGATTGAAAAATAGAAAACGTGTGCCGCGATGGTCTATATGTAAATAATGGCTGTCATTCTGTTAGTACGGGAACTTTGGTGTGATTAGGGTCAATGATTTTCTTTGTTTTTCCACGCATGTTTTGAAATGGTTCTTTCGTAGACAGCTAATCTAAGACGAATTGCATACCTCTCTATATTTGGAAGGGTTTGCTGTTATCACGATGCTTGGCAGACGGGCTGGTGACAATCACGGGAAGAATATCTGTTTAGATATTCTGTAACGAAACCTAATCGATTACCCAATGAAGGACTGTGACTGTATTTTTGTTATACTTGAAGATGGAAGAAGCACATGCCACCACCTAATTTTAAGAGATCACCATAAGGTACGAATGTTTGGAATTTGCACTACAATGCAAGGCCCTGCGTCTATCAACTCGAAGCATGAGAGTAAAAGAGGTCTGCAAATATTTGCAAATCATACAAATACGTGTTTTGGGGTGTGAATCGAATCGAATCCGTGTCTTAAGACGACTAGTAGGGTCAAACCTCCCTCTCGCTCGCACTATTCAACATTTTTGAAGATATAAAATCACTGAATGTAGTTATGCAAAATAGCAAACCTTTACGGGCTAGAAAATAACAATACAAAGGTTCAGCAATAAACTCATTTTGATTCTTTCACGTTTTCTTAACACAAAACTGGTACCAATGTGATCAATTTTGGTGCCAATTTTTTTGTAGGAAAACGTGTTGGGTTCAACATGATATTCTTGGTGAACCTTTGTATTGTTATTTTCTAGGCCGTGAAGGTTTGCTATTTTGCATTAATACATTCAGTGATTTTATATCTTCAAAAATGTTGAATAGTGCGAGCGAGAGGGAGGTTTGACCCAATTAGTCGCCTTAAGAGGGCCTTCACCCACTGCTCTATAGAGGTCATTTATGAGCAAATGGGCAAAAAGTTAATGTTACATTGTATTCTACAGTGAGAAAGTTATTATAAAATAATAAAGCATTCGTCGTGTGGAATGTAGCGTGAGTCTATGAGGAGACATCGCGATATCGCCCTCCCGTGCGCATACGCTTGTGAGAGCGAATCGGACAATCCGCCATTCTAGCCACTGTGACTGTGAACTACATGCCAACTTATGGCCGGTTCCTATATTATACCGTTACCGATTACGCCTCGTTTTCCCCTGAAAAACTGTCAAAATTTCGACGCCTCGTTGTTAATTTTTGACAGTTTTTCAAAGGAACGAGGCGTAATCGGTAACGGTATAATATAGAAACCAGCCCTTAGTAAACTGCTGGTTTTTCTAGTAGGATGCAGTTGGAAAATATACACGCATTTATGGGCGCATGTCAAATTAATACAATAAACAAAATACTTTATTAAGACACAAAGTAGGTTGGTACATACTAATAAAATAATCAACATAATAGACATGCATGCTAATCAGATATTTCATGATTTTAACGAGAGTATAAACGAGAAGGACTCTGAAAAAAAATAAACCGACTTCAAATAAATCACTTCTTACTTCTTGCTCTAAAGAATTTTGAAAATCGCTTCACGATTGACGGAGATATTGGCAATCATAGGGTGAAAATTACAAGTGAGGATGAGGTTTTTTGAGTTTTCCGGGAAAAGTACCATTCCCTCAGGAATATAATTTATATGGACCTGTGAAGTATACTATATTAAACAAAAAAATAATTTTTAAAATCGGTCCACAATTGAAAAAAAAGGTTCCGACGAATTGAGAACCTCCTCCTTTTTGAAGTCGATTAAAAAATAATAGAAAACGCAAACGAAAGAATAGGAAACGCTGAAGTTAGGGCGCAATGGCGCTCAGTAGGGGAGGAAAATGTCCGTGGTCTTCTCTTGGCTGATGATGATTATGAGGACTCTCACAATGCAAATATTCTGCAAGAAATCAATAACTAAGATCATCTAATGATCGCGGTTTGAGATCCTACAAGAAACAAGACCAACGTATGTCCCATGCTTGGAATTATTTTTAGCCGAGGTTCACAGTCAAAGAATGTACAATACAAAAGTTATCTAACACGCAGATATTTCTTTACGCTCACTACCTTGGTACAAAATAAAGGTACGTACAATAGCTGAGACTATAGGAAATCGCCGCTCCACTGGCTCGAATAATTCACTAAGAACCTCAGTTTCACATGAAATTTTTTATCGTAATTTTATATGCAAATTGAATTTACTGCTGTGACGCGGAGGTTCATCTTTGTTTATTTGTGTTGAAGTTACAGTTTCGTGTGAATTAATTTGTGTTGATTTTTGTAAGATAAGATATATCTTTGTGGTTTACAAAATAATAACTGCTTTGTTCTGTAATTGCTGACTTACCAACACCTAATCGGAAGATATAAACATAAAATTATGTTTGTCCGGTCGACAGAGAGTTATTTTAGGGTTCCGTACCTCAAAACGAAAAAAAGAACACATATAGAAGCGCGTAGAGTTTCATAATCTTTAATATAAAAATATAACCCTTCTTTTTGGCCTTGCCGTAGTTGGGTAAAAAACTAGTATGTACAATGTACATAACTTTTGTCCAAATATGCCTAGACTATGTAACTTTTTCCCTTCTTTATATTAATTTATCAGTTTCAACTCAACGCGGAAGAATAAAAACAATTATCTTGAAAATCTTCCACTGTGTACATTATAATTTTTTATAATGTGACAAACTCATTACTAACTAATAATTACACGGAAGATACAAACGAGCATACGACAATACCATTAAAGTTTATATTTTTACATACATCGTGCAGGACGCAGGACGGGTCAGGGACGACCTGTAGGTAAATCTTTGAGACTGCATCATATTCAAATTCCTTCGACATAACTTTCCTATTTACATTTTTTCTATATGTATTGTTCTTGTGTTCAATAAAGAATTCAACGAAATTATATTATTACTATGACCTATGGATCTTCTAGCGAATAGTAAATAGGTGTGTATCGTGAAGACCTAATGTTATAGTTCATAGCAAACGGCTCATTTAACAAGTTGACTGCGGGCCTCGGACATGACGCTCCGCGCCATGCCCTCCCATGCATTGCACGAACACGGCCAGCCATCACCACCATCTGACATAACCTCTGGTACGGAAGTTTGGGTACATCGAACTTAGGTAGACGATGTAGTACTACATCGTCTACCACATTTCCTATAGTGAGATGGCGATCAAACGTAAGCCTCTAAACTGTAGAGGTGGCTAAGTTCGATGTACCCAAACTTCCGTACCAGAGGTTTTGTCAGATGGTGGGGACCACATTTTTTTTAATGCTTTGAGTGCTCAATCTTCTTCTTCTTTGCGTGTCAGTGATTCAACCCAACCATCTTTAATTTAGTTTTTAAATTTGTTTGGACCAATTAGTAGCCACCTCCACGGCTGGGTCGGTCGCATTATTAATTAATGCTCAATAAAACACTGGCGTACCTGCAGCTGGACGTGTTCGTTCGTGCAATGCATGGGAGGGCATGGCGCGGAGCGTCATGTCCGAGGCCCGCAGTCAACTTGTTAAATGAGCCGTTTGCTATGAACTATAACATTAGGTCTTCACGATACAGGCTTGCTTAGTGTGAAGACCGCTGGAAATTTTATTCTGTCTAAATGAAGCAGCAATCGTTTTTATGTAGTAGTACCTCTAAGAATCATATTGTGTTCTTTACTTTGGTTATTACTGAAATTAAAATATTTTCATTTTCATTTTTTAATTTAAAAAATATTTACAAACATGCGTTTCAATAACCTCCTTTTTTGTAGTCGGTAAAAACAAACATACAAGGACGAATCAAATAAGCCCAAGCTCTATGGTATCGCGTCGTTTTATTACAGAATTCCCATGGCCACATTCAGCCTCCTTCATAAGATCAGCTCCATATCATAATAATTATTATGGTAACATCAGATGATGCATAAAAATTTTTAGCTTATTCGGAAACCGGGTTAATGCCAGACCGGGATAGGTGAAACTAAATAAAAGCTTCATTAAAAAAGCTTGTAAAATGTTATTTAAACTCACTCACTTGCCAAATAGCTTGCCAAATAGCTGCGCAAGAGTATTGAATTGTTAAACAAACATGTTTAGTTGTTTGCTAACGACTCTGTCTTGCTACAGTTAATCATTATGTTTATGACATTTATAAGTTCCTGCTTCTATTCAAACACCAGATATTTTCAGCGTGTTGATGACAAGTACAAGTGAATGGTAGCCAAGGACTGGCAAAATAAATTCAACGGTGTCGCGGATCGTGCCCGGATTAGACTCAAACAAATTGTATCCTTAATAGTGAGTGATAAGTTTATTATTTGAATGATTGATGTATGGCCTTTCTACGTGTCTGACACGGATGTGTGTAAATATTCCGCGGTTCACAAAGGTTGTTTATAAATATTCAAGTCATGACTATGGATGTACTCGTAAACGTCGTGATTGGACATAATGAAACTGTAATTGTTGGGATGATTTTCTCAGTTTCAACTGCGCAAATAATATGTGATAAGAAATTTTGATCAGAAGCGATCAGAATCACGAATTCTGCCGAAAAAGTATATGTAGATTCAAAATAACGCTTTGGCCTAAATTTTTCGTTACGCTAAGGATACGTTATGTTAGGTTGAATTATTCGTGATCCTGATCGCCCTATTGGTCGTATCCGTGTTAATTGTTATTTTCAATGAGAGTATGGCTTAGTTACTTTTTGCATAAAGACTGATTATTGAGTAACAATGCGTCAAGCTATGGATATATCGATGGCTCAATGGAGGAGGTCTATGCCAAGCAGTGGACAGGTGGGACTGCTATAGGCTGCTATAGGATGTGCAATGATGATGGTGATGATGCATTTCGCTGAGGATAGGGCGCAATGGCTTTCATTAGAGCAGGCCTATGTCCAGCAATGGATGGGCTTATGATGATTTTGATGATACATTTCTAATCTAACTAATCTAGTGGTCAAATCAGTGAATTTTACGCACCTTTCATCCGCATTTTTGCCTCTGACCTCTGAATTGTATTCAATTATAAAAAAAGAAAAAAAATTGTTTGTATCAAAATTCTTGTGATCCAAAAATCACTAACATAGATATAGGCTGGTGTGTGTGTGACACACACACACACCAGTCTATATCAGTCCACTGCTGGACATAGGCCTCCCCTAATAAAGGGGGATATGCCCGTAATCCCCACAAGGGCATTCGGGTTGGGGATCGCAGGGCACAGCTTCTCGCACCACCGATGCTGCTGCCCGTCAGTGGCCAGGGGATTTAGCTGTGCCGATGTAGGCTGTGCTATGCCGCAATCAGCCGGCCGCCAGAGCCTCGTTCGTTGTTTGGCAGGGTGCACCACGTGCAGGTGAGGTTGGCTTGGGTTCCGAAGATGGGGGTTGGAACCCCGTACACCCCACCATCACTAACAAAACAAACAAAAAAAGTATTTTTGAAAATTCTCATGTAATTTAAAAAAAAATATCACGAATTGCGTTTTTTAAAGTTTTCAAGTTCAAAGTGTTATAAAAAAAACTATTTGATGTTATTTCTAAAGATATTAATATTATTTATAAAAAAAAAAAAACTGAGCAAGCAACTCTCCAACCGGTCACTACTTGGATGGGTGACCGCGTGACATTTAATCTGATCGCTTCTGTGTTTCGGCAGGCATATAAGATGTTGGTCCCGGCTTTTTTCAGTCATTAAAACATGTTAAAACTTGGCCTTCGGGCGACTAAGATACAGAGCTAATAAAGTAGTGAGACATTACATACGAAGAAGTAGAAAATTTAAACACCTAATTTTTAAAGATACATCTACAAAGAAAATACTTGTTTACCTTTAAGGTATAACCTATACCTTTTCTTTGAACAACCATGTTCAAGTTGACATCATTTTATCAGATAGTATAACAACTGCTTATCAAACTGTTCAAAACATATATATATAAGAGATAATAATCTATTTTATCTTTAGATCAACATAACTATTATACGGTGTAAATGACAAAAATAGCATAATAAATGTCAATAAAATGTCCGCTAAGTCGCAATAATGATAATTCTAACACTATTGGACATCCGATATCTTAGTTTGGTTTTGGTACAAGTGATAAACTTACGTTCTTCAAAAATATTGCTATTACCTTATAGTACAGCACGAATAAATAGGGCCTTAGTGAGAAGTCAGTGACGCGCTGAGAATGTGGCACCGACCTTCAGACTATGTCACATTTGCTGGTCTGCCCATAATGCCCTACCAGCTGCATTTAAAACAACCACTGCGCGGCCACTAAAAACGCCAATATGCGGCCAATTTCTGGGAGCTTCAAAGAAGAAGAATAAGTAAATCTATTGAATGTGATTGCATAGGGGGTGTAAGGGCTTTCAACCTTCATCTCCGAAAATTAAGCTTACGTCACTACCCATGGTCCAACCTACTAGCTTACAAATGGGGCTCTAGCGTCCGGCTGATTGCGACATAGCGCAGCCTTACACTGGCACAGCTAAATCTCCTGGCTGCCGACGTGCAGCAGTGTCCGTAGTGCAAGAAAGCTGTGCCCTCGATCCCCAATTAACAAACCCAGCGTGAGGATTAAGGTCATTTCTCTCTTCTTGGGCGGGCCTATGTCCAACAGTGGACTAACCAGGCTGGTGTGGTTGTTGTTGGGTAAAATACAAGAAGTACATGCCTTGTTTTTGCAGTGTATCAAGGATGTTTGCCGGATATCAACCGGATGGCTTTGAAGCCCTTATTCGCACGAAAACAGCATACCTGATCCGCAGAGTGCGGGAGGCCACAACAGCATCCTGAAGACTATAACGGATAGGTACACATCGTCGATTTGAAAAGGCCTTGTACGGAGAGTGATCTAGTCAGAGAACCCCACCCAAAAATCACTCTCGGGAAAAGTTTATTTTTCTTTTTTACTTTCATCATCATCATCATCAACCTATAGCAATCCACTGCTGGACATAGGCCTCCCCATAGTGCCATTACGCCCGCCCTGTTCTGAGCTCGACGCATCCAGCTTCAACCAGCAGCCTTTCGCAAATCGTCTCTCCACCTGGCCCGAGGGCGTACACTACGTTTGCCTAGCCGCGGTCTCCACTTAAGAACTCGTTTACCCAACGGTTGTCGGTTCTTCGGCAGATATGGCCAGCCCACTGCCACTTCAGCTTACTAATTTGCTAATTTTAACTTAAATTTTATAGTCCGAAATCAAATATTTTTATTTTATTTTTTATTTATTACAACCAATGACTTGTACCGCTTGTAGTAGCACTAGCGGTTAGAATCAGCCGTCAAATCACAGCGCGCCGTCCTTCACGGTTGAGCAGGCGACGCGCGAAACAATTGCACTTAGCAACTCGATACTATATCGCTCATTTCGTAATCTACGCTGATTATTTTTATTATTTTCAAAACATTTTAATTAGCAAAATCTTGTAAATATATGGGAATACTAGTTTCCGCCCGCAGCTTCGCTCGCGTAGTACCCAGATAAAATGTAGCTCATGTGTTAATCCAGGACAAAAACTGTATATTCCTTCATCCAAATTCGTTCAGTAGTTTTTGCGTGAAAGAGTAACCAACATTCATCCATTAATTTATCCATCCATACATCTATACTCACAAACTTTCGCATTTATAATATTAAGTAGGATATATAAACTGATCACAGTTCCAGTTCATTTTATTGATTGAGAATAGGCTGGGTACTTCAATAAAATAAGCAGTAAAATATGATTGCAAAACGACAAGACGTGATAAAATACAACATAGATACCTTTAAGAAAACATAAAATAACTGCCATGATAAATAAAACGGGAGGAGTTAAATACAGTAATTGCGGAATAATAAACCGGCATTGAGTTCTTGAGCTCGGCTCAGCAAACGCAGTGTAGGACGCTTTCCAGCTAGATGGAGTGACTTTCTTTCCTTTCTTCTTAGTATGTGTTAGTGGCCAACTCTGGTATCAGAGTTTTTATTTTATTTATTTGAGACTGAAAAAGCCGGGACCAGCTAAACGAGCCTTCCGAAGCACGGAAGCAATAAGATCTAAGTACCACTAAACGTCACCCATCCAAGTAGTGACCGGGCGGAGCTTGCTTAACCAAAGAGGAAGTGACGATCTGCGGTTACTAGCAAACGCTGGATGCGTCGAACTGAAGACAGGGTGCGTTGTCACCTGAGACGCAGAAGATCGCAGGTTCCTGGTTCCTGTACCTGGGAGACAAATTTTTGTATGATCTGCAAATATTTGTCTTGGGTCTGGGTGTTTTCTATTTATAATAAGAATTTATTCTAAAACTATGTATTTATGTAGTATATCAGTCTTGAAATACTCTTATTAAAAGCTCTGCTTAGTTTGGGGCTATAAGATGCTGTGTGATAAGGTCCAGCATAATTTAATGGTTTTCAAGGAGGCTTATGCCCAGCAGTGGACTACTATATTTATATTTTACTTTATTAAGTTACAGGCTGATGATGATGAAACATCCACTAGAAATAAGCACTTACACAGATTTATACAAACTACAAAACATTCGCGACTCCAACAAACAAGGGAGCAACAAGTTTAGAAAAGCCAAAGACCTTAATCTTGATATCAGTTTTATTCACCAATAAAACACCCAAGCTCAAATACGTAACAAGCAAGAAAACAATCCTGTTTTCTATTCTGGTATTTACAGAAAACTGCAGTTTGCTTGTCCGTTTGTAAGTTTTTTTACCTTCTGTGGGGTGATTAGTCATAGTTGAGTTTGTGTTTGGAGTTGGGCAGGACACTTGGCCAGACGGAGTGACGACAGGTGGACCAGAGCTCTGATCGAGTGGTGGCCGAGAGTTGGTTACAGAAATAGATGCTGTCCTCCAGCGAGATGGGTTGACGATATTAGAAAGACCGTCGGCGGCACCTGGTTAAGAATAGCTCAGGATCGAGGCAAGTGGCATAATCAAAGGAAGGCCTATGCCCAGCAGTGGGTCGATAAAGGTTGAAATGATGATGATGATGATGATGTGGGTGATTGGTGATTTTAATGAAGTTGCAAGTTCTTAGTGGTTCTTCTCAGTGGATATACTATTGTGTGTTATTTTCAGTGTTTTGTTTGAAGGTCGATACTGAAAAACTTCTCTATAATATCATGAAGGTAAAGTTAAGTAAAAATCTCTATAAACATTAGGAACTTAAAGTACACTTTAAATCGTTTTTTTAATTGAAATTTCCACATTTTTACTGAATTTTGGATTAGATTTGAAGCGTATTGGAAACTTACTCCCTTACTTATAAACACTACTTAATGTTAACCAATACTCAAACTTAGCCCTGTCATTGTTTGTCATTATCAAAAGGTAAGAGGTAGGCATCAGCCTAAGCATTGTTTATATTTTGAAATACGTTCATAAGTAAGGCCATTAGTTTGCTCTTAGAATAAGATTTTAAGCAAAGCCACAAACTGAACTAGTATGAATCTCTTCGGCTGTGTGCGATCCAGGAAGCGAGAGGTCTTTGGCTCCCGTTGGAATGTTGTATGTGGGTGTAAAACGAGCGAAGCACACGACGCGGCTTTCTATTGATTTAATGAACACTATCTTATCTTGCCCAATACACTTATTACGATCAATTTAGGCAGTAAACTGAACTGGTGCTTTGGATGCGGTCGATTGGTTGGCTTGTGAGAAGCGAATGTGTGAAAAATTCTGTGGTGAATCATCACCAATTAGTTCATTACGAATTGGCGGTGGAGAGTGTAAGAGATGATAATTGAATCGGTACCTTACGCATTACTTATTTGCTGGAGTTTACATTGTTTACGTTGAATATATAAAGAATCAATAAATAAATGTTTAAAATCTGTAATGAGTCTATTTCAATAAACAACTATATTTATTTTAAAAATCTGACTCCTTCAATATTACCCTTTGGATATCAATATATAATAATTCTTCGTCAAAAGTAAATACACAGATGTTTCAGAAAATTGCCTTAAAAGCGTTATCTATTCTCATTACTTCTAGATTATGTAGTCCATACGAGTGCGTTCTCACTGGATCTTGTAGCAGGATAAAACAGTCGGGGCAGAAAAACATCGTCTACTGATAACGCAGTGAGTATAATGCTGAGTCGGGGCATATTATGTGTTTTTTAATATTTTTTAATAATAATATTTTTTTATTCCCGCTGCGGGACAAATGATTGCATGTTCTGCAGATATTTGTACTCGGGTCTGGGTGTTTTCTATGTATGATATGTATATATTTACAAAAAAAAAGTATCTATGTAGTATATCAATCATGTGGTTCCCATAATACAAGCTCTGCTTAGTTTGGGGCTACACGATGCTGTGTGATAACGTCCAGGATTATTTAATATTTTTGGATACGTAAGATACAAAATTATAATTTTAATGTTTTTGTGTGCTATTTGGTGGAAAAAAAAAACAAAGAAAACATGTTGTGCTGACCCCACCTAGAGTGGGATAAGGGCAGGGAAATGATGATGGTGGAAAAAAAATATTTTGTTTATTTTAAGTGTAAGCCCATCATCATCATCATCATCATCATCGACCCACGTCTGGGCATGGGCCTTCTTTTGATTATGGCACTTGCCTCGATCCTGCGCTATTCCATACCTAGGTTAGCCCATACTTCAGGGTCGTGACTGTTCGAAAATTTCTACAAGGTGAGGAGTTGACTCGGTAGTGCAGTTGTTAGTGCGTCTAGGTATTTATGGGAAGGCCGAGGGTTCAAGTCCCGCCTGAGTCGACATTTTTGGGATGGTATAAATTATCTTAATATAAAATGATGTCTAAGTATAGGCATAGGTCTTTGTCTATGTTCTAGTATGTATGCTTATTTGTGGTGTTGGTTAACTAGTTATTTCAAAGCAGCTTGATATTGGTTGGCGATAGTCAACACGCACTATTTTCTGATACTTAGCATCATTTGCGCATATAATTACATCTGCTTATGAATATTAATGTAAACATTACTAAGGAGTATCCAAGTAAGTGTCCAGTGACACAACTTTGAATATCTACTTAGTAATATTTTGATATGGCTCATTACCTCTTAATTCCTGATGTTTAATGTTTCCATAAATTTCCTCGTTTCGGAGCATCGGTTTGATTGCCGATAAAAACCCCGCATTATTGACTGGATCGTATTAAAACGCTATTAATATAATTTTGCACCTTTTTACGACTGTTAAGCTTATGACATCGTGAATATGGTAATGATTTCGAGTTGTGAATGGGTGTTCATTCATACATTTGCTCTGGATTCTCCCAATTAAATATACATAATATTTTAATACGTTCTAAATGATTTGATCCGTTTTTGTGTACCATGGATATTTGCAGATCGTTTTTTTAAAAATTCGTATTTAAATATTACTGTCTTTGTAGTTTTCAGAACTTTGATAAGGAAAATTAAAACATATTATTTACCTACATATTATTTTTATATTTATAGTAAATAAAAAGTGATTCATTAGCGTTTTGAGTGTTAAAAATACAACTCTCGATATAAAGCTGCTTGCCCGTACTCGTACGTTTAAGCAAAGTCACAAAATACAATAATACTTACCATGCAAAAGTATATTTTTATACTATTAACTGAATTTTTAGTATGCTACTTTATCAGAATAGGTTCTATAACGCACTTAAGCAAAATATGGTGCTTATTGGGGGAGGCCTATGTCAAGCAGTGGGCTGCTGTAGGCTGATGATGATGATGATGAAACAAAATACAAAAAATAGGCATTTATTCATACAAACATTTGCCGTGCTCTTGCGTCATAATAATGTCTGATGTTTTTAGATAAACGGATAAAACTGTGGCAATTTCCAAGATAAACATGATCTTGACTACCAAAGATAATAATATCTCAAATATATTTTTACCAATTGTTAGTTGAAATTGTTAGTTGGTTTTGATTCTTGATAATATGTGGTTTCTATTGCAAATTTCGTTTGTTGGTAAGTTTTTATCAACCTAATAAATTTTTCTCACCTTGTGTTCATTCACAAGATTAAAGCATATAAATAACATATCGGTATTTTCTAAGTTTACTTTTATTATTCTGAGTAGTCCTTATCACTTAACATATTCTGTCTTATTATTCTTCAATCGTCTTATTGTCTTATTATCATTTCCATGCCCTTATTCCCTAGGTGGGGTCGGTACAACATGTTTTCTTTCTCCATTCACTCCTATCGGTCAACTTTGTACTCACTTCTTTCACTTTCATATCCTCTTTCATACAATCCATCAATCTTTTCTTCGGCCTCCCTCTACTCGGACATCGAGTTACATTCATACTCATCACTCTTTACTCAAAATAACTTAATATATCTACCTAATATTACTTGTTGCTTTTAAAATTTGTATCGCTGGATACTAGATCACACACAGAATATGCAGAAACCACAATAAGCGGCCTACGTCTAGCAGTGGACTGCTATAGGCTGATGATCATGATGATGACAATAAGCGGAAAATTTATTTTACAGCTAGTTCATATTTTCAAGACCTAAATATTACCGCAATTTATGTAAAGTAGATAAAGATAATAAGGGGTGTAAGGAGTTCCAACACCCATCTCTGGAACACAATGAATGCTGTGTCCGCCTGTAATTGGTTTCTATATCAGAATGAAAACTTTGTCAGTGTAACCCTACAATGTATTGATATTTAAGCTGTTGGCGTTCCTATTAATAAATAAATAAATAAATAAATAAATAAATAAACCCAAGCCAACCTCACCTGCTCTATAAAAAACGTCGTTTTGGCGGCCGGGTGATTTCTAGCACTGGTATAACTAAATTACCCTGGCTACCGACGGGTAGTGTAGGCTGAGCGAGACGTTGTGCCCTGAAATCCCCAACTCGCATGCCCAGCGTTGGGATTATGGGCACATCCCCTTTCTTATAAGGGAGGCCTAAGTCCAACAGTGTACTGAATACTGGCTGGTGTTGTTGCTGTATGTAAATTAGATAATACTATTTTAGATTTCTAATGAAGCATCAACAAGTTTGTGGTGTAAGTGGTTCCATCCTCCATCTAAGCGGAACCCAAGCCAACCTCACCTGCACGTGGTGCACCCTGCTAACTAACAAACGAGGCTCTGGCGACCGGCTGATTGCGGCATAGCGCACCGGCACAGCTATATTCCCTGGCTGCCGATGGGCAGCAGCGTCGGCGGTGCTAGAAGCTGTGCCCTGCGATCCCCAACCCGCATGCCCAGCATGGGGATTATGGGCATATCCCCCTTCTTATTAGGGGAGGCCTATGTCCAGCAGTGGACTGATATAGGCTGTTGATGTTGATGATGTTGATAAGTTTGCAAGCACGTAAAACATACACAACAAACACCTAATTGTTTCTATTTCAGCTGGCATAAGCCTTTGTCAATCAACATTAGTATCCGATGAAGTGATAGAAAAATCGGCTAGAATAGTAAATGGCTACGAAGTGGATATCACAGAAGTACCTTACCAAGCATCATTAAGAAGAAAGGTGACCACAGGCTTGGCGCATGTATGTGGAGCGGTCATATTGAAGAACAGAGTGATTCTAACTGCTGCTCATTGTGTTGACGCGTGAGTAACTTTCACCAGTTTCTCTCGTTTTTTATTTACTGATACGTACGTAATATCTGAATACAGAACCCTCATGTAGATACCAAGGTACACCAAGATACCCTAGTAGGATAAAGTGAAAACAAAAAAAGTAAATTGAAAAGTATTCCAAATAGGTTTTACGTTGTTGGGGGACTTCAGACGACCTAAGATCTATGACACCAGATTTGACGATTACAACAACAAAAACACCAGTCTATTCCACTGCTGGACATTGGCTTCCTCTTAAAGAAGGGAGATATGCCCATAATCCTCATACTTGGCATGCGGGTCGGGGTTTACAGGGCACAGCTACTCTGGCAGCTGCGCTGGCAGCCAACTGATTGTGGCATACTAACACCTGCACAGCTACTCCCCTGGCTACCTATGGGCAGCAGCACCGTCGATGCTGCTGCCCATAGGTAGCTAGATGTAGCTGTGTAGCTATATAAGATAATACATTTTTTTTATTGCAGGGTTCCTATTTGTTAGTTCATTAATCTAAGTATTACCACAACTAGATTTTATTATTTCTTAAAAATATAAGTAGCTTGTTAGCACGCTCTCTTATTTAAAAAAAATACATCAATTTTAGACTGTTGTGTCAATCAGATATTATTTTTTAATATTGTAATTCGTAGACTGGTCTTCACGATACAGGCTAGCCACTAGGCTAGCCTGTATGTATGTCTATGGTCTTCACACTAGTGAAGGCCATAGAAAATCCTAACACAATTAAGTTTTTTCCTGCAGCCATAAGGACACAATTATGTTTTAGTTGATAAGTTTAAGTTTAGATAATATTCTTTTGTTGTTCTTAAAGCTGAAATAAACCTTTTTTCATTTTCTTTTTTTTCAGCTATATTAGCTCTCAATAAACACTAACAGAAAAAAACAACCCGATGGGCAGCAGCACCGTCGATGCTGCTGCCCATCGGGTTGTAGCTGTGCCAGTGTTAGTATGCCGCAATCAGCTGGCTGCCAGTGCCCCGTTAGTTAGTTAGCAGGGTGTACTACAGTCCGGTGAGGTTGGCTTAAATTCCGACGGTGGTGGTTAGAATCCCTTACACCTTCTCAGCTAGACTCGGCCTCTAGCTTATATCTAGTGGAAAAAGGAATAAATAGTAGGTTGTACATTATTTTTTCACCAACTTCAAAAAGAAGTATTTTCTCATTTCGTCCGAACTTTTTTTTCGGCTTTTTTTATGTATGTTCACCGATATCTCCTTCAATTGTAAGCCGATTTTCAAAATTCTTTTTTTGTTTAAAAGAGTATACGTCACAAGTAGTCCCATATAAATTTTTTGCCTGAGAGATTGGTGTTTGTCCCGGAAAACTCAAAAAACCCCATCCTCAATTGTAATTTTCGCCCTATTTTCACCAATATTTCCGTCAATTGTGAACCGAATTTCAAAATTCTTAGGGGCAAGAAGTAAGAAGTGATTTATTTGAACTCAGTTTTTTTTTAAGTACTACTTGTTCTTTCATCAATTGAACCAATTTAGCCATCCATAACATTCACTCAGTGCATTGAACTCCATGATGATATTTATTTTCTTATCAATAAGTATTCCTTTTTATTTTACAAATAAGATATAGTTAGCGGTTACGTCATTTGCAGACAATAAACAAGTCTCAATAATAAAAAAATCGCATTTCTATTAAATTATTTTATTTTTCAGATACAGTTATGACCCAGCATTACTTAAGGCAGTAGTTGGAACAAAATCACGTGCTTCTGGTGGCAAAGCGTACGATATTTCAAAAATTTTCGTTCACGAAGACTATTCTCAAAGTACAATGATCAACGACATTGCATTACTGGGAACTGCTAAGTCTATCACATTTAGCGATAGTGTTCGCCCAATCTCATATGCACCACCCGATCTTCAAGTTCTTGATGGCGCTGAAGCAATAGTCTCCGGATTTGGAGCTACTTCTGTGAGTAACATAAAATAAATTTTAGAACTAATATTTAGAGAAAAGTTATTGGAATAAATTGTATCATCAATATGATTACTTGTTACCTAAAATTGTATAAAACTTAGTATACCTAAAGAGATATCAAGATATTTAGAAGTTTTATAAGTTTCTAACGTGAAGGTTGCATTGTTGTATTTCGGTTTGAAAGGTGACATAAGGCTCATGTGCCTTTACCTAATAGGACCCTAAGCCCTAGCTTGGACGCAGTGTATTTTAATGTAGGGCACGTTCCGAACCTACAAAGCACTTAACATCAAGTGATCTATATATATGCTAGTTGCATCTTCAGGTATCATGAAAAACCCAATCCATTGTATAATCTAATACGTATACCGTAGAATGTAAGTACGCAGATGCCGCTGAAAAAAATGAACCTATACTTCAGTCAAATTCGATGAAGAATAAATATAAACAAACCACCCATACTTAGGTCCAGTTTCACCATACTCTGTTAGTTAATTAAATGCCCTGTTAATTGTTTTAACAGATTGTTAAGGTTAACGAGTGTTCCACAATGTGCTAACGATTGATTAGTTTTCTTAATCAGTTGTTAAACTTAACAGCTGCCCCACAGGTCCGTTAAATTGTTAACAGACGATTATTATTACAGTCAAGAATTCAAGATGGACATGGCGTATAATTTTATTTTCGAAAACGAAGACATTTTAGACAATTTAGATGATTTGGACAATTTAGTAAAACGTCCTAGAATTTACATAGAACTGCGAATGTATTTCGAAGAATACGATGTCATTGATTTTTGCACGAGGTTTCGTTTATCGAAAGAATCTGTTTTGGATGTATTACAATTAATTGAAGACAAGCTTGAATAACCATCAGATCGATAAGTTCCTAATTTGCTTTACCTATGTAAGTAGGTACTTTGCAAAGGTATATGACATCATACGCTAAATTATTTTACTATTTTCACCAACATTATTATTTAACATAACCTCTATTTGTTTACAGAAATGAATCTATTTCACCTATAAATAAATTGTTTTTGACATTAAGATACTATGCAACTTGTTCGCACCAAATAACTGTAGGAGAACTATTGTGGAACAAGCAAGTCTACATATCACAATACATAAAGTAACCGCAGCAATAGCCTCCCTCAGCCGTGAATTTATCAAGTTCCCTGAGTCCGGGGACGAGTTAAGGAAAGCACAATTAGAATTTTATAATATAGCGCGGTTCCCAAAGGTTTCGGGTGCTCTTGACTGTACACATGTACGTATTAGATCACCTGTTGGAGAAAATGGAGAGTATTTTAGAAATCGAAAAGGCTATATGTCCATTAATGTGCAAGCCATTGGTAGTGCAAACCTAGAGATATTAGATTTGGTAGCAAGATGGCCAGGCAGTAGTCAAGATCAGACTATATGGAATGCCTCATACAGAAATCCACACCACACACCACACCAGCCTATATCAGTCCACTGCTGGACATAGGCCTCCCCTAATAAAGGGGGATATACCCATAATCCCCACGCTGGGCATGCGGGTTGGGGATCGCAGGGCACAGCTTCTCGCACCACCGACGCTGCTGCCCGTTGGTGGCCAGGGGATTTAGATGTGCCGATGTAGGCTGTGTTATGCCGCAATCAGCCGGCTGGCAGAGCTCCGTTCGTTGTTTAGCAGGGTGCACCACGTGCAGGTGAGGTTGGCTTGGGTTCCGAAGATGGGGGTTGGAACCCCGTACACCCCCATACATATATACATACAGAAATGCCATATTTGAAAGCAACCGGTATGGAGATGCAGTTCTTTTGGCTGATAGTGGATATATGAATCGACCATATATAATGATGCCATTAGAAGACCCAAGGACACCAGAGGAGGTATCCCGCTTGCATGTTAAATGCAGAGAGTCAAGGATATTTCAATTTGGTCACATCACATAGCCCGTGACGTACCTATTAAACAACTAGCTGAAATAGTGCACATGTTTGCATCAAAGAATTATCAAATAATGACATTTTGTATTGGTCGTTTTAGAAAGTGAGTGAATGATAAATGAGTCATTCGGTTAGATGCTAGATTTAGTAACGGTCTGTTAGATTATCACAGTGGGACATGAAATGTTTTAACAGCGTTGTTAATTTTAAACACTAATTAGCTAATCACTAATTAAAAAGAATTTGGTGAAACTGGGCCTTAACCTCAAAAGTACTTTTTTTTTTTTTTATAAACATGTGCACTTCATTAATATCTTACCTATATAGTAAAAGTTTCATTTATGACATTAGTTAACTGAAATATTACGTATTTATGGAATAATTGCAAAAAGTGTTGAAATGTTTGTTTACAAATATTCTTCATCCAATATGGCTGAAGTAGAGATGTTATAATATTTTTACGAATTACAAAAGTAATTGAAATTAATTTAATTTCAGTACGATGGCCCATCATCATCAGTTCTCTTAGCAGCTAGAGTACAAATCGTGAACCACAACACCTGCCTGCGCGCATACCTCAGAATGGCCACTGTTACGCCAGAGATGATTTGCGCTGGCGGCACTAATCCAGATAGAGATGCATGTCAAGGAGATTCGGGAGGACCGCTTGTATCAAATGGTCATCTAATCGGAATCGTGTCTTGGGGCGAAGGCTGTGCGAATAACGACTATCCTGGAGTGTATACGAGAATTTCAAAATACCATGATTGGATTGGAATGAAAATTAAACAGGTGTACGGTTGAACGGCAACTGAATATTTATGTGCGATCTGATTTGAATTACATTGTTTGATAATCGAATGATGGAATGTGTTTAAATTGTATCTATCTGATTTATTAAGCCACCTAGACTGTTTTTTTTTTCAAAGATCTCTAGATTAATATTAGGGGAGACCCGTCCACAACCGTATACAGGGTAAATTTCAAATTCACGTCAACCACTCAAATTTTTCGCCCCTAAGCCGCTCACTGAGTCGACCAATCAGAGCGTTTTCTCAACAAATACTGATCGCGACATGGTTGCGCGTTACGAAAATATTGTTTTTTTGGTGGTCCTGATGTAGTTTAAATTAAAATTAAAGCAGCTATAGTAAAGTTTACGTAAACTGCAGGTAAGTCTCTTATTAACTATATTAATGGTTGTGAATTTAAACGTAATATAAATTCGTACCGACAAATTTACCTTGTATGTGTAATAGTTATTGCAAAGTGTTGACAAACATAGCTGTGGGTCAAAACCGTACGTGGTAAATCCGTCTATTACGATTTTGACCAGAGTGGATGAAAAATTATTTTCTTTGCATTTTTTTAGATACTCTTCATATAAAATAAGCTGGCTGATGTCTCACAAAACCAGAAACCGAAGTTCAATCGAAAAGTGTATGTTTAAAAGAAAAAAAAAAGTTACCCATGACAACATATGACGCAGGTTGGGTGCAATAAATGGATTGCAAGGGCTGAGCTCATAAAGGCAGCCAAGGTTACAATTGAGAGGAGCTGGATAATTTTACATGCTACAACTTCGGGGGCAATATCGTATATAGAATAATTAGAAGTTTGCAATTTTTTTTTGTTATTCTTTTTAGTGTTAGTAAGTAAGTATGTAGTAAGTAATATGTGTATGTAATTGTGTGATATGATATATATACTAATCAATAATATTGATTTGATTTGATTTGTATTTAAAAATTAACGATCTACAGGCTTAAATGCTTAGCTATACGGCCTTACCCCGGTCTCCCCTACATATATCCATACAAAGTCACGTTTATTTCTCTGGGAAAGGCAAAAAATATCTCTTATTTCTCTCTCCGGTAGACTGAGACTACAGACTTCTTCTTTTCTATACTAGTTTCCGCCTGCGGCTTCCCTCTTGTGGTATCCGGATGAAAAGTAATCTATATATCCGGGTACATAATTATGACACCTACCACCTAGGTAGAAGATGACTAAATAAATAAAATGAACTATAATGCTAGTAGTATATATGTTGTTTCTTTACTTTCGAGACTTTGTGAGGGGCAAATATTTAAAATACATTTCACAAACTTTAGCCTTCATTTTAAATAGAATGACTAAAATATCTCATCATCAGCCTAAAACACTGTTGGACATAGGCCTCTCCTAATTACCTTTGCACCTTGTCTTGAGGTCGACTAAAATATTCTGAACTAAAATAAATAAATAATGCTGGACGTTACCACACAGCATCATGTTGCCCCAAACTAAGCAGAACTTGTGTTATGGGAACCACATAATTGATATAAATATACTATACAATTTGGTTTGGTTTTGTAAATACATACTTATCTTACTAAAAAAACACCCAGACCCAAGACAAATATCTGCAGAACAAGCAAACATTTGTCCCGCAGCTGAAATCGAACCCGCAACCTTCTGCGTCTCATGTGGGCCTTCGCCCACTGCACCACAAAGGTCGTCATATATTTAATAACACTCAATAAAGAAAATTATACAAGGGTCACTAGTCAATCAACATCTATAAATAAATACAACAATACTACTATACCTAAAAATACTCTAATATATGTATGTGATGAATACAATAAGTACGACTATGTAAATGCAAACAAAATAAAGTAAAGATAATCAAACCTGCTGTTTTAATCGTGAACTTAACGTGAATCATGAACTTAATTGAACTACATCGATGGAGTCAATCAACCCTAATTTTTATACAATCAACTTTCTACATGACGTCTTTGCGATAACGGCAATAACGAGAACCAAAACAATGCTGTTGATATAATTATCAAGAGTTAACGCTTTGAGTGCTGAAATACACAATCGTGGAAATACAGCTCGCTCAGGCTTAGTGCGTAGCGTAGCGGCGTTTAAAGCCCGCAGTGAATTGAATGTCAATAGAAAAATAACAACGAACGTTGATCAAGATTTTCAGATAAAGATTGAAGACTAATGAACGTAGCAACAAAACAAATATACCAAAATAAAGTAGGTATTCCTGTTTTGTTCTGTTAGTATTTATTGAGAGCTAATATAGCTACTTATATTTTAAAGAAATAATTAAATCTGGTTCCGGTAATAGATAGATTAATAAACCAACAAATAGGAACCCTGCAATAAAAATCAAAAATGTATTATCTTATATAGCTACGAAAATGGATACTCAGAATATTCATTATAAATTAAACAAAAAATTTTATTTATGTTGTACCCATATAAATGTTTTTTTGAAGAAAAATATTTATAAGTTAAACAATTCGGGAAAAAAAAATACAAACTAACCGCTGTAAACGTGTTCTTAGAGTAGGATGCCCTTCGGCCAAATTTAGTGACGATCTGCGAAAAACTGCAGGTAGAAGCTTGATGCGTCGAACTAAGAACAGGGCGCAATGACGCTCATTAGGAGAGGCCTGTGTCCAGCAGTAAACTGCTATAGATTGATAATGGTGATGAAAAAATTCACACAAAAGAAGTGTTATATGTGTGTGGTTGGTAACGGGTACTGTGTCAGAAAATTCTATTCATACGGTTAATAATCAAAGCCAACCTTGAAGCTTTCCAGATAACGACTGAATAATTTAAACTGTATTGTATGCATATGCGTGTTTATTGACTTTATGATGATAATAGAAAAATAACTCAATGAACGCGCGGTTGTTTATCAGTGAATATAAATAACCAGAACTAAAGTATATCTTGTTCTTTCTTATATTTTTTTATGTTACGATAATTTTTTTCCATCTTTTTACTATATTTATCTAAAATATATATTGTAAGCATTTGCAAGTTCAAGAGACAATGACAAAACTAGAGGCCGGCCATTTAAATTAATAATGCTGGACACTACCACACAACAGCATATAGCCTCAAACTAATTAGAGCTTTTAATATGGGAACCACTACTCTGATAGATTTTTTAATGTAAATACATATTAATTATATTTTACACAGAAAAATCCTCAGACCTGAGACAAATATTTGCAGATCACAAATATTTTTCTCGCGGTGGGAATCGAACCCGCAACCTTCTGCGTCTCAGGCGTAGAACCGACAACCTTTGGGAAATAAAGGTTGCTGACCGGGCTCTGGATGACTTTTAGATGACTGAAGTGTAGTAATACCCCCCACTATATCAAGGCCAAGATCATTTTCAGTGGAAATCATTAGAGAAGACCTATGGTCAGCACTGGGTTCCGTTGATAATGATGACCAATACAACTCTTTATTTAGGTAGTTACATTTGATTGTGCGTATAACGCTTATAAAATAAGGAAAATAAAACGTAGACACTTTATTGAAAAAAATAACTAACCAATTACACACCATCCGGGCAGTGGACAACAAAAACATTTTATCTACCCTTTGTACAGATTAAGGGGAGTATTTTCAAATCAATCGATATCCGTATTGTTACTTCTCTTTATGATAACCTTTTGTGAGTCATCGCTGGAAGGTTAGTACCTAAATTATTAAAACGAGATTCCGCTAGCGGCATCGCTTGTATGGTACCCGAATAAAAAAGTAGCCTATTAAGATTTTCCGTCCTCTTATCAATATAATATGTGCAAAGTTTGAGCCAAATCTGTTTAGCAGTTTTAGTGTGAGTTCACAGGATGAGTTACTTTTCCTTCCCCCTTCCTTTTTCGTTTGAGCTAGTGGTTATATAGTAGCTTTGGTGTTTTTGGGCCACCCAAAGGCCTCCACTATTACTTATGAACTGAAAAAGTAAGAACCAATACCATAGCGGGCTTTCCAAAGCACGGGAGTGCTCAGATCGAAATTACACTAATGTTTAGCACCATTTAGATCTGTTTGAGGTTCTATGACTAAAGTAGTGACCGGGAGATGATCTGTTAAGAACAACGAAATGAGCCACATCACGAGCTTGAGTCTGAATATCTATTGAATTAAAGAAATTGTGAAAAGTTGTAGTCGAGCACGACATTCGCGTAATCCAAGGCCACCAAAATAGAGCCTCCAGCGAGCCCTTGTTTTCAGTAGACAAACTACAGGGCACAGTATGATCGTGTCAGCGGCTGTTTGCCCTCAGTACGCTACATTATCCACTGCGTTCATCAAATAAGTACTCATTAGCCAATGTGTGCACTGAATTCGTTTTCACAATACCTGTTCCGGGTCTCAATTTATAAACTGCACATTTGACTATCTGATCCTATACTACAACTGTACCAGCCTATATCAGTCCATTGCTGGATATAAGCCTGCCTATAAAAAGGGGGGAAACGCATGATGATATGATTCGCGGGACATTGAAATTGACATTGATATACACGTAGTGATGACGACGAACAATGATGAACGATGACGTAAATCAAAATGGCGGACGAGTTCATTACATCATTGGTCAACGTCATCACTACGTGATTGTCCAACCAATATTTATCAAATTGTAGGTATAGGTATCACACATCACGTCCTTTTTCTCTTTAAACTATCGAATACCATCTGTCAGACCCTGGGGAGATACAAAAGTCCTGAAGGAGACCTGTCACCGCGCGCTGCCGGTTGATTGATCGCCTCATTTGAATCCGGGGAGATTCGATTATGATTAGCACCTAGCATCGACCCCTTGAGACAAAGGTGCCTAGTTCACGTTGAATCTAAACAGAGCTGTCAGTTTGATGTCTTTTATAAGGGGTCGATAAGCGTCTTAATGGTCATGTAAATTATATTACGAGGATATTGATAAAAAAACTCTAAAGCAGAGCAAAACGCATGTTGGTCGAGCTTGCTACGTAATTTGATGAATTTGTCATGCAGTGAGCCATACATTTTAATATTTTCTAGTTACAAAAGCAAATAGTATCTATCTAAGGCCACATTTTTAAATACATATTTCGAACAATTTAGTTTTTTTTCAATCAATATCAAAACGACTACAGTATTGGGTCGACGACATAACAAATGTCGCTGTCTCGACATACTCAAGACAGAGGAGGCTGGCAAAAGCAAAGGGAAGCTAGTCAGCTATGATGATGGTGAAGAAGCTCTTAACTATGTTGGTAACTGACGATTCAAAATTTGAAAATCAGGTATAAGTAAATAATTGTTAACACGTAAACTGTAGGCCTCGACTATTCCTGTGGCAAATACGCCATTGTGTTTTCAGCACTCAAATTTTTATACATTAAACTAGAGCGTATTTTATTAACTTTTATCTACATGTCATTTTTATACATAATAATAACTAACGTTGCAATGATGAAGACAAAAATTATGAACTTGGCGCAAGAAATTTGTCCTCGACACATTTATCACTACTTGCAAAATATGCCTTCGAAGACGTAATTTAACAGCATCATTTGCTAGAGCTTTCATCTCAGGAAGTGGTTATCATCTTAGCAGGTTGTTTATAGAAAACTAAAGTACCAAGGGAATATCACTAAAACCTGTGTTATAAGAAACAAAGCTTGTCAGTGCTACTACACGTTACATAAAATGTTTTAAGCAGAAATGAAAATCATAGAGAGATTGGTTTAGGGCAGTGCATGGTGGTCTTTCAACAACAACAACAACAACAACAACAGCCTATATCAGTCCACTGCTGGATAAAGGCCTCCCCTAATAAGAAGGGGGATATGCCCATAAACCCCACGCTGGGCATGCGGGTTGGGGATCGCAGAGCACAGCTTCTCGCACCACCGACGCTACTGCCCGTCGGCAGTCAGGGAATTTAGCTGTGCCAGTATTAGGCTGCGCTATGCCGCAATCAGCCGGCCGCCAGAGCCTCGTTTGTTAGTTAGCAGGGTGCACCACGGGCAGGTGAGGTTGGCTTGAGTTCCGAAGGTGGAGTTTGGAACCCCTTACATCCCAGTGGTCTTTCAGTGCATCTTGAAATCGCAGTTGTGCACCAATGCAATTTTTGTTTTAATAAAATTATGTGAAAACTCAGCTTAGACTGCCCTATACATCTTTTCTGTCGGTAAAGCCAACTAAAGTATGAGGATGTAAGAGAAGCTGTCATCATGTCACCAGACGCTAAACGCTATATAATCTACATTCGTTGCAAATTCTTAAAGCTATATCATAACCATAAGTTTTTTTTAATTCGCTTATTATTGTCTTGTTAGTTCATAATATTAACAGCTTCATCGATTAACAAATAATACTCAACTGTAAATACTGTGAAGGCTTACGACACTCCGTAATCCGTTTCCTCATTCGAGTCCACCACATTGTTCTTCTATTACCGCTTCATCAAGCAAAACTAGAACCTATGCAAAGACGATATAGCTCCTTTTTCTTTCAACAGTCTTTATTATTAAGGATATTGTCGATGTAAGTGCAGAAATTTATTTACGACACCCTCTCATTTAGACGTTCTCCGTCCTTTTCAGTCCCGTACTGGTAAGGAATCTGTCTCACTCTACCGACTCATGATAAATTTTAGGGTGATTCTGAATTAACAATACTATAGTCATAATACCCTGGCTTGTTTCGACATTTATCGCGATGTTTGATGATCATGTTAGACATTCATGGGATATTGTTCTTTTGATAACGGCTTATTATTCTCAATCGTACTAAAATTGGAATCTATTATCCTTTAAATTAAGTTAATTCTCGAATCTGGCAATAACTGGTCAGTTATCTAAGTCTAATTCATCAACATTTGCCCGATTTAGGTTCATGGCACAAAAATAAGTCACTTATTTTACTTTTGTTTCAAAGTTGGATGATTTAATTCCATAACATTCGAACCTTGGATAAATATCGATATCGACCAAACAATCGTAACCCCATCTCTATACCGGCAGAGCGTACGCCACTCAATTTAGGGGTGGCACTGCTCAGACGGCAATAACGTATACACGAATAGGTGTCGCCCTGACTAGGGCCTTGTTTGTGTAGAACGCAGGTGGAATCTGCGTCCCGCGCTCCTAAAGTCTTGGTTCCACTGCTTGGTTCTTCAATTTTATCAATATTCTAACCACAATAAATACAAATCATTAGTGTTTACATTTTCTATAGCATTATAAACTGGCATCAAACTTTAGGTTTTGTATAACCTCAAATATATATGTCTTGTAATATTTTACACACGATTAAACACGGAAATACCAATTTTTTTTTTTTTTATAAAGTTTGGAGAAAGATCTTCTTTCATCAAGGGTATTTTCGATATATCGCATCGTTGCATGTTAGCCGAATTAGTACCTACCTACTGTGTATATTCTGTGGTGCTGCGCTATAATTGTGGGGCTAACTATTAATATAAAATTGTTAAAAATAGCCATTAAGCCTGCTTTCTATATAAATGTGAGCAAGCGTCTTACTCGGATCAATTCAAATCTGTGTCGTCACCGCCCGTGGCGCGCCGTGACACGACCAAACACGTCAACAGAGGAAATATTTGCGTCACCTAATAATAACTTAGCTTTTCTTTGTCAGCGACTTAGTTTTGGCGTTGAAAAATTGAACTGGAAGCTTATTTATTGCTTGTAGTAATGTGACCTTAATGCTCTAACCAAGAAGCATTTTTTTCGGTTTTAGTAAATAGTAGCGTACGACAATGTTAATTGTTTACATTGTCAAAATTTTTTTTAGTGACTATCAATTATATTATAGTCGTATCTGACAGACAAGTCTAAAATCTTAAATCTAATTTCTTTTTTTCATCCTGTAATATAATTCAAATGATACACCATCTAATTAATCAAAACAACAAAATCAAGAAGCCAACCCAAAAGTCAAAAGCACTCAAGTGTCACCAATAAGGTAAACTGATAGGCATTCAATTCGATTAGACCGTTGAGCGACTAAACCCACCAATAAGTAAGTGTAATACTATAGTCCCACGGCCTATTACCTGGCAATTTCACAGAACAATCTACGTCGTCTCGTGTCGACAGCACACAATGATGTGACTCACACGAGCTTTGTAATAGAGAGGGACGGCTGCCGCGCGATTTGTTTACACAGTGTAGCTTTCCCTTTCTGGCTTACATGTGTGCGTGACCATCTGGCGGGTAGCCGCGTAGTGCCAACCCTGCGCGTCTGTACTAGTATGGGGGCACAACCAAGCGCACCCCGTTTCAGGGTAGCGGTACGGCTGTATGGGTGACCCAGTCGAATAAATCTAATGCACACTAATACACAAGCATATTGGTGGTGGCGCGTCATGTCATTTTTACGCTTGTGTTGTCGCTACTTGGGGTTCTTTATGCGACGCGATGATATTATTATTCTGACGATTACGGCATCCTTTATGCTTACAATAAAATAATTAATAAGGGATGAAGTGTATTGTAGCGCGGCAGTTTGTGATCGGTATCGGGCCACTTAATTTCATTCAGGCTTTGAAACGTAACGATCGTGTTCATTAAGATCTTTAGTTTTATTAGAGGTTAATTGTTTAAATACTTTTGAGACATTATTTATTGTGCTTGTAGAATTTCTATTGTACATTATTCTTATTTCTTTTTGCTCTTATCATTGTTATTATTTAAGATATTTGGAAATTGGTATTCAAAAAGTTATTTATACGCAGAGACAAAAAAAATCTAAATTTATAAGACTAAGTAGGTACATAATATTTTCAAATGCAAACAACACGCCAAACAGTATACAGATAGTTCTACTAATACCTTCGCAAAATGTTAAACTTCATATCAGCAACACCCAGTATCAAAATTTAACTCCCCGAATATTCGCTGAAAACCGCATGATTTTTGGCGCGAAAATCCTTTATTACCAAAATAGGTTATCGATGCAAAATGCCCAAACATCCCCAATTACTTACCCAATGACGGAACAGTTGACATGGCGCTCAACCCCTGTTCAGTATAACAATTACGCGGCTACCCGGCAGGGCACATTGTGATGGGACCCGCCACAGACTAAATACTACGAGCCTAATACAAAAGTTTCACTCTAACAGACCGTGCTGTGGTAACTATGTAGTATGTTATGATCTGGTGATAGAGAGCGGAGACTGAAAGTATCCGAATGTCAGATTCACAAAAAAGATAGATAGATAGATAAACTCTTTATTTTACACAAGAAAAAATAAACAGTATGCAGGATAATTTACAAACCAAGATTTTTTTAAAGATTAATGTCTCTACCAGGTTTTCAGCATAATGAATAGGCTTCTTTGTATTTTTTTACTTGTGTTAGCTATTACTTTATAAGTTTGAAGCAGATAATCGAGCTTTTACCTGTCTTAAATTAATTGAATAAAGCTTATTTTACAAAAAAACTCAACTGAAGTGCCACAAACCAAACCCTACCTCTCGTCCATTGTGGAAAACACTATACCACGACCACCAAAACCAGGCCTCTACACCAATATCAAAATAGTAAAGAATGGATGAATTAAAAAAAGCGCGGGAGACCTTTTTAAAATGGTTAAATATACAAATATTATTATCCTGCTGTTCACAAATATCAATAACGTATTACCAGCTCAGATTTAAAAGTTAACGATCGATTTTTTTGTATTATGGTTTTATTTACATATTAAATTCAAATGTGTTTAGTTTGATTTTGGTAATAATGTTATTATGATTTTTGAGCGTATGTGTCCAAGGAATGTCCGATCGGATAATTGAACAAAATAAGTACCATGGTATTGGATTAGGATCTCTATTTTTGAATAAAAGCTTGATTGTAAAAAACTTTATTTATAAGTTTCGTAGAGGAAAAAAAATTTTTAGTTTATTTATTTAGAGTCAAATAATATTTCAATCAGTAAAGTTATTTTCTCACATTTATAAATTGCCTGGTACTGGGATAAAAGTGGCCTATCTTTTAATCTAGCTTATAAACTATTTGTATATTCTAAGTTTGCTCAAAATCAATTCAGCTGTTAAAGAGTTAAGTGAGCAGATACACACACAAATACTTTACTTTCGCATATAGGTAGGTATAGCAGTACTGTGATTCTTTTTTTATAATCTTAACATCTTTATGGATAAACTAAATGGAACTGACGCGCATGAAATCGCGAGGGCACAGTTGTTTTAGTCTTCAGTAGACTTATGCGTTTACATCATAATTTGGTAAACCACAGTATTATTAGGAGAGGCTGGACAATGGATATTCACCCTAGTTGGCTCTGTGCAGACGCAACTACACATTTGCCATTGACCATCTGCTATATTTTGTATTTTTACAAGCAAGTAGTCAGCTGATTTGCTATATTATAAAGGTGCAGTAACGATTCCCACAGCAAAAAAAAAATGTCTCCAAAAATTGGTTCCAGATTTGGGTAATTTGAAACGATGGTTCTCTTAGTACCTGATACTCCTGGTAGTTGTTTTTAATATTTTCATATTTGAATATCAACAAACAACTTCACTTAGGTAATCTTGACAATGCTTGCTTTTCTAAAGTGACAGTAACGTATGTTGCAGTTGGAGTAACTTTATGTTATTCCCAGATAAGTCATCATCATCATCATCATCATCCACAGCCCGATTTCACCCACTGCTGGGTATAGGCCTCCCTCAACTTGTGCCATCCACCACGATCCTGCGCTAGTCTAACCCACGTACGGCCGCGACTTTGACAATGTCGTCTGCCCATCATACCTAGATAAGTACATAAATTAAATTATGTTAATCATCATCATCATCCTATAGTAGTCTACTGTTGAAATAGGCCTCCCCTAATGAGCACCATGTTGCCCTGATCTCAACTCGATGCATCCAGCTTCTACCTTTCAGCCTTTCGCAGAACGATAAATTGTGTAAATGAAAATAATTAAAAAATAATTGCAATACAAAACAAAATACTCTTATTATGAGGACTTTAACTCTTTAGTATACTATATATGTATCATTATACAAACATTTATTTATTTATTTAAAATCCACTGAAATTTCTTTTACACCAGCAAACACAGATCTAACTTCAGAGACAATATCTCCGGCGCTAAAAGGCCAGCCAGAGATGATCGGGGGTGGGTAAGGGAGACACCCTCCCTGCAAAATTACTACATTTTGAAGGGAACAACTTTTTATGAGAATAAGCCGCTATGAATCTTGAATTATGAGAATCGAGAGCCATGAGTGCATGATGCTGTCTTTTGTTAAATATTGACGATCAATTTTTTTTAATTGAAAAAACAAATCTTCTGATAATCTTTGTTATTTAAAAACAAACATCTTATTTTTATGGACATTTCAAATTAATTTAATAAGTTTCTGTGTAGGCGTTGCTTTAGAAAGTTAAGTGGATTCTCCAGATACAATAAGTTAATTTAAATAATGTCCCTAAAAGCTGTATACACTTATTTCTGCGACGAGTTTTCTGTAAAAAATTCTTAGAAGTAAACCATTAAAATTTTTCCTTTACCGTCTCATAATTAACAAACTATTCAAGTAAATTTGTAATGCCTACTACAAAACATAATAGATAAACTTCAAACATTTGTTTTGACAACCCTAGAAGCTCAGGAGCGCTCGGGTCGGGTCGGGTTAGGTCGGCTGCGGTCGGTCTCAGTCAATAAGGTGCATTGCCCGTACTAAGTTGCCTACTCGACGTTCTGGACGAGGGATGCCTGTAACCAAGACTTCCCAAAGATTCGGATCACTTCTGTCTAGTAAAAATTGCACTTTTGTTATGAAAAAATAATTATTAATCATTTATAATAATTTGATACGTGACTTCATGGAGAAGAGGCCTATCACCCAGTTGTTCGAAAAATTTTAGAGCAATATACTTTATATTGCTCTAAAATGTTTACCAATGGCAATAAATTAATTAACAATTCTTATTTCTAACGTATAGGCGTTGAAATAGTCAGTATTTCAGCTACGCAACAATATCAGATCTGTTAAGACAACAACAACAAACAACAAGAATACACCATCGTAATTACCTTTAGCTACCTTTAACAAGATCTCTCAAAAACAGATTTCGGGTAATTTTGTCCGCCCACGCTGGCAACCCACGAGATATGAGATGGGATTCTCCTCGGGTCGGAGGGTGTGAAGAAGCGCTCGCTAATACTGCTTGGGGTAATTGTCTCTTTTATTTACACCGCGCGAGCCCGCTATGATTGGATACGTTTGATTTCTTTTAAATTGTAACTAGATTTAACATTTTAAAGTATGAGAAACTTGCCAATTTTCTATTAAATTTTTATTTATAACGGCTAATGACAGTTTAAATTTCTGTGTCTGTTTATTTTTCCGTGCTTCGAAAGGCACTATATGATGTTAGTCCCGGCTCATTCAGTCGTTAAGCCATGTCGGAGGCCTTCGGAAACTCCAATACCAGACTTGGCCACTAGCATATACGAAGAAAAAGGAAGGATATTTTAAATTTATTTAAATACTAAGTTTGCCTTTGCCTAGCTGTAGAATCAAATAGGCTGATAAAAACATAGAAGAAGATAATAAAATGCTTATTTTACAAGTTACTCATTGACCTTTACAGAATAAAAAAATCTACTTTATCCTAAATAAATGAAATTCTCAAGAACTCGCCAACAAAATTCTAACAGTAAGCCAATAAATGTAAGAAAAATAAACCTTTTTAATCCTCCTTCCTTCATTCTGCCTTCTACAAAACCCGTTCCAAATCATCTATTGAGAAATAACCCAATTTAACCCTAATCAAAAAATCAATGTTACTCAATAACGGGAAACGAACGATTTATTATGTCAATCGTTACCAAATCTAAGTGTTACATAACACGAGTGTGAGATATCCCGGTGGGCGTTGGGAATGCTGGAGGAAAGCGGACGACCTTGACACGACAATTATTTGGTTGTGACTATGTTACAGTACATGTTTGAAGTTAGAAGTGGTTAACATACGCCGAATGTCAAAATCACTTTTAAAAAACATAAGATCGAAAATAGTAAAATGACATGACACATTTTTTCAACCAAAAAAGGTACTGAACTAAATAGCTACCTTCCGTTCGCAATATAACTTAGATAGAAAAGTAGCCATTCCTGAGGGGTGATCGACTAACTCTGTTGCAAACAGAAATGATTGAAACCGATCCTGTTTTAACAAACTGTGACTGTTTGTCAATTGACGTTCATTGAATTTCGACGGATTCGACGGAAGAAATGTCAAAGTTTGTAAAAACAGGATCGGTGTCAATAATTTAGATTTGTAACAGATTTATATATATATAAATAATATTTCAGTTTAATATATTAATTATTCCAGCGTTACTCCTTTAGGAGGAAGAGACTTTCGGATCTTTTAGACAATCTTTCGCCTTCATAATAATAGTTTGAAGGATTATATTAAACTGTCTAAAACCTTAATGTACAAGTTAATAGATGAAAATACTTTAGTAAAACTAATACAAGATTCGAATGCAATCTATGCTCTGTCGAACCTTATCTTTTGATTTCACTCACTGTACTTGTTCTGAATAAATGATTTATATCTTTTGATTAACATGTTTCATTTTCAGTGGTGAATGTAATCATTCACCACATTCCAACATACACCGCAACATCATTACCCAGAGATGTAAAATCTGACAAACAAACATGTTGCACAGAATAAGGAAATAGATAGGGCAGTTTATTGAGCTTTCACCATAGCTCGTATAATCTGTGGGTTCACGCTGGATGCGTTTGCGCCTATAAACGATAATTAAAATACTGTGCGCGTGAACCGTAATATTTGATTGAAATGCTCCAAGTGTTATGATAATTTCTTCACAAGAAGTAAAGCAATGCTATGTTATTGTTTAATGGGTGAGAATAAGTGTGTACCTAATTGTTTTTTATGAGATAATGGACTTCACGATTGTGGAAGTTCATCACCTCGATCGTATATGATAGGAAGATCTTCGACAATCGTAATTTGACTTAACTTAAACCTTTAGTTTTCCATGACCTATGGAGTGCATGGAACCAAAATCTTAACGCGTTTTGTGAAGCATGGAGGCAGTAACCATGCACAAGTTTAACGGATGATTTGTTGCCTTAGTAAGATAATTTGAGCACTTTTGTAGTTCTGAATGCATGATGATGTTGGTCTCGGCTTATTCACCCGTTAAAGCGTTATTGAATTTAGGCGGCCTAACCTCCGACACCATAGTTGGCTACTAGCACTTACCACATGCTGCTGGTGGAGGCTGGATGCTTCGAGCTGAGGACAGGGCGCAATGGTGTTGATGATGATGACATACGAAAAGAGGGAAAGAAAATTTTCTATTAACAATCAAGCAAGCTACGCTAGTTTGTACTTTTAGTTTGTAATACACAATACATAAATAACAATTAGGGGAGCCCTATGGCGGACTGCTGAAATGGTAGTTAGCTGGCCATATCTGTCGAAGAACCGATCATCGTTGCGGTAAACGAACTCTTGAATGGAGGCCGCGGCCCAGCAAAAGTACTGAAGGACGCCCTCCAGCCAGGTAGAGTGACGATCAGTGAAAGTCGGCTGGTAGAAGTTAGATGCGACAAGCTAATAACAGGCCGCAATGGCATTCATTATGAGAGGCCTATGTCCAGCAGTGAACTGCCAAAGGTTGATGATGATGAAGCTAAACAGCTTGTTTAGAGTAAGTTGGTTTAAATAAAAGAATCAAATGGAAATGTTCGCAGTAACTAATCATGGAAGCGACGATTAAATATGCTCCACGTGAATGTATTCGCGCGGACAATATTTTAAAACAAAATATCACACGCTTTCCACGGCCGTCTACCCCACCCTCCCCCTACTCGCCACAGAAGAAGCGATAGTTAGTAAGCATGTAGACGGTCGCCATTTAATGGGTTACTTACATAACTTGGTATTATCGACATGATTTTCATTGTTATACAAAATACAATTTCAAAATCATTTATTGACGTAATACAATAGCGCAATTCGTATTAAATCCATAGGCTCTAGAACTAGTGTTTACTGTATTTCAAGAGCCATGGCTTCACCCATATTAAATGTAACAATGATTATATCTACTTTAGTAAAATATGATTGGCTCTAACTAATCAAAACAAAATAAATCATTACTGTGATATTCTGTTTCATCATCGGTGTCATGTAAAAGGTCACTGCTAAACCTTATTTCTTCCTCAAATTACTCAGGACTATTTTACACCAAACCCGTTGACGGCCGAAGAATGCTCTGGCGTTGACGCCCAAATTAGGTCGATCGAATTAAATATATGTAAAAGTATGAGAGCACAGTACTACTCTGCTAACGTCCAAGTGCGTACGTCCGTAGTGTAAGCTCTCTCATTCTTTCGTCAACTCCTGAGGATGCTTCGGCCGTTATCGGGTTTGGTGTAAAATAGTCTTAATTTGGTGCCGCGAGTGGAAGGCAGATGACTCGAAAATCGGACAATGTTGATAGAGTACCCTGTAGTGTACGCGTTATCATTCTGTAACATAGCATACTTCGGCCGTTATAGGATGGTACGAATACACCTAAGCTGAATCATTGGCCAATTGCGTGTCGGAGCTATTCGGACGACAGTCGCAACCGAATACATAGTTCTTATAACATCAGAAGATGTCGGTGCTAATAGTGTACGCATTCTTTTGCATACGTTTTTTTCGATCGGCCGAATTCAGCTGTCGACGCCTGACTGTACTTTGTCTGATGTCGTTTTTATCCACCGACTTTTCTCAATCTTTACAATAGTATTATATTGGTCCATCTGGTGTTGGTCTTCCTAAACTTCCTTTTTTTCCTTTTTCTTCCATTATGTACTCTAAGTAGTCTATTATTGTATGGCATTTGATTATGTAACCTACCAACCAACCACAAAACCTACCTTTTCAGTCCACTACTGGATATTGACCTCTCTTATAAGAAGGGGGATATGCCTGGAATATTATTTTATCATTTTCATTATTATGGTATAAACTACGATATTTCATTAAAATTTTTAGAAAACTACATATTTTTAAATATCGTTTCTGTCTTTGAAATGTTGTATATATTACATCAACCAAAACGAATTACCTAACCTGAATTTTCAGAGGCGAATTGGAGCAGCCATATTGAATCTAAAATGAGCGAGATAAAACTCATTTTATATCACAAGCTGTTTCCAGTGACACACGCCTATAGGGGGTAAAGGGGTGCTGCGGGGGTGACCCCCTTTCCCCCCAAAGCGGGTGTCATTGTAGACTGTGGTGTCGTAACTCCGCGAACTTTTTAATTTACAATTAGGTAGCTTCCCATTTCTCTGCCCTATTTAGCTTTCGTTTTTCCGGTAACCATAGCGGCGTTTCATAATTAAAATTTATTCATCGTATTACTGGCACTTAAATCTCTGATATTTATTAAGGAAACGTGCCTTAAGTTGACCCATTTTCACAGCCAGTTTTAATAAAAAAAACGTTATCATCATCATCAAAAACCTATAGAAGTCCACTGCTGAACATAGGTCTTCCCCAAGGATTTCCACGTAGAACGGTTTTGAGCCCTCTCCATCCACCGATTACCTGCAATATTGATGATGTCGTCGGTCCATCTGGTGGGGGGTCTCCCTACACTATACACTGCGTCTTCCAGATCGTTAATAAACGTATTTCTATAAAATTCAATTATCTAGGTAACATTCAATTATTTTCTAAGTATTTCTAAAATAGATTACCTACGCAGTTTGAATCAGTCTAAAATTATGTTAACATCAAAGAGGCTGAAACAAATTAATGTATTGTTTAGGGAAGAATGTTATGTTTGCTAATTGTACCTACCTATTTGTTAGGATAATAATTTAATTTCCTGTTTTTCTTTCCTTACCAGACATTTTTTATGCTGGAGTTTTGAGTTTGGTGTAAGGGATTCCAAACTCCATCTTGGGAACCCATGCCAACCTCACCTGCCCATGGCTGACCCTGCCAACTTACAAACGCAGCTTTGGCGGCTGGATGATTGCGGCATAGCGTAGCCTAATACTAGCACAGCTACATCCCCTGGTCGACGGGCAGCAGCGTCGGCTGTGCAAGAAGCAATGCCCTATGATCCCCAACCCGGATTATCACCTTCATTCCCCAAGTTGATGAACGCAGTGCGTTGCATACGAAGCAATACTTATTAGTTATGGTTATCACTTAGCAGTAGGTGGGCCATGTGATACTTCTATCTATTAAAAAAACATATATATCCAATCAATACTTACCATATAGTAATATATGGTTCCATCTTAATCTTAAAGCGAGTGTGAATGGGACAGCTGGAAGGGGAAGTCCTCGTCGTACGTTCTGCGATCAAATCGGAGACGTGGTGGAAAAAGGCCAGGTCAGGATTACCCTAAACCGACGAGCATGTATGAAGAATGTGATGAGAGTGAATGAAGGAAAAGAGGTATGTCAGGATCGTAGCAAGTGGAGATCCGTGGCCTCTGCCTACCCCTCTCGGAAAAAGGTGTGACTGTATGTATGGTTTCATCTTTCATCCACGTCCATCAAAAAGTAACCTGTGTTAGCAAACAAACACCCCTTCAGGGACTGAATTCAAGCATACTTTCTGTCAGGAAAGTTGAGACAATTAATTTTCAATCGTCAGCCTAAGCACAATATTCGAAGATCCTTACTGACGGACTTCCATACAATCTTTCATCCCCTATACCCCTTATTACCCCTTAAGGGCGGAATTTCTAAAATTCATTTCTTAATGGATGCCTATACTTAGGTACTGTACGGTACAAGCAACCGTGCATCTTCCTAGGTTAGCAGAAAGGCGCAGCGCGTGCGACCCAATTTAATCACTACAACATTTCGTTTTATTCACATTATTCAAAAACAATCAGTCCGCATTCAGCCACCAAGGGCGCGCGTTCTCACCAACATCATCATCATAATCAGTGTACAGTTCACTCATTAACAGTTTGGACAATATAATCAAGTTATTGCCTATTTAAAGCATTATCATTTAATAATCTAGGTGTACTGGTTAGCAAGATACCGTACAGGTACTAGGTACTATAATAATGAACCTATGTGTGAAATTTCAAATTTCTAGGTCCAGCGGCTTGAGCTGCGCGATGATGTCAATCAGTCAGTAATTTTTTTAATAGATGAGCCCATATTGGTATTACCACTGGTGGTAGATAAATAACCTAGCACCTCTCAGCAGGCTGTCACGTCAACATCTTATTCCCGCATAAACAATACTCAACCAAAACTGTTTTGTCAAAATAGGTAGAAAAGTAAGTATAAAAACACTATTGTTTTGGAAGATCGTAAATGAAACACGTCCGCCCTGACTGCGGGGTGCAGTCAGTGATTACTTACTGTGACAATAACGGAGGCCTAATAATTAACTTGTTTTTACAACATGTCGGAACAAGACGTTTTTGCCATGCAGTTCAGGGGATGAGCGGACGGTGATTTTAAAATAGTGTCTGAAACGCGCGCGCAAATATCCGTTGGTCTCGTAGACCAATCATTAACTACAGACTCTGTATATAAAGTGGTCATTTCAGCACATTTTTTTTTTAAAACATACTGCTATAATTAATTGACTCAGGCGTGACTTTGCGGAAATCCATTACAAGATATTCTACAAGACAAAATAAATTTGTACGGAATTTGTACTAAATATTTTGTCTTGTAGAAAATCATACTGCTATGTTCAAAAACGTAAGTTTTCAATCAGTGCGTCCTCCTACCCGTCATGATATACGGAGCCAAAACGAGTACGGTTAGTGCACCAGTCGCTCCCCGAGCTATGGAACGAGCTCGAAGTTGATCCGCGAGAGACTATCCAACATAGAACTAAAGTTGTCAACATAGGTCAGAATTAGCAAGCTGAAGTAGCAGTGGGCTGGACCTTTAGAAAATCTCTATGTAATTAATGTCCATTGCTGGACATAGGCCTCCACTAATATGTGCCATTGCCCTGTCCTCAGCTAGACTCATCCAGTTTCTCTCAGTAGGTTAACGCTAATCGTCACTCCATCTAGGCCAAGTGTGCTACATCGTCGACCGCATCTTCATTTACCAACACGTGAGATGGCGGTAAAACGTAAGCGAAAACGTAACTATAAAAAAAACTGGCGTAAGGCGTTCTTATGCTATGTATGTGCAAATATGTGTTAAATTGCTATCTTCTATAACTTGCACCGCTGAAAGTCGCAAGCATCCACTGAATTTAGCCTGACACCCGGGGAGCTTGTTTGTGCATCGCTTACGCGGCTCTTCTTATTTTTTCCGTCTGTTTGTCATAGACAATGTTTGGATGTTTGTCTGTCGGTATTTAGCGTAAATTATTGCCATTGATATATCTGTTAACAAGGACTTTTCACCACGTTGTGTAGTAAATACGGATGTTTTAATTGGACACACGATTTTGTATTGTGTTTTTCGGACAATGATGTGTTTCTATCTATGATAATGCTCTGGCAATACCAGTTTTCAATTGTTTCTTGACCACCCAGTTGTAATATTTTCATCGCATTTTTTCTTCCCACATATTTGAAGATGGAACATGCAAATGGCCAGTGCAAATGTTATGTGTAGAAGTAGTATGAAGTAGAGTTCTTTGTGCAGGTCTCATGCGGGGAAGTACCACCACCTATTTCTGCCGTGAAGCAGTATTGCTGTTTCGGTTTGAAGGGTGTGGTTGCCGAATAAATTACAGGCACATTACGCTAAACACCTTTATTCCTCGAGTTGATGAATGTAAGGCGTTGCATTGTAGAGTACGTTCAAAATATGCGTAACCTAAGAACTTTGGAACTGAAATAGCAATGATAAACTGGCAAAAAAAAAAATAGAATATATGTAAAGTAACTAATTATCTATTGATACAAATTGTTAAATCCATTATAGGTTAGGTAGTATTACATATTAAAACCTGAAATTTAAGGAAAAAGTAAATAAAATTTTAGCTTATTACAAAATAGAATGAAAGTCGATCGACGTTCACCAATCACGTCTTGTGTCTTATATTTTTAAAGCAACTAATGTTTTCGTTCTAAATTTGAATATTAAGAGGGCGATCACTCTGTCTATTCGTAAACTAATAAAACTATTTCAGGCCTTCCGATTTGTGGGCTCGTGGCAGAACGTCTGCGTTAGATATTCTTTACAAATACATTGAATACAAACTATTAGCTGTTTATGGCTGTCATAGACTACATGTTCAATCCTATATTAAAAAATTGGATATCTGTTCAAATGAACGGAAATAAGAAATGAGTCACAATGGTAACACTGGTCGAATTCAATGCCTGCGAATGTAACTGCATTTTTTTTAGAGGTACTTGTTTAACTGATGTTTTATATGTATTTTTTTTTATTTATTGTCTTATTTAGAATAGAATGGTCGTTCGTCATAGAGTTTTGGGAAGACAGATATTCAGCACTCCTAATGACTGGACTGCTGATCCAGGTCTGGGCTAAAATGGGCCAACGATGTTAAGATGCCATAGAGACGATAAAAGAGCGAGAGGAACACCATTCCGAAGTTGGCAAGACGACTTCAAAGAGACAGCTGATGCACTATGTAGAAGGAAAGCTCCCGATCACGAACTTTGGAAGAATCTGGGGGAGTCCTATGCTGAAAAACAAAACAGTTTCAGTACTTCCAACTAGTATTCATCATCAGCCTACAGCAGTCGACTGCTGGACATAGGCCTCCCCTAATGAGCGCCATTGCGCCCTGCCCTGAGCTCAACGCATCCAGCTTCTACCAGTGGCCTTTCGCAAATCGTCACTCCACCTGACCGGAAGGCATCCTACACTACGTTTGCCGGTTATCAATTCTTCGGCAGATACCACCAGCCCACTCCCATTTCATAAACAAAAAAAACAAACTATAAACTGGTGGACTAACCGTACTATGAGTGTCCACAGATTATAATGCTTATAGGTTATTAGGTAACTTACTTTATATTATAAAACTAGTACTATGATTGTAAAATAAAGATTTTTAAGACTGAAATATTGAGCAGTTGATGAAGATGATATAAAAAGAAGTGGTAAATCAATTTTACCCAATATTTTCAATCTCAAGATGCAAGATTTGTTTATTTGTTCAAATTTTTACATGGACAATATAACACCAAAGCTTAATTTAGGGAACCATTTTCTGAGACTGCCAATAAACCTACGTAGGTAACTTTTATCAAAGTAAACTCGACAACAACAACACCAGCCTTTAGCGGTCCACTGCTGGACATAGCCTCCCAAAAAAGAGACACATAATCTTCACACTGGGCCTGCGGATCGATGATGCTGCTGCCAGTCGACGGAGGTTTAGCTACCAGAGCTCTTTTTGTTAGTTAGCAGGCTGCATCATAGCCAGGTGAGGTTGGCTTGGGTTCTAAAGATGGAGGTTGGAACCCTTTACACATCTAAAATGAACTCAAGACTAAGTTATTTTAACCACAAAACAAAAGAAGAACTTCTGAGAGTATGAATCACAAGGCCAATCCCTCCAGCTCTCTACACAATAGCTCACCACGGAATACCTAAATAATAAACGTTGAAACAAACCAAATAAATAATGCTCTAAGTAGTTCATCGTCATGCCAGTGACTGATTTACAGAATATTCCTGTTTGGGAACAATAAATTCTGTGTATGAAGTGACGGGCAATAAGGCATAGAAGGATATCATACCAATCTCAATAGAATAAAAGTTTCTTAACATTACTCAACTAGTTGGTTGTGTTTGTTTGATTTGTAAATATTAGTTTCTCTGGCTGGGGATTTTCTATGTATTTAAATATAAAATAATTATATAAGAGCCATAGCAAACCGGGCGACATGTCACTGCGTCTAGTCGCCGCGACAAGACGCTGCGTTGTCGTTTGCATCTGCGGGGTGATCGGCTAACTCTGTTGTAAACAGAAATTATTGACACCGATCCTGTTTTTACATCCTTTGACATTTCATCCGTCGAAGTTCAATGAATGTCATTCAAAGTCAAGTCAAACTGTCATAGTTTGTTTATACAGGATCGGTGTCACTGTTTGCAACCGAGTTAGCCAATCAACCCGCTGATGTCTTGTTGCCGCAACTAGACGTGGAGTTGTCGCTAGCGTCGGTCGGCGACTAGTCGTTTTGACAGACGTTGTGTATGAAGTGATCATTAGTAGTAGAGTAGAGACTGACGCTGCCCTGCCGCGCGACTGTCGTCGTATGTGTGACTAGAACTATACTGTAGACTAGACCCAACAACAAGTAGCGAGCGCGCGCGACTCCCCTGGCTTGTCGTCGTTCCTATATTTGGGTAGGATTGTACTAGGATGGGTCGAATCGTCTACTGAGCTTGACTTCAAAAGGATATAGACCTGTTGTGACCATAGATACTGTTTTGTCGATCATGCTTAATATTACAGATAGCAGTTCAAAATAAATAATAATGCCGTATAGCTTAAAAAAAGGAGCTGTACAAAAATTGTCAATGCTGCATCTACGCCTTATCATGTTATGGCTGAAACACACAAAAACTGGAACGCAAGCTGCAGACGAGCTCGCACGTGGCAATGGTCCTTTCCGCCGTTTAGCAGCAGGTAAACCTTTTTTTTAATTAGGAATTATGGAATATTCCAGAGTATTGATCTGTTTGGTCCAACATTCGTTGAGAAATTTTATATTGTATGAATAAGGCTGCACGTTATTTGAATGGCAATATTATCAATATGGTTAAAATTGATAATGTAGGGTGTGACAAATTGTAACTTATAAATGTATAGCCACTAGGTTCCGCCAGCAGGTTCGCTCGCGTGGTAACTCGATATGTCTATGTGTTAAAACAGATCATAAAGTATGTTCCAAGTTTCATCCAAATACGTTCCGCCGTTACGGAGCTGAGTGGGAATAAATATACTCACACACCCTTAAACTTTTGTTGATTATGTAGTTCCCATAACACAAGCTCTCCTTACTATGGGGCTATCGATGTTGTGTGAAAAATGACCAGTATTATTTTATTAGCTTCATCATCATCATCATCAGCCTATCTATATAGACAGTCCGCTGTGGACATATGCCTCCCCTTATGAGTGCCATTGCGCCCTGTCTTGAGCTCGTATACAGGAGCAGTAATATATATTGATTCAATTTTTTACCCGACTGAAGTTCTCTTCAGTTAGGATATGTTTTTAGGGTGTTTGTATGTTTGTAATATTATTTGTTGGTCGCTGTAGCCCAAACGGCTGGACGGATTTTGACTAATGAGGTGTCGTTCGATTCATCTAAATCACAAAAGTGACGCTATATGACATTTCAAAAAATTTAATATGGCGACTGTAAGAAGCCATTTTAAATTCAAAAAGACTACTAAAAAACTTCCTATCTATGCAGTGGGGTATTCTGTTCTTTTATATCTACTTGTTTCTTCTCTTCTAGAAATATATCGTAACATACCTATTAATATAATGAATATCTAGGTAACGTGTATATTATATTATTTAGGACAGGGCGCAATGGTGCTCATTAAGGGAGGCATATGATAAGCAGTCGACTACAGGCTGATGATGATGAGAAGATACATATATTTATGTAGATATTAAAAGTATAATAATGGAAATTTATGAAGTTAACGTATCTTAGTAACCTTATAGAAGCAATCTACATATACCTAATCAGCTATTAAAATACTTTGATCCAAATTGCATTTATTAAGTAAATCACCCATAAATTCGTTTTATCAAAACCACGGCAAAGTGTTATTTAAAGATAAGTCAGTATTTCAGAAGCTCCCAGATATTTTATCAGAAACTATAAAAATTAGAATAAATTTCAATAATCACAAACAAACAGGTAGCAAAGATTATATCGATGGGTCCAGATCGGTCGTGAATGGCAGATAAAGAAGAGCATTTATATTGGTTTCTCTATCAGATTCTTTATCGGACTACATTTATTGAACTGTATAAATAAATACATGATTATTACTGTCACATGTATAGAGTACTTGCCAAAAATTCAATAAAAGATAACTGGTAAAAAGTTCAAGTAAAATGACTAGTATAGTAGAAGGGAAAGTTCCATAGCCTCGAGTTGAACTGCTTTTCAATTTCAACAACATCAGCCTATTTAGTCCACTGCTAGGCATAGGCTTCTCTATAAGAAGGAGGATAATATTTAAGGCTCGTAATCCCCAGGCTACGCTGGGCATGCGCGTTTGGGATGGCAGGGCACAGCTTTTCGCACCGGCGCTGACGCTGTGGCCCATCGGCAGTCAGGGAATTTAGCTGTGAAAGTATTTGGCTATGCTATGCCGCATTCAGTCGGCCGCCAGAGTCATCCTTCGTTATACGACAGAGTGCACCACGGGTAGCTGAGGTTGCCTTAGGTTGGAGGTTGGTACCCCTTACACCTCCTACTCAAGTATAATAGCTGAACTTTACCTCTGCCAAAGAGATTCTTCGAATTAGATTCATCATCATCAGCCTATAGCAGTTCACTCATGGATGTCTATATAGAGTTAGGTTTACGCGAGCTAAAACGCGTGCGTAAGCTATTCCATTATCTCAGAATGGTAATATAGTTGCGATGAGAAATTTTTCTACGCTATAATAATTTGTCAGGTCAGATATCGTCTCGCAACTTTACAAGGACAAGGGATGCGTCAAAGCCTCTGGTCTTGAAGGGTATAATTTGCCCGATTTATTATAAATGCCAGGACAAGTTACGGGTGCAACATTCCGATCCCTGCGCCTTAATTTGTGGCCCTTTCTTTCTGTTTTATGTTTTTTGCCGGTTAAGGGTGGCGGCAGAAGCCTTTTTTGCTGTATTTTACACAAAGACCGCCCTAACGGGACTAAGGTGCGCATGCGCATGGTTTTATGGGAATGTTGGTAGTTTATGTTCTGTTGATCACGTATTAGTTTTGAGAGCGATGTATCAGTAGTTTTAGTACGGTTTTAAGGATTTCCTGTGGGGTTACATATTCATCAATTCAAAGTTTGTTATCTAAATGTCGCTAATTATTATTTTCATGGTGGAAGAAGTTTCTTAACTTTTACGCCAATATTTTTCTTAGTACCTACTGTGTCCTAGATAATTCCTTGGTATTATCACAGGTAATCGTATCTGCTAAGTTTAATATATAACCTTTTAAGGAACCTTATAGAAATTCATCATCATCATTATCATCATCGAATTGCAGTCCACTGCTACACATAGGCTTCCCCTAATGAGCGCCATTTCACTCTTAGCTCAGCTCAAAACATACAGCTTCTATTAGCAACTTTTCACAGGTTGTCTAATAGAATTTAAGGCAGTAAAGGAATTAATGTACCTATTGTATTTTTTTCAAATTTTTATTCTGTGAATTCATTGAGCAGATGTCGCATTTCGTTAATAGAACATCTCTAAACAAATAGCTACTTATTTAGCCAGTGTAAAAATAAACCAAACAGGGATTAATTTATTTACCTCGGGGGCAACTGGTCTGTCCCGGCTCTCACAGGAATGGAGTCTAGACGTCGTACGTCTGATGCTACACCGCCCACTGCCCGTCAACTATTGACTATTGGCTGCTGGGAATCTGTTAGTTTAGAATAGGTGTTCTCTATTTTGCCAATGAATACTTTTGATCATCTGCTTCGTTGATGATATGCTTAGAATATGTGCTGACTTTTATCGCTGACGGTAAGAATAGTTTGGCCATAAATAAATAAATAATATATTAGGAAGAAAAATGGATCTTTCTTGGGTTATTTAGGTTGATTACATTTTTGGGTGCTGACGCTAAAAGCTTTGTGTAATAGGGTGAGGTAGTGGTGAGGAAAATTTTAAAACATTCTAGATCGCAACTTATCGCATACTTAATTTATTTCTTAGTTATTAAAAATGGATTACAATAGTACCTTAAATACTTTGTATGAATTTGTGTGTTTGTGCCTCAGCGGTTTTCGTACCTATAATTACACAGTAACGAGGGAGGAAAAAGGTCATAATAACAAGTGCTAGAATGGTTAATAGAGTCCATAAGGAAGAGCATGGCCAAAAAGTAAACTATGATCATACCCTCTTGCCCATCCTTGCTGACTGAAAAATATAACTTATCCCCTCTATATGAAAAATGATAAACTCATCCCTACTCTCTGAAAAATCAAACATTAATAGCGCTCCCAAACTAAACGATGGTTATTTAACTAAGACTATATTTCATTCGAAGACAGATCAAATAACCTGAGTCCAACACAAAAATCAGAAGCTACCGTTACCTATCCTCATGAATAGCCATCGATTCTCCAACAATAGAATTACAAAGAAAAATATCTTGAAGCGAGATAGTACTGAACCGAGCGGCGAAATGAGTTGCCCTTAGTTGGCAGGGGTGTGAGGCGCGTTGAGATTCGGTAGGGGTACAAGTGATAAGCTTTACTCTAGAAGGATAAGACAAAGAGATGATTTGAACAAGCATAAGCGGCTGAAGCTAGTGCAAATCAATCAATAAATTTATTTGGTTTACTAAATTTGGTCTTGACAAAAAGACAAAAAAAAGGCATTTAGATTTATTCCAACAGAAAACATAGCTTCAATCGTACCCAATCGTATCAACGTTGTATGTTTGAAAATTATGTGTAATAATAGTTATTAATTTAATTTTTTTGACAAAAGTCTAAGCTTTCTTATTTTTAGGGTGACCTTACAGAACAGGTCAAACGAACCCATATGGTGCCGCTTTTTCCGTTCGTTCGTCTTTCACAGCTGATTATTTCACGAACTACATAAGCTACCGACTTTAAATTTGGTATAGATTTAAAATGCACTGACTGAATAAGATTGCCAGTAAAAAAATAAAAAAATATTTTCATTTTCATCCCCAAAAGGTCCAAAATTAGTAACGTCAAAATTTGAAAATGGTGCCAATTGGTCGAGTGGCATATCATATGAAATCTGTTAAAGCCCAGTTTAAAGAAGTTTTATTTTTTTATACGATGCATGGTTTTTATTTTATGATTAAAACTGTCCAAAAACTGACCGTACCCCCTCCCCCCCCTAATCTACGAAGTTTGTAAAGCGAGAAATCTGAAACTAATATATGTTAAAGAAGTCCTAACCTAACACAGTAAAAGGGGGGTTGCTAGGTCGAGTGGGGTATCAAATGAAAAGGCTTGATTTGATTTGTGTGTATATAGTATATCTATATTTTATAGGTAAATTATAGCAAAAGTCTCCAGCTAATATGCTAATATATAATATATAAGCTAATATGCTATATAATAATATTTGTAGAAACCTCAATAAATGTAAGTACAGCTGTGGTCAAGCTATAAAGCAAGTTACACGGTCAATTATGGTGTTATCTGAAAGGCCCTAATTTGCCCATTCTAAAGCTGGTTTCCATTTTTCTATAGGACGTACAGATTTTAATTACGAAGAAACCTTACTAATCAGTATCGCACGCCATTGACGTCACCTGCGGTGGGTGAGTCAACTCACACTTAACCGGTGTTTACTTAAATCTGGCGTTGGAGTTTTGGAGTCGCCCGAATACCTCCGACATGACCTAATAACAAAAGCATCTTACCGAGTAGGTACCTATATTATGATACTAAACATAAAATATGTCAGACTTCATAAACAAGAATAATAAGTACAGAATGAGTTTCATCATACTGAAATTACCACGCCCATGCCATAACCCTAACCTCACACCCCAAAATCGATTTCTCACGTCACCCGCTCTCTCCTCCGCCTGTCCCAGGTACCAAGTTCCCGTAGATCCCTGTTGGATGGGACTCTCCCGTTTCGCCATAAATCTTGGGACCCTCGACCGCCACCCGGATTCTCGCCGAAAATATCTATAAATACCCTCCTACCTACATATTTCAAATATTAACAGGGAGTTCGTAGCTACGATGTTACGCTGAGGAGTCATTGCCAGAACAGAAACACAGCTTTAGTCAAACATACTAGCTAAGTCCAAACCAGATTGAAATGTACTTTTTAAATATCTTCAGAAAGACCAACTAATAAAATAATAGGTTTACAAATAATCTGATAAAAGATAAAGGTACATAAACTATTGCCCTATTTTTACCGTTAGATATTCTTTCCTTCTTTTCTTCTTTGTGTGATCTAGTGCCCAACTCTGGTGTCGGAATTTTTAAGCCACCTGAAGGCCTCCGACATGGCTTAACGACTGGAACAACGACTGGAAAAGTCGTGTCCATCATCTTACCGTGCCTTTCAAAGTACGGAAGCCCTCAGATATATATGACTCTAAACGCTCACCCATACAAGAAGTGACCGGGCGGACTGTTGCTTAACCAAGATGATCTGTTAAGAACACCGAAGTAAGCCTGGAGTGGCTTACTTGAGCTTGAGCTTGGGCTCTTCGTTAGATATTGACAAACAGTGACAGGGCTAACATTTCCAGATCTTTTCGTATAATTAAACTATTTTAACCAAAAACAATAACGGTTAAGTGCGAGTTGATTCGCCCACCGCGGGTGACGTCATTTTTTGGACTTTTTAACCGACTTCAAAAAAAGGAGGAGGTTCTCAATTCCGTTGTATATTTTTTTTCATCCTAAATCAAAAACTGTGCATTATATAAAAAAAAACAGATTTATACTGTTCAAATCAAGCTTTTTCATTTGACACCCCACTCAACCTATCAACCCCCCCTTTTATTACTTAACCCCACCCCATTTTTGGAAGATTTCTCAAAAACTGTTTTATGTATTAGTTTCAGATTTCTCGCTTTGCAAACTTTGGGGATTATGGATATGGTCATTTTTGGACAGTTTTGATCATAAAATGAAAACCATACATTGTATAAAAAATAAAAAACTGCTTTAAACTGGGTTAATTGACCCCTTTGTTTTGTTTGAAATTTTGTCGATTTTTATTTTGAACCTTTTGGGGATGAAAATGAATATATTTTTATTTATTTTTACTGGCAATTATACCAAATTTCAAGTCGGTAGCTTATGTGGTTCCTTAAATAATCAGCTGTGTAAGATAGACGGACGGACGAACAAAGCTGCACCATAAGGGTTCGTTTAACCGGTTCGGTAACCTCACCCTAAAAAGCGCAAAACCGTATGTATAGCGTTTGAAGAAGGAGGCTTATGCCCAGCAGTGGCTGAGAAAAGCTGAGAATTATGATGATGATGAACCAAAGAGGTTGGTCAGAAACAAAAAAAAAGAGGTTGGTTTTTATTTTTATTTTAACTGTATTGGTAATTAATTCGTCCATCCAATGTTGGACAATATCATCTGCCTCCAAATTAGGCAGCACTCGGTGCTAAGGGTGGGTTTTTTTTTTTTTTTTTATCAAACAAGGATTTGTTTCGCGACAGAAATTGAACCCGCAACCTTTTGTGTCTGAGGCCCACCTTCGCCTCCTACCCACGGTCATTGTTAGCATGAAAATAAGAAAAGATCAAGGACCAAAAGAACTTCCACCTAAACCTTGAACTGGTGTTTTCCGCCTTCCGTTCCGCCGGTAACGTGCGATCGATTGTGATTTCAATTCCAACCTTCGCCCACATGCACTTTCTTCCTTTTCAGCCTTTAATATAGAAAGCAGGTCAGCATTTCCTTACCAGCGTACTTTTTTGAAAAAAGACAATCTATTGACTATCTAGCACACCTGAAACAGGTTAAGATGTCTAAGATGGAGCATGCCTGAACGGAACCGGTTTACTCTGTATTTCAAGACTTCAAGATTGTACTGGTTCGGGAAATCAGACGCCGGAAGCAAATACCATTCCTTACTAGTTATTACCACCATCATCCACCAGCACACACATGGCACATACATAGATAGGGTATGTTTCCCTATCTATGTATGTGCCAATCTCCACGGTTCGAAGCTCGTCTCATCCAGTTTCAGCCACGATGGATGAAATCAATCGCCTATATTGCTGCTGTACGACCGACGATTCTGTACTCGGTTCTTGGACGCCATCCAGTTTATTTCCTTAGTCCACCTGTCAACACCTCGCTTTACCAGTACTAACAATAAATGTGGAATCGTTTAGTTCAATAATGTGGGATGTCGAATATTATTGATATCATTATAACCACCTGTCAAGCCGCGAAAATGCCTGCGAATTGTTCATGGCATGGTGTGGCTTACTGCGGTGTTGCTAGCCGATCATCTGAGCAGCACTCCGTCTGGTCACTACTTGGATGGATGACCGTTTAGTGGCATTTAGATCTGAGCGCTTCTTTGCTTCAGAAGGCACGTAAGATGTTGGTCCCGCTTTTTCAGTCACTAAGCCATATTGGAGGCCTTTGGGCGGCTTCAGATCACTAACTCAATTATGACAAAGAAGAAGAGTGTAGCGATTATTTAACCACCCTAATACAGTAATAGGTAGGGTCTATATCTTGTGGGGGGCTTCTCGGAAGGCAGGCGGAATGAAAATGACTTAATGTATCTAATAAGGTTCGAGGATCGCACAGAATCATACTGAAATATATATAAGAAGTTACAAACATGGTGTTACAACTATGCCACTCAAACGGCGTCTTTAGTAGCATTTAGTTACCCGATTTTAAATCGACTTCAAAAAAGGAGACGTTCCTAATTTGGTTCTATTTTGTGTTTGTTACCTCTTATCTCTGCCATTTATGAACTAAAAGAAAACTTTTTTTTGTTAAGTCGGGAAGTATACCTCCTTCCCGTCCGATTTAAATTAAAAAAATCACCCCTAAGAATCAATTCACCCAATAAATCAATTACTTTAAAGTAGTTTTTAATTTATTAAATTATCTCAATTGTTAATTACTATTACCTGTTAGATAATTTTAAAATTAAACGCTTTATTTACGCTCGTTTTTATTCAATGGTATTTAATATAATTTAATAAGGTAATAATTTATATTGCCGAGCATTTTTACACACAATCATTATAGCCATATTTAAAATACATACCAGGGCTGTAATTTGTAAAAAAAGCAAATATAAATAAATAAATAATGTTTAATAATATCACACAAAATTTGGGGCTACCAAACTAAGCAGAGCTTGTGTTGAGCCAGATAACTGTTGGGGTAAGCGAGTTCTTGAGTGGAGACTACAGCTCTGCAAACGTAGTGTAGGACGCCCACCGGCCAGGTGCAATAACGATTTGCGATTTGCGACTGCGAACAGAGAGCAATGGTGCTCATTAAGGAATACCTATGCCAGCAGTGGACTACTATAGGCTAAGGATGATACATATTTTAGGTACACAGAAAACACCCAGATCCGTGACGAATATTTGCAAATCCTACAAAAAAAACACAAACCACAGCGGAAAAGATTTTTTTAAACAATTAAAAAAGATAATATAAATCAAACAATCGATATGAGAATAAAGATGGCGCTCAGGTGTACGATCCATATCGCAGCCTTGATTCTATTCTGCGACGGCCGCGCTGACACGGTTACTCTCGGCATTCGACCTACCCTGACTCACTCTTAATCGGATTCCAATGGAAAATGTGCTCTAAAATCAAGAGATAAGATTCAAATGAAACAATCATTTAACTTTTGTAAGGATGTTTAACATGAGATCGTTCTAAGAAGGTGCTATGTCTGGAAACCCTTGACGGTAGAGACCAAAAATAAAAGATAACTTAAAATATATATGCATATAGATAATATTCTACCTACGCTCGCACGATTTTTGACAATTTTCATTTGGAGACTGTGACCCTCAAAAAGTGAAGGCTCTTTAGTCTATAGGGAGAACTGTCGAAAATCATGCGAGCGCCGTCGTTGACACACCTACAAATCAAAATGCATACATTAATTAAATTATTTATTTTTATTTAATTTTTTGGAAGACTTACTACGCATAAAATCATTATAGTTAGCCTTAAAATAAACAAAGACATATAGACAACTAAAGGCTAATAACAAGTCCTTACTTAAAAAAAAACAAAGTAGAGAAGTACAATATAAATTAAAAAAAAATATATAACAGAAAGGTTTATAAAATACGAAGTATAACTTAGATCTTGATTTAGACATTATGTCGCTTAAAAAGTGGTCAATGACAACGCAATATTATGCAGCGTGCGCCGAGTTTTGGTGCGGACATTTTTTTCCACGTTTGTGCCTCCAGAGTATACCTGCTATCTCGATGGCATGAATATTCTTCTTTCAGCCTCACTAGGTACAGATAAACTAATCTTATCTAATTGAATCTCAAAATCTAGAACCGACCATCTTAACAATTGAGATGTTTAGCTTTCTTTTTTTTACTCTTGACCTCGAAGCTTGCGTGGGCAAGCATGAGGTTACCCAGAAGTAGCCTATTAACTCTCTTTTTGAAGCCTTTAGAGTCGTTAGTGAATGGAAAAACAGACGCTGGCAGCTGATTCCAAATTTTAGCAGATTATATAATAAGAAGTTTGGAATCGCTTAGTCCTAGTCCTGTTAAATGGAATATCAAGGGATGTAACGATATCCCCCTTGTTAACAAGCCTACTGACATAAGCTGGTGTTGATGAGCATTGAGCTATTTTTAGTTTACTATTGTAGCAGATTCAAATAATGTTAATGACAATATAGTGGATCTTGTGTACTTACTATAATTTATTCTGTATTCTAGCAATGAGTCAATCCGTCACATGACGAAAGCACCATCCTTGATACGTATACACTGTTTATCGACATAGTAATTATAGATAGAAACAACAAGAATTCAACTAGCGTGTCTAGTTTTACGCTCAATTGCTTTTTCTGTGTGAAATGCTGTACATATCACACATGGTATGAATAAAAAGGAGTGAGAGTTGAGATGACGGCTGACAGAAGAAAATGGAAGAGACCTGTTGTGCCGACGCCACTTAGATAGGAATAAGGGATTGGAGATGATGATTATGATGATCAATATAGCAATACACTGCTGGAATGAGCACCATTGTGCCTTGTCTTCAGCTTGAGGTATCCAGCTTTTACCAGCAGTCTTTCGCAGACCACCACTTCTCATAACAGGAGGGCGTCAACGTTTCCGTTTATATTTGCCGAGACGCGGTCTCCACTCTAGAACTCGTTTACCCCTACGGTTGTCGGTTCTTAGCCAGATAAGGCCAGCCCATTGCCACTTGAACTTGCCAATTCTCCGAGTTATGTCATGGATTAGACAGATGAGACTTAGCAGACTGGTGGTGTAAGGGGTTCCAGCCTCCATCTTCGGAGCCTAGTGCACCGTGATAACTAACAAACGGGTTCTGTCGGCCGGCTGATTGCGGCATACTCGTACCACAGTCTAACACTGGCATAGATAATTTTCCTGGCCGTCGATTCGTAGCAGCTTTGGCGGTGCGAGAATCTTTGACATGCGATCCATAACCCAGCCCATCATCATCAGCCTATAGCAGTTCACTGCTGGACATAGGCCTTCCCTAATTAGCGCCATTGCGTCCTGTTCTGAGCTCGACGCATCCAGCTTCTACCAGCAGCCTTACGCAAATCGTCACTCCACCTGGCCGGAGGGCGTCCTACACTACGTTTGCCGAGCCGCGGTCTCCACTCAAGAACTCGTTTACCCCTACGGTTGTCGGTTCTTAGCCAGATAAGGCCAGCCCATTGCCACTTGAACTTGCCAATTCTCCGAGTTATGTCATGGATTAGACAGATGAGACTTAGCAGACTGGTGGTGTAAGGGGTTCCAGCCTCCATCTTCGGAGCCTAGTGCACCGTGATAACTAACAAACGGGTTCTGTCGGCCGGCTGATTGCGGCATACTCGTACCACAGTCTAACACTGGCATAGATAATTTTCCTGGCCGCCGATTCGTAGCAGCTTTGGCGGTGCGAGAATCTTTGACATGCGATCCATAACCCAGCCCATCATCATCAGCCTATAGCAGTTCACTGCTGGACATAGGCCTTCCCTAATTAGCGCCATTGCGTCCTGTTCTGAGCTCGACGCATCCAGCTGCTACCAGCAGCCTTACGCAAATCGTCACTCCACCTGGCCGGAGGGCGTCCTACACTACGTTTGCCGAGCCGCGGTCTCCACTCAAGAACTCGTTTGCCCTAGCGGTTGTCGGTTCTTCGGCAGATATGGCCAGCCCACTGCCACTTCAGCTTGCTAATTCTCTGAGCTATGTCGACAACTTTAGTTCTATGTCGGATAGTCTCGTTGCGGATTCTATCCTTCAGGGAAACTACGAGCATAGTTCGTTCCATAGCTCGCAGAGCGACTTTAAACTGGTGGACTAGCCGTACTGTGAGTGTCCACGTTTCGGCTTCGGCTCTAGGCCTCCTTCTCGAAGTTCTTCCTACCCAACTGCAATATCTGCCCGAGGCATGTGTACTGCGAAACAATTTCGAGAAGGTATCCATTAACGACGACAGGTCTCGGATCAATTCGGTCATTGACCATGACTTTGGTCAACCCAGCCCAGGCCAGGCCCAACGTGGGAATTATAAATGCCCATAACCGCATAAGCCTTATAGACTAGAATCTATGTATAATATAAATCTTCTATATATATAAAAGAGAAGGCCTTTTTCTGGAATCGACACACAGGCTAAACCACTGAAGGTACAAAGTTGAAATTTGGGGTGTAGCTTCCTTATATAACAAAACCACCGAATAAGAACGGATTTTTGGAAATTCAACCCGTAAGGGGGTTAACGGGGGTAGCAAAGTTTGTATGGGGGACGAAAAAAATTTTCACCTGTTAAATTGTAATTTTTCACAGTAAAAATTTACTAAAAATAAGTAAACACATATTTCAGGATTTTCGAAAATGGGTTGGCAAAGTTTGAATGGAGAACGAAAAAAAACTTTACCAATTGACTTGTATTATATAATTAGGGTAGGCATAGGCCGGTGGTGGTGAGGTCATGATTGAAGGAATGAAATTAATAATGCAAGTTCGAATCAAGTTGTAGGTATTTAGACATCTAGGCTATGAAGGGTATTATCGATTTGACCGTGAAAACGTTCCAAGAAAACAAAGGTGTCACACCGGGTGACTGACCTTTGTATCACTTGATTGAGGCCTTTTGTTTCTTAATTGTTTATGTTAGCTCATGTGTTGGGTTATGTGTAAGACAGAGGTGAGTTGAGCTGTGTGTTTATTTTTAGGATCATTCGATATTATTGGTAATACCCGGAATAACAAGTAATGGAGTATAGGTACGTCCAATAGAAGGAAATTTAGACTTGGTATCTCCCGAAATATTATAAAAATATATTTTTATATAACATTATACATCTATAGTCTATCTGAAAGACATAGATTGCTAATTGAGTTCACCGTTTGCTATATTCTTTTGGCAAGTGGAACGGATGGAGGTGATTGAATAGTGACTAAAATCTTCGAAATGTATGTATTTATATAATAAATAAAACAAATTCTACATTAGCTATTTCAAGTCTTGAAGTCTGTGTTATTTTGTTATTGTTACATTTTTAGCTGCTTATAAAATTGTGATAAAAAAAAACAATCGTATATTTTAATGCTACATAGGGCTACTATAAGCAAAATAATTTGTTAAAACGCATTTGTTTTGAATTTTATTTCGAACCAAAATCATGTAATATTTTTTGCAGCTAGCAATACCTACATTTTTCGTTTTATAAGCAACTCGCAGTTCGTTGAAAGATCTTAGAGACACACAAAAAATAAACCACAAACCGACGAATTTAACAGGATATCATGTCTCACAATGTGACCCGTAGACATCTATGAAGGTTGACATACCTGGCACTGTTGATTTAATAAATGACTTCTTCTTCTTTGTATGAGTTAGTCACCAATGCTGGTGTAGGAGTTGAAGGCCTCAGACATGGCTTAACGACTTAAAAATTAATATATAACGTATTAGGATAACGATAAAGATAAATATATTTATAAAATGATGCAGACGTCGAAAATAGAGTGAAGTGGCCCCCCATGTGGGATGTAGCTAAGCAGAGAGAGAAAGTGATACCTAAAGATAGGCGCTTATGATGTCTATGATTATTATTATTATTAAGCTATGGAAAAGTAAGAAAATAATCATGAAAAACTTCAAAATACCACTGCTATATAAGTCCATATAGAGATGTCCACGAAGAACGGTTCATCGTATTCAATGGATTCCCGCAATCTTGACTTCATTTGTCCATGTGGAAATAATGAGAATTTACGAGTATTACCTTCGAATTAAAAATAGCGTTATTCTCCGAATATTCTAAATGTGAATCTTATAAAATTATTTGAAATGAATTACGCCAAAACTACTAAACAGAAATGTTACTTGAAACCAGAACTAACATAAATTCTACTTTTTATCCGGGAACCACGTGACGGAAGCTGCGGACGAGAGTTAGTAATAAATACTATGAGCGATTTGAGACGGTTGATATAGTTACAGGAGGTGGAGTGATGATTTGCGTAAGGCTGTTGGTAGGAGATGGATGCGTCGAGCTCAGAACAGGGCGCAATGACGCTCATTAGGGTCGGCCTATAATCAGCAGTGGGTATAGGCATAGGCTGATGATGATGATGATGATGATGATGATGATAGGGTTACAAAAATTAACTACTTATTATATTCTTATACCAATATCATGTAATTTTTTCCATGTAAACTGATGCGAAACTAGGCAGTGCCGGAGCAACTATTGGTACTGTAAAAGATCAATAACAAACACAGCTACAAAAATAAAACATGCCATTGATAATGTGTGCAATGTTAAAATACCGAGAAAAACGTAGATTGGTCAAAATCTTGCATAACAATACTGATAAGGATAACAATGAGAGGCGGAGGAAATGACGTCACGAATGCCTACCTTGACGTCAAATGGAGCAGAAAATCGCGTAAAAATAATAATTACATGCGTATTTTGCGTATACACATTCGAGATAAAGTTTTGGTATATAAATAGTTTCATAAGAAAATACGAAATTTGTAAGTAGGTAGGTAGGCAGGTAAAGAGGTAGGTATAAGAGGTAGGTATAAGTTTTAGTGTAATCAATGGGCATAAATTTCTTTTTTATGATTTTTTACTAGCTGTTAGAGCTGAAATACTGCCACATATTTCTGCTGCTACACTTTTTTTTTCACTTTGTTATTCCTGTAGTACAATCTTGCAAGTGACTTGTAAACAATTTTTCACATTTTGTCGCTCAGGTAAAATGACATAAACTGCTGTTTTCTGCGCTATAAATAGCATACAATTTTTTACGTTATCGGGCCTACCTCTCCAAGAGCGCGACAAAAATAGGTTTTTCGAATGCCAAATGCCTTCGGCAGTTGACATTTACTTATTTCCCCTCCAACAAAATTCAATATGCATTTCTGTGTTTTGCTGTATGAAGTAAATTTATTACATCAGAACGTCTTTAGCTACTATTAGGCCAATCTTAAAATGTTCAAGATTTTTTTCTATCACAGTATCATCACAATCACATAATAATCAGTGTAAAATAGAATAGACTCATCAAAATATATAATTATTTTTGTAAGTAAACTAGGGTTAATTGACAATTCAAAAAACTCTATATTAATCATTATTAGATACTTAATTTTTGAATTAAATATTAATAAATAATGCTGGACTATCACACAGTAATTGGTAGTAAGTAGTAAATAGGTAAGTTAATTAACATGAGAACCGAAGTATTGAAATCAATACGATAAAATTTTGTTTTTATATGTCCGATACACATAATAGAGTTAGTCATTAAAAAGGTTATTTATTTATTTATTTAATAGGAACGCCAACAGCTTTAATATCAATACATTGTAAAGTTACACTGACAAAGTTTTCATTCTGATATAGAAACCAATTACAGGCGGACACAGCATTCATAATAATTCAAGTCTAGAAGCACTTAGTCTTGGCGTGAAGAACGGACAAACATTGCATATTTCAATTTCCTGATCAGGACTCCATCAACTACCAGAATATTATTCCTGATAGTTGGTAGAGTCCTGATAGTTAGTATCATATATATCCCAATTTATCACCATCCTTCGTATTCTAAGTTGTCACTATAGAAAATTCCCACCTCAGCTCAACCTTGCAAGAATTGACACAGTAAAAGAAACCTCAAAATATTTCCTCAGCCTCTTGCTATTCCTTAAAAAATCATCAAGGAAAAATTTTAGGGGACATCTGATGACTAAATATAATAAGATTGTGTAAATAAGTTAACTTAATTTTGTGTAAATATTTTACATATATTAAAATGGTTCACTGCACGTGTTGGATAACACTTTAAGTGCAGAAAACAATTGAAAAAAATAATAAATAAAATAAAATGACAATATGAGGGAACTTATAGGTTTGAAAAGTACCTATAGCGTATTATTGTGGTTTGCAAAAGTTGTCGCGATTGTGGCGTTGTTTTGTTTTATTGATTGCTTCCGTTATCGCCAGTTTAATTTGTCTTATCAGTACTGATAAGAAACCGCTTGACGTTGGTTAGAATTCCAATAGGCAATAATAATTCATTATCATCAGAAGTTCGGTCTAAAATAACATAAAATAATTCTGGTAACGCATGTAACATTCAATAAAAAAAATCGTTTAGGCTTTCAAGAAAGAACTTTACCTGCACTTTCAAACGGGAATGGTACCACCACCACACCACACCACACCAGCCTATATCAGTCCACTGCTGGACATAGGCCTCCGTAAATAAAGGGGAAAATGCCCATAATCCCCAAGCTGGGCATGCGGGTTGAATGGAATGGTACGAATACACCTAATCCATCATCTGACGAGTTAACATGGGATGTCGTTGGCTGATGGCAAACGACTGGAGAATCGAATGAAGTTGGTTGTAATAGCTCTTTACTTCACCAAAATCGTTCGACTCATGATCGAAAATTATTATGAATCGGCCGATGACGGATTTGGTGTAACCGAGTCGTATTGCGTAATTTCGCTCATTAATGAATTCATATGTCCAGTAGTGGACTGATTTAGGCTGATGATGATGATGGTGAAGTGTAATGCAACGAAAACGAAAAGCCACTATGATACGTCTGATTATACTTCAGCCGATAAATTTTGTGTAACCTAAACGTAACGAACTAGCTGTTCCTACTGTAAGGCTCCATAAAATTTAATCAATCTTTTAAAGGGCAATATGTACGATTTATTAACAAAATCCCAAATGATATGCTCAATTTATCGGTAGATAAATTCAAAAATGTTGTTAAACGTAACCTCTGTTATAAAGTTTATTATAAAAATTCTGATTAATTAGTAGACAAAAAAGCTTGGGATGAAACTGTCTCCTACTCCCTCAAAAACAATGTAATAGTTAATTATAAACTTTGTAAAAAACAAGACGTTAAAAAGGCTTAAAGCCAAGCAGAGTTTCTGGCCAATTCTTCTCTGTTTGGTCGCGTTACGAATTGGTGTATATTTAAATTAAAATTCGAAAAAAAAAATGTTGTTTTTTTCTTTTAGTTTAAGTTAGCTCAAGGCTAGGTTATTACACAAAAAGTTAGCTCTTATCGACACCGCAATCATCACACCACCGTCAAGATCAATTTTCTTTCTTATGTGTTATTACACAGTAATACAATTATTTCTATTTTGTTGTTTCCATTTCGGCTCTCTTCACTTTGTTTAAGGCGACCTTCACTTTTAGCTAGTCTTCTTCTTCCTCACTTTCCTTCTATCTTTCCTTCAATGATGTTTATCATGAAGTGGTTATGGTGTCCAATCATTTTATCTCTTCTGTTTTCTATGGTTTTCAATCAGACTCCTTTTTCCTCTACTTGTTTTAGAACTTCTTAGTAATGAGCTGAAGATGAGCCTTGAATTTATTGCACAGGGAAACCTTTCATTGTTGCCCTCCCAAAAAAGAAGAAAATAATTATGCAGATGCCAATAAATTATCATTTTTATTTCCCGAAGAATCATACACGGCGAGCATGGCCATGACTCATACATCATTCAGACACATATTTTCCCAAATTAGTCATTGGTTTACATAGAATGATGGACATTCCAGGATGTATGATTAGGTCATGATAAGGTTTTTGATATTTATTTTGGTTAAACAAGGATTTCAATAAATTAAAGAAGGGTTTTATTTTAAGTCTTATAACTCCATCTGGGGTTTTCTTTTAAGTTTCATAGTTGTGTCAGTAAATAACTGGAAAGATCGTGGGAAAGCCTTTTCCAGCAGTGGGATATAGCAGGCTAATCATAATGGTAATTTTATAAGTTTAGAATGGAGTCATCCATTTTCTTCCTTAGGTGTCATAAAATCTGACTTTGGGGATACAACAGGCAGCAAAATCTTTCTGTATTAATATGATGTACTAAAGACCAAAACTGGAAACACCGATTTTTTATTTCGTGGATATGCTCACTGAGCTTATCAGTCTTTATGGCAATTCGATGAGTTGCGGTAGCATCATGAGCATACTGCTTTGTTCTCATCGCTGCGGTGCCCATGTATATACCTCTAAGGAGAGACAATGGCTTTTTGAGTCAAACTTTTAGAAATGCAGGAAAAGGGTTCTGCATCGACTAATTGTATAAGATCGAAAAATCTATTCAGTGTGTATATATTATGGCCAGTAAAGGTAATCATTAGAAGTAGGTAGATAAACAGATATAAGACGATATAGACAGAGGTCTAGCTATCTAACTTATTTCTCGACTAATCTAATTTCAATTATGAGATCATAGAACAAGTTGTGAATACCACACGATATGTGTCTTCCTGCATAGATTGCTTCTATTAGACCTGTCTTACCAGTTCAGATTATAATCATGGTCAAATTACATAGAAAGCTCGTAGCTTACTTCATCAAGAGAAGATAATATTAAAATTAAAGTCTATTGCAAAAACACACACGACTTTTTATAGTTACAATTAAACTTCAAAGTATACTTTAGCCTTACCGGGAAGACATTGTCAATATTAGTAGAGTTCTTTGTGAAGGGCTCCTCCGGGGTACGTACGGGGCTAGTACTACTACCATGCCTATTTCTGCCGTAAAGAAGCGTTGCTGTGTTTCGGTTTGAGGGGTGTGAGTGCCGTTGAAATTACAGGCCTAAGAGGCTTATCACATTCATGCCTCAAGTTGATGGACGCAGGGCGTTGCATCGTAGAGCACGTTTCAAAAAAGGGTTAACTACGATGTAAAATGAATGGAACTGTCTAACCCGGTTTCCTCACAATGTTTTCCTTCACCATTTTATGCAAATAATACGTAGAATAACAAAACCAGGCTAATTCAGTCCATTGCTGGGGATATGCCTCCCCGTATAAGAAGGGGATAATTCCATAATCCCAAAGGTCACAGCTTTTCGTACTGCCAATGCCCCTCGGTGGCCAGGAAATTTAGCTGTGCTGGTGTTAGGCTGTTCTATGCCACTATCAGTTGCCAACCAGAGCCCTGTTTGTTAGTTAGCAGTGTGCATCATGGGCAGGTGAGATTCGAAGATGAAATTGTACAATTATATTGTAATACGCACATATTAATATAATTAGATCTAAGTAGATTTTATATAAAAAGTGACATTATTTTAAAACTTTTAAGCTTAAATTATACAGCGCAGTTAAGAGATGTTAGTAACACGCTTTCTTTCAAAATGTAGCGTAGATTTAAATCATACGCAGTAAGTAGAAGCAATGTGGTAATACGGTGAATTTTATCAATTAGCTGTTATAGTTAACTATCTTCTTTTGACTAAATAAATATAAATTAATACATATACAATAACAACACCCAGACCCAAGACAAATATTTGCAAATCATACAAACATTTGTCAGAGGACATCTTACAGAGGAGTATACTTTATAACTATATGGACATGGGTCGATAAACAAATATATATTAAATTGAAGTTTCCACATAATTCGTGGCAATCGAAAACAATGACCATCCATCAACAAAAGGCAAGTTCTACGGCATCATTCAATTAGGTTTACCTGCACAACAGGTACTCAAAATGTAAGGTATCTATTCATCCATGTCCCAGTTTCTTATCATCTGACGGTCGCCGGAAGTGATCTCGCCACCGGAAGTGGATCGCAGGTCATGGAACCCAATTCGTGGTTACGAAGACGTCATTCGCAAACCTCAATACATAAGCCGATAACGCTTATTGAATATGTAATGCGCTTTCAATTGTTTTAGTGTTCTATTTTTGTAATTCAATTATTATATGCACTAGTGGAAGTTCTGCGACTTTGTTCGCAGAAAAGTTTTACCCCACTCTCTTTCATGTGCGGAATTTTGCGATACCCTTTCTTAGTGCATCCCTCACACATAAAAGCGAAGTAAATACTTAACCATTTTCTCATAATACGAATCGCTTTTCGTGGTTATCAAAAACTATGAGTACAGCACTAATACTAGAAAAGCCAGACCCAGAACGAAAATATTTGCAGATCATGCAATTTTTCCAGCAGTGAGACTCAAACCCGCAACCGGTTTCGCCCCAGCCAGCAACTATTGCCCAAACGAATAGTCTTTGTCATGTAATTTAAGATCCGAAGTTCGATAGTTTCTTAATCTGAAAAGACAAACATCAGCGACTTTCTCTCTGCTATAGATATTTTTTGATATTTTTCAGTACTTCCGCGAATTGATTGAGAACAAACACCATGGCATAGTCAGAGTCCAGTCATAGTCAGAAGCAAGTCCAAAATTTCTAACAGCGGAACTCAATCCAACCTCACTTGCCTGTGGTGCACCCTGCTAAGAAACGGGGCTCTAAAGGCCGGCTGATAGTGGCATAGCGCAGCCTAACACCAGCACTAAATTCCTGACCGCCGACGGGCAGCAGCGTCGGTGGGTGTGAGACGCTGAGTTCTACGATCCCCTGTTTTTCCAGAAGCTGGTGTGATTATGGTGTGGTAATAATAAATAAAAAAATAATCAATGTTTACTTACCGTTGAAAACAATCGCGGCTTGTAAGCGATATAATTCAGTTAGGCAGGGGCGTCGACCGGCGCCGGCAGGCCGCGTCCCCGACCTTATTACTCTTGTGCCCACGGGCCGTAACCTCATTGTCCATCGATTCTGACAATCCGTCCTGTATTTTCATCAGTTAGTACTATACTGATAGAGAAACTCACGAAAATGTATAGAAACCTTTTCTGTTGTCATGATAAATTGATCACTTAACCTGATTTTCATCTCTTACCCTAATCTTCATCACTTTCATGGCACGCCGGTGCCTTTACAGATGGAACGTTACGTGAGGTTTTAATTATGAGTGATATATCGAAATAAATTTCAATTTCGATTTTAATAGCCTTTTTTTAACAATCTTAATAATAATTAAGGTTCTAATTTTATTATAAAAAAAAATAGGATCTATACTAAAAGTAGCTAACATGAATCTTCAAAGATAGCCATCGATGGCCCAGACTCTTCCAAAGTTAACAAAAGCGAGCTTTCCTTTTCCATAGTGTACCAGCTGAATTTTTGAAGTTGTCTTCCCATCTCCGGAAAGGTCTTCCTCTCGCCCTTTTCTCTTCTCTAGGATACCACTCTGTGAAATCTTTCGCCCATTTTTCTTTCCTTTATTAGGACAAGGATAGCGAAATATAAGCTCATCATAAACCTATTCCTTTTTGAAATTCTCTATCGGAATAATTTATTTGACATAAATATATTTTAAGAATTTTAAATTGATTTAACTGTTTATATTTTTATGTGAAAGAGACTGCAATGAAAAGATCAAAAATTAAGAAAAATGCATCACTACACCATATCTCTTAAATTGATTAAAAATAATGTGGAAATACGAATACCTACTTACTTTTCTTGCAACAATGTTATTTTATTTGACATTATTTTTCATAGCGCTAGTTTCGTAGGTGTTAGTACTTAAGTTCCAGCTCTTATATTTGATTCTCTTGCTGAAAAAGGAAAGCAGCTTAACACAGTATTTGGAAATTTCAGTTTCTGATATTCAGCAGTAGATGTCTACAAATAGGCAAAAATAAAGACTGATAATTATAATAAACACCAACCAGTGACGCTATAAAATTCATGGCGCAAACAGAATAATAATTATTATACCAATTTACATCATCAAGTTATTGCATCTATCAAACTAGCACCTCGGTTAACAACATCACTTGTCAATTACTTGAACGTGCGAAAAGTAAATACATATTCACTTTCCAGTCGATTGTCTTTTGATATCTAACTGACATCATCTTTTCCCATAAAACCTTTTCTATTTTTGTTTTTTGTTCTCATTGAGACTATTCCTCAATGGTGGGTCGAGTACGTACTGAGTAGCCGGCAAAAACATTGTATAAAATGTGAGATCTATTCCTAATATATGAATACTGTACAGCATTGTCAAAGATGGAACGCAGAAGAGATTCTGATAAAGAATCGAAACGCCTAAGCAACGGCCGTATAAGCAGAACAGGTAAAAAAAATGTTATCTTGCAATCTTACTTTACGTTGGCAGCAATGTTAGATTAGTAACAATGTTACTATAATAATTTTCACTTAGTCTTAGATAAGCAGGCCATATAGCTCGCAAAACCGTGGGGAATATGGGTTCTTAAATGGCGACAACGATCTGGAACACGAAGTGTTGGGACCCTCCGTAAGGTGGATCGACGACCTCGTCAAGATTGAAGGTAGTCGATGGATGGAGAGGGTTCAAAACCGTTCTTCGTTGAAATCCTTGACCCTTATCAGACCTATGTTCAGCATTATTGTTCTATGTTTTCTATGTTCAGCAGAGCACTTCAATAAAGGTTGTTGATGGGCATCAGAGGGACAAGTCAGAAAGACCTTGATCATCCATGATCCAGAATTAACTTAGCTAAAATGTACAATCGATTCCGGTCAGATTCTGATAGAATTTTAGATTAAGCACTCTCAAGTTCTGACAATTGTACCCATTTCAATTTATATTCCAACACCAATAAGTATCAACAAAATGAAAACCATGATGAGATGACATCAAAACCAGACAGTCAGGTAAATATTTAGTGCATTGTGCGTACTTGAATACTTGCCAATGATTGTTGGACTTCGATCGAAAACAGTTAGTTAATTTATTTAAAGAAATACCGGATCACTGCTATTTGAGGGGAAAGCGTCTTTTTGACGCATGTCGATAAATTTGATCTTCTATGTTAGATACATTTTCGATAAGTAAAACTCAAATCAAAATAATTTACTGTGAACATTTTAATACAGCCAATGTACATTTTGACATTTCATTGAACAAAAAGAAATTATAGAAGTAGGTACAATTTTGAAACCCATACAAGCATGTTAAATATATACCACGCAAGCCATGGGGCGACGAGCTTAACATCTTCAGCAACTATCAAGGAGACATTTTTATGGAAAGCTCGAGGGGAGGTATTTGACCAGCAAAAGGCAATGCGGGCTAAAAACAACAACAATTACATGTTATATACTTCTGCCGTGCAGCAATGTAATATAGACTGATCATTTTGTATTGTACCTACTAACGTTAAGGTCGTTAAGTAGTTAAGTAAGTTCAGATAACAAAACTGTATTTTCTAGCTTAGAATATAACCTTAAGTATTCAACTTTCGCCCATATATTTTATTTATACCTACAATATAATTAAAACACGAGTCATGTAAGTGAAACCAAACGATCTTGGCAGACGTAAAATAAACCTAAAACTAATAGATTCTAAATTAGTGGGTCAAATCGTGTAATTAACCATTCAATAGACAAGGCGCAAGAAAGCGACAATACATTGACCTACAGAAACCGTCACCATTCTGTTCGATCGTAAAGGAGAAAATGAAACGTGAAATAGTTGGAGAAAGATTTGTCAGTAAAGGGCAATGCAATTATTTATCTTCTTGGAAATGAGATAAATAATGTTGTTTTGCGACTTTTACACACATAAATCTAATGAAAATAGATACCCATACACTAAAAAAATTGTATACGTTTTTTACTGACCAACCGAGCATAACTCAAGCTGAGGACGGCGTAATGGCGCTCTTTGGGGAAGGCCCATGTGCAGCAGTGGATTACTATAGGCTGATGATGATGAGCATAACTCAGTACATTCTACCAATATCATCATCATCATCATCATTATTAATTCAGCCATTTTCGGCCTATTGCTAAAAAAACTCGCCTCGATTCAAAACCAAGTCAGGTAGGTGCACACAGTTCTAACAATTTTTTTCAGAAAAAATAATTTTCTAATAACATAAAAACAGTATTCATAAATCTGAATCAACATTAGCATCAGAGTATAGTAAATTGAAAGTGAAAGTACCTACTAAGGCATTAAAAAAAACTCCAATTTTACTATTACCTTTTGGTGCACCAAATCTAGTTAGTTCCATAGAGCCGGCATCATTACTCAGACAGAAACTCAAGAAAGTGTACTTTCTCTGTAAGCCGATGCCTCCTCAGTCCATCACACCTCATTCGATTAAGGGCCACGGTTTATAGCGACGTAAACAACTAAGATTTATAACTCTACAGTTTAATAAAATACTAGAACCAACGGTCATATTTGGATACCGGTGGAACGTCCCACAGTTTCGTCTGCGTAGAGGTTTTTGAACCTGCTATGTCCTTTGACTGAATTTCAGGTAATTCTTTGTACCTCTACTTTAAGCAAGGAAAATAACCTCCTTTCAAAATTTTATTTTCTGTTTATTCTGTCCATTGTAAACAGTCAGTAAAGATAATTTTCTCCTACGATTCCATTCTATTCAATTAAATGTTACAATATACCATTTGCATGGTATACAACCCGTCTCCGGTTTACGTAACGCGATGATTTGCAAGTTTTAATTGTTCTGTGTTATTCGTACCACATAGATATAGATATCGTATTCGGTGCTTATAATCTATGGAATCTTATAATAGAATTTGATGTAAATAATATATTTATTTATCAGTAACATAAAGCGAGTGGTGGCCGAGAGTTGGTTACAGGAATGGCGGAAGTTCTCCAGCCAGATGGGTCAACCTTAGAAAAGCACTTTGGATCAGACTAGCGTATCCGATCGAGGTAAGTGGTATAAACAAAAGAAAGCCTATCCCCAGCAGTGGGCCAAAATGAATGATGATAATGAAACCAAACTGACGACCTCTGTGGTGCAGTGGGCGAATGCCCACCTGAGACGCATATGGTGCGGGTTCGATTCCCGCTGCGGGACAAATGTTTGCATGTTCTGCAGATATATGTCTCGGGTGTGTGTGCTTTCTTTGTATGATATGTATATATTTACAATAAAAAAATGTATTTTAGTAGTTTCCATTATACAAGCTTTGCTTAGTTTGGGGCTATATGATGCTGTGTGATAGCGTCCGGAATTATTTATTTATTTATTTAAAACTCTTGAGAAAAAAAGTCGATCACCATTTTCTTTATCTTTTTTTTCAGTATCTAAATAGTAGAACACAATTTTATTTTAATAAAATAAATGTATCTAAATAGTAGTATTTATATACAATCTGTGTTAACTGACGTCACTGAAGGTTTGTAGCAAACTCGTGTAAACATTTTCCACTTGTCCTATTTATCCTTTGATTGTGAGACCTCGTCAATGTTTCGACCTTGTCAATGATTTCCACGCGTGAGATCTGCCTACGCGAATTTCCAACTAATCGAGTCATATTCCGATGGTATGTGACGCGAAAGCACAGCTTATATTGAAACAGTTTGTTATCTTTATGCGTTTTTAGTCTGTTCTTCATATGTTCTTCATAAGGCCTCCGACATGGCTTAATAACTGTAAAAGCCGGGACCAACATCTTAACCTTCCTTCCGACGCACGGAAGCGCTCAAATCTAAATATAATTAAACGGTCATCCACCCAAGTACTGACCGGGTGGATTTAGTCTGTATATACGTGATCCCAGTTTTCACCAAGATAGAAAGTGGATTAATGATTTGTGAAAAACAAGTAAGATTTTAAACTATACCAAACAAGTCGATTAGTTGTTGAAATAATTAAGCCGGACGGACAAGCCGTAACAAAAAAGTTAGTGTGACGTAGCTTCCGCCCGCGTGGTACCCGAATAAAAAGTAATCTGTGTTAATCCAAGTCACAATCTATGTACATATATTCCAAGATTCATCGAAATCCTTTCTCAAACTTTCGCAATTATATGTATTTTTCAGATATCGATTTATGTGTGAAGCTTGCATGCTGTTACCTGAATAAGCTACCAATTTCTAACGAACTAAGTAAGTCACTATCGAATAATGACTCTTATGAACTGTTTCTAAAGTCGTAAATAGCTTATCGCTTTTGTAGGTTGATTGTAATGTCAAAGTGCCGATATAATTTGCCGAAATGGTGGTCGTTGATATTGTTATTAAATTATTTATTTTACAATCGAATTAACAAGCCTATAAAATAATCTTTATTTATGTAAGTGAGATATTTATTAAAATTTATTAGTTTATTGGATGTCTCAGTAGATATAAACCGCTTTAGAAGTTTGACACGTCTGCTGGCCTCGGATATGACGTACCGCGCCATCAGCATGCGTTGAAAATGCAGAACATGGAGTATTTGGTTATTCAGCGCTCAAAGCGTTAATGGTTCAAGTCTACTAGGGCAGGGTTATAAGGCCTATCTGCTATCTCCTATAGTTTATTCTGTTTGTTTGTTGTATCGGGTGTAATCTATTCAAATTACTCCGAATAATAAATACTTGGTTTCATAATCTTGACTATTTCTTCCTTCTGCTGACTATTCAGTCCACTGCCTAGCAGCAGAAGTAAACTAAAACGTACATCCCACTTGTTCCAGTTACTTGCTCCAGTAAGCGTTAAGTTTGTTAGCAAGTAGCTTAGCATAGTGCACGCAGTCTGAAGGTGAAAGGCGTATTGCTTTCGAGTTAGATCGTGTTATATCGACGGTGCTCTCCTTTACGTACTAGAACATTTTGTTTGTTTGTGTGGGTCAGAAGTCGCACGCGCAGTAACCAAAGCATATCGGCCCCACGGAAAATGTTCAATGAGTCATACGTCCTTACCAATATTATAAATCCTAACTAATATTATAACTGCGAAAATTTGTATGTATGGATGTATGTTTGTTATTCTTTCACGCAAAAACTACTAAATGGTTGGAGTATACATAGTATATGACCTGGATTAACACATAGGCTACTTTTTCACCGTATACCACGCGAGCGAAGCCGCGGGTGGAAGCTAGTATTCAATTATACTGGACGGTATCACTGAGCATCATAATTATGTCCCCAAACTAAGCAGAGCTTGTATTAGGGGAACCACATAAATGACCTTGTAGCCAATGTGGTTCCCATAATACAAGCTCTGCTTAGTTTGAGGCTACATGATGCGTCGTGATAGTGTCCAGCATTATTATTATTATTATTATAATACTGTATTTCATTTAAAACTCATCAAAAAAGTTTTTTTTACTATGAAACTAACGTTATCTACTATATACATAAAATATGTATAGATAACATCAAAAACGTTATGGTAAAAAAAGGTTCAAAAACGGGAGACCATCGGCCGCGGGGCAAAGCTTAAACGGTCGGTGGCTAGGGCAGAGAGAGGAACCTCCTCATGATGTGTGCCGAATTCAGGAGAGCCGTCTTCTGTATCTGACCCTTGATCCAGCTGCCTAGCAAGAGCCTCTTAAGATATTGGACGAGGCTCTTCGCTATCAGGCAGTTCACTTTTTATTATTATTATTATAATTTCTTACAATATTATACACAGCAATAATTAGTTTTAGGCCTAATTTCGAAAAATTCATGCCATGAAAGACATTGTTGGGTACTAACTGATAACAGTTTAGCTTGTTATCAGCTCTTTTTATGTAATAAGGCCATTTAAAATTGCTTTTAAATAACGCACCAATATTCACTCTAAAATAAAACAGGAAAATGTTGATAGCCTATAAAGTTTTGTCACTAATTAAGTACCTGTTTAAGCTTTTTTTTTATCACCAATTGCATTTCCGTGTACCTATTTGATAGTCTAGTCTAGCTCTAGTCATAATCTCTTATTTTATTTGCTTCACAGATTCAATTTAAGTATTCATAATCATCATGATCACCATCAACCGACAGCAGTCTACTGCATGGCCATATGAATAAATCATAGAGCTAAATTTAACAGTCTCATATTTTAATATTTCTCAAAAGAATTAAAGGATTATTAAATATAGGAAGAAGCTGCATCAGTTGCGCCGACAAGAGCACAACTTTTAAATTAATATTGCTCAGAAATATAAAAATACTGACTTTAGAATGTTATATTGAAGCAGCAACACACCAAGCTGGCATTGATTACTTTATATAACACTTATCGATAGCAATATAGACGTAGATTAAATAATTACTGATGATATTGATCTACTTTTAAAGTAGGTGAGAGAACGGCTTAGAGTTTTACCTATAGAATGCTGTTACTTTGTAATCAAAAACTTGTCTAAGATTTTGATGAGAATTTATTACTTTTTTTTAGGGGGGACCCAAGCAATATTCACCTGCTCGTGGTGCACTCTGCTAACAAACTGGGCTCTGGCGGCCGGCTGATTGCGGCATAGCACAGCCTGGCATATCAAAATCTCTAGGTCATCGACGGACAGCAGCATCAGCGGTGCCGAAAAGTTGTGCTCTGCGATCCCCAGTCCGCATGCCCAGCATGGGGATTATGTACGTTCCATTAATTTAGGTCATTGTCATGTATTATCACAAATCGAGTAAGAATGATATATTTTCTGTCACTTGTAAACCAGCATTCTTTACCACGAACTAAATGTAAAAAGTAACCAAACTCTTTAGAGGTATCGAATGTAGTCTTTGTAGTCTACAGGGATATATTGCCCAAGAAAGTTATTTTTCTTGTGCAATAGATTGGTCACCTGGTCTTGGTCGACCAGGTGGAGTGACGATCTGCGAAAGGTTGGTGCAGCTAGATCTGGATGTGTTGAGCTAAGAACAAGGCGCAATGGCGCTTATTAGGGAGGCATATGCACAGTAGTGGACTGCTACAGGCTATGATAATACGCTATGCATACCATCATAATGTTGATGATGATGATTATAATCATGTCAATCCTATGCTACATTCACTCGAGAAATATACCCAAAAAATCTCTTTTGCATCTACATTATGTTGTAATATATGTAATTAATTCCTAATATAACCGTAGCAAATAACGCGAATGCCGTACGTGGGCTTTTTAGCATGCATGTATGATATTGCAACGCATCGTACTGTCTAATAAGGCAAGCCTATTTGATAGCTGTAAGCCTAAGCCTACATTAGCTCAGAGCAGTACTTGAAATATAAATGCCAACTGTTGTTTTACGAACTCTGTGCCACAAGAAATTATGCCATTTTCCATAATAAAAATAAATGAAATGTTAAGTAAGCCCAAACTAGGTTATTCCTATTTCTGCCGTGAAGCAGCATTGCTGTGTTTCGGTTTAAAATTTGTGGGTGCCGGTGAAATTACAGGCACTTGAGGCTTAACACGTTCATGCCTCAAGTTATTGGACGCAGGGCGTTTCATCATAGGGCAGTTAAAAATATTCCTGGCCTACGAAGCAATACTTTCTTATAAGTAATGGTTACCACTTAGCATCAAGCAGGTCATCTAGGCACTAAAATGAGTAGAATAGACAGATAAAGATACCCAAAGAAATACTCGTTCCCAACACAATTGATTGATCCAAGTAATAAAACAGTAACAGGCTTTTATGTCACTCATAAATTCCCATCGCCATCATCATTCACAGCGTGATCTCACCCACTGCTGGGTATAGGCATATCCCTCAGCTTGTGTCATCAACCACGATCCTACGCTAATCAAACCCATGTAAGTACAGCCAGCCCGCTCTAACAAAGTCATCAGTTGATCTTGCAGCGGGACACCCTACGCTCTTAAAGACTTCCCTAGGCTACTCATCTTACTCTATCAGTCATCACCTCGCCTCGCAATGTGTCCTGCCCAGCTGGTTTCCACAATTCCCTTCCCGACGTCCTAAACTTTAGAATGTTGAGAGGTCAAGACGGGTGAAGAACTCAATAGCACGTGGTCGTCCAGATCATGAGGCCACAGGTGACGAGAGTCGGTGATATAGAAAATAATAGATGCTCGTCTGGTTGCCCCACATTTATTCCTCACAATAAAAAGGTAACAACCTTAAGCCTATACACTGATTAAATTAGATGATTACAAGCATAGGAAGGGAACTAAGGAATCCAAGGAACTACACGAGCTTGTGCACCGAGGAGCAGAGCAAAAAAGGACTTGACTTGACTTCTTGATTTTGGCTTTTGTGGAGGGAAGAGAGAAGATGGTTTGTCAACTTTATTCAGGGTAACAGTATTTGTGACAGCTACAAAAAATATTACGTTGACATGTTATAACGAAAGCTAATGCAGCTCCTTTAGCTAAAGAAGTAGGTAATTGTGTGGATTACTTAGGTACTAATTTCAACATAGGTTTAAATACCCATATGAACATACTATTTATACAAGTTAATAGAAACAAATTAAGATAACAATGGCATTGAGAATAGAAATCATTTCTTTCAACAGTGTAAAATTCCTATTACGAAATGCATTGCACGCGTAGCGATAAGAATTGTATTACTTACATATTGTTTGAAGTTAGCAACGATAATGGGAGAGTAATCATAATCAAGTGCTTGCACCAAAGAGTTAGGTTAAATTGCTAAACTAATATAAATAACACCTAAAACCTACGCTAATACATAGATCTAGTGGTTTTTAGTGATTTACTTGGGTTTCAGGAACTATACACCAACAACCACAACAAAACCAGCCTATATCAGTCCACTCCTGGTCTTCTCTGATATGAAGTGGGGTCTGCATATAATCTCCGTGCGTGCATATAACTTTCGATAACAGGTAAAAATATTTTTACCTGTTATCGAAAGTTTTTAGTAACATTCAATAATTTTAATGACAAATCCTATCTACCGGAATATTCACTTTGTTTCTTAATAGATTAAATAACTTACATAGAAAAAATTTAATTTTAGCGAATAGAATGCAGACTTACGCATAATTTGATATAGATCAAAAATAGTAATTCTAATGTTGGCACATGCAATTCATGTATGTGTGATGGAGTAGGTATAATAGATGACTTCAGAAGAATGACCGTGCAATATCCTACTTTTTACTATTATTTTATAGGCAAAAGTTTATAAAAATTAAATAAAAATTTAAAAAAAAACCTCCGATTTAAAAAGCAAACATTAAAATTTTACTTTTTCATAATAAAAAATAAAATAATACCATCGTTGAGCCATCAAATTCGATTGAGTAATTTGCATCGGGGTAGGTACCACGCGCGCGAAACTTCGGGTTAAGAAGCTAGTAAGTCAATATAAATTACCTCTTATTTGTTCTTGTCTACCTGAATATTGAAAAATAAACAACATATTGTTACGAAAATTCGGGCGGATATTCAATAAGCTGCACTACAAGCAGACAATACTTTCTATACTTTATTTATTATACAAACAGATGTAAACACAAGTCGCAAGTCAACAAGTAAGGCGTATTTGAGTATTTGTATTTTACTTATTACGTGCTAAAATTCAGTGGATGTGCACAATTTTAGACAACGCTTACCTTACTTTTTATGGTACTTGAAGATGAAGCAAGCGCATGACCCACCTGATGTAAGTGGTAACCATTACCTATACCAAAGCATTGCATCGTAGAAAACGCTTGTTTGGAATGCTCTACGGTGCATCGCCCTGCGCCCATCAACTTGAGGCTTAGGTGATAAGCTTCTTGTGCCTGTAATTTCACCAGCACTCACACCCTTCACACTGAAACACAGCAATGTTACTTCACGGCAGTAATATGCATGGTGGTAGTACTTTACCTTACTTACCTTTAGTTGTATCATACTTAGGTACGTGATTCTGCAACACCAGAAGTGATGCATTTTTTCTCCCTTCTTCGTAAGAGCTAATGGCCGACTCTGGTTTCGGAGTTTAGGCTACCAGCATTGACATTAACGCTTTCGATGCTGAATAACACAGCTGTGGAAATACTGCCGCCCGTTTTCATAGGGCATGTCGTGAAGGACAATGTCCAAGGCCCGTAGTCAACGTGCTAGGCTAACGACTGAAAAACTGGAAACAACTCCCTAACGTGATGCTTTGCTGCTATATACACACATCAACTTGAAACATACAGGTATTTATCTCTAGTTATGTGTTCCTAATGCCTGTTCTAATTTCTACTTCTTCATCAATTTAGTCAATGCCTTATCCACTGTCCGCTTACAATATGAATCTTCGTCATTTATCCTTCTACGACGCGTTGGCACGCTGCTTCAAAATCATAAATTTATTTCAAGTGACCGAACAACTAATTGCGCATTTTCTCAATGTCATTTGATCACAATGGATTATGTTATTTTATTTATAGTTTATAGTTTCATTATTTTTTTTACGCTTATTCATATAGTTTATTTCCACAAAACGGCACATAAGTATACTTCAACACAAAGTAATAAGCTTGTTGCGCCCACGCGGACACCGTAGGCTCCATGCATTATTTTTACTATTAAATAAATAAATAAATAATGTTTTACATTAATCAATCACAAACTAAGCAGAGTTTGTATTATGGGAACCACAGGACTGTTATACTTTTCTTTTATTTTATTTTTTGTAGTTACGTAAATATCATACTAAACCATCCAGTCCCATTACAAGAATTTGTAGAACATGGAAACATTTGTCTCCCCGTGGGAGTCAAACTCGCAACCTTCAGCGTCTCAGGCAAGCCTCGGAGGACCATTGCGCCAAAGAGGTCAATTTTTGTATTCAATATTTAATACCCAAAATAACTTGTAGGGAGTAGTTTCAAACGTTCTAATAATTTCAGCGTCGAATCCGTCAGTTTTGTTAGATTCTATTTCTATCTTGCAATGGATATTTTGAAGAACGCTACTAAACTATGGTTGTCCTTGTCACGTTATAATACGACACACCCCGGTAAAATTATGAATATAATTCCTGCTCAGTCGCCACTGACTTATTTAATTCGGAAATGTTTCAAAAATGTATAACTCCTCTGCCAGTATGTGTCCTCAGGCAGTAAATTTCATCGGCACCCACACCCTTCAGTGCAATTCACCCAGCAATGCTGCTTCACGGAAGAAATAGGCATGGTGGTAGTACTTCTCCCGGATGTGTCCTTCACAAATAACTCTACTACTTACTACCTACTTATACGTTAATGATCGAAACAATGAAGGAGAACATAGTATAGAAGCCTGGCGTTGTTTTCCTCCTGCAGAATGGGATCCTGCGAAAGTTTAAAGGAAAATGTTGAGTAAAAGACAGGATCATACCTAATAAACACAGGACAGGACAGACAGGACAGGACAGACTTGACAGGATTGACAATGCTAATGTTGAAACTGACGAAATGTAGATAGAGATATTATATACTAGTATATGTAGTCAATTATTATACTAAAAGAATCAGACGAAGCCTTCACTTCAAATAAGTAAGTCTAGAGATATTCTTTACTTACTCAAAGGTCACACAAGTAAAGCCGATTGCGGAAGTTGTAGTTAATAGAACAGTTATGTAACCAGATGCTCATTTATGTTTAAGAGCAGTAAGTAGGTATTCCTGAACGCTAGACGCTCTGCGCTGCGTCATATCGATATTCTATAGGTAGTGTAGCGTAGTTTTGGATGGAGCAAACCGGGTTATTTTCCACATTGGTACTTACGTACTCAATCGTTTAAGCATTCCGAGGCCTTATTAGATACGTACCGGTATATGAGATAGATACATTTGTATTTTACTCGACTGATTAAAACTATTCCCCGATTTTACATTCGTCAGTTACCATCTGAAAATGGAACGTTATTTCATATATTTTTCAAATTGATTTAACGGATACTGGTTTATTGTATTTAAAGTGTTAGTACACACTTCAGGGAAAATCAATATAAACATTTTGGGATTTATAAAAATAACGGATACAGGATTAATAAAGTATTTATTTCAAAATGGTTTGGCAAAAAAACGATTTAGATAATAACTTAATAAGTAAATCTAGGAATATAATTGTACATAATGAAGTACCATGACCAGTGATCGGAATTAGGTGAGCTAAAATACCTAAAGTTCGAAAAATAACAGAGACTAAGTGGAGACGCCTTGCGACTAAATATTTTTCCGGGAAAATTTTCCCGGGTTTCGAGAAATTACTTAGGTCCATCTAAAATTAATACAGTAAAATAACAATCGAATTAATTTCCTCTTCTTATTATTGATAACAAGAAGAGGAAACGAATTCGATTGTTGTAAAAAACGGTAAGCACGATTTTTATTGTTTTCAACAAATAAAATGAACGATGTAAGTAAGCGCGGAAGCTAATGTGATTTATAAACCAGCTTTAGTAAATAGCTATAGTAATAAAAACATTTATTTAAGCAAGGGAATAAAAAAGCCATTTTATAGTTTTTGTACCATTTATTCATTTTGTACAGATAATGGAACTCAAAATCAATAATTAAGAAAGTAACCAGTCCTACCTAAGATACACAGTCGGAACTCTAAACATTATTTCCATTGATGTTGAATTTGTCCCTTAATCTGAATCGCTAACGTTTTCATCATGGACGGAGTATAAAGAAATATCTTCGTCCGGAGAATTAAAGAAAATCATTAGGAGTTTTTCCATATTATCTATTTTCAAACGATTTCTTTTTGTACTTAAAATCCATTTATACGTAGAGAAGGACCTTTCAACATCAACTGAAGTTACAGGTACATATTTATAGAATGACAATAATTCATTTTCATTATCTAATCCTTTATCTATATTTTCACAAATGTCTCTTAATGCATCTAGATCGGGATTTCTGTCCATAACGTTTTCTAATTTTTGTTTTACTGGTTCAGAAGAACACCAGCTTAGAACAATTCTTGCTTCATCAAAAATATGGAAAGATTCCGTCAACAATAAGTTAGACTTTTGCAATTTTTTTAATGAAATTTGAATTATTTTAAAATATTCGTCAATGTAATCTAAATCAGTTTTTAAACTTTCTTTTCCTAGGACAGTTTTAGCATGCCTGATAGACAAAGAATCAGAACTTCTTAGAAGTCTTACAATAGTTTTTATTTCTTCGTAATATTCAGCATAATACGAAGCTGCTTCTAGCCATGTACCCCACCTTGTTATGACAGGTTCAGGTGGCAATGGCAGGCTCGGAAATTTTTCCCTTAACAATTTTACTCTATTAGGAGCCTTTAAAAATATTTTTTTTACATTTGAAATTAAAGTATCCACATCCGCATATTGTGTCCGTATTTTTTCTGCAACGCGGTTAAGAGCGTGTGCTAAACAGGTAACATGTATCATATTTGGCAAGGAGTTCTTTAACATTCTTCCTGCTTTTAACATATATGCTACGCTATCAGAACATAAAACTAAAACATCTCCTACTTTGTCTTCATACGAGTCTCCCCACATATTTTCTAGGCATCCAATCACAAAATGAGCTATTGTCTCTCCATTTACTTTTTCTAACATTTTGCAAGCTATTAAAAATGGTTTGTTTGTTGCGAGATTTAGAGGTTTTACAAGAAAATTTACAATATAACGACCTAAATAGTCGGTAGTTTCATCTAGAGATATCCAAAGTTTCTGATTAAGAACATGGTCATGGATTAATGCAATTTTTTTTTTAAAAACTACGTCTAAATAAACCTTTCTCAATAACGATTCATCGGGAATCCTTTTAACATTTGTACATTTACAACACATATATTTCATTAAAAAAGTTTTAAACTCTGGTCGATTTACTCGTGACCAGGGTATGTTACACAATATAAGAAATTGTATTAAATCTAAATAAAATTCTTCGTTCACTTGCCTAGCAGTACCTTGATGTTTTGGTCCGTCAATATGCCTCTGTATATTGCTTTTTTTGCATACAATAGAATTCTCACATTTAGAACAAAATATCGTGTTGCTAGCGGGGTCGTGGTACAATTCGGGGTGATCTCTAATCCACGACTGTACAATCCCGTCGGTAGGTTTGGTCGCCATTTATTTGCTAGTTGCGTTGAGGCAGAAAAATTACTGAAAACAATGAGACAAATATATAGTTTCTACACTTTTCCAGGGACGTCTTCGCGTAAAATATAGTTTGATGATAGAATTGCCAGTAGCTCCAACATTTGTGCACGAACTCAAATATAAAACACTGAATAAAATTCCATAAATAAATAGTTGCATAAAATTGTTTGAATTTGGTAAATTTATCAAAAGCAGTCTAATATTTAGAATGTTTTAAAAGTGTAGTACAAATCAAAGACTTACCAAGTAATTTGATTGCCGTAAAGCGCAGTAAATTTCTGGTTGCAGTAAATCGTAGTCCGTAAATTCAAGCCAAGGTAGATAGGTACAAGTAGTGATATGGTTGCAATAAATCGCAGTCCGTAAATTCAAGCCAAGGTAGTTATGTGAAGCAGATCCAATAATCGATACGAAAACAGGTTAATAAAATATTCACGAGTCTAAGATACACACGCTGCCGAGGTAACTACAGAAGTGATGCACGCACGCATACAAGTTATGACGCCGTTTGGATGCAAAACACCCTCACCCTTCAACCCTTTTGTCATTGTTTACTTAAACAATGATTCGTTTCCCAGAATAGCCAAAGCATGCTGTCCCTTTCTTAGCGTTTGTTGTTGTTGTTTATCACTGGTTTGCTGTGTATTGCTACAAACACTTAAAGGGACAGCATGATTTGGCTATTCTGGGAAACGAAAACATAGGCGAATCCAGTTTTTTACCTGAGTTAATAACAAAATAAATCTTATTGAAGTTTGTTAAAAAGGAAAATTAATTCAGTTAGTTTTCTGTATGAATAACATTAATATTAAATGTACTTAACTGATATCCTAAAACTTGGAACAAATTCCCAATTTCCGGGAAAGATTTCCCGGAAAAAAATGTTAATGGTAAGGAAGTCTCCATTTTTTTTGACTCTATTCTTTGAACTTTAGGTAAATTAGCTCACCTAATTCCGATCACTGACCATGACCAAACTTATGTATTGACTATGCGTCGACTCCTCACTGTAACTAACTTTGATGTTTATCTGCTAATTGAAAAATTTGCCCTCGCACAGTAAAATTGTTTAGTTAAGAGTGTTGTGTGACCCTCATAATAGCTCTAAGGTCAAGTACTTAGTGTTATTCTAAGTACCTAATAAAGTTATATAGCATTAAAACATTGTATGCACCTACTCGTTTGAGATTGTAAAATTACGTTTTCCTATTGTATTCCTATTCTTAGATTTGAATGTAATTTCCCGTAAACAAAAATTGTGGGTATTGCCACACCAACAAACTTAGTAGGCATTAATTGTGTACCTAACCTATGTTAGCTAACAGGACGAGTGCGGTGTACCATAAACGGCCTTGTACGACTTAGCATCGATAACAGAGCGTACTGATAACAAATTGGAATTTACGTCAGTGTTTACGAAAAATTGTTTCAGACAAGAGATATTGTTATTCAAATGAGTATTTTCATGTCATTGATACAAAGGAATCATCATAAATTCATTCGAATTACAACTGCATTACCTAAAACGAATCAATTGTTTCATCATCAATATCGGCCTATAACTGTCTCCCATAATGAGTGCTAAATTTAGATAAACGAATTTCTTGCAAGGGACTGGAAAAAATGGCATGATAAAGAGGAGACTCTTATACCCAACAGTAGGTGTTACTGGGCTCTTAAAGCAGCTCTTCAGTGCAGTTAGTTTTGTGGTCCAGTGGGCCAGTCCAGGCCTTAGGCGAGCCTAGGTTTCTTATAAACCTGAGTCACACAGTAAAAAATATTTTCAATTCAAATTAAAACGGCCAAGATGAACGGCGGCGCGGGCGCGTGGCAAGAAGACAGCGGACACTCCGCACGCCAATTAACGCGGCGTTCACACGGCTGGCCAGTCTTGAGAGACCCTACCCGCACATAACCGTTCCACCCGCGTTAACCTGTCCCACTATATGCAACTCTACCAAGAAAACTAACGTAAACGCGCGCGTTCCATCAACTCCTCGCTAGTGACTCGAACCAGTCCGATTTGAAAATAGAGAAACTCAAACATTTGCCCGATTATCGGGATCGCTGTCGATGGTCGGTCAGTGCGCCGAGCTCGACTCGCCTCGCACTATTTATATCGAAAAGAGAGAACTGCGTTTCGACACTTCACGTATGTGTACCTTTATTTTATTACAATTTGTAGCCGGTTTTAACCTGCAACGATTAGTAAGCGTGGCTTATTTTATTGTGGCATATGATGATGCGCCTTGGAATTTAGACATTTTATTTGTAATCAGGTTTAGATTGTAGCATTCCATAGACCGCTATGTAGATTAGGCTGCTAAACGAACGTAACTGAAGGATAATAACACTTGAGTAGATGTTTCTAGGTGTCTACACAATATTATCTAGTCGATAAGAGCATCATGGATAAACACAAGATAACGAATCCCAAATCATGAAGCTTTACATAAAACTTTATTATTAAAATGCATCGAATCAAAAGCTCTATTGTAAAAAGATGGCACTATTCACAGAGCTAACAAAAAGTAAATAAATACTGAACACATACGTACATGACAAAAAGAGTTGTACGATCTTTAAAAAATCACTGGATATTTTTAAAATTCTGTCGTGGGAGCATCTTATGGAACTTTGATGGTTGCCGACGCCTGAGCGGACGAGTAAGACAATTTTTTACAACCTACCTGCTCCCTTTATACAAAAATTAAAACTTTATAGACGAGTGTGTGGGATTCATCAAAGATACCGCTTTTCATCGGAACGATTGCTTTTTTAGTCTTTGTCGGTGTTTTAAGGATTTGGCAACTTTTATACGAATTAGAATTTATTTTATAGATCATGAATTAATGTTTGTTGAGCATATTGTCATTTTAGACTTACCAAATGATTGTTGACATTTAATTAGTAGCTTAAATATTTTCTCATCTAAATATTTTATCTAATTATATAAAGTTGGAATACTATAAAAATAAATCAACATTCATAAATCAGTCGAATAATAAAAATCATCCGATAAGACAATAAACAAGAAATTTCATTAATATCATCGCTAAATGGCGCTAGGCTTCTTCAATGTAACTCACATTCGGCGCTGCTTACCCAGTGGACCACACAAGCTGCGTGGGCGCAGGTACCTAAACCTACGCCCTTAGCTGTAGGCAAAATATTTGAATCTAATCAATCAACTATATCAGTCCGTGTGTCATGTTTATTTAGTTAATAAATGGTGACATTACAACAATAATTTATGATAAACAAGCGATTATTATTCAATTAGTTCTAATGTTGACAAATAAAGATGGATATAAGTATTCAACGGCATTTTTATTTAAATCTGAATGAATAAGGAATTGGTGCTTTGATTTTGATGTTTATAAGATTCGAGTAGATAGACCCTATGTTTACCTAAGAATAATAATTTTATTAATGTTGATAAAATCTTAAGATAAACGTTTCTGTTTCTCATACTATAAACGGTATTATTACACTATCTTTTGTGAATTTCAATTTTGAAAATCCGTCTGAAAGTTTTTTTTCGATCCCTCGGGGACATTATTTTTTTCTGGATGAATATCTTTCTTTCATGTAGAATCTTGCTGCCAATGTGTACTTATACGAATTTTATTGAACATCGGTTTAGTAGTTATGGCGTGAAAGCGTTGCAAACAAACAAATACATAAACAAAAAAAATCACATTCGCATTATATTACAAGCTTCTAATACATATACATGCTAATGGCCTGATGTTCCAAGTAATTTACAGGTCAGTTTAGCCTGTAACCGTCAGTTAAGTAGTGTTACTCGAACGTCGTGAATGCGATTAAGAAGGTACAATGTGACTTCAGTTGGTGATTACCCTACTCTTAGCCCATGAGTAGTGTAACTCTTAGGTTAAACTGACTTAACGTCGTGAAATTGTGACTTCAGTTAGTGATTAGCCTACTCTCAGCCTATGAGTATTATTACTCATAGGCTAAACTGAGTTAACGTCGTGAAATGTGATCAAGAAGTAAATGTGACTTCAGTTAGTGATCAGCCTACTCTTAGCCAATAAGTAGTGTTACTCGTAGACTCAAGAGTATGAGTAACACTAGGCACTCATAGGCTAAACTGAGTTAACGTCGTGAAATGCGATCAAGAAGTACATGTGACTTCAGTTGGTGATTAGCCTACTCTTAGCCAATAAGTACTGTTACTCGTATACTAAAGAGTATGAGTAACACTAGGCACTCATAGGCTAAACTGAATTAACATCGTGAAATGCGATCAAGAAGTACATGTGAATTCAGTTGGTGATTACCCTACTCTAAGCCAATGAGTAGTGTCACTCATAGACTAAAGAGCATGAGTAACACTACTAATAAGCTAAACTGACTTAACATCGTGAAATGCGATCAAGAAGTACATGTGACTTCAGTTGGTGATTAGCCTACTCTTAGCCAATAAGTAGTGTTACTCGTAGACTAAAGAGTATGAGTAACACTAGGCACTCATAGGCTAAACTCACTTAACATCGTGAAATACGATCAAGAAGTGCATGTGACTGCAGTTGGTGATTAGCCTACTCTAAGCCAATAAGTAATGTTACTCATAGACTAAAGACCATGAGTAACACTACTAATAGGCTAAACTGACTTAACATCATGAAATACGATCAAGAAGTACAAGTGACTTCAGTTCGTAATTGGCCTACTCTTAGCCTATGAGTAACACTACTGATAGACTAAAGAGCATGAGTAACACTACTCATGGGCTAAACTGACTTAATAAACGTGAAATGCAAACAAGAAGTGCATGTGACTGCTATTGGTGATTGTCCTACTCTTAGCTTAAACTGACTTAACATCGTGAAATGCGATCAAGAAGTACATGTGACTGCAGTTGGTGATTAGCTTACTCGGAACCTTACTTTAGGATAGCGAAAGAGGCTCTTTAGGCTATTTTGTGGTAAAAAAAGTATGTCTATGACTATGTATACCTATAGTCACTACCTAGTTTCGAAACTCACGCACGCAGCAGGATGTTGATAAGTTATTTGCATTACCTTACTATGATAATATTGCCTACATTTACGTTTCTAATTATAAGATGTACCCATTATTATTAAACATACACTTCATACGGCCTCTGTGTACGACGGCCTCTGTGGCGCAGTGGGCGAAAGTCCGCCTGAGACGCAGAAGGTTGCGGGTTCGATTCCCGCTGCGGGACAAATGTTTGCATGTTCTGTAGATATTTGTCTCGGGTCTGGGTGTTTTCTATGTATGATGTGTATGTTAAATACATACACGTCATACAAAAAAAATAGTTACATGTGTAGTATATCAATCATGTGGTTCCCATAATACAAGCTCTGCTTAGTTTGGGGCTACATGATGCTGTATGATTACGACCTGCATTATTTTATTTATTCCTACTTATTACCTTGGGGTGTAAGGGATTCCAACTTCCATCTTCGAAAGAAAACTTCAACTGCCCTGGTGCACAGGTGCACACTGCTGTATAACAAATGGGACTCTAGCTCTGGCTGAATGCGGCATAGTACAGACTAACACCAACGGGCAGCAGCGTCGTCGGTGCAAGAAGCTGTGCCCTGCAATTGCAATGCAAATCCATTCACAAGAGCATATGAAATATACCCAAAAATAAAAGAGATCCAAATAGAATTATTTTACATAAAATTCCAAAAACAAAATGATTACAAAATAATTGTTATTCTATGTGTGGACGACTTTATAATGTTTTATCAAACGAGATGAAAGAGCTGCCACTTAACCAGTTTAAACGAAAACTTAGGCTATAGCTTCTTGAACAAAAATTTTATTCCGTCTCTGATTTTCTGAATCTTAAAAGATTGTAATTATTATTATATAACATTTTATTTAAATTCTGCATGAGAATTTTTAATTAATTGCATATCTCTAATTGACTAAGTTTTTCGCTTCCGGTTGTCAAAACATCAACAGTGTACGTAAAAGTGCTCCCGGTTTTTATTCGAAACCACAGTGAATATCAAATAACACTAACCGTGTACTGCATAATATAAACACAGGAAGAAATACAAACACAAGTATTACAAGGAAAATACGTTAAACAACAGCACAGAACGATAAATTTGCAAACAAGATACAAATTCTCTTGAGGTTAGAAAATCTTTTATCATCAATTGACGTAACGGCTGACACTTGACAGTGACTGACAAGACGTCAATCAATACAGTTGTGCCAACATAACGAGCAAATTACGTTCCAAGTCACGCAAAGTAAAACGTTTCGTTTTTGCAACATGAGTACTACCGGAATGTCAGAAGATATGGCAAGGCTATTCCAGATGATGAAATCTGAACTCGATCAACAAACTGCAACGATTACACAGAGTGTAACTGAAAGTATCATGCGCAACATAGATGAAAAATTACAACCAATTTTGGATGAAAATAAATACCTAAAAACTGAGATACAAAGACTGAATGAAAAAGTGAAACATTTGGAAGACAAAAATAGGAAAAATAATTTGATATTACACGGTATAAAAGAAACAGAAAATAATCACCAAGAGTTATTCAATTTAATAAAAGGAAATCTAGAAAAATTGGATATCAACATCGATACCTACGAAATAAATGACTACTATAGATTGGGAAAGAAACAAGATGAGAAAAAAGTAAGACCAATACTTATAGCTTTTACGTCATTCCAAAAAAAGATAGGAATATTAAGAAATAAGATGAAAATGCCAAAACAAACGTATATCACTGAAGATTTTTCGAAAGAAACGTTGGAAAAACGCAAGAACCTACAGGAAAAACTTAGACAAGAAAAGCTCAACGGAAAAGACGCATTCATCCAAAACAACAAAATAGTAGTAAGAGAAACAACAGATGCTGAAAAAAGAAAAAGAGAGGCCTCGACGTCACCAAACAATATACATACACCAGCACACTTCAGTGGCTCGAAAAATATTATTGCAACTCCTAAACTACAGAAAACAAATGCATTTGAGTATATGAGGGCAAGATCCTCATCTCTAAATGAAAAACCATGTCAACAGTATAAAGCATAGGAAATATCAGACACCGGTAACGAAATTGAAACAAGTAGTATAAGTAAAACACTAAGAAAAAACAACAAAAACCCCAATACGGTTGGTCACCGCGGGGTTATTGACCACACCCCCCAAGATCTTACAACAAAAAATCAAAATCAAAATCAAACAACAACAACAAACCGAAAAAAGAGGCTACACATAGCAACACTCAATACAAGATCATTAAAGTCGCAAGAATATTTAACAGAACTAGAACAAGCATTAAGTAATATTAGTTGGGATATCCTTGGCATAAGTGATGTACGTAGATCGGGTGAAACTATTGAAGAACATGAGGAACACATTCTATACTATAAAAATGAAATACCAGGAATATACGGCGTAGGCTTCTTAGTTAAAAAGTATCTAAAAAATAATATAATAGAATTTAAAGGAGTGTCAGATAGAATAGCCGTTTTAAACATCAAACTTCCTGGTCACAAACATCCGACTTCAATAGTTCAGATATACGCTCCCACAGAGGTAGCAAAAAAAGAAATTAAAAATGAATTTTATGAAAACTTAAACAATACAATGGAAACTTTATACAACACCGTTATTGTGATGGGTGATTTCAACAGCCAAATTGGCGTAAGGAAAAACAACGAAGACAAAATACTTGGACCCTATACAATCGGAAAAAGGAATGAAAATGGACAAAGATTGATAAACTACGCCTTAGAAAACAACTTGCATATTATGAATAGTTTTTATAAAAGAAAACCTAAAAGAAAATGGACGTGGGAATCTCCTAATGGAAAAGTAAGAAATGAGATAGATTTCATAACTACGAACAAACCAAAACTTTTCTTAAACGTAGATGTTCTCAACAACTTTAACTATAATACTGATCACAGGATACTTCGAGGGCATTTACACATGGTTGAGCCAAAAAAATCAAGAAAATATTTACAAAATACAAAGCTACCAATTTCACTACCCTTACCAAATAATGTCTTAGAAACTTTAAATACTAAGCTTATACCAATAAACGAGCTAAGAACGGTCCAAGAAAAATACGATACCTTAGAAAAAGAACTAAAAGAAACCAACAAAGCACTAGAAAAAGTCAAATCACTGAAAGATAGATTAGGATCAGAAGCAGGAGCCTTAATTCAACAAAGAGCGCTTTTATTCAAAAGCAGAAAAAACAATAAACAAGAGATAACTAAACTAAGTAAAGAAATAAATGCAGAAATAAGAAAACACAGAAAGAAACTGAGAACGGAAATAATACAATTTCACATAACAAAATCAGGTGGACTCAAGAATGCCTGGAAAGAACTTCTAGAAAATACAAATTGGATTACTAATGTAACGCATCATAAAACTAAAAAGGGTAAATCAAAACGAAACGAAATACTAGAAACAGCGACTGATTTCTATTGCGAACTTTATAATGACGAGCAAACAACATCAAATATAAGCAATAAGAGAGACGAAGAAACAATTCCAAACATACTAAGAGACGAAGTAAGTAAAGCCATCAAATCACAGAAGAGAGGAAAAGCACCAGGTGAGGATAGCATTTCAAATGAACTTTTAATTGGAGCTTCTCAAATTATTTTGAACACACTCACGGACCTATTTAATGAAATTTTAACAACGGAATATATACCACATCAATGGACCACATCAACGATAATCTTACTTCACAAGAAAGGCAGAACAGATGATATTTCAAACTACAGACCTATCTCGCTAATGTCTAATGTTTACAAAATTTTCTCCAAAATAATACTAGAGCGACTAACAAAGACCTTAGACGAAAATCAGCCAAAAGAACAGGCAGGGTTTCGAAGTGGCTTTTCAACCATCGACCACATTCATACCATAAAACAAATAATCCAGAAATGCAATGAATATGGAATAAATTATTACTTAGCATTCATAGACTATAATAAAGCATTCGACTCGATAAAGCACCGAAAAATATGGGAAGCTCTTATCTCACAAGGAGTACACTACAAGTACATTAGAATAATTGCGAATATATACGAAAGCATGAAAGCAAAAATACGTACAGAAAAAGTAGGGGAATATTTCCCTATTAGACGAGGAGTTAGACAGGGAGACCCTTTATCACCCAAGCTTTTCTCTGCAACACTAGAACATGTATTCCGCCAGTTAGAATGGAGTGAATACGGTATAAATATTAATGGAGTATTATTAAACCACTTAAGATTTGCCGATGACCTTATACTAATATGCGAAGACCCAAAGACCCTACAGGACATGATTGAACAACTAGTATATGAAAGCGAAAAGGTTGGATTATCAATAAACACAGGTAAAACAAAATTAATGACAAACTACACTAAAATTCCTATTAAAACCAACAACATTACCGAATTGGAATATGTAAATGAGTATACATACCTTGGCCAAATAATATCTCCCACAGACATAACAACAAAAGAAATCTCTAATAGAATAAACATAGGATGGAAGAGATATTGGGCTTTAAAAGATATCATGAAAAACCCGGATATACCAATTAAAGGAAAAAATATAATATTTAATACATGTATCCTACCAAGCATGACCTACGGATGTCAAACATGGAGTTGCACAAACAAAAACATAAAATCATTAGAAACTTGTCAACACAGAATGGAAAGAAGTATACTAAACATAAAATTACAAGATAAAATTCGATTAACAACAATAAGAAAACGAACCAAGGTTATAGATATAAAATACCGAATCAAACAATTAAAGTGGAAATGGACTGGACACCTGATAAGAAGTAGGACAGAAAAATGGGCAAAAGAAGTGACAGAATGGTGCCCCAGATATAAAAAGAGACGTAAAGGTAGACAGTATCGTAGATGGGAAGATGATATTAAAAAGGAGGCAGGAGCGACTTGGGTGAGAAAAGCAAGAGACAGATCTTTATGGAGAACACTTGGGGAGGCCTATGCTGAAAAGCAAGACAATCTAGAAACCGGTGTCTAAAAGTTGCAAATTGTTGATACACATAAACTGATATATAGTATTAAGTAGAAATAAGATGTATTGTATTTTAAGATTGTTAATAAAGGCTTTTATTATTATTATATTATTATTATTATAATTGACTAAGTACTAAGGAACCTTATTTACGATTAAGAACTATTGTACCAATACCTAAAGCAAATAAATGAATTATGAATCCCCAATCCGCAGACCCAGAGCTGGGATTAATAGGCATGTCGACTTTTATTAGGGAAGGCCTATGTCCAGCAGTGGACTGATATAGCCAGGTGTGTTGGTGGTTATACAAACATCCATTCCACAAAACATAGGTATGTTTTGTAAAAATATTTCATTTTCTTTTTTACTTACAGAATCTCAATAATTTTCCACGCGGTAAACAATTTCTTATCTTCGCGGTTACATTATTTATCAGCATGAACAAAAGATAGGCAGATGTTACGTTATCGATAGTGATAATGTTAATGACATTGTTTTGAAACAAAGTTTAAAAAGTGATTGTATTTTGTTATACATGACACTGTTTCAAAGTGAGTGTCCAAGTCCTTGGCTCCAAGTTCGGAAGAGGCGTGACTACGATGCTCAAAATGATATCACGACGGTACATGATTGCGTAGTAATCTAACCAAGCACTCCGGACATTCATAACTCTACTCTTTTACCAAGTAATCGTATGCCGAAAATCCATTGCAGGGTTGACGACTGTACTAAACTAGACTAGCTCAAACAGAAACAGCAATGAATACTGCGCAAGTCATAATTTTACTGATTGAAAAGGTAGCAGCTGATATTAGGATCGCGGTGTTCTGATAATTGTTATCTAAATATTTACCGTTTCGCGAGTACGTTGCTCATTCCAGTCTCCGAGACTAATTTTAAATCTTTATTATAACAGTACGTTAACCGCTTAGGCATAAGATAATTGTTATTTTGGTTCATGAACTTCATTTTTGATTGTATTAAGTCATAAACTTGATTGAGAATTGCTTCTAAATAGACTGATGATAACGATCAATGGTCAGAATAGGGTCATTTTGTTTTTTAAGATTTTGATTGTACCTACTTATTCTCATAGAATAGATCTGATTTGATATGGTTAAAGGTATGTTTAATTTGTTTGGCGTGTAAGGGGTTCCAATCCCTATCTTCGGAGCCCAAGCCAACCTCACCTGCACGTGATGCACCCTGCTAACTAACAAACGGGGCTCTGGCAGCCCAATGAATGCGGCATAGCGTAGGCTACAGATAAATACCCTATCCAATCCCCTACCCGCATGCCCAGCGTGGGGATTATGGGCCTATCCCCCTTTATGAGGGGATGCCTATGTCCAGCAGTGGACTGATATAGGCTGGTGTGTGTTATGTGTGTGTGCGTGTTTTTTTTTTTATGATGCTTGAACATGGAACAAGCACATGGCCCACCTGATGTTGAGTGGTAACCATTACCTATCACAAAGCATTGCAAAATAAATGACGTTTTTTGGATCGTGCTCTACGATGCAACGCCCTGCGTCCATCAACTTGAGGCATGATGATGATAAGTATTTTGTGCCTGTAATTTCACCGGCACCCACACCCTTCAAACCGAAACACAGGACAGCTGTTTTACGGCAGAAATAGGCATCGTGGCAGTAATACCCCGGACGAGCCCTCCACAAAGAACTCTACTACTACTCCTAACTTTCAAACTAAAATTATAAATGGAAGCGAGTTTATTTGTTTGTTTATTACACTTCCACGACTCAACCGTCATATTGAAATGTCGCATACACGTTGTCAAAGTTACAAAAAAGGACATAGGGTCAAAGTTACAAAAAAAGACATGACATCCAGAAAAAAGTACTGTTTGAGGGATAGATTAACTTGTAACGCAAATAAAACTGAAAGATAACTGCATTAGTTAACCCTTTACGAATATCATAATTATTTAGATTGTGTAGTATCTACATACCTAATAAACAAACCTAATTATACATACCTATTTTAATTTTGTAGTCATTGATTACATCAATTTGGAGTTATCGATACTGAGTGATCCCTTTCAGACCATAACTGCCTTCAGAATCAGTCAATACACAATGCAACAACAACAACCTAATATAGTACTAGTGTAGAAAATAAACTATTTGGTCCTTTCCAAGTTTATTGACCTTGGGTCTAAATGAAATCCAGATAACCAGGGTAAGGGATAGATTTAGATACTTTTCCCGACCTTAATTTAAGATATCCCAACCTTTTCCAAAAAAATACGTTTAATTTAAGCGATTTCACTTGAAGATCAGTTTGTGACCATTTTTAAGAATAATAAAAAAAATGCTGGACGGTAACACACAGCATCATATAGCCACAAACTAAGCAGAGCTTGTATTAGGGAAACACATGACAGTTATACATAATATATACATTTTATTTGTAGATACATATTATACATAGAAAATACCCAAACCCGAAACAAATATTTCCAGATCATACAATAATTTGTCTCGCGTCGGGAATCAAACCTGTAGCCTTCTGTGTCTTAGGCGTGCCTTCGCCCACTGTGCCACAGACGCCGTCAAATAAGATAGTTTATATGTGTTCTATCATATTTTATTCCCCTAGCTACTCTACCAAAACACAAAAGTTTCTACTATTTCATATACTAGCGGCCCGTCCTGGCTTCGCACGGGTTTTAGTAAGGATCCCTAATCTTTTCTAGCAATAAATATAGTCTATATTACTCAGGGTGAATGTAGCTTTTCAATGGTGAAAGAATTTTTGAAATCGGCACTGTAGTTTTAGAGTTATTTTCATTACAAACATACACACACAAAAATACAAAATTTTCCTCTTTATAATATTTGTGTGGATGTAGATATAGTGTAGACAGGTCATGAGTTCAAACCTCGCAGTCAACACCGAAAACGAAACGCAAAGCTGGAATCAAGAATCGAGTTGGGAATACTGTATCCGTAAAAACCAGAATGTAAATCAAGCGAATCACCATCTAAAAATAAATACATTTACGTCATTGAATCTTCTCAACTCAATTCACTCCAGTAAATGACTGTCACGTGAGAATTTAGGTACTATTCTTGTAAAGCATGATTTTACTTCCTATTTAAGGTGAGACTAGAGCCATTATTGATGAGCACGTGCAGAAGGCACGTGTTTACATGACACGCTACCTCTTTACCGCACGAGTAATTGAAGGTTGAAAAAAATTGCGCCTCTTTGATTATGGAATTACTATTATGGAATTGCATAATATTTACTTCATATTATTAATATGTTTGAAAACAAAAGCTTTTAATCAGTGCGTCCTGCTCGTCATGAGTTCATGACATACGGAGTCGAACAGTGGACACTCACAGTACGGCTAGTCCACCAGTTTAAAGTCGCTCAGCGAGCTATGGAATGAGCCATACTTGGAGTTTCTCTGAAGGATAGAATCCGCAACGAGACTATCCGACATAGAACTAAAGTTGTCGACATAGCTCAGAGAATTAGCAAGCAGAAGTGGCAGTGGGCTGGCTATATCTGCCGAAGAACCGACAACTGCTGGGGTAAACGAGTACTTGAGTGGAGCTCCGCGGCTCGGCAAACGTAGTGTAGGACGCCCTCCGGCCAGGTGGCCAGGTGGCCAGGGAGGCCTATGTCCAGCAGTGGACTGCTATAGACTGATGATGATGATGATGATGAATATTTTTTTATGATTATTTCTACCTATCTATTAGTTATTCAGCCGGTAACACCCACTGCTGAGTAAAGGTGTAAAGGAGTTCTTTATCACGCCACTCCTAGCGATCTTGTGCCAGCCGGATACTCGGTGCTTCTACTGCTTTCCTCCTCCAACCATCAGGCAGATGGTTAGTTTCGAGCTCGCCGCACATCTGGCCAACTACTTTAGTCCATCGCCAGGGCCAGATGTCCCACTCATCTCCATTTGAGTCTCGCAACCCGAATACCTATATACCTTAGTGTTGCGTCAAATCTCAATGAGTGGTATACGGTCCACGAAGTGGATACCTAGCATGGCTGGCTCCATGGATACTAACATAATATAATTATTCAGTATATATTTACTTACCTATTTATAACATTTACAAATTATTAATAATATAACAGACCATCTCAACCTGGCCTAATCCTAACTAATATTATAAATACGAAATTGAGTATATTTGTCTGTTTGTTTGTTACGCGCTTACGCCTTAATAACTCATCAATTTTTATGAATTTTTGCATACACTTTGTCAGAGGTACAGAAAAGGGCACCTTTGATCCAGAAATAAAATTCCTGAGATAAAAAAATCCGAGTGAAACTGCAGGTATGCTTCTTAAATTGAATAGATGTTTGAATAAGTATACAAATAAATTGGTTATGTTTATGTATCATGGAAACCACACAATTGATATAATACTTATATATTTATTTGTAATTTCATAATTATTATTTATAGACTCGAGACAAATATTTGCAAATCATACAAACAGTGGTGACCCATTTGATCTCACGATCATAAAACACTGGCACACTATCTAACTACGAAATACATGATTTCCTGAAAATTTAAACAGTATTTTAATTTCCAGACATAACAATATTACGAAAACGTTTCCACTTGAGGTCAGCTACTCCACTACTTGGTCAAGGCCTCGCAGACCTCATCGTTGACTTTATAAGCATGCAATGAGTCTGTTTTCATTTCCTACATTTTGTAATGTAAATTTTAAAACCAATGCAATGCAGATGCTTGTTCGATGCCAGCCGAGAGTTAAAGTTTTTTATATTATCTGCTTAGTCTTTCGTATTATTTAATAAATACCATGCTGGTAATTTTTACTCAACATCATGTTGACCCAAAGCAAGCAGAACTTATGTATAGGAACTATGACTGATATAATGTTATTAGTTATTATTTGTTTTGTACTTTATGTTTAAGTTGGTGTGAGTACAATAAAGAGTTATTTATCTATTGATCTATCTATACTTACCTTTACAATTTATATGCTTTATGCATTTTATACATTTAATTAACCAGACCTGAAACAAATTTTTAGAGGTCATGTTTAAATATTTCCCGCGGCGGGAATTATTCAGAAGACAAAATATTTAGTAAAAATTACGTTTACCTTCTCTTACGAGTTCAACAAATCTCTTCTTGTTGGTTTCTTTCGAATATAAATAAAAAAAAATCATACAGTAAAACATTTTAATTCATTCTTTTATTTACAGACGTCAAAATATTGCTTGTGTTCCACGGGGGGGTATAAGGGTTTCTAACCCCCATCTTTGGAACCCAAGCCAACCTCACCTGCTCGTGGTGCACCCTGCTAAACAACGAACGGGGCTCTGGCGGCCGGCTGATAGCGGCATAGCACAGCCTAACACCGGCACAGCTAAATTCCCTGGCCGCCGACGTCGAGCGTCGGTGGTGCGAGAAGTTGTGCCCTGCGATCCCCAACCCGCATGCCCAGCGTGGGGATTATGGGCATATCCCCCTTTATTAGGGGAGGCCTATGTCCAGCAGTGGACTGATATAGGCTGGTGTGTGGTTCCACGAAAACTAAATGAAAAATCATTCGTATCATAAATGTAAAATTTTGGCCAATAAGGAAGCTTAGATTCAAAATAACGCTTGTCTCAGAGATTTGAAGTGGTGTGTAGGTAGATATGTTCCTTGCCAAATGTAAGGGAAGAATGGATTCCTGAAAATCAATTGAAAGGGTGCAGCGCGTTGAAATCACAATAACGCCTACGTCTTCGTAGACGCGGGCATTCGTGGGCGAAAGTATTTTTAAATTATAAACCACCTTGCTACTGAAGAAAAGTTATTTCGGTATATGGCAAAGGGTGAAAGTCTTGTTGATAATAAATTAATATTAATAATAGAAGGCGGCTCTCCTGGACTCGGCACGCATTGTGCGGAGGTTTCTCTCTCTGCAGCCCTAGCCACAGACCGTTTGAGCCTTGCCCCGCGGTCGGTGGTTCACCATTTTGGATATACTTTTTACTATTATGATTTTGTATATTATTTTTGTAAATAGTAAATTAATAATGCTTTAAATTTTATTGTAAAAATGTATTTTTTATGAGTTTTAAAATTAATAAAGTGTCATAATAGTAATGATAAATAATGCTGGACACTATCACACAGCATCATTTAGCCAAAAACTAAGCAGTGCTTGTTTTATGGGAACCACATGATTGATATACTACACATATACTTTTTTTTTGTAAGTATATACATATCATACATAGAAAACACCCAGACCCGAGACAAATATCTGCAGAACATGCACACATTTGTCCCGCAGCGGGAATCGAACCCGCAACCTTCTGCGTCTCAGGCAGGCCTTCGCCCACTGCGCCACAGAGGTCGTCAAAATAACACAGTACTTAATCTATAATTATCACAGCATCATCAAGCCCCAAACTGAACAGAGTATTATGGGAACATGAATGATATATTAGGTGCTTGCCTATGAAATTGGCGTTTTTTCTCCCTATTTTATTTTGCACATATTTTATTTAATTCAAAAGTCATATACAAAATTAAAGAAAATTCAATTAAATACTATGTTTGAGGAAGTTCATCTCCAAAAATTTAAATTAATTAATTTAATCAAAACAGTTAATTTCATGTGTCACATCAATAGCGCCCTGCACACGTAAAGATCGGACCGCGCATCGGGACTGCGTTCCAAACCGCAGTCCGATCTGTGCGGTTTGGACTGCGGATCAAACTGTCATGCTAATGGCGCGTAAAGATCAGACCGCGCATTTGGGACTGCTCACTGACGTGATGCGCGATTAAAACAGTGAGATTTGCCTTCGACATGCCAGATCGGACTGTCAGCCCCGCGCATCTACACCTACGTTTCGGAGTGCGGGTTGGAATGGCGCGTGCTGTTTCCCGTGGTCCGAACTTTACGTTTGCAGGGCGCTAATACTTAAATTAGTTTTTTTATGTGTTAATTTTCTTTTATAAATAAGACTACGCATACTATTCACAATGTTTTCCAATCATACACACAAAATTGTAGGAGAATAGTAGTATTAGTAGTTCCAGAAAAAAATACAAAAATGTATGTATTGAGAAATCGATTTTTTTGAAATTCTCCATACTATACACCAATCAAAACACCAATTAATGGAAAATTTAAACAAGTACAATAGAAAATCTGAGACAATCATCATACAAACATTCGTTTCACGGCGCGAATCGAACCCGCCCCCGTCTGCCTCTTGGGCGATTCTTCGCTTACTGCGAAGAATCGCCCAAGAACAACAACAAATATTTTTATACCATAAATATTATAATTATAATAAAATTACGCTATTCCTAACTCTTCAGACATCTCATAGCCGTCCACGAGAGTATGTAGATTGATTGTTCAAACATAGACCGGTGTCAAAGACCGATACGTTCAAGTTGTTCAATTAGTAAGCAAAAAGGCGAAAAGGCGCCATAGTTACACCACAGGTGATAACAGGAAAGCAGGCTCATTTGGATTTAGGGCTAATTTTTCCATCGTCAGATAATCCAATTGCTGTTATCCAGTGAATTAATGTATAAAATATATCGGTCTGTTTCCAAATTATCTGAATAGTAGTGATGATTGGAAAATCACACGACACAGAAGACACAGAACACGTGACACAAAAAACAACACACGTTGACAAAGTGACCCAGAACGCCAAGTTTTTTTATCGCTACCTAAAATGGACACATCAGCATTAAGCTGCTCGTCCATAATTAAATAGTAATATAAATAATAATTGGAAACTATGAACTGAAAAAGAGACATTTCTTTTTTAATCATACATCTTATCAACTTATCTTAACTAACGCAGGTCGTCCTGATTCAAAGGTATTGAAATTGTAGCAAAAAATAGCGTTACCCTCGACAAAATCTTTACTGAAGGTTGAGGTCGCAACGTAAATAACAATACACCTTGAAAGGGATTTTATGAGTTGGTACTTAGTATGTTTATTAATGTCTAGGTTTTTATAACTACATCATTATCTTCGATGAAAGGATAGATACCTAGCCATGTAAACATAAACTGTGACATTGACGACGCAGCGAAGGCGATAAGACCTGCATATTGACCAGCTAATCAAGACCTCCACTGTACATTTTATTGCATGTATTTCATAGATGCCGTAGGGCCAGAGCGGGGTCAAGTATATTGGTAGGACGCAAGCGTAGGCGACTTCAGTCTGCGATGGTCATGGCCGCAGAAGTCATCGATGGTAGCGAAAATGTTGCTTTTACACTTACGTGATACTACTTTTTACATGTCATATTGAGGAAACCCGTAGCTAAGTCAACAACAACAACAACAACAGCCTCCTATATCAGGCCACTGCTGGACATAGGCCTCCCCTAATAAGAAGGGGGATATGCCCATAATCCGCACGCTGGGCATGCGGGTTGGGGATCGCAGGCAGCAGTTTCTCGTACCGCCGACGCTGCTGCCCATCGGCAGCCAGGGAATGTAGCTGTGCCGGTGTTTTAGGCTGCGCTAGGCCGCAATCAGCCGGCTGCCAGAGCCCCGTTTGTTAGTTAGCAGGGTGCACCACGTGCAGGTGAGGTTGGCTTGGGTTCCGCTTAGATAGAGGATGGAACCACTTACACCCCCACGTCAACTCTTACACACTTACCCGTGGATGGTATAGGTGCTGGACGAGTCTTCTGTATCTAACCACGTTCCAGGAACTACAGCGTCTTGGTAAAAGTCATCTCTTGAACGTAGTTTTATAATATTAAAATTAAATAATAATGAATTAAAAAATAATTATGACAAGCATGCGGCACCCTCTCAGGGTTAATTTACTCTTAGTCTTAGCTTTAGTATAAGTACCATCTAAGCAAACTATGTACATTTGGGCATAAATAAATGACATATGGATATATAAACTAGATACGAGGCTTGCTTACTTTAACCTCATAATTGAAAATTGTAAAAGAGTACTGTTACCTTTTTAATAATACTTCAATGGTCTCAGCAGATCTTGGTCACTAGCTGGTATTTAGACCGTGGTGGTATTTAGATCTGGGCGTTTCCGTGCTTCGGACGTTCGTTCTGGGTTTTTTAGTCGTTTGGCTATGTTATAAAAACTCCGATAACAGAGTTGGTCACTAGCTCATACAAAGAAGACTTTTCTCGTAGTAAAGCAGCATTTTAGGCGCCTTTCAGCGTCGCGTGGAGGCCAACGTTTTCCGGGCAAGTTGAAGAGTAAAGTTCAGGTCCGAAACCAGTTTTCTAAATAAAATGAGTGCAATTAATCTAATACGACCTTCATTATGGCATTTTGCTTCCGGGAACAGTATGTTATATTTATTTTAGACTCATTTTGTTATCAGGTTGTTGGAATTATGACGTTTTATAACAAAACCTACTAGTTGATCCGCTAGCAACTTCATTTGCGTCTTAAATTGCCTATTTCCATTTTTGTAATTTTTATTGTTGTTCCGTTTTGTTTTTCAAATTTTTCTTTAACTATCTCCGTAGCAATGTGATATATACAATATTTTACATGTTCGGTCTATTTTTTTTATCCCACTTGGACAGGCTTGGACTATCTCTGTAGCAATGCGATACAATATGTTACATGTTCGGTCTATATTTTTTATCCCACTTGGACAGGCTCTGGGTCCATTAAGCATGACATTGATTCGTCATTTGGACTAGGTAATGCTTGATCTGGCTTAGGTGTGATAGGTCAACGGGAAAATTGGTAACCGATAAAAAATCGTGTAAACTGGTAACCGCGTCATCATTTTATGTTTTTGTACAATCAACTACCAATCTAGTGTGAATTTTCTTGAAAACTACAAACATGTACCAATACACATAGTTTATTTACGAAAAAGCTTTATAAAAAGAGCTACTAATGGTCCCCGCACGAGGAATGTTTGTATCACGGGGCTGTTGTACTTAAAACGATTACAAAAACAAAACAAAAAGCACAGTAGTAACAAGCAAACAAAAGGAGGTATGGATTACTAGTAGGTTACTACAGAATGCGCTTTCTCGCTACTCGCTACCACTCCAGCCATGATATTCGAAAGAGCAATAAATACATTAAAAGACGTGGGAACCAACGCTGAGCGCGTGAAGATCATTTGAAATTATTAGCATCCAAGGTGGCTCGTGGTCGGTGCAGCCTTGCGAATTAGTACGAAGGAACCGCTAATCAGTGGTATGACGAATGTAGGACATGTTACCATCCTAGCTAAAGACTAAGAACAATAATTAACAAATAACAAATTTCATAATCTAGTTTTCTTTTAAATAACTATCCATATAAAATTTAATGAAATTGATTCACTGCTGCTGAAAGGGAGGGAATAGCGGAAAAAATCATAATGATCAGTAGGATGACAAATATTTCAACCAAACGTAAGCAACGGAAAATTTTGGTCAATAACAACGCATTATTTTGAATCTACGGGACAGTCTACGGTTTCTCATTGGCCAATGAGAAACTGTTGGAGAATGAGAGACTGCCCTGAACTTTGACGTCTAGCATACAGATACGACTACTTTTTCAATATTCTTCATGATCGTTTGTATTAAAATTTGTATTTGTAAATTGTATCGAGAATTTTTCCTCAGTAGATAATGCGTAACAAAAAATACCAAATTCGCATTTATAATATAACAATTGACCCACCCCGGCTTTGCACGGGTGCGAGTAATACATTATAAATCTTTATCTTGAATCACTCTATCAATTAAAAAAACTGCATTAAAATCAGTTGCGTAGTTTTAAAGATCTAAGCTTACACACAGCGGGAAGCGACTTTGTTTTATACTATGTAGTGAAGATAAGATAGACAACAAAATACGCGCCAACATATTCCAGAACGTTGTTGATGCAGTCTTTAATAAGACCGCATTGATTATAATTCATTTATCTCAAATACAATTAGGGCAGCCCTCCGAATCATACAATTGATTCAACAATCAGCTATGACCTCATGTGCGGGCCGCACTAGAAAACAATGTGCAGTTCTCACGCACAATCCCGCTAGCACACTTCCGCACACAGTTGACCCTTTTTACAAGTGAATACGGTTCAAAATTGAGACCAAACTACGCTGATTGATCGTAACGGGCCTGTGTTTAATACAAATAGTGTGAGACCATTTCTTCTGTTTTGTAATTCATTGAGATATTGACTGGTTTTTCCAAAATTTTGACTGATAATCCCAAATGGATATGAAAATAGTTTATTTAATTTTACAGCTAACCAATTGGCAAATGAATGAAACTATGGAATTATTAATATTAATATTATTTTAATAAGATAGTATTACTGGACACTATCACACAGCATCATGTAGCCCCAAACTAAGCAGAGCTTGCATTATGGGAACCACATGACTGATAAGATAAACACATACATAGATATATATATTTTTGTAAATACATACTTATTATTCATATAAAACACCCAGACCCGAAACAAATACTTGCAGAACGTATAAACATTTGTCTCGCGGCGGGAATCGAAACCGCGACCTGCAGCTCACATATCCGAGTTACTATCAATGAAGTCAGTCAGATAACATCAATCGATTTTCAATTTCCTGACCTTTACCCATTATTTACTGGCTATAATTTTTAAGGCCTATATTAAAGGACAACATAATCACCTATAGATTATTTAAATCAATATAGTTGATTACTCGCTATCTATTAAGTGCACACAACGTACGAGTACATACCTTTTAAATACTATGTATGTAATATTGTGCAATTCTTCTTCCTCTGTGTCAACCCTGGTGTAAGAATTTTTAGGCCTACCTTTAGGATAATACAAGAATTACATGTGTCCTTGTAGACGCCTCACGCTTCTAACACCTAGCCCAACTACTTAGTTGTATTAATTCCGTTCATTGTGAGCTTGGGTGGTCCAAATAGCATTTCCTGACTTGTTGCAACTAATGTAGAGCAGCGAAAGTTGTTTATAGAGCTCAAGATAGTTTGGGATTTTATGATCTTAGTTTAGCTGGAACTTTGACCAGTTTGTCATCTTGTTGTAGTTTTGTTTGTCATGGTACCTTTTCATAGTTTTTATGAAATTTATGTGTGTAAGATCTAAAAATGTTGAAATAGATCAAAGTCCAAAAATAACAACAAATCGACCAAAGAACCAAAGTCATACTGAGACCTAAATCATGATATTTCTGTTAGGTAGTTACTCGTTAGCTTGGTCCTCACGATATAGACTAGGTATAGTGTGTGTTCCGACGATAACATGCATTGAGATAATATAATATAGTTTTTAAAAGCCTTATGAACTACATTTCTCTAAAAAGCTTATTTCTTTACTAATACAGAGGACTAGCTTCGCTCCCGTTAATTTTTTTTTTCTATCCCTCGGGTACTTTTTTCTGTATAAAAGAGGTACCCTATGTCCTTTTCTGTACCCCTGACCACTTGTATGCAAAATTTCATGAAGATCAGTTGTGTTGTTATGGCGTGAAAGTGTAACAAACAAATAAACAAGTATACTTAGTTTCGCATTTATAATATTAGTTATGGTACCATTTGACTTATCTTATCAACCAATAACTTGAATGTTATCAATAACCAAGATATAGCATAACAAACTATGCATAAAATAATAGCATGTTGTTATGAAAGCAAAAACCTAATCAGCGCTTCATAACTGGGTACAATTTTTATGGAAATAATGCAGTCCATTAAAACCACGTAATATGATTTTTAGAGCTTTCCTTATTTGAAATATTAAATACTATAATTTACGATATTCTTTTCATTCATTTTTGCTGCTTTTCAACTCTCGATCGATCAACTATATTAAGTCAAGACTTTTACAGTCTTGGCTAAACTAACTTATGAACATTTTATAAACTAAAATTTGCACGAACTCTTTCCCTTTTCGACTCTTGATTCAGTTATAGATTAGAAAGCATTAAAATTATTATAAGTAGTTTTGTATTACAATTTTTTTATGTAAAAATTTTTCAATGATAAGAATTAAAAAAATATCAAGGCAGGCGAGATTTGGTTATCTTTCCATAAATACCGGGACGCACTACCAACTGCGCTAGTGAACTAACTCCTCGACTTGACAAAATTTTCAGTGACGCCGCGCCGCGGCGCAAATCTTCCTAAAATCATTTCATTTTCTATGCTAAATAAAATAAAAGTAGATTCAGATTTTATAAAAAAAATATATTGCTCGTCGTCCGCGTACACCAAAGGTGTTTTCACCGGCAGTCCGATAACAGCAACACAAGTCAATACCTACCTACACGTGTGCACGTGCTCGTTGCCCTGATATAATATACCGATAACAATAAATTCTTATCAAATAATCGATGCACTGTAAGCTAGTTGATAGATTACCGACAAAAGCGAGTACTAAGTGTTATTTTCATGCATGCTTCCTATATGGATATAAGGAAATCCGTAAGCAAACAAGGTCACTATCATAAGTTTTTTGTTACATTAAGCAAAACATACAACACTTACAACGTATAGGTATTGTACTTCTGAAGTTGGCTTGTTGATGTTGTTTCTATTGTACTTTTTCTTCTTCTAGAGGCAAACTCTGATGTCGGAGTTTTTAAGCCACCGGAAGGCCTCCGATATTTCCATGTCAGGATTCATACTCGAATGTTTGCTGAGCATAATTTCAGACGGACAAAAATCAGTAATTATTAGGCTGGGCCAGCAATTATAAGAAGCAACAAAATATCAATAGTGTTGGAGAACACTTCATTTATTTTTATGGTTTAAAAATAAACCAATAAATGGATACTGACCAGTTGTACTCAAAACTATCAAAGAAGCTAACAATAACTAATCTAGTGACTGAATTTTTTGGTATCAATTTGTCTTGTTGCTTTTAAAGAGGCTTTCTGAGGTTCATCTACCCTTTGCTAGGTCTCTAGATATTACCTACTACGATTTCTGGTCCATAACCAAATCCAATAGGTATAAGGGAAGGTTTTGCAAATTATCGAACAAATAGACTATGTTTTGTCGATAACATTGACTATCGGAAAGAACCAATGTTACAAACGAAATCTTACATTTGATCTCGGTAAATTGGAACAGTCCTATAAATTAACATTCTGAGTAATTTACATGAAAAGAAGTTTATTGTCTAAATAAAACAATTCTCACATAAAACGATAGCTGCTCATTCGAAACAGGAAAATAGGTCGCGGGGCAGGTAATCACTACGTGTGCCAGTTTGCAAGGCTGCCGTCCCAACGATAACGTAATTAATGCATCTATCATTGTGCTGTTATGAATATTGTTTGACGCAAAAAATACGATCTAAGTAAGTGTTGAAACTACGTCTTCTCGTCACCCATACCGCAATGTTTGAAAACGAAGTTTTCAATCAGGGCTAGCCCACCAGTTTAAAGTATCTCAGCGAGCTATGGAACGAGCCATGCTTAGAGTTTCTCTGAAGTATAGAATCCGCAACAAGACTATCCGACATAGAACTAAAGTTGTCGACATAGCTCAGAGAATTAGCAAGCTCAAGTGGCAGTGGGCTGGCCATATCTGCCGAAGAACCGATAACCGTTGGGGTAAACGAGTTCTTGAGTGAAGACCGCGGCTCGGCAAACGTAGTTTAAGACGCCCTCCGGCGAGGTGGAGTGACGATCTTCGAAACGCCAAACGTAGTTTAAGACGCCCTCCGGCGAGGTGGAGTGACGATCTTCGAAAGGCTGCTGGTGGAAGTTGGATGCCTCGAGGCCAGGACAGGGCGCAATGGCGCTCATTAGGAGAGGCCTATGTCCAGCAGACCAGACTACTATGGGTTGATGATGATGATGATGATGAAGTGTTGAAAAACAAATCATTTTAAGGAAATTGATTTCAATCGTAAACACTAGTAACACAATGTATTTTTCAATCATTCACAAATTCGACGTCCTCAGTGGTGCCATTGGGTGAAGGCCCGGCCAGGGACGAAGAAGGTTTCAGATCCCGCCGCGAGACAATTAGTTGTATAATGTGCAAATATTAGCAAGTTTCTGGGTGTTAACAAATTATAATCCAGCATTATTTTTATTTTAAATATGTATGTAAATTTATTATCGCTACATGATACTATTGTAAATTTATATAACTACATCAAAACATTTATAAATTGTCCAGTTCAATTATTACTAAGTTAGTATTCAGGTAAATAGGTCTATTGATAGTGCTGTCAAGTTGTAGATAAGCCTGTATATATTAACAAGAAATAAGTACGTTATAGGCCCTTGGCTCATTACCCAATGGTTCTACTACTTATATTGTTTCCACGACAGCTGCGCGGTCATCCATCATTCGGCATTCAACTGAGACATACTTGTAAACCTACTTACCCACTCCGGCGTCCTTAAAACAAACTGCTGGTAGCCTTTTGTTCATTTACTTTGTAACTACCCATCTTTAATATTTCGACCTCATCACAAAAGGTCGACCGGTTGAGAAATCTTTACAGAGGCAGAGACATTCTCCTTCATAGAGTACTTGTTAATATAATTCATATCGTATTAACCTTTGGTCAGAAGAATTGTGCATTTATAAAGTTTGTTTAAATACGCCATGGTCTCTGTTTACGAAAGAGCAAAGTGTGGGATGTGTACGTGCGCGCGATCATACATCTATCCTACGCAGTGATCCTTTTAGAACGGAAACTCTTTTTAGTAACCTGCATGTTGATCATGGTCAACCAACATAGACTTTGAAAGACTGCTCAGTCAATAGACATGGAATAGATACGGTGGATGATTAAGAACAAAAAGCAAGTCAACACTACAAGAAAACTTAAAGTTTCGTAGACCATTCATAGAATCGCAATCTGACATTAAAACTGTTACATTTGTCTGCTCATCAAGTTGGAGGTCATTTGTAACTATCTTCCTTAATTTAAAATCTAGTGAGTTATGCTTAAAAGATTTGTACAGTAGAGATATCAAACATTAAAATTTCATGTTTTACAAACAGCAGTTCGTAAACCATGCCTAAGTTTAAAGACAAATTGGTAGCCTCGACGCTCAATAAAAGGGACAGACAGTTGCAAAATCAAGTGCCCAAGGCACTTAAATTGCACCAGCTTAGTGAATGGATAGATGCCGTGACATACCGTCTTGGCATTTTTCTAGTCCATATTTATAGACTACATTATGCAGCGTTGGTTTTGCATTGCGGGTTTGCTTGCATAACTTTTGTATGAGTTGATAGCAACGCAGTAATGTAAATAGTGCAAGTGCGAGTTACGGTATCGAGAAGGGTGGGCTGAGTGACGTCTGGCCGAGATTATGGCGTAAGCGTACACTCGATTAATTGTGTGATCTACTTTCATTTCAACTTCTAATGAATACTATTTCGAAGAATATTGTTAATCAAGAATCGGTATAATTGCACATGATAATGAGTATTTGAGAGATCTTCGTTTGAACAATTAGAACAAGCTACCTTAGTACGTACTTCAATAAGGTTACCTTAAATACCTTTGAAATCTAAAAATAGTAACTTAGAATTTCAAAGACCAGCTTAATGAGCGGAAGAAATCATTTAATCAAACATACATACTTATCACTATTTGTTCAGTTTTTAGCCTAAAACACTTCCCTAGTGCTTCACTTAACCGGTTCCAATAATTACATCAATCGACATATTACACCAACTGCGGATCAGGCTTATTAATATCTGATTTCTAAATGTATAAAAATGTCTACTTGACCCGAGTGCATTGTAGTTGATTTCATAAAGGGCGTTCCCCTCTAGCACGCAATCTTTTGAGGCATAAGTGAACAGCGGGCATAGAAACATAAGAACATCAGATAGAGTATGATTGGATTATTGGGCTTCATCGTTTTGTTATTGTAGACTTGTTGTGCTGAACATTTCCGTTGGCACGCTTGAAGTTTGTATTTACTTTGAACAATGTTTGTCTATAGCGTCGCGCGTCGTATAAACAATTCAAATCGTTTTTGATGAATTAATTTATATTATATATATAATACCGTTTCCATACTGGTTTCATCTATCGACCCAGAGTACATTAATATAAATGAATAGTCTTATATGCTTCGATAGGAAAAAGGGCTAGACATCTTATGCAATAAGACAGCTTTATTTAAAAACGTCCAGGGAAAGGTAGAAAAAAAAGCTTGGAGGAGAAAGATCAATCATACGCTACATGAGCCAGATAAAAGAGAAGGTCAGCATTATGTCGTTTATGGAAGTGAAAGAGATCGCAATTGAAAGAGCTAAATGAAGAGAATTGCATCAACAAAAACAGACAAGAGCTTAATATATTGAATAATAATAATAGACTTCTATTACTAGATACTTTGTAAAAAAAATGTTATACGTAAACAAATGGTGCCACTCATTGTTAAAATCATCACGAAATACGATCCGAGTAACATTTACGCTAATTACGTAAAACAACAAAGTTGCAACCATAGTTATCCAACAGTACAGCAACGCCAAACTTCCGCTCCCACTCCAAAATCGCACCACACAAGCATCACGACGTAACAATTACATAAAAATGGAGTTCACATCGGTCCGTCGCCGTGTTTCCTCCTCGATCGTGTAAACTTTCACGAAATCAAACAAAGAAATAGCGAAGGCTCATTTGCATCATTCCCACGCGGACAAAAGAATGACCCAATCTCTTTGGCAACTACAAATGTGTTAGCCGGAATGCAATGGTCAAGGCGGAGCAACTCTTTCAATTTTGGACAGAAAACGGGCGGGGAAGGGCGTGAACTATTACTTAGTTTCCAACATCATTATTTGCTGTTTCTCTCTATCTTCTGTTTCCATCTGTTTTTTTTTTTAATATCGTCAAGTGTTTTTAAGATGTTGTTGTGTCCAATAGCAGATCAACCTTACCATCTATTTTTGTAACTCATAAGATTTAAAACTATGTTGGTTTTCGTCTTGTAACCTTAGTTTGTCTTTTTAGAGGCAAGGGAGGTTTAGCGTCCTCGTTAGCTAAATACCTAATGTATGAAATAAAATGTGTGATACTTGTTGCTTAAGGAGTTTAAGTTGAAGAAAAATGGTTTAAAACAATGCTAGCACATTCAATAATTCAGACGGAAAGCCAGAAAATATTATTTATCATCATCGTCATCATCAGCCTAGGCTACTGCTGGACATAGGCCTCCCCTAATGAGCGCCATTGCGCCCTGTCCTGAGCTCGACGCATCCAGCTTCTACCAGCAGCCTTTCGCAGATCGTCACCCCACCTGACCGGAGGGCGTCCTACACTACGTTTGCCGAGCCGCGGTCTCCACTCAAGAACTCGTTTACCCCATCGGTTATCGGTTCTTCGGCAGATATGGCCAGCCCACTGCCACTTCAGCTTGCTAATTCTCTGAGCTATGTCGACAACTTTAGTTCTATGTCGGATAGTCTCGTTGCGGATTCTATCCTTCAGAGAAACTCCAAGCATGGCTCGTTCCATAGCTCGCTGAGCGACTTTAAACTGGTGGACTAGCCGTACATAGTGTCCACGTTTCGGCTCCGTATGTCATGATGGGTAGTACGCACTGATTGAAAACTTTTATTTTCAAACACTGCGGTATGGGTGACGAGAAGACTCGACGTAGTTTTCCAAATGCTGCCCAACCCAGCCTCTTGGCCTCCTTCTCTTAAAATCTTAATGTCATAACGCAAACTATAAAAACAAATGAATAAGTGTTGAAAACTTATCTTATAATACCTAAATTAGGTCACACTTCAACGATACAATTGGTATGCTTAGATTAGTGTAAACACAAATGTTCTCAAATTACTACACTGGTAATATTTTATTGTTCATGCCTCGTCTAGCATTGTGACAGAACAAACGAATTGAAGATCCAAACACGGTGTTTAGTGTGACCTTTTTATTTCGATTGTTTCCCACAGTTAGAAACAATCTTCGTAAACAAGCGTATAGATCTTGGTCACCTGGTTTTTTGTGCAAATTGTGTAGTTTTTTGTCGGACAAAACAATACTTAGCAATAATTCTTAGTCTACTCTGACTTGCTTATTTTTAACAATGGAATAAAAACTTATAAAGAAACGCCTTTATTTACCGGTAAGTATACTTTTGCTACTGCAAACTCTAAAGCAAATCCTTACTTTAAATATGTTTATTGTAATATAGCAAAAATACATCAATATACTCAATACATAGCTCTCATACTGAAGGTATTCAAACTGAAATGAAGAGAGGTTGCTAGAGCACACATCGTTTCTAAAGAATATTATTAAATACTAGGTTCCATCTGCGGCGTCACTCGCATGGTACCGGGATAAAAAGCTTATGCATTAATTCAGGTCACAAACTGTCTATATTCTAAGTTTCATTCAAATCCGTTCAGTAGTTTTTGCGTGAAAGAGTTACAAACATCCATCCATTCAATCAATCAAAATCAATAAGTATTTGAATCGTCCCCATAACTCAGTTTTTCTTCTTTTTCTTCATAACAATTCAATAACCCAATAATATGCAGACTTTCCAGAAACTCCAAAAATCGTGGTTACTGTCCAGACAACCTTCAAACAAAATAAACAACAACAACAACAAAAACCCAGTGACGTCTAATAAATAGAAATTTTCCTTCAGCGCCAATCAAAAGACGCTCGAAAAACTTCAGTCTTCAATTTCCTTACGTTCTTACACCAAACTTCTTAATACTTTATTCATATGATAATCCAGTCTACGATAATCTCATCATGAAAGAGAGACAGACCATCGCATTTACATATAAAACGCAATAAGCGAACGTGAATCGACAGCTGATAAATATGTGGTAATGATGAAAACAATAGCAAGGACTTTCTAGTGCCCCTCTCTTCCCCCTCACTCCCCCCTATCCCCCTCACTCCCAGGTACTGTCCACAGAGAAAGCCTTTGACCTCCACCTACAGGGCTTGTTTATAAAACCAACAGATTATCTAGACAGCTTGATCACTCTAATTGTTACAGTTAAGATTATCTACATGAAAACACACAAAATCCTTACCGAGCAAGAAAACTTACGTAATAATTATGTACATTACAAGATAACTTGGATGTTGAGGTATTTTTTTACTCATGAATGCGTTTTTAGTGATAGAATAAAAGTGATTTGCACAAGAAGCACTTGCCTTTTCTTTTCACCACAGGAATAATTTTGTGACTCTAGTTTTGCATCTAGCTGCTCAAATTACAGCTAAATGCTCGTGGCGTAAATTACTTTGGCGTCTAACAGGGTGCCTAGTGCGAGTTTTCTTACCAGCTCGATCGCGATTTGCCAATTTGTATGGAAAGGAGTCAGTGCCACGCGTTTTTCGCTAGATGGCGCTACCTCGATTCTATATAAATTTTCGTAAACGCAAAAAATAAACAAAAAAACTCGCACTAGACTCCCAGATCATCTTGACGGATGTATGGGTGACCGTTTAGTGGCACTTAAATCTAAGCGCTTCCGTACTTCGGACGGACGTAATATTGGTCCCGGCTTTTTAAGACGTCAGCAATATGGGAGGCCTCCGGGCGGCCTAAAAACTCCGGCACCAAAGTCGACCACTAACTAATACGAAAGATTTATGAAATTATTAGCTTTCGCCCATGGTTTCACTCACATTTTACCTGGGTAAAAATCCTGTGTTAATCCAGGTCACAAATTTTGTGTATTCCAAGATTCAGCCTAGTATTTGTCAACCGTTACGGAGTTGAGTGAGAACATACTCAAACACACACACACACATACTTTTGCATTTATATATATTATAATCAAGAATAACCGATTTATTGGTAATAAATTTTAAATCATATAATGTAATTATAACAACAGTAAACCAACAACCTTTACAATAATTGCAGTTAGTTGATTTATGGATTGAACTAGTTGATTCCCTTTAGCTAGTCCTGTTGTGGCAGGCTTGCATGTCGATACTTCACCGCGCGGTGCTTTGAATATATAAATTGTTCTATTTTTGTACTGGAATTTTACTGGACGCTCAATATAAGTAAAAAAAAGTTTAGAATATTTAACAGCTTTTTAAACTTAGTTTTGATTTTAGACCATGTCATGCAAGCTCAATTATTTAAAAATCTATGGTAAAATAAAATATTGGACAGCAAAAATTAATGCACCCTTATTTTGTTACAACTGTGTATATTTCGTAATATATTAATATAAAGTATATATTTTGTGCAATTCTTAAGTATAAGACAGGAAGTTTTAACTTTGCGTCTCGATAACAATTTCCTGCAATTCTTAATTCAAAATTTAACACTAAATAGTATTTACACAGTTATAGAAAAGAACTAGATTAAGTCTTAAAATTTACTATGTTCTTATCGTCAACTTCTTACGTCTGATCTCTACTTTCCTATGTACATATGTCATTTGCTAGAAAGGGATGCATACTTTATTTCAATGCGATTGCTGCGACTTCGTACCAGGGTATTTCAATGATCGCATAGAATTTTGTTCGAGTGCCCTGATACGATAAACTTTTTGATCTCATTTGAAGTCGCAATGATTTTTTTATGCATCCTTTTCTAACTGATTATATTGGACTTATGAAAGTAGAGATCAGACGTATGAGTTGACGTTCAGAACATAGTGAATTTACTCATCTAGTTCACTTCTATATCTGTGAGTATTTATTTCGTTTCAAATTTTTAATTAGTGGCCAGTAATAATTTCATGCAATTCTAAATTCAAAAAACACTAAATAATATCCATTTCGTTTTAATTTTTGAATCCTTAGTGGCCAGTAACAATTTCCTGCAATTCTAAATTCAAATTGTAACTAAACAGGCGTACGATCCCGTTGTGCGCGGGAGTCAGGTCGGAGTAACGGACGCCGGCTAATGAGAACGATGCCGCTCAGTTATGCAGATGCCAACGTTAAAGGTTGTGAGCTAAACTGAATACTTACAACGGTGAGTTGTTTAGCTAGGTTTGATACGAGTACAACTGTTCTTGGGTTTCGTAACAGAAATTGGATATGGCACTCGCTTGGTGGAATAAGTACGGTAGTTTATGAACATACTAGCTCCCGTCCGCGGTTTTGCTCGCGTGGTACCTAGATAAAAAAAGCATTTTTTTGCTTGCAACCGACCAACCGGCTTTCGTGTTCGACGATGGGGTGTGCTTTCCCAGAATGCCTAAGTGTTAATCCAGGTCACAAACCGATAGATACCTGTTTCAAATCAGTTTAGCCCATACGGAGTTGAGTGGGAACAAACATACACCAACAAAAACACATAATAGTGTGATTAAAAGAAGTACTTCTTCGTAAAAGTATGTATAAATAGAGTGTGATTCATTGTTCTGGAAAAACAATATGATCATGATCACTAACTGACTAAGTAAATAACTAGCCAATAGTTGCCAATAGTTTAGATGCTGACTGTACCTAAGTACTGCAACTCTGTTCTTAGGGGGTTACCCCATAGAATTAAATATTATTTCATTCTTAGTAGGGAAGTCCCATAGTGTACGATACACATTTACCGGCGTGCGTCGGAGAGCATTTTAAAACATTGTTAAAGGAAATTGAAACATCCACAAAGTAGTTCCATATTTGAATGCAATTTACGCAGCTTTGACATCGATCACCGCAGCGCTGAGAGCAGTCAGTCAGCCGACTGAATGCGCTCGAACTCCGCGACCTACTCGCGTACGCGGCCGGCTGCTATCAGATGCGCGCGGCTGCTCGCGGATGCTCACGGCTACTGTTTCGGCTCAACGCGTCCGTCAGTCTCCAGTCAGATTTTAGGCCCCATCGGCTGCCGGCACGTGACCGCGCATCTGCTGCTCCGATGCGGCGCGTCAGGTGTGAATCGTACTTATGTCTTCTTCTCTAAACCAAACCTCACATAAAATGACATTTTATATGAATAAAAAGACATTTTATATGAGGGTTGGTTATATTAATTTTGTATGTGTCTCAGCGTTTTGATAATTTTATCACCAAAGGGGTGAAAAGGGGGATGAATATATTTGACAAAATCCACATTAACGCGCGTGAAGCCGCGGGAGGAAGCTAGTCTAAAATAGGCTGTTGTTATTATTGTTTCGTAATGGCATAGCCGATTCTCATTACCGCTGTATTAAAGCAAATGCTAAGTAAACCCGTAAGTGCTTTACTCCTAGTTATTGTAATTTACTTGACTATTTTGACAGATCGCTAATAGGTAACAAGCAGGACTGAATAGTCAATTAGGCGTAATCATCTATTTTGGCAGTCAAATTGATGATTGTATCAGTTCGCGTAAGGATGCTGTTGTCAGTGTAGTCTGGTGTAATTACAAAGTATGGAAAATTATAGCCATACCGTCTTATTCATAACAGTTCTGTAAACCTCGGGTACTAAATTGGCGTTATAATATCATGATTGTCACCTCTTTTTATTTACATTTAAATGACAGGAAAAGGCTTACTTTATCGAAGAAGACTTATGTACGATTCACACCTGACGCGCGGTCTGATTGCATGTAAGCCTCAGGTACCTAAATTGGCGTTATAATATCATGATTGACACCCCTTTTATTTACATTTAAATGATTGAATGACATTTTATTATGAATAAAATGTCCAAACCAAACCATAATAACAACAGCCTTTAGCAGACTAGCTTCCTCCCGTGGCTTCACGCGCGTTAATGTGAATTTTGTCAAATATATCCCCTTTTCACCCCTTTGGGGATGGAATTATCAAAAACGCTGAGACACATAAAATAAATAATACAAAATCAAAGATCCTAACATCGAAACTGACGGAATTTCATACAAACTTTCATCCCCCTTATCAGCCCCTTAGGTATGGAATTACGAAAAACCCTTCGTTAGTGAATGCCTATACTATAAGTGGTATCTATATGCAAAATTTCAAGTCTCTAGGTCCGGCGGTTTAGGAGTGTGTTTCTCTCGCACCGTTGATGCTGCTGCCCGTCGGTGGCCAGGGATTTAGCTGTGCCTGTTTTAGACTTATACCTCCCGCTGTCAACCGTCTGCCAGAACCCCGTTTGATATTTAGTAGGGTGCACTACGGGCCGGTGAGGTTGGCTTGTTTTCCGAAGATTGCTCCTTACCATAACAGAACAGTACGATACGACGACACTGGTGACTACTCCTGTTAAAATATTTAAGTTATTTATTTATTACTAATATTTTAAGACTGATAGATTTGATTTATTTTAAAATAGATATATATTTATTTTTTGGATGCGGCGAGTTGACGGCAGGGCGCAATGGCGCTCCTCAAGGAAGGCCTAGACTGATGATGATGATGAAAATTAGACTTTTATTTATACTGATTACATAGTATGGTAATAATGCCTTAAAAACTTTATTAGGTTTATTAGCGGTAGTTACCATCGATAAACACTTTTCCGGATATTCTCAAACATTCAAAACGTTTTCAAATTGAATCTGAGCTCCTTTTAAGAAGAACGAATACTAGAAATCAATGGGATTATAAATATAAACAAATAAAAACTCAAACCTCAAAAAACTTCAAAAAAAATTAAAATAAAAAAAAAACTTCAAAACTCAAAAAAAATCCGAGCTCCATCAGAACCTTTTCTGATCCTAGAAATAAATAAGAATAAAAATAAAACCTGTCGGATTCGACGGGTACTTTTCTAACAAAAATACTCCTGCTAATCTTAAAATTATCGAATTGGCAGTTCACTTCTATTGAGCTTTTCAAGCAAAATGGATATAAAGACCGATGGTCTGTCAAAATAGTCATGTAAATCACTGCGCAGAGTTGCATCGGTGGCGCCTCGCGGTCGGCGATGCAACCACGCACATCGGTGTCGCAATGTCGCCTTCACGGCTTGACGACAGCTCGAGTGCCACAAGCATAAGATCGCAGTGGCATTTTTTTTAAACTAAAACTGGAACTGTGTGTTTGACGCGAGGTAGTTTATGGACAACAACATTGTGATAAATCTGCGATTCATTTGGATTTTAAATGCCGAAAGTTATTAAAAGATTTCAAGAGAAACTGTAAACAAAGTACATTCAGTTTCTGGTTTAAAGCACAGTGGCGCACAGACCCGCCAAGATATTACCTACTCGTGGCACTTTACTGCTACCCGCGGGGTGATCGGCTAACTCACTTCACTTCACTTCTTTATTAATTGGCTTCTGGCATAGTTTCCACAATGTCACCAGTATCAAGTATAATGTTCATTGTTGCAAACAGAAATGATTGACACCGATCCTTATTTTACAAACTTTGACATTTCATCCGTCGAAATTCAATGAACATCAATAGACAAACTGTCACAGTTTGTTAAAACAGGATCGGTGTCAAACATTTCTGTTTGCAACAGAGTTAGTCGATCACCCCGCAGAACTCAGCAGATGCACTATGTGTAAGTATCAATTCCTATGTCGTTGTGATTTTTGTATTTATTTGATTTGAATAACTATTTTCCTATCCATAATCCTACTACTGGGTAAAGGTCCACCATAGACTTCCTAACATCTCTATCCTAAACCATCTTCCACCCCACTCTTTTGAAGGCATCGAGCTCGTCCCACCAACGCATCTTCAACTAATCCCGACGCCGCTGCTAACTCTATTCAAGAAAAATGTCAAGACTACGGTGACAGTTTTAATTCAATTTTAAATATAATTAAAAATATATTTTAAAAGTGCGAGCTGATCTCGTAGAAGAAGACGAAGAGTTTTGCGACTAAGCAAAAAATTCAAGTTTATTGTATGGGAGACCCTTTAAATATTTATTTTCACCTCAACCAACTAATATTATTTTCACGACAACCTCTGTGGCGCGATGGGCGAAGGTCCGCTTGTGACGCAGAAGGTTGCGGGTTTGATTCCCGCCGCGGGACAAATGTTTGCATGTTCTGCAGATATTTGTCTCTCGAGTCTGGGTGTTTTCTATGTATGATATGTTTGTATTTACAAAAAAAAGTATATTATGTAATATATCAATCATGTGGTTCCCATAACACAAGCTCTGCTTAGCTTGGGGCTACATGATGCTGTGTGATAGTTCAGCATTATTTATTATATTTATTTATTATTATATTTTTATCTGTTTTTAGTATTTTTTGGTATAGCGGCAACAGAAAAACATCATCAGTGAAAATTTCAAGTATCTAGGTATCAAGGTTCATGAGATCAGCCTGGTGACAGACAGATATACAGACGGACAGAGGAGTCTTAGTAATAGGGTCCCGTTTTTACCCTTTGGGTACCGAACCTTACAAAATATGTTTTTATCGTGTTATTTGTTTCATCTGCCAAGATGTTAGAAGTGGGTAGACCACCTACCCGATGGTTGGACGATGTGGTGAAGGCAGTAGGTGAGTAGTGGATCCGACTGGGAAGATCGTAAGGGTAGCGTGGTAGAGAAGAGGCCATTTACTTAGCAGTGGGTGTTACCAGCTGAATAATTTATTTATCCCAGTTGGTCACTACTCACTTCAGCACTAACTGATCGATGCTGTCTAACCACCGCAGTGATAGTTTTCAACCGCCCGGTTTATTAGTACCAAATACCAATAAATGAAACCGCCCATTTCAATCCATAGTACTCTCAGATCGGTACTGCACCGGCATCCAAAGAATGCTTAGTGACTAATCGGCTGACCATTCGCAACTCAACATTTACGAGTAGTTGTCTTAAACCACTTTAGTACAACGAACTTGCTATAAATCAGAGAGAGACGTGAAAATTGATTTGAGGTGGTCAAAGAATTTGCTTACAAAGTTCAATGTGTATTACTTGTTTACGGGATGGAAAAATATGTAGCGTAAAGTGAATAAGATATGTCTCTGAATCTAGCAGTTTATCTTTGGATAGACCAAAATAAAAACAATTTTATTTTTTACTTGCTAACCATACTAGCAACTTCATTTGCGTGTATACTTGTGTATCACAATCTGATCAATGGTTTTGTAACGCATAGTACTTAATAGGCTAATATTTAACGTTTATATTTTTTTAAATTCCTCTGTAAAAGATAGGATATTATATCTATGATTATGCTATAATGCAATGGCCTGAACATGACAAGCATCATTACCAATCCGTCTCGATGGTCATCACATGGGTGTGATGGATGCTGCTGATGCTATTCTAAAATTATCAAAAGATATTTTCAATGCCAGAACTGCTACTGATAAAGGAGAATGCGGACTGATGTATGGCGCTCGGTACCAAAATTAAAGTGAATGCGTCAAAAAAATCTCCAATAAGTTTTTAGTTGATTCTACTATCAAAATAATTAAAAATGAGGGTTTATTACCATAGTAACACTTTACATCAATGTTTGTTGCCATAGTAACGTGAATATCATTGGTTCTTGCAGTCTGATGGCGGCGTGCGGCGGAAACCAAATCAACAAAATATTTTTTTACTTGATTATGAATTCCGTCGGTGTGTAAAACTAAAGAAAATGTTAATGTCATTTATAAAATATAATAAATTTTATGGCATACGTTTGGTTTTGACGCAATTGGTACGGGTTCTCGGCATTCTCCTTTACGTGACATAATAACAGTAACAAATTATTGTCGACGTCACAATGAAATTAGCAAATAACCCTTCAATACACAACATCTATAATGTATTACTGTATGTAGTTATGTAAAAACTTGAATTATATATCCAAAAATATGCAAGAAAACACGTGACAGAGTCGATCGTGTTAACCCTGAAGAAGTTGGTTCAAATTATTCAAACAGTAAGTAAATAACTAGACGAATGAAAAATTAAACGTTATACAATAGCATACACGTGATCAAAACAATACCCGACACCTATTTCACACCTAGTCAAATAAATTCGCGTCAAGTTTGTTTACTTTGTTTTATTTTATGAAATTACCATTTGGCATTATAATTTTTAACTGACTAAATCTACATTAGTTTATGTAACCATAATGAACTTTTTATTTTATTATTGAACTAATTGACGTTGTTCCGTAATAAGAAAACAGGATTATGATTATGTTCATTTTGATTGAAGTTTTCTGGACGTCCGAATGCATATTTGACACACTGAAAATGATGGAACTAAAATATTATTTTACTATGAACCCCAAAATAGGTACTAGGTAACCATCCGAGCTTTATATAGCGGTGATTGTTGATTGCTTATATGAAACCGTAAAGGAATAATAATCGCTGATGAAATGTATCAGAAGGTTACATAACAAACATTAGACTCGAGTTGAAGTAGAGATGATCCACTTATCCACTCCACAAATTATGCAAGCTTTGCGAAATAGTAGACTTCAAGATCCGCCGTCCAGGGAACATACCTGAACTTATTGCCCTTTTAATAACCTAACTTAACCTGTTTGCCTAAATTTTTTACTTTATCCTAAATGTCCTTACTTTGAGACTTTTAAAGTTTGAAGAAACCTATAAATACAATTTGTATAGTATAGAGTTGTCCATATTTTAAGCCCTTTTTCGTGGAAAAAATCGTTGACTTGAAATGCGCAGAAAAACATGCAAGGCCTTCATTGTCTGACTGACAAGTGACTATTAACGCGTAGCCTAGCCAACATAGGTATCTTAGAAACATGAATTTTAGGTGTATGTTTCATTTATAATATTAGTGTAGGGAGAAAGGAAGGATTACCTGAGCTTGAGCCAATAAAGAAGTGTAGCGAGGAAATAAATTGACGAAATCGTGAGGCTTCAACTAGTACGTCATAACTGTTTCAGCCATACGCTAAGTAGCAAGTAGGATTCCATCTCAGCCTGATGATGTAACCACTTGTTCTAAAGGTGTGTTACCCAAATTAAATCCTGTATGATAGCACTAACCAGTTTTTGTTGCTCAAATACGAGCGTGACATTTTATAACTGTAACAAGGTTGTTTACCGCTCATATTGGGGAATTATTTAACAGTATTGTACTAACATGGTCAGAATGAAGAAGTTTGATGCGTGTCAAAGTGAAGGTCAGTATTGATTCGTGAAAGCTACTGAACTTCATTTCATTCATTCTTCATTTTACTTTCATTTCATACTGAAGTTCATTTTAGGCTGAATACCTAAAGTATTGTTCGTTATTGAGCCTATATAATTAAATTCGATCAATTCCCAACCATATAAGGGGTTCCATCCTCCACCTTTGGAATTCCGACTAACCTCACCTGTCCTTGGTGCATCCTGCTATTTGTATAACAAATAGAGCTCTGGTGATCGGCTGATTGCGGCATAGTGCAGCCTATAATGGCACAGCTGAACCCCTGGCTGCCGATGGGCAGCAGCGTGGGCGGTGCGAGAAGCTGTGCGTACCCTGGGATTCCAAACCTGCATGCCCAGCGTTTGGATTATAGGCATATCCCCCTTCTTAGGGGAAGCCTATGTCCAGCATTGGACTAATATAATTTGGTATTATTGCTGTGTTGTAATTCTGAGCCAATTTTGTATAAATAGGCCAGCAGCGGTAATCAAAGTGTATAATGTGAATAAATCAAGTGTATAATGCATTCACTTTGGCACTTTACATGACAAGATGTGTAACCCTAAAGTCAAATTGTTATGATTTAGTATAATAAATAAGCTAAGTCTTTGGTTTTCCGTTTTTCTTGACAGTGTGAGAGATATAGATGTAAAATTAAATATAAAATATCAACCATCTAGATTTTGTAGGATTTAATTCAATCTGTTTAGTGTTTATAAATCAACTTTCAACCAAAATTATTAGGTTTTCTACGTGGAAATAGGAAATAGTGCGGATCGTACGTAAAAATAAAGGAACTTTCTCCGTTTGTTGTGATGTAGCCACGCGCGGGCGCATTCATAATGACACGCGTTACTGGCTAGAAAGAAGCACTTTGTACATTAACATTGTAGGTAAATATTACTAGTGGCGTACTACTCTGACTATAATAAACTATTTCTATGAACTACTAGTGGCATATCAGCTGTTGCATTTTTAGGACTGAGAATTTTGTTAGAGGCCTCTGGGAGAATCTGTTTCAGTACTGGACTAAGTGTTCACTGCTGGACATAGGCCTCCCCTAATGAGCGCCATTGCGCCCTGTCCTGAGCTCGAATTTTATCTTATTCATAAATTAAACTTTGATTCCAGACACAATAGGTAAACTTGTTTAGATTTCTGGTCTTAACATACAAGAATTAAACATTTAAAAAGTTATGAGAATACAAATTTTATTTTTATGTTATAAGCTTTGGTATTTGAGAAAATTTTACAATCACAATCATTCAAATCATATTTAATTGCGAATAATGTGGTTACTTGATAATTAAAATTAGATCGGCACATTACTATTCCTAGCAAGCAAATCTTTAAATTATAATATAGTTTTTTTATTATCTTTTTAAACACAACCAGCTATAATTAAAACAAACATATAAAAATAAAAATAAAGAATTTTCAATGTAACATAAAATAAATACACAATCTTATTATACATTTACACTCAATATAATCGATTTGTTAAATCCGTCAAAGGTAGTCAAACCTCAGACTCTACACGTGTGCATGACTGTAACAAAGGAAAAAGGAAAAATTTTCAGTCATCAATCTAATTATTCAAATCACTCGTCAACTAGGAAGTTTAAATTCGGTTTGAAAGAGCAGCTGCAAAAGTGTCTCAAGACCATTTATCATCCCGGAACAAAAAGCGAAGAATGCGCTGTGAGTACCAAACCGAGAAGTAACCGTTACGTAAAATCTGTACGTCGTATTGTCGAAATGTCGCAAGAGCAAATCACGTAGGCACTCCTTGTCGGACGCAACCGACAAATCGCTGGGAAAGCACCACGGCTCCGACAATCACACGGGAATCCGAACTATTCGATGCAAAATTACTGTGTAAATGCAAGCCAATTTCATAGATCGGTTTGGTGTTGCTGTGTTGGATTTTAGATCAGAAAGATGTCAAAAAAGATACTTTCCCCCTAACTTATAAACGCTACTTAAATTTAATCATTGCTTAAGGTTATACAATAGAATAGAAAAATCATTTATTTCGACACAAGTGGGCAGGAACACTGAACATAGGTTACATTATAAAACAAAAACACAAATCACAAATGTATATACAACATAGTGCTTAGGTGGTGGCCAAGGTAGATTTGTACACATCTACAAGCCCTGTCACTGTTTGTCAATATCCAACTGTAAGAGATGACAATAGTTTAAGCATCGTTTATCTTTTAACAGATTTTTATATGTAAGGTATAGGCCCCACTTGTCTGACCTGGCGCGGGCATGGCACGGGCGCTTTCCTATTCCATTCAAATTTAATACAAAATTCATGGAAATAAAGCACAATTTAGCTCGGACGACTTCGCGTCATAAGCACGTCCGATCAACGACATACCGTGTGTCCTAAATTGTGCTTTATTTCCATGCATTTTGTATGAAATTTGAATGGAATAAGAAACCGCCAGTGCCTTGTCTGCGTCCGACGAGTTCACATTCATCGGGCACGGACATGGCGCAGACATGGCACAGGCGGTTTCCTATTCCATTCAAATTTCATACAAAATGCATGGAAATAAAGCACAATTTAGGACACACGGTATGTCGTTGATCGGACGTATGACGCGCCATTTCAGCGCCCGCGCCCGATCGCCGCCAGATGGGCGTCAGATGGCCGCCAGTTCGTAGTATGTACTTGCTTGCGACATATGTCCGTTAGTGATGTAAAAATGCGTGACGAATGACGATATCGAATTTAATATTGAATTTTTTGAATTGATTGTAAAATATGCAACGCTTTATGATCATTGTCGTTCCATTATTGTAACTGAAATGTTCAAGATAAATTGTGGCTGGAAATCGGAAAGAGATTAAACTAAACCGGTATTAAATTTTTTTTATGTAATACCCATGGTAATACTAGCTGATCCTTGTGCAAATTCGTTTGCGCGTATTTTCTTCAACTGTATCAGGGCCCGATTTGGTAACCCGATGAAGAGGTTTTCGGCAGGGTTTTTCCAAAAGTTTAGTTAACCCTCTCCGTATGGTTTACACTATTATTTGATAGGTTAAACAATTCAAAACCCTTTTGATTAGGTTATCTGGTCATGAGGGTTATCAATAGTATTGGGTTTTGGTATTATTCCAAAACCCATTCCTTAGGGTTACCCTTTTTATCATTGTAACACGGGTTATAAGTGGGTTATAGGAGATAATGGAGAAAAAAATTTCGGTCAAAAGATTAAAAATAATTGCGGTAATTGTGTTCTAAGCATTAAGGGTGGAAATGCAGACTACTAATTGTTTATTTTACGCAATAATAATTATATTATAATAAAATTGGAATAAATTTTCAATGACAGCTGTCAAACTTAAATCGACCATATCTCGAGAACTACTTATCTTAGACTTGCTTTTACTAGCTCAAATGATAGCTATTGACAAGACCTTAATTTTCGATGACAGCTGTCAAACTTAAATCGACCATATCTCGAGAACTACTCATCTTAGACTTGCCTTTACTAGCTCAAATGATAGCTATTGACAAGACCTTAATTTTCGATGACAGCTGTCAAACTTAAATCGACCATATCTCGAGAACTACTCATCCTAGACTTGCTTTTACTAGCTCAAATTATTGCTATTGACATGAACTTAATTTTCGATGACAGCTGTCAAACTTAAATCGACTATATCTCGAGAACTATTTATCTTAGACTTGCTTTTACTAGCTCAAATGATAGCTATTGACAAGACCTTAATTTTCGATGACAGCTGTCAAACTTAAATCGACCATATCTCGATAACTACTCATCTTAGACTTGCCTTTAGTAGCTCAAATGATAGTTATTGACAAGACCTTAATTTTCAATGACAGCTGTCAAACTTAAATCGACCATATCTCGATAACTACTCATCTTAGACTTGCCTTTAGTAGCTCAAATGATAGCTATTGACAAGACCTTAATTTTCGATGACAGCTGTCAAACTTAAATCGACCATATCTCGAGAACTACTCATCCTTTACTTGCCGTTACTAGCTTACATGATAGCTATTGTTAAGATCTTAATTTTCGATGACAGTTTTTAGTTTGACAGCTGTCATCGAAAATTAAGATTTTATTAGTAGCTCTCATTTGAGCTAGTAACGGCAAGTCTAGGATGAGTACTTCTCGAGATATGGCAAATTCAAGTTTGACATATGTCACTGAAAATAAAGATCTTGTCAATAGCTATCTTTTGAGCAATTAACGGCTAGTCTAGGATGAGTAGTTCCTGAGATATAACCATTTATAGATGAATTTGTAGAATGAGTTTCGAGTGGAGCTTTGAGTTGAGTTTTGAGTTTGAGTTTTAGAGTGACAGTGACAGTGACAATCAAAAATTATTATTCAAAATAGTTTAGAGGTCATATTTTTCTTTTTAACACGTTGACTGCGGGTCTCGGACATAACGCTTTACAAAATACTCATTATGTGTACTGTCGGCTTTGCCTAATAAATACAATAAAAATAAAAAATAACGCTACGCAGAGTACTCTGCGATGATGCCCTATGAAAACTGACTGAAACACATTTTTTTCTTTTTAACATGTTGGCTGCGGGCCTCAGTCATGACATAACTGATGACTTATGAAAACTGAAACATCATTTTTTTTCTTTTTAATTTGTTGACTGCGGGTCTCGTATATGATAAGGATAACGCATACTCTGCGATGATGACCAATAAAAACTGACTGAAACACAGCACTTTCCTTATGTTTTCAAAACTTTTCTTTAATGCAGTGAAGCTCTTCCTTCAACCAAATAAAGCGATCCGAACTTATACCTAATGATTGACGACATAAATCAAGAGTCAAAATCTAAATTCCCCCACCCAGTGTCAGGCGTAATGATAACCATTGTGTAACATTCAAAAAAACCTATCAAGAGGTAACTCCATTCATTCGTTTAACCTCATAAGAGGGTAACCCTATCGACTGAAAACCAAAAGGAACGGGTTACACTTTCGCTTGTGTTAGGAGGAGAATACCCAAACGAAAGGGTAATCCCGTCAACTGTATAACCCAATGAAGGGGTTTCACTTTCGAAGCAACTAACTCGAAATCGGGGTTGTACGGGCCCTGATCTGTATATTTATTAATTGTATGCACGAGAGCAAGAGCATCTTCGTCTTCTGAGGATGACATGCTGACACATCGATACCGGACAACAGACTGCACTACACTTGTGCCTCTGTCACGTCATTTCTGCGTCTTGTCCGAGCCATGTCCGCGCCATGCCCGTGCCATGTCCTCGCCACGTCCGTGCCACGTCCGCGCCATGTCCGCGCCATGTCCTTGCCCGATATGTGTGACCTGGGCCTTAAGGCCTTACATATAAAAATGGAAGAACCAGACTTCAATAGCGATGATGAGAAAACATGAGAAGACGTCGCCATTGGCTGCTACGACCAAAAATATTGAGTGTATTCAAATTTTTGATAATGTTTGTATTCAAGTCTGCTGCCATCATTATTTTTATTATTTGCTAACTGTGCAAATATGACCCAAATTTAACCCGCTTCTTTTACGTCTCTGCCAGCCACCCGTCCATTGAGCTATAAAGATCGCGTCGTAGGATTCAATCAACAAAAACTATTTGCCAGTTAATTTTGTGATCCCAACAAGAAATGAAATAACATAAACTTAAGCAGCCAACGCAAAAGGTATATACCATACAAGCACAAAAAGTTTCGCTTATTGTTAAATCTCGACAAACAAGTTTTGAGATTACTTTCTAGACAAATTTAGTGTCACATGGCCAACTAAAATCGGAGTCACATCGAACAATGAATGTCGCAGAAAAGAAATTAATTTAGGTATTGGTGTCGGCCGTCGAACCCGCGATTGTGAAACTGAGTGATTGCAAGTACGTTTGTGTAATACAAGCACAATGCTCTACCAAATCGGCTGGCCCTCGAAAATGTTCATATGTCGAAACCTGCCTCCAATACGCTCATGAGAATCCTTAGCTGAGAAGCTTATTTCATAACGATTGAAAAGCTATTGTTCTGATGGAACAACATTAAATGCAACAGAGTACCTATAGTACCTGTGATAAAAATAAGCGTAGGGTATTCTCTACTAATAGTTTCTACCAGCAGCCTTTCGCGGATCGTAATTTTACCTGGCTGGAGGGCGTCCTACTCTACGTTTGCCAAGCCACGGTCTTCACTCAAAAACTGGTTTACCCCAACGGTCATTGGTTCTTCGGCAGATATGGTCAGCCCACTGCCACTTCAGCTTGCTAATTCGACGACGCAATGGCACTCATTATGGGAGGCATATATCCAGCAGTGGGCTGTGATAGGCTGATGACGATGATGATGATAATGATGATCATGATATATATATCGCACAGGTAGAACACTATTTTCGTTTCTGGTAGTCGAAGCTCGGTGATTTAGTTCTATAAAGTATGCCTACGTTAATAATCTCATAAAAGTCTTCGATGGTTTCTTCATGGTTATCCTGCATTAGGTCATTGACCGGGTCAGAGGATAGTTGCATAGTGATCCACGATGTAAAGCAAGTGGGTGAAAAATTTGATGTAATATTAAGAGGTAAATCTTTGACGGCGGCATCCAGAAAAAGTGTAGACCTCCGAATAGATTAATGAGATTCTTAAAAATGCGCTCATGACAAATGATGATGAAGAAGAGTAAATTAAGTACAAGAAATCATTTCGAAAAAAAATCTTCTTGCATAAACTGAGGACCATTGAACAGGTCCAACGAAAGCAAAATATTCCCAAGCAAAATGAAACCAACTGACGACAATGACAGAAATCGCAGCGGCACACGAACAGTCAGTAATTGGAAGATGAGATCTCGTGTGGAACGTGGCTCGAGGCGGTATGAATGAAAGCCACTCACCGGCAACGTACTATACCCAATCGGTGGCATACATCCACTAAATAAGCACTGAGCTTACCCACTTACCCCGCAACCATTACGCGCTTTGACCGCTTATTTGCAGGCTAGTTAAACAAAAACGCGCAATGGTCAGATCACCGTCGTTATAAGTTATTCGGTGGTGTGTTTTGCTCGTGGGCCTATAAGGATATCGACATCCGCCGAACGAGTTTTTCCAGTCCGTATCATCGCAATATCACGGTTATTATTAAAGCGCGTTGCGGTCGCGACAGGTAAGTAAGGTATTTATCACAGGTAATATTTACCTAGCAAGGCGTTATCTTGTCGCTTGCCACACACATTCGGGGGAGATTCGACGCTTATCGTAATCGGTTGTCGCTGGTTTTATAGGCGTTTTGTATGGTAAATTATTTTGTTTTTGATTATCTAAGTAGGTTAATAAAATAATGGCAGTAGCATTTTCAAAATAACTTTGTTTTGTTTGGCCACAGACTTTAGAGTATGCTCACTTTTTATAAAGTGAGCAATTGAAAAGATTATTCCTTCAATTTAAGAAGTAAAATAAGGTTACTTCTTCAAGCTTTAGAAGCTCTGCTTCTGTACTACAGGAAAAACATTATTACCCTTTATGGCATTATCACTACGCTTGGCATGCGCTGCACAAAGTTGGAGATTGATCTCAGTATCATGTTGTGTAATAGATAGAAGCTAGCTATACCCTTAAAAATACCTCATTTCATAGTGTTACTAAATTTACGGGCAAAAATAGAGGTGCATTATATTATTTGCTTTGATAACTAAATAGCGTCCAAGAAAACAGAAACGTCGGCGCCCAGCAGCAAGAGGGGCGGACAATATTGCATCCATCAAGAGGCGTAACTGGATGGACAAGCTTTGAACCGTAGAGATTGGCATAATTATACAATATACCCAGCAAAGAGTTAAATCAGGCTGTGGATGATGATGATGTTGATATTCTTTGCTGGCGTTACATTAAACATACATAAAACCAACATAAGTTTCAAAAAGTGAGCATAAATCAAATAAATTTTAATGTTTGCACTCAAGACTGCATAATTATAACACTTTATTAACAAGTCCAAGAGAAATTATGCAAGCAAAATTATTGCCGGATTCACATTCGGCGAAAATAATGATCTAGAAAGTTCGTTGCTGTATACTTGTATATTTAATTGTGTTTTGACTAATGATGGGACGGTGTTACTATTTCGGAGTAAAAATCGGAGTTGCAATATTACAAACGAAGTAAAGTACATAATAATGAATCCCCTGGCCAGTGAGAGGCATCAGCGTCGGGAGTGCGAAACCCCTACGATCCTCAATCGGCACACCCCACGTGGGGATTATGGCATATCCCCTTCCTTATAGGGTAAGCCTTTGTCTAGATGTGGACTACATAGACTGGGGTGGTTGTACAGAATAATTATTTTCTTGATATAATAAAAATTATAATAAACATAGTTGATATAATTTATATATATAAATTAAAATTATAATGAAACTGGATTACAGATGCCTTATAACCATTAAATGCGGAGTCAGTGTATTGTTGAAAATATTTCGAATTTTACAATAGACCGAAATTAAAATTCTGTACAAAAGGCTTTCGAAATTTTAAGTTTATTCACATTATTAATTTTGATCAAGCAACCCGTTTGACTGTGTTGAAAGCAACTTTGCTTACAGAAAATAAAATCTAAGCAACACTATCGATAATCTCATTCGAAGTAAAAGTCGATAGCCGTCCCATCCCTACTCTCCACTTATGGTACTCGGTCCGTGGGCAGTGAAATTTGGTAACACAAATATCAAGTCGCAACCAGTACAATTGGAATGGTTTGAAAGATGGTGACCAATTCGTCACGGTGTGTGTAAAACTGCTTACGCGCTTGCGAGATCAAATTGAAATTGAGGTTATGTGATCATTGTTATTCACGGAAGTAGATTTTGTTTTGGTTCAGTGTACTTCACACTTCACACTAATAATATATATATGAAAGTTTGTTTGTGTGTGTATGTTTGTTCCCACTCAAGTCTGTGTTAAACTGATTTGGATTAAACTTGGAATAAACATAGTTTTTGATCTGAATGAACCCACCCACCTGTTGTTAAAAGAACTGAGTTAACCATTACCTATCAGAAAGCTTCATCGTAATTGCATCGCATATCATGCTTTTCCGGAACCACCACGGCTGTTCTACGATGCAACGCCCTACGTCCATCAACTTGAGGCATGAAGGTGATAAGCCTCTTGTGCCTGTTTTTCAATTTCATCGACACCCATATCCTTCAAACCAAAACACAGTTTCTTCACGGCAGAAATAGGCATGAGATAGATGCTAGATTTTTCTATGTTCTAGATAATATACAGCGTTATTTATTTGGATTCAGATTCATTTATTCACCGTTTAGTTATACACATATTATAACATAGGCATGTCGAATTGATACATTCAATCATTCAATTTAGAAACATTATCAATATTGTTATAGACAAAGAAGGTTATCGTACCTAACTTTAAATAATTACTTAACATTTCATCTACTTGAATGCAGATCAGAAAATGAACAACTTAAATATTCAGTGACATTAAATGGATGATTTTCAAATATATTTTTTTATTTATTATTATTTTTATTTATTAATTATTTAAAGCGTATGTATTGGTGACACCTCTTATATACTGCTAAATTCCACCATGTATATTATTTCAGGTCTAGAACTACACATGTGCAAAACAGCTCAATATGTTCAGTATTTATGGCTTAGGAGACACATACATGTTCACATTTCAAGAAAATCGATAATGTTTTTTATTTTTAAACCTAAACATCACTACTATCATCTTCTTCTTCTTCTTTTGGTGGCTCTCCACTACTGGAGGTTAGCCGTCAGCTCTGCGAATTTTTCTCTGTCTTGAGCCAAGCGAAAGAGATGTTCAACGCTGGCTATCCTCGTCCACTCCCGGATGTTACGCAACCACGACTTTTTCCTTCTTCCAACGCGTCGTTTACCCCTTACTTTGCCCATCATAATGAGTTGGAGCAGTTGGTATCTTTCATTTCTTAATACATGACCAAGATACGCTACTTTTCTGCGCTTGATGGTCTGCAACAATTCCCGAGTTTTTCCGACACGTTGGAGAACCTTCACATTCGTAACTTTTTGCGTCCAGCTAATGCGTAACATCCTACGGTAGCACCACATCTCAAATGCTTCGAGGCGCTTTTGGGTTTCTACTTTTAAGGTCCAGGCCTCGCTACCGTATAACAGTGCCGGCCAGACATAACAATGGAGCATCCTCACTCTGAGCTTCGTACATAGTTTACGGCTGCACAAAACTTTCTCCATTTTCTTGAATGTTGCTCGGGCAATTTCGATCCGGGTGCGAATTTCTTGATAGCTGTCCCATTCTTCATTCACCCAAGCACCGAGATATTTGTATTGCCGAACTCGCTCTAGATCTAGACCTGCAACTTTAATTTTAAGATTCTGGTCCTTGTCGCCGGAAGCAACCAACAATTTTGTCTTAGACACATTCATATTCAATCCTGCTCTAAAACTGCATTCGTGCACTCTATTCAAAATGAGTTGCAGTTCCTCTTCTGTTGAGGCTATGAGCACGGTGTCATCAGCATATCTCAAATTATTAATAATTTTGCCGTTGATTGTGACACCGACTTCCAGATCTTCCAGAGCTTCTGATATTATCGCTTCTGAGTACAGGTTGAAGAGAAGAGGTGACAAAATGCATCCCTGTCGAACTCCCCGGCAAATGTCAACTCGGTCAGTTTCCGAAAGTCCCACTCTTATAGTCGCTGTTTGGTTCCAGTACAGATTTTTTATGATTCTGAGATCTTTGCCATCCAAGCCAATATTAATCAAATGCTTAATTAAAATCTCGTGTTTAACACGGTCGAAAGCTTTCTCGTAATCAATAAAGCACAAAATTACGTCTGTTTGCATATCTTTGCACTTCTGCACGAGAACATTTAAGCCAAAGAGTGCTTCTCGAGTTCCCATGCCGGAACGGAAACCAAACTGGCTCTCCCCGAGCTGTTCGTCACACTTCGGTCGTATTCTATTGTGAATAATAGATAAAAATAGTTTTAGCACGTGACTCATCAGACTAATAGTACGGTATTCAGAGCACTTTTTTGCTTTTGCCTTCTTAGGAAGTGTCACAAAGGTTGATGTCAACCAATCCTCAGGCAGAGTCCCTGAGTTGTATATTTGGTTAAATAAAAGAGTTAAGGCGTCTATATATTCGTCTTCTAGGAGCTTGAGCACTTCTACGGGTATATTGTCTGGGCCTAATGCTTTACCCACTTTAGCAGTTCTTAGTGCTTGTTTGACCTCAGATTTTATAATGGGCGGGCCCGTATCATCGAAGTCTATATTCACAGAGCTTCTCGTGGTATCTTCAAACATATTAACAATGTACTCTCTCCAAGTTTTCATCTTGCTTTCTAAGTCAAGAATAAGCCGCCCCTGGTCGTCACACAATACGTTTGAACTGGACTTATTTCGGAGACCGGCTAGATCTTTGATCTCTTTATGTAGATTGAAACTGTCATGCTTGCGGAGTAATTCCTCAATTCGGTTGCATTTTTCCTCATAAAAAGAGTCACGAGCCGTTCTTACTTTTTTAGTTATGAGCTTGTCCAATTCTTTGTATTTTGCTTGATTATTTTTATGTGTTCTGCGTTCATTCATTAGCTGTAGGATCTCGGAGGTCATCCAATGCTGCTTCTTTATTTGACAGTGTGGCTTAAGCAAATTCTGACAGATGTTGTGGACAGTGTTATTAAGTGCAGACCATGTTTCTACGGATGTTGACGGGTTGGCTAATTGACTATCTGCCCATTCGTTTATGGCATTTGAGACCTTCGATCTAATAGTCGGTTCTTGTAACATTTTTACATCTATTCTGTTGTTAAATTTGACTCTAGGAATGCGTTTAAATTTGCAATACAATGTTGCAACTACTGGGTTATGATCGGATTTGATGTCTGCTCCAGGATATGTTAAAACTTTTTTAATAGAATTCCGAAAGCGTGAGTTCACCAAAATGAAATCTATTTGATTGCGAACCAAATGATTTGATGTATGTTGAGGTGATGTCCAGGTATACAAGCGTCGCGGGGGTAGTTTGAATAAAGTATTTGTTATGACGAGATCCTTTTCCTGACAAAATTCTATAAGGGCGTCGCCTCTTTCATTCCTTCTCTTTCAACCCAATCCATGATTACCTGTGACACCCGGAACTGCTATTGAGCCCACTTTAGCATTCATGTCACCCATTATGATGTTCACATCATGTTTTTTTGTGTATTGAAGGAGTGTTTCAATTTGACCATAAAATTCCTCTATTTCAACCAATGGTTTATCTGCCGTAGGAGCATAAACAAGAATGATGTTTAAATTTGATGGTTTTGCTGTTAATTGGACAAGCATAGCGCGATTTGACAAGGGTATAAAGTTAGTCACTGCTTTGGAGGTTTCCTTACTCATGAGTACTCCTACCCCATGATGATCGGATGACTGATCGTTGCCAGAGTAATAAAGAATTTTCCCCTCCACCGTTTCATATTTGTCTTGTCCAGACCATTTTGTCTCACTAAGCCCTAAAATATCTAGTTGAAGGCGATCCATCTCCATTATGATGTTAGAAAGTTTTTCAGGCTTCTTCATTCCTCTGACATTCCATGTTGCAATCCTTATTTTTTTTATCTGTATCCCTCCGCAGATTGTTCGCACCCCTGTCCCAGTAAAGGGACGCCGGAGACTCGGGGCCATTCTTTGTGTTGTACTATTCATTTTGAGCTGAATTACTAGGGATTTAATTATGATGGTGGTATCCCGTTGCCTTCCATCATCGCAGTGTTGTGATCGTCGTGCCGTAGTGGCTGCGCTCACAAGTGTCTGGAGTAAGCCCTTTAAACTATTCTAGTTTTGTCCTTACACCAGTACTGAAATTGCTGCTTCCCAACTCCAGGTCACAATAACTACGCCCTTATGATGAGGCTTGCCTCCTCCGCTGGTCCTGCCGATTTTGTTGCCTGAACATTTTCGCCGTTTCCACCGTTGAGGACTTCACCCGTAACCCTGGGAAAGGGGTTTGCGTTATACCCCGCAAAACTGGGTCCCTGAGCGAACTTAGCCACCTCGCACTCCGATCTACTGAAGTGGAAGTGTTGCCCACCCCCGCGACGTGGACGCGCCGAACAGGAATTACCGCAGTGAAACATAAAGAAGGTGACTCTATGTTCCCTGTAGCCGGGTTAATGGCCTCGTATAATGCCCGGGACCAAAGGCTAGGGGGAAAACTATCATCTAATAGATATCAAGTAGGATCGTAGCCGCGTAGCGTATCCGTAGGGCAGTGACGTCATCATGACGCGCCCGCCTACGTCGTGCCTACGATTGCTACGATGCGTAGGCATTCACCCCACGGATCTTTAAATAATAGAAGGGATACTTATACTGGTTTGAGTCGTAAATTTAAGTATTTTTCATTAAGGATATTGAGTATTATGAGCATGAATAATTAAACTCCTGAACGATTTTTACAATAACGCATTAATATAGTCTTTACGAGTATATACTGATTTTATATTTTAGGTATATACCTAAAATATAAAATCAGTAAAATTTATTATATTAAAAAGCATATCCAAGTTTGAGTACATATTTAATTTATTTACAATCACGCTAATGGAAATTAAATCGTGAAGTGAGAATATTTGTTTTTTATGTCTTCACGCTTCAACTTCTCAGCCGATCATCATGAAATTTTGTATTAAGTATACACGTTGTTAGGGGTACAGAAAAAGGCAAGGGGTGCTTTTCATTCAGAATTTTTTTACCAAGTGACAAAAAATAACTTTAACGTGAGCAAAGCCGCGAGCGAAAGCTATTAAGCATATGAATATCTTGCTTTAATCGTTCCAACCGACTTGTTGATTTAAAGAGCTCTAAACAAAATCAGTTATTTCAATATTAAAATGTTTGAATATTTAAAACAAGCACAAACGGTACCAAATTGACAGCTTCGATAAAGCATAAATTGTTTTTACCGAGAGCATTTTTATTTATGGCCACAAAAAGCAATAAAGTAGCAAGTGTGCGCTTTATTAACCTCTGTATGCCACACGTAGTGTTGCAAGGAGTAACATATATCGAAAGTATCACAAAAGCCGGAGCAGTCCGCGGCTGAGAAACAAAATAAATATGCCTTCTTTTTTTATTTATTATGAGCCAGCCCTTGACCTGCTAAATTGCAAAGGCAAGAATGAGGTCTACGATGAGGCGAGCTATCCATAGAGGAGCTGGGCGGGCCGTTTGGATTTTTGTATTTGAATAATCTGTTTTGTCTTTGTGTAAATTTTGTTACCACTTCCATATTATATAAATTATATTGTATTTAATAGGTATTTATTATTTATGTGTGACCGACAATGACCGTGATTTCACAGAAGGCCCTGTCTGAAAACAAGCGCTGCATTGGCACGTGGTATATATTTACGTGTCAATGCGGCATAAAGCTGAGACAGGGACCTGTTTTTACCTTATGTAATTTAATAGCATAGGTATTTATTATATAATGTATAGACGTTAGTATTATAAGTATATATCGTGTTTTTCTTTTGTGTACTAGGTGTTGGGTAAAAATAAATGTATTTTCTTTCTTTCTTTCTACCCAGAACATATATATACTAACTTACTCCATCGACTCAGGGACCGAAGTGAGTCTTTGCCTCCGATACGAGAATTCTCTACTTTCCCCTCCAAGTTTCCGGCTCCAAGTTCGCGTAGGTCAGCTTCCACCCTGTTGAACCACCGATACTTAGGAAGACCCGGTCTGCGCCCGAGTGATCGACCCAAATATGCTCTATTCACGCTTCGATAAAGTATTAATATAGAAGATATATATACCTATATTATAATAACATTTTCGCCTTTATTATTGCCACCCAGGGTAGCCACTAGCATATACGAAGAAGAAATAAAGAAGAAAAAAAAGAAGGAAGACCTTTTTAATAACAACTTAGTAAAATAAGATAGCATTCATGCAAAAATGACAATTATTGCATCTTATTTATGATAAATAACCTTTAATTTTAAGCATCAAATATAAAACACATCTATTTTAATTTATTTATATTAAAAATTAATCTTAAAAACCTCACACTACTTTCATAATATCATAATATCATAAATGATACAGTCGTTCGACGAAGGCGTCTAGACACGGCCATCGTGCGGGGTGTGTTCAAAATGTATGCAACTCGGGACATAACTTTCAGGGCTAGCACGGTTCGTTTTTTTTCTTCTAGGCGCCGCACTGTTTGTGCATTTGCCATTTTATGTTTTTTTTCTTGGCGTCGCGCGGTTTGTGCATTTGCCTTTTTATATATTTTGGAATAATTGTTATTTTTTTATAAACATAATAAATTGTATTGAAAATGGTGCATACGACGACGTGTGCTATGAGTAATATTGTAAATCGCGCCAACAAATATTCTTTGCTTGTTACAGCCCTTGCTTTCCTTCACCGTCGCGTCACTTGTCGGCATTTACCGCGAGATCAAACGCGTTGGACTACTGTATGATCTTTATACTGTGCCTTAATTATAAATGCGAATGTTTGTGTATATTTATTTCCACTTAACTCCATAACGGCATAACGTATTTGGATAAAACTTGAATTATACATAGTTTATGACTTGAAAACAGCATATTTTTTATCCCAGTATCAGGCGAGCGGAGCCGAGGCGGAATAAAACAAAATAATCTTTCAGCCGGACAATGTGTTCATAAAACAGGTGTGTGCCAACCCTAAACCTCGGATCGCATTCCGGTCCCAGAACCTGTCCTTGTATAACCCGGATGGATGGATGGAGTGGCAGCAGTGGTAGTATGCTTGATTTAGCACAGATTCTATTGATTAGAAACTGATTGCTGGATAAATATTGGTTTTAAATAATTTAATTCTTATAAAAGGGTGTGATTCTTTAATTCAATTTATTTTCAGTTTTTGTTTTGAAAACTGTTATTTAAATTTTGCCGAATTGTATAGAATATAAAGGTTATATGTAATTAGTATTAAGCCAAATATAAATTTAATATTTACATTGTTAGTCATAACTAGGATTAAATTATATATAACAGATATTCATTGAAAATAGAATATAATCTTTATTATTAATTAATTAGTAATAACAGATAATCTTTATTAAATTAATAATTTAAAGCTGAATTTTGTAAAAGATAAACAAATTAAGGAAATATTAATGTCATATAAGTGTTTATTATTCTTCTAACTTTTCTTTTCTTCATGTTGTGCTGTCTGATTTCCTGTGTGATGAATTTTATTTTGTGGAAGACTTAATCGTCTCATCTTGTCTATTGTATTTAAGTAAGTGGTCGTTGTAACTACAAACGTTTCTTTTTTTTTTTATGAATCAGGGACAATAAACTCAAAATGAATATAATGTTGTTGCAATTTAATAGCAACAGGGTATACTATATTAAAAAAAAAAAAAAAAAAAAAACCCGGATGGATTGAAGAGCGCTGAATCTTCGGTAGATTGTTTAGGGAGAGTAACAATTGAATTTCGTCGAGTTTTTATGTATCTGAGTAAAATCGCAGTACTGTGGGCGCGATCTATGTAATGCCTACACGCTCCGTCGGTACGCTTTCGAGATGATTGTCAATGATGTGAAAAGATAGATGAGACATGGTATGATGAAATATGACTGCCAATGTTGGTTCCTTAAAAGACCCTCCATTTGTCGAAAGCACTTAATAACTGCACTGAACATGGGTAATCCTAGTTTGGGGGCTATCGATGTTAAATAACACCAATAAGTACTGCATTGATTGCAGAAAGTTAAAAAACTCTCATTTTATGTAATTAAATAATAAGAACTTATTTAAACTCCGGCGCAGTGTGTGGAGGCCCGCCTGAGATGCAAAATATTTTGAGTTTGGTTCCCGCAAGATAGTTTTAAGCATGATCAGCAAATATTTCTCAGGGCTCTGGGTGTTTTTTTTAATAATTGGATAAATTACCTACCTAGTATACAAGTAGTACTTATATTAGTCACATGGAAAATACACAAGCATTGCATAATTAAGTGCTAGATGATGCAATGGAAAATTTAAAAACATATTATTCAATTTGGAATGTATCGATATAACCTAAAATTAAAACCTTTGAATCATTTTCAAATTACCATTTTTTTAAATAATGTGTAGGTACTTTTCTTATTCTTATCATTATTGACAACAGGTTCTTCAACGCGGAGGTCAAAAGTCCTATTTTGTCATGTTAGCCAGACAGAAACAATAAGTATGCAAAACTGATAAAGATGTGTGTCACCTCTATTCGATTTCTCTTAGCTACAATTTGATGTCGACTAACGATTTACAGTCTATACTACGCTTCCAACTGACAGGACAATGAGCTTTATTGCCTTGTAATAGTGCTTATGTTTGTTTTTGATACTACTGTGGTATTGTACTTTAGTCATTTAGCTATTATGTCTAGTAGCGTTGTGTAAGGCATTCACCTAGATTAAAAAGTTTAGAGATTTGAAATAACATATAAACACAATAAGTTTTGAATTACCCTACCTTTTAATATATGATAGAAAATTTTCTATCATATATTAAAAATTTTAAAGGCGTATTCAAATGCTATTATGCTATAGAACTATTAGATATTTAATTTATAAATAAATAAATAAATATAAATAATGCTGGACTATCACACAGCATCATATAGCCCCAAACTAAGCAGAGCTTGTGTTATGGGAACCACATGATTGATATATTACATATATACATTTTTTTTTGTAAATACATACATATTATACATAGAAAACACCCAGACCCGAGACAAATATCTACAGAACATGCAAACATTTGTCCCGCGGCGGGAATCAAACCCGCAACCTTCTGCGTCCCAGGCGGACCTTCGCCCACTCCGCCACAGAGGTCGTCAATTATTAATTTATTAATTAAGAAAACAACAAAACATCATAACAGGTTTTTTTTTAATATCAGTCTCCTGTCATTTAGAAGGCCTTTGGGTGCCTCAAAAACAGCAGCAAAAAAGTATTTGAAATGTACAAAGTTTTATAAGGATGTTAGGGGTTTCAACGGGGCTCTGGCGGCAGGCTGAATATAGCATTGCGCAGCCTAACAATGGCACAACTAAATCTTGTAGCCTCCGACGGCAGTAGCGTAGGTTGTGCAAGATGCTGTGCCCTGCGATCACCAACCCGCATTATTCCCACGGATTATGGACATATTTCCCCAGGAAGTCTTTGTCCAGCGGTGCACTAAGAGTCAAATAACCATAATCTTTCAATATAAGAAAAAACCAACGCCGAAAAAGAGTTGCAAATGATTTGCAAAAATATTTATAAATGCGCTTCTTTATGCAGTTAAAAAGATCTAAACAATGAAACTAGTCATAAATTAAACATTGCAATTAAATTAAACAAAACATAAAAGCCATTTATCTTTCATCGTGCTAATGTTAACGCGATAAGCGGTACGATAGGACTCGTAACATAAATGTTTTTTTCTATTTGAATATTATTTGCATTTATTATTTATTATGATATAATACAAAGACAATATCCATGATTTCGATTTTGCTTTTTCTTCTTACTAAGCGTATACGATCCTGTCATAATATTTAGGCTTATGGCCTCCCCCCACATAGGTTAAAGACTGAAAATCTGAGACTATAAGGTAACTTGTTTTTTTTTTAACCTAAAACCTCATCATCATCATCATCCACAGCCAGACTTTATCCACTGCTGGATATAGGCCTCTCGAAGTTTGTGCCATCCTCCACGGTCTTGTGCTAGTCGCATCCACGATCGCTCGGTGAAACTAAAACTTGAGCTACTTCATTTCTGGTAAGTAGAACCAAAGCAGCTTGACTTCTTCAAAGTTCCCATAACTAAACTTAGTGAAGGTCTATGTCTATTGACTTTATATTGATAGAAAACTCTTTATTGTAGACCAAAATAAAATACTAATATTTAATGACCTGACTAATCTATAAATTTAATTTGAGGTTGTACAATGTGTGACCTTATCGTTTCCTTCCTTCCTTTCTTCCTCATATGAGACAGTGGAGGCCTCTAGCATGGCCTTATCGCTAAAAGCGATCTCTGCCAGGCAACCTTTGACAGACGGAAAAATCTTCTAAGCGCGTTTATTCATAAAATTGTTTTATTTTAGCTTAATTTTTATGCAACTAATATTATAAAGGTGAAATGTGTATCATGTGAAATGTTTGTCTTTCCTTCACGCCAAAACTACTCAACGGATTGGGCATGCATTTTGTATCTACTTCATATACACAGTTCTAGACCTGGCCTACATATTTTAAGCTATTTTTTTATCTGAGTACCAAGCTACAGGTGGAAGCTAGAGTTTTAAAAACCAAAATAACGAAAATATACTAGCTATATTATGATGCCAAAAATTATTAAGCTGTATTAAATAACAAGCTTTTTTACGGAAAAAATATCAACAAGCACTATTTATGTTTCAGCTCCTCAAGCTATTCCTATTGTTGCGATATTTAAGCTGTTAGATTTATGGCTAATAAAAAACGTAATGAGTGCGCTTCAGCGCCAACTGGTGAGAATTAATACAGTTGGGGGCGGAACATACATAAAATTAGCATAAAACATTTCTACAAGTATATAAATTGTAATCGGATTTAAGTTTCTATTTACAGTATAAATGATGGATGACTCTATTGATAGCTAAAGTATTGGTTGCGGTTGATTTAAATGACACGTGAATATATTTGCAAGTTTAATAGTTGAACGAGTTTTTCCAGTTTCCGCTAAACGTAGACGTTTTAGCCGATTTAGCTAATAGGAAGGAGTGCACTTTTCAAGAGTCAAGAAGTCACGACTTGTTGTGAAATAGAAGTGGTAGAGTATATATTATGTAAATAAATAACGACAAGTTTGAGTCGGACTCGTATATGAAAAGATCCATACCATTGTACAAGTTAAAACAATGTAAAATTCTTTATTGCACAAGATAAAATAAAAGTACACAGGCAAATTTAATGCTAAATAGCATTATCTTCCAGATAACCTTTGTGTAGTGTGGAGATAGATTGGAAATTTTAAATAAAAAATAACAAATTAATTTAAATAATTTGGAAAATTTGCAGCACTACTGCAAATTTTATTGATAAAATTGAAGTAAATTATAACATATAAACAACTAATAACAATAAATGAGATACAGAAAAACGAAAAAAAAGAAACCTAAACCATAGGTACTAAAGATAAAAATAAGCTTATATACAAAAACTAAAATATCATAAACACACTTATATTACTTAAGTAATTTATGTGTGTACCTAGAAGCTCAATTTTTAATTGACTTTATTGTAGAGAGATAACATAATAATAATAATAATAAAAAGTCTTTATTGATAACACAGGAACCGATACAATCAGTTTTTAAAAATAATTTTAAAACTATGCACTTGCGTTTCAAAAGGTGGTCTTATCGTATTGCACGATTTCTTCCTAAAATGACTAGACTACCTAAAATGACTATAAAGTTTGGTTTTGAAGATTACTAAGGAGACAGGGCTAGAAATATCTGCTGGTAAGAGTTCCACAGACGTATAGCAGACACTGTAAATAAGTCCGTGTAGAAGGAGATCTTGTGTTTAATAACAGCCTGCGCACTTTGGACGACAAACGTCAGCGATTAGACGCTACAACAAGCTGCGGAGGACAATTTTCATACATTTTGTTCAAAGCTCCGCACATACGGCGAAAATCGCGACAGCAAGATATGACAGACGCTCGCGACTAAGCGCAACGAAAAGCGTCGCGTTTTCGAGGTCTGTAATACTTTTTATTATTTGTTTTTCTAGCTGCAATAGAAACACACTGAAAATTTTAAGTATCTAGCTAGTACTCTATCTATTATTACGGTTTATGAGATACAACCCGATGATGGATGGCTGGACAACACGCGGATGCTTAGTTATAAGGTCCCATTGCGCAACCTTCAGGTACGGAACCCTAAAATGGGAATTCAATTTTTTTTTGTTGTTTTCAATGACCTATGTATAAAATTCATATAGTTTTTATACTATATCTAGCTTCAGCCCGTGGCTTTGCTAGCGTGTACGCATATAATGTAACCTATTTATTGTAATTCCAGGACCATAATTTAAATTTATTAAAAATACCAGGTCAGGTCAGGTCTATCTGGTCAGTAGGTTTTGCGCAAAGAAGTTACAAACATACATACAGACAAAGTTTCGAATTTATAAATGATTCCACTAGCACTAGTACGCGGGAATCGAACCCACACTTATAAATTACACCACCCAGTTCATTTCCAAAACAAACACAGATCACTACAGACAACAGTAAGCTGTTTCATCCGTAAATATTATTACAAAATAACATATTTTCTTCATTCTGGGCGCAGTCGAAACGGAACCAACTACTCGAATAAGATCACTGGTTCCGTACCGACAGTGAGCCAACAACATAGTAAATTGAGCTACCAGTATTACAACTACACCGAAGAACAACTTCTAAAAACGATACATACTACAATAAACTTTATTTCATTCTTCGTATGAGCGAGTGGAAAATACCGGTGTCGGAGTTCTTTATGCTGCCCGAAGGCCTCCGACAAGGCTTAACGACTTAATAAGCCGGAACCAATATCTTAACATGCCTTCCGAAGCGCTCAGATCTAAATGCTACTAAACGGTCACCCATCCAGTTAAGGTTTCCAAGTAGGCTAGGCGTTTGAATGCTGGAAACACGACTGTCAAAGTCGAGCAGCTTACCATTGGTGCAACAAGGTGAAACACCCGCAGTCAATGTGTTAAAAGCTTCAGATTGCGGCTTTTTAAAATAATGATAATGTTATTATTTATCAATACAAGCTATTTCTTACGGTAGTGTTACACCGTATTTTTTATTACTAAGTACAAATTATTTTATTAGGCATAAATGAATACACCTCGTGTCAAACTGTTATACCAAACAGAGTTTTGTGCTCATTCTTCTCTGTATGGTTGCGTTACGAACTGGTATAAGTACTACATTTAAGTTATTATGTATTTATTTATTTACTTTTTCATTAAAAAAAATACAATACTGTACATAATTTATTTATTTATTTGGAACCTTAAAGAATACTTTGAACCGTTTTTTTATATTTACACTAATTCTTAACAAGATCAAACAGAGCAGAATTTGCAAGAAATTCTCTCTTCTTTTAACGTTTTTAACGTTTTTGTTACAATGTTGTATGTACTTTTATTCTTCCCTATTACATTGTTTTAAGGGGCTTGGAGATAGTTTTATCCCAAGTTTTTTTGTCTTCAAAACAACCAGAAAATTGATAATAAGCTGAGGCTAATAAAAATTATGTCTCTTTAAGTGAGGCTAATTGAATATTTTTTTCTTTCTTTCGCTGTTTCTTTACTATTGGCCAAAATGTTACGGCCACACATTGAATTATTGGTGATTCGCCGTCTAGTCGTAAAGGTGTAGATGAGTTACTGCCCGTATACTGCAGCACGCTGTACCAACAATCAAAGCGGAGCCGATGTAACTGTGAACTGGGCATTTGTCGAGCTCGCCGTGTCAATAAACTTGATTCGAAAGTGGAAGACGTTCCGACTTATATAAGCAACCAAGAATGTTATAATCTACACTGGATATTTCACTTTAAGTACCAATAAGACAAAACGTTTTGTTTTAAATATTTATTAAGCAAAAGTAACTCGCTAAATTAGGTGCTGACTTGAGAGGGATGGAGAGAGTGGGAGGCTCTCTCTCTCCCAGTAGTGGATATTTGAGGGCTAATAATAATAATCATCATCATGATCATTTCAGCCGTTTTTGGTCTACTTAAACTTAACTTATAAAAAGTAACTTAGAGTCCTGATAGAAGTGGGTATCACTTGCTCACTTGCAGGAGCTAAGTAATCCGACAAACATATTTGATAACTAGTTCCCGCTCGCAGCTTCGCTCGCATGGTTCCGAGATAAAAAGTACTTTATGTGTTAATCCAGGATACTAAATATGTATATTGCGAGATTCATCCAAATCCGTTCATCCAAATCGGAGTTGACACACACACACACACACACACACACAATCATTAACTTTTGCGTTTAGTTAAGTGTGATGTTAAGTGATCATATGATCAAGGACTACGATGAGATGTGATTTGAAAGTCAGGACAGAAATCAAAGACGTTAGTCATTCAAAACTATCTCTCCATTCAAAAACAAACCTAAAACTGAATCGTGGTTTAAGCACTGATCGATTTTCTTCGAAAACTCATCGTCAAAGAATCTACTCAGATTTTGATTCAATCTTAATTTATTGTTTTTTATTATGACTTTATAGTATAGTCATTGGGTTAAAAATAAAGGGGTTTCGATTTTCAAAGCTACTGGAAAACTTTCTAGCTAAAACTACCAAATGACAAGACTTTTATTGTGATTTTATTTCCTTCATCTTCAGAATCCAAGCCAATGCCACCTGCCCGTAGTTCACCCTCTTAACAGACGGGGCTCTAGCAGCCGGCCAATTGTGGCATAGCCTATGTTAAGTAGTGGACTGATATAGGCTAATATAGGTGTTGTTCTTGTTGTTGTATGAATTGTATTTACTACTAGCGGCCCGTCCCGGCTTTCACGGGCTAAGGCACTTTTTTTACACCTCGGGTTACGTTACTTGAGTTTTATAAAGGATCCCTAATCTTTTCTAGCAATAAATATACCCTATGTTACTCAGGGTTAATATAACTTTCGAATGGTGAAAGAATTTTTGAAATCGGCACAGTAATTTTTGAGTTTATTCATTACAAACATACATACACACAAAAATACAAATTTTTCCTCTTTATATTTGCATTATATCTGGACCAAAGAGGTTGGATTTTTTTTTCTGTTAACTGGACAGCCACGCGACTAATGCTTTGAAGTAATATTGAATCAAAATAGTATATTGTAAACAAGTGGTAAGCGAGCAACGTAACGAAACTGCCGGGCCTGCCGGAAATACAACTTCCGTGGCACTAGTACAGCCGCAAATTCACAACAAAAACTTTGCGTGTATGAAGTCAGTCTGCAAATGATTGTGATTATTACTAAATAGGTTCTTCTTATTTTTATAATATAATAAGAAGCTAGTTGGTTTCGCATAATACCCTTAAAGAACGTAGCATATTATTTTGTGTGTTTTATAATCGTGGAGTGACGATCTGCGAAAGGCTTCTGGTAGAAGCTGAATGCGTCTGCAGTTTACAAATTTGCAGTTGCAAATCTATAGGATAGAAGAAAATGGATTCATAGAGCGCTCGTGGCGGAGCTTACTTCGGTGTTTTTAGCAGATCACCTTGGTTAAGCATCGATCCGCCTAGTCACTACTTGGATGGGTGACCGTTTAGTGGCATTTAGATCTGAGCGCTTCCCTGCTTCGGAAGGCAAGTCAAGATCTTGGTTCCGGCTTTTACAGTCGTTAAGCCATGTCGGAGGCCTTCGGGCGGCCTAAAAACTCCGACACAAGAGTTAGCCACTAGCTCATACGAAGAAGAAGAAGAAGAAGAAGACGAAAAAGGCTGATGATGATGTTGATGATAATGTTATTTTGAATTTACGCTTTTCCGAATGACGCTACACCTGTAATCGCCATGCCTCGCAAGGTGTCCCACCTATTCCCATTCAAAGTCAAATTAGACTTACCCAAATAAAATCACAATATCTTAGAAACAATTTTGCAAGAATATTATTCTCATCCGCAGTACCGTAACCCAGAGTTTACAGATACGCGTCGACACGGCCATGGATCTCGTCGGTCCAGTTATTTGCAAACCGCTATTTACATCAATCCCATAAGCACTACATAGAGCAAATCTATTTTAATTTTTATTGAAAACGTTTTTGAGGGCGCACTGTTTTCCAGTTCATTTCACTATTTTTCTGGAATCAGGTGGAGTGCTGTTTTCTGAAAGGCTACTGGTAGAAGCTGGATGTGTTGAGGAAAGGGCGCAATAGGAAGATAATGGGATTAGGGCAGGCCTTAGTCCATAACTGCTACATGCTGATGATGATGATGATTCTGGATTCTTAGAGCGAGGCTATATATATATATAACATTGCGTTGCGACCCATCGAAAAAGGGACGTTGGGGTAAACGAGTTCTTGGAGTGAGCACCTACGAAAAGTTGCAGGTAGAAACTGGCTGCGTCGAGCTCTAAACCTGGCGCAATGGCGCTCATTGTAGACCTATGTCCAACAGCATGATGAAGATGATGAACCCTAAAAATCATCTGCCTTAAGCTTTGAGTACTGAAGACTCAACTTTCCATGTGTAGGCAGACCCACAGTTAAACGCAAGGATCTTGTAAACATAACAGGAAGTGGAGTTTAAAATTTTCCAGAGATGACCAGTATCATACATGGCCAGTGGTTCCGGAACATTTTTGTTTATTGCATCAATTACCTTTCCTTATTGTAATAAAGTAAAAAATATAATAACTTGAAAGATACATAAAATATGGCAAAACTTTTATTATATGCTGAAAATATTAACCAGATCGAAACCACACCCTGCCCCTTAGTTCTCAGCAGAATATTTAATTTAACCTACATTACGTTCAGTTAATAATTTTATTTATTTATTTGGTAAATGAACAGATGAATGAAATTTAAATACTATAAGAGTTATTAGGTCAATCAAAATCCAACAAAGTTTCCACTAATAAGTAAAATATACAGAGGAATACTTTGGATAGGTGACCCTAAAAATCTAGGCGCTTAGAATATCATATTATAGACCTAAGCACTTCTGTCCTTCGGAAATCACATTCAGATGTTGATCCCGGCTTTTTCTATCGGAGGTCTAATTCTAATTCTAATTTGAAGTGGGTGGAAAAAAGTTCTGCATCGACGTCCCTCATTGGGGTGTATTGTCATTGCCCCTCTGCTAAACTGACCCCAGGCAGCCCAACTCTTTAAAATTCTATCGGAGGTCTTTAAGTGAGGCTTTACGATGACTTACATCACAAAAATCTTCGACGTCACACAACGCATCGGGGAAATTTCCGATGCGATGCCGCACAGTACAAATCTGCGATGCGACTATATCACATCACATCACACTATCACATCACATCACACTATCACATCACATCACACTATCACACTAATATTATAAATGCGAATGTTTGTGAGTATGTATGGATGTATGGATGAATGTTTGTTACTCTTTCACGCAAAAACTACTGAACGGATTTGGATGAAACTTGAAATATACATAGTTTATGACCTGGATTAACACATAGGCAACTTTTTATCCGGGTACCACGCGAGCAAAGCCGCGGCGGAAGCTAGTACTAAATAAACTCATCGTCAGAGTTTTTTTATACGATGCCGCATGCAATTAAATTTTTGCGTTGCCTCAGCTGACATTATTCAAATATTTAAATATATAGTTTTTTCTCAAATAAATAATGAATAAATAAATAATGCTGGACATTATTAGCCATCATCATGTAGCAACAAACGAAGCAAAACTTGTATAATGGGAACTGCGAGCACATAACTGACCTGACCTACATGACCCAGACTTGAGACAAATATCTAAACACAAACATTTATCCCACGGCAGGAATCGAACCCGCAACCTTGTACGTCTCAAGCGGACCTTCGCCAACTGCGCCACAGAGGTCGAGATAATAAGTATATATGTATGTCTAATCTAATAATAAATAAAACAAAAACACACTTGTGTGTCAGGTTTTTATTATTACATACTGATCATCATTTACTCAAGCAAGTACCATTGAACCGTCAAAAGCTGCCGATTTTACACTCAGGTGCAAGTTAATTGCCACTGGAGCTGTCAACTCCATGGGAGGTGATTAACATAATCAATCACGGCAGCTGTCAGCAGTCGCCTGATAACAGATCTACGACATGGTTTCGTTTAGCCGGACCCCAAACATTTTAGCATAAAGCGTTGACTAGTGACTGAAGATAGAAAAATGTTCTTTAAATCTATTATCTAAATAAATAGCATAGCAAATAGCCGTATATAACAGCTTTTTTTTGCATGTTCTGCAGATATTTGTCTCGGGTCTGGGTGTTTTCTATACATGATATGTATGTATTTACAAAAAAAAAAATGTATCTATGTAGTATATCAATCATGTAGTTCCCATAATACAAGCTCTGCTTAGTTTGGGACTACATGATGCTGTGTGATGACGTCCAGGATTATTTATTTATTTATTTATTTTATATAAAATACAAACGCAAAAAATCATTAAAAAATTATCAGGTTACTCTACATAACATTTGACTTGACATTTCAAAAAGGATCGCTCAAAGCCGTCGAAGGTGGAACCCTTTATTGATGTTCGGGGATTAGTCAAATAAAAAAGCTTTTATCTCACCGACACGGTGGGTCAATAACTAGACAAAGGCTTGAGCAAGATTGTAGGTAGTCAACTCCGATCGGCCTCAAATACTTTACGGTGAGTTTATTAATTAAGGCAGCCGACCTTGCGGGCCGCACATCCAAGGAGGTCGGTCGAGCACGCGAGTGAGTGAGACGGCGCTATCAGCGCACCTGCTTTCATTCGCCGAACCGGTCACTGTGCGCGCGACCTGCCGAACAACTGACGCGCGCCATTTCAATCTGACGTCTCCTCATTGACCTTCTTATTTTGCACTGCACTGTCATCAAGGTATTGATGACTGGCGTTTATGTCGAGTAAATTGTTTTTCTCTATAGAGATTCCATACAATCGCAGTATTTGTTAATCATTCCTAATGTACTAAAATACGTTATTTTTCATATTTAACTCATGAGAAGTTAAGTATGAGTTATAATAACATTTTATTAATATTCTTTAACAATGTAACGATCATAAACAAGTGTAAAAATAAATAAAATGATGCCAGCTAGTTGTATTAAAATAAACAAACCTGTAAAACAAATAAAAACTAATCAACGGAGAGCATTAAGCTGCTCGGTCGCCAAGCAATTATGGATGCTAAGAGGCGAATCTACAGTAAGCCAGTATACATGACGTATCATACACAAACACATTCTCACACCGAGTAGCCAAGAACAATCAGAGAGGAGCGCGATCCGTGAGATCACTCGAAACCGCACCTTAAGCTCATTGTCAAACCGATTACAATAAACAAACAGGACAGATGCGGTTGGAATCTTGTCAAACAGGCGAGTTCGAGCGTTGACTTATTGCCGGTAGGGCATTTCTGTGTCTGCCCCTCTCAACAGAATTTAGACCGTATCAGAAACGTAAAAAGCCGAAAGTTTATTAACGTATCCGCGGCACAGGTAAAACACGAGTACAGTCGGGCCGCACACAGACGCAAGTCAGCGTTGCCATAAATAAAAGATTCCTACAGAAACAATTGTTGCGTAGAGGTGAGTCGCGGCCTCGGTGAATGTAGCCGACTAATCGCCCCGACTCGATCGCGAAAGTAGGTGACCGCCCGTGATTGACGCTTGCGAAACCCCGTTCGATGACATTTAGACTGGACGGACAATACTAAACCCTCGATAATTATGAAATTGAATGTAGCTACGAGTGTTACGTCACTCGCCTCTGCAAGGTTCTGTTTATACAGTACGTGCAAGATAGTTATCTGAGTAATAATGGTTTTTAGTTATATTACAGTACTAAACATTTTATTAAGTGCATGCTACCGCTAAACGTGTTCACATCATAAGTTTGCATTGTACTCTACAAGATGACTTTGGCCATGGCAGTGGATCTGCGTTTGGCAGTTTTGACCGTTCGTTTTAAAGGAAGTTGTATATATGCATTAGAAATTAAGCCGTTCAAGGAATAAACAAGACTTTTTTTAATAGAAAATTTTTAATATTGTTTCAATAATTCAAACTCCATGGTATCTCTGTTCCGAGATAACGCCGCTCTACTTAACCTCGCCACACAGAGACGCGACGCGTAAACGAAACAATACGGTATAGTAACACAAGTTTATCAACACACTTCACTAATAAAGCCACGATCTATTTTCAACCTTAAATCCACCCAATAAAGTTGCTGGATTACCGTAAAGTTGATTCAAGCGAGGTGTTTATACACACAAGCGCAATGGCCATCCGCGTAGGTACAAGAGTCATGTACTGGTGTGAACGCCAGGGAAATTTTATACCCAATGTGTACCATCTCACTGTAATTCATGGGTTTGTATCGTTTTTAAGCAAACACTTCTGTGTTAGATTATCTTCTTAATTTATCTCTACACGTCTTATGAGATCAAATGATGTCTACATAAACATACTGTGAAATCTACCGGAATATTTCCCTGTCTGATTTGAAAAGTAAATAAATGTTTTGATATTATATAAGTGCTTGCTTATAGTATTACGTATTATTTTAACCGTGAAAGTAATTTAAACTTTTAATGAAACTAATCAAACAGCTCTTGTATCCAAAACAAGCAATATAAACAACACTTTGAACAGTAATATTTTCTCGCCATTTCATTACGCGAAATAATTTTAAGTGTTGCAACTCAATAAAATGAAGAAAGTGAGGTAGGTATCAAGAGAAAACACGAAACTCGTTCATAAATTCATAACAAATTGAAAGTTTAAGCAAATGAACACGAGTCAGTGGATGCTTTCTAGAAATTATAAAGCATTACATACGTATAGACAAAACGAGATATTATTCTGTAGGTATTTGTACGCATCGACCGAGGCGATTTGGATAGCTATTTGTACTTAGTAGACCGAGCCCACCTACACAAAACTCAACCGTATACTAAACGTGCTTGGATGCGGTATTAGTAAAAAATTATAAGTTGGTAAGAAAACAAGGCCGGGTGGGGTGACGATCTGCGAAAGGCTGCTTGTAGAAGCTAGATGCGTCGAGCTCAGGACAGGGCGCAATGGCGCTCATTAGGGGAGGCCTATGTCCAGCAGTGGACTGCGATAGGCTGATGATGATGATGATGATGAAGAAAACAAAAAAAAATGAATTGTTTAACTTGCAAGTTTTCTCAAAAAAACCCTAAAACTATAAAGTTTAATTACTGTAATCCTACATGGACTAAATAATGACAAATAAAAATGTCTTCTATTTGAATGATAAATTCTTTATTTGCAGTAAATAATAGATCAATCGACAAATTATCTATCACATCACTAACAAAGAATTAAAAAAAGAAGATTGTATTTATTCAATGAGAGACTGAGTTAACTGAGAATTGAAACTTATCCGGAAATTATCTTACTTTGACGTTATATTACTTCAGGATGGTGAAAGAGACTCACTGCTTTATTCCAAAACGAAGACCAAAGATCTCTCAGACTGAGTTTAAATCTGTCATTTTGTATAGAAAATACCAGTTTTAAACCTAGACTATCTTTAGACTTCGTTTTGGTATTCTAATTAGGGTTTCTTTAGGTGCTCTATTTTAAAATTTCTCCAACCGTTAAATTATTGTTTAGTTACTTATATGATTAGTTTTCTATTTATTATCACGATGCCTATGATTTAAAAATTGGGTCTTAATAATAAAAAAATGAAAAACTGACACGCAGCTTCAAACCTTATCAAAATTTCGTAGTTTCTGTAATCTCACTTGATGCAACTCCAACGGGATGTTAATAGTAACATCAAATGGGCGCCATTTTTATTATAAAATGCCTACACCCACGCAAACCGTGATATACTATTTGAATTAATTACTAATCACATATAAAAACACCTACACGTCAATAAGAAAGTGTATGACTGTAATAAACATGTAAGTATACATAGTTATACGATACAAAGTAAAAGTTCTCAGCGGTCATTGATATCAAAACGTATTGTTCTCCAACAAGTGTAAATGAACACATTATTTTGTATGTTTTTATACGAGTAGACAAAACAGACGCATTAGGTGGTAAAGAGTCATATAATTGCGTTTCATCTTTCGTTTTTAATTGATTTTTGTAGCTATCTGTAAGTAATTGTTGCGGTAGGTAAGAAAAACTGTTAAACTTTGAATACTATGTAAAAGTGCTAATTGTTTCTTGACACCTGGAGTCGGTTTGTCGAACATTGTTTAAATGGTGGCCGAGAATAGCTTAAAGAAACCAGGGCCCTGATTTTCAGGAAAAGAGATGATTTTAAAATTTGACATACCTACCTACAACAACAACCACAACAACAGCATATAACAGTCCACTACTGGACATAGGCCTCCCCTATTAAGATGGTAGATATGCACATAATACCCACTTTTGTCATGCGGATTTGGGATCACGTACGTAGAAGTCTGAAGTTCACTACTAGCTGCTTTAAACTGCCCGTATATGGCCGGCCTAAGAACTCTATTGAAATTTGACGCTTTCGCGATATACATATATAACCAAAACAATTATCTCTACTCGATATCAGAGCCCAATAGCGAGATGGGTCAACGACATAAATCAATGTTTGTCTATTGTCTACATAATAACACACGTTGCCAGGCTTTCGTGGATACAACCAGCTTTATGCTGGTGGAAGGTACAACCTCTGGGAGTCTTATATCCACTAGCGAGTAAACTCGGCCGTTAGTATTTAATCATGGTGTACTTATAGCTTTATTACCTACCTATTTATTTACCTAGAACCTAATAAACTATCAATATTTTAATAAAATATTATTAATTTAACCGTTCATGAACGTTTGAAAGTAAAATGAATTAATGAGTTGTTTACTGTATTTGCGAATATGACTAATCTATGCTAACGCACAGCCTAAACTGTAAGTTATAGAGACTTTAGTTTTGGAAGATTTTCGTGAATAGTGTAGTGGTGCACTCAAAAAAAAACCTGCAATTGAACCGCTGAACTAAATTAGACGCATGACTTCATCGCGAGACCTACTAGTGCTTTTTTAATTATGAAGAAACTGTTGACTGTTCACTCAAATCGAGTGAATATAGTAGTGAGATAAATAAAGGATATAAGTCGTTATATCTATCATTCATCCGACTACGTCGACATGGCTCAGAGAATTAGCAAGCAAGTGGCAGTGGGCTGACCATCTCTGCCGATGAACCGACAACCGTTCTTGAGTTGAGACCACGTTTCTGTAAATGTAGTGTGGGACGCCCACCGGCAAGATGGAGTGAAGATCTGCGAGAGGCTGCTGATAGAAGCTGGTCAAGCTGAGGGCAGGGCGCAATGGCACTATTTGGGGGAGGCCTATGTCCAGCAGTGGGCTGCTTTAGGCTGATAATGACGCTGTAGGTCCAATAATAAAGGCATAGGGCGAATTTAATTCAGGAGCTCGATTGCAGGAAATCTATTCTCAATGCATCCTTACACTATTTAAGGACGGCACGACAGCCTAACATCAAAGATATGATAAAAAGATAAAACTATGTAAAAGTTAAGAAAAACAAAAACGTTTAGAGCCAAGCAGATTTTCTTTCCGATTCTTATCTGTTTGTTTGCGTTACGAATTGGTGTAAATTAAAAAAATACGATTCAAATTGTACTTTACGGTTCCTTCTGAATAAATATACTTTACTCTACTTTAGATGGCTAGTTACTTTACGCTATTTTTACTCTTTGTCCACACTTACGTCAAACAACCCAAACAATAACAATGTTATGTGATGCTACAGTAATACATTGAGTACTTAGTTTTTTATTACAAAATAAACGATCTATTCTGTCCTCCAATTTGATGCTTTTGCAATATTGTTGCAAATTATCTTTTACGTCACGACGAGGGTCAGTGTGTGACAAGCACGTGATATGTCATACCTCTACAACAATAGGTTAGACATGAGTTTTTAAGACGCGCTAGGACGTGAGACCTCAAATGTCAAATAATATTTGTCATGGCTTAGCCAGTTATTGGCAAACATCATAGTAGGGACGATTTTTATACATTAGTAATAAAGTATTAGTGAAATGGAAAAAAGAAGATTAGGACTGGAATTATCTGATGTAGGTGATTGTACGCCGATCGTTTTTTGTTTTTAGTCGCCATGGCTATAGCACCTGACCTGACTGAAGACTGGACGACTGGACTTATAAGCAGTACTACGTTGCCTCATATTATTATGAACAATTATACTTGATACTGGCGAAATTGTGGAAAACTATCCAGGAAGCCATTAGATAAAGAAGTGAAGTGAAGTGTATACTCTTGTCAAATTTTGGGTTTTTCAATTCAAAGTGATATGGTCTGTAATGAATTGAAGTCCAGCGCAGACTAGCCTAGCCTGCATACGCACAGTTAGGACCATTTGCAACTAAGAAAATAATTTGTAACTTTGTGGTCACACATGTTAGTTGGAAATAAACAATTTAATTTGATTTGAATGGGATTGTATGTAAAAAAATAATAATAGCTAATAAAATACAATTTGCTTTAGTATAATATGTTTTAATTTATGGATGAACATAGTATGTAGTCAGTTTCACAGTCGTAGCAATTATCTCAGTATTTACCCACATAAACACATATTTACAATGTTAGGTATCATCAAAGCAAAGCAAAAACTAGAAATCCGCAAATTAAAATTCATAATTTTTTGCCATAATCACCTTCAAATCCAGACTTTGTCAACTCATATTAGCAGCTCTATGCTTGTTTTTGCCGCACAATTTGGCATAAACGCGTAACAAAGCAAATGAGACTACAAAAAACCACAAAACCAGTTGTTATATAAGTTGCTACGATTATGACATCAGGTTGGCAGGCGACGAACGTACAATACAATATAGACCGAGGGATAACCAACGAAACCTGATCTTATAGAATACCTTTTAAGCAACAACTCTAATGGTTCTGGATCTGAAAGCTATAGCTTGCGTTGCTCAGTCACATATAGCAACGAGTTTATTTATTACTAACTGGACAGACAGAAGCATGTTCAAAATGCTAGATATGGGACATTATTGTCATTCATGGGTCGACTCAGTCGTAGTTATTAATATTAAAAAAGTACCCAACAGTGCGTGCACTTCAGCATAGGATAAGAAGTACTTACTTCTAGTCCCAATGGGAATCTTACCCTACTAATAGTTTTTTTCCATATCCACAGCGCCATCGGGGACTAGGTGAGGTGTCATATCTACGATTACGTACTAGTCTAACTTCACTACAGGTTGGTGCCTATAGAAGGAGAGTGTTCAAACGCCTTGAACTCGTAACTACACGGATTTTGTTGTAAACTGACACTTTAGGACTACTGAGAACCTTTGATGGCATCTTTATTCAAACCAAAATAAGCTAATAATTTCAGAGATTGTTGATAAATCTTATTTTTTTGCATTGTAATGTTGAAGTACGAATAATAAATAATAAATAATGCGGGATGATATCACACAGCATCATGTTGGCCCTAACTAAGCAGAGCTTGTATTATGAGAACCACATGATTGATATGACACAGGCTTGCCTAGTGTGAATGCCGCCGCAATATTTTAATTAGGTGTAAGTGTGATCATCAGCAATAAGATACAACTGCAGTCCTCGAAGTCAATCATATATTTTATAATGTATGTCATACTCATAATAATATTGTAGTCAGGTAGCTAAACTAGGTACTTTCTCTGCACTATTGTTATGCTATCCATGTATTTTCTATGCTCGAAATTATTAGATATGTACCGACATGCCTTTAAGTTTTGTTTGCTGCAAATAAATATATTTTAATTTTTTTCGTACAAACACATCTTTTTTTTGTAAATTCATACATAGCTTAAATAGAAAACACCCAGACCCGAGACAAATATCTACAGAACATGCAATCATATACATTTATATTTTTTCATTACATACAAATAGATATGCATTAGGTGGTCATATCGTTTTTACCAATCAGTATCAATATACTGATTCATATATTTCTTAATTTTGAGAATTGTCTCAAATACTTGGCTGTATGTAAGGGTGTAAGGGGTTCCAACCGCCACCTTTAGAACTCAAGACATCCTCATCTGCCTGTGGTGCACCCCGCTAAATAATGAACGAGGCACTGGACTCGTGGACTAATTGTGGCATAGCGCAGGTTACATCGGCACTGCTAAGTCCCTGGCCACCGAAGGTCAGCAGTGTCAGTACTACGAGAAGCTGAGCCCTGCTATCGCCAACCCAGCGTGGGGATTATGGGCATATCCCCCTTCTAATTAAAATAGGTGAGGCCTATGTCCAGCAGTGGACTTAAGAAACTGGTGTTGACATCAACACCAGTTTGTAACCAAACGTGTGTTGTGTTGTGTTGTTGTGTTTTTGTTCTTGTTTGTTGTTTGTGTCAGTAGCCAGTGTCACCAGCCAAGTATACAAATACTTGGCTGCAACAGAAGAATTCGAAAAATTATTCGACATTTATTTAAGAGCTGCTTTCTTGTCGGCGCAACTTGTAGTTTCTTCCATCTGCCCCTACCCAAAGCAGCCTTCTTTACTTCCCTATACGACACGACAGCTACTTTCTCATTATCATATAGTTTATTGGTCTTGGTCTTCTGCTACCTCTATTTAGCATGTAAAGCTGTCATATCGTATAACAACACAAAGAAAAAGTATTTTAATACTAGCTTCCGCACGCAGTACCTGGTTAAAAACTAGGTAATGTGTTATTCCAGGTCGTAAACTATGTATATTCCAAGTTTCTTCCAAATCCGTTTAGTAGTTTCTGCGTGAAAGAGTAACAAACATACATCAATACTCACATACTCACACTCACACTTTTGCATTTATATTATTATAGTAGGATAGAAATAGAAATAGAGAAGTATTTATCACAGCATAAACTAAGTATTAGAATTAAAACAGTAGCTATAAGTAAATAGTGTAAAGGGACTCATAAAATCATAGTCCAACCGTTAAAAGTATACTGAAATTTACGATTTGATGATTGTTTCCTGATTGCCGCATTAAAACTTCAGATCATAAGTCTCGAAGTAATTAGCCTTATACCATAAATAACATGAAGGGAATAATGTTCTCGAATTGTGATCGCTTGAACACGAAGTGCAAGGAGACCCGTCAACAAATGGACCGACGACATCGACCATCTAGTTGAAGATGGAACAAGCACATGGCCCACCTGATGCTAAGTGGTAACCATCACCTATCGCAAGGCATTGCATCGTAGATCACGTTTCTGGAACGTGCTCAACGATGCAACGCCCTACGTCCATCAACTTGAGTCATGAAGATGATAAGCCTCTTGTGCTTGTCATTTGTCATTTCACCGGCACCCACACCCTTCAAACCGAAACACAGCTTAGCTGCTTCACGGCAGAAATAGGCATGGTGGCAGTACCTCCCCGGAAGAGCCCTCCACAAAGAACTCTTCTACCTTTAAATGTCAGTCTGCCGTGTTTCTATACTGTATAACTGTGATGTGTTTAACTGTATATGATATTATACACAGCAGTATAGAAGCACCTCAGACCTCAATATTGACAGGGAGACCTCGACCGCGCTCGCTGTGACATCATGCCCCGTCAGATTACAATCGAGACGATTTACATTAAACTCGTATTGATTTACAGGCAGACAAAGTGCGTCTATTTCGGCGTGTTGTGAATTAATTGCCCACCCATGGCGTCTGTCACTTCCTCACTATTGATAGACGAGGCACTTGTGATGCTACCTTGGTTTTTGACACTCTTTTATCCTTGCTTTTGATTGACTGATATGAAGTTCTCAGATTCAATGGTAGGTAAGTGTACCAAGAAGTTTTAGGACCTGGACCATTATATTGAAGCCACAGATATAGAAGAGAACTAGATGAAGTCTTCAATATGCTCTGAACGTCAACTCATACGGCTGATCTCGAGTTTCATTTTTCCATATATCATTTGCTAGAAAGGGATGCATACTTTATCTCAATGCGATTGCTGCGACTTCGTACCAGGCCATTTCTATAAAACTGCATAACAATTTATTCGAGCGCCCTGGTACGATTTTCTTTTGGAACTCATTTTAAATCGCATTGAGAGAAGTATGCATCCCTTTCTAACTAATGATATTGGACATAAGAAAAAATAAGATCAGCCGTATGAGTTGATGTTCAGTGCATGAATGAATTTTGAGGGCTATTTTATGGTTTAGTAATAGTTCTTCGATTTAAGCTCTTGGTGGATATTGTGGCTGTATCTCTTAGCTTGCACTTAGCAGTCAAAATTCTTTGTCACTTGATGATAACAGCTGCAAAGTAAGCAAGGGTTTTTAACTAAACTGGTGTCCAGTCAGCTAAAACCATGTAGCGAAACCCCTAATTCTAGGTCGACCTGTTTGTTTTGACCTGTTTTCATTTTGCTATTTGACATAAAATGTCCACTGTCTAGTGTCTTTGCTATGCATTTTTTTATTCTCATCTATGATTACGTTAGTACTAATAATAATTCCATGTATGTGATTGACTGACACATTATTTGCCCACAATGATGACTTTGTTACCTTATAATAATAATGGAGCTTGCCTTGAAATCATTACAAGTATTGTTTGAACTATAGTTGTAAAAACTGAACAATTATGAGAACAATGTTATAAATTAACTGCAAATATTTGACTCATGTTATTTGACTAGGTCATGATGACTATGTTATAGGATAGTGGTTTACTAAAGTGTGACTTAGATCCATGTGCACCGACTCACTGACGGGCAGTAAAATGGCTGTTTAGCTTAACCAATTCGTTTTGACAGAAGTTGTCACCTATTATCTGTCATCTTGACAATGTTTACAATTTATTTTAGTGATTACGGGCCCTTCTCAATGCATTTAACGCCCAAACTATATGCATCTGGAATCCAAATTATTGGGTGAAAAACATCTATGGTAATATTAGCCTGATTAAAGTAACTATGTTTTTTTTTTCCCGTGATTCTGGATTATTACGTATCCGGAATCAATAATCCGAGCCTATAAATAAGTTTTGAAAATATGTAACGATTACCTAATTTTGTACAGTTTCCATCGATATATTGTTGCATAGTTCCTTACTATGAAAGAGCACCAGCTCAAACCTTAGTGGTTTTTATATGCATTCTAAACAAATAATATTGTCAAAAACTATTTATATGATACTATAACAAATAAAATAAATAAAATACTATCTAAATCCAGCTTTCTTTTCTCTTGTACTTGTACTGGAAAATCTAAAGAACAATATAAAATCTTCCACAGGGTATTTTGCGGTAAATAGTTTATCAACTCGATTACATTCAAGGTTTGCGTGCTCATCCTAGATTTAAACTGGAGTATGACCTATTTTTTTATCATTTTTATTTAGAATCTTAAGCTTATTTTAATAATTACTTTATATATTATACGTACTATAACAAAACAAGTATTTTTTCACAGTGGTTTTTTTATGGTACATGATGATGGAACAATCAAATGGCCCACCTGCTGTTATGTTAAAATTTAAAAAAAATCATTCAATAAGATTAATAAAGTGTACTTTACAGTGTACTTTCTTATTGATTTGTATATTGAAAAACATTGTATTGATCACGTTTTTTTGGAACGTGCTCTACGATGCAACGCCATCAACTTGAGGCATGAAGATGATATAAACTAAGCCTCTTGTGCTTCTAATTTAACTGGCACCAACACCATTCAAACCGGTACAAAGCACAGCTGCTTGACAGCAGAAATAAGCATGGTGGCAGTACTTCCCCGGACGAGCCCTTCACAAAGAACTCTACTACTACTTGGTCTTGTTTATAAGGATCCATTTTTACATAAATTTCCAGGCACGAACGCGTCGCAAACAGTTCATCATGTAATATGTCTTGGAATAAAATCTCTTTTGGCTTAAAACATCTCTGATCAGGAAAAACACTTGTTTTAAAAAAAAACAAAATTCGTTAAATCGATGGAACAAGGACTTAGCTCACCTGATGTTAATTGGCAATGATCACAACAAAATATTTTGGCCTAGCTCAAGCATGTTTTGAACCTGCACTGCAAGTCTGCAACTGCACGACAAAGCTCAGCTTCCTTCAACTTGAAGCATCTAGATGTTATGTTTCATGTTCTTGAAATTCTTCAAACCGAAACACAGCTATGCTGCTTCATGGTAGAAATAAGCATGGTGGTCGTACTTCCCTGGATGAACCCTTCACAAAGAAATCTATTAAACCAGTGTAAACCAACAAGGTAATTGAGTTTTAAAATATCATGCAACCCATTGGTCAATATTTTGACACATGCGAGTATAGCATGACAAATTGACATACAAACATGTTAAGTCGACACTGAATTTATTAATTTACTTATGAGAACCAAAATGATTTATTTTTGTAACAGATGATTAATCTTTCCACAATCTGAGAGCATGTTCAAACATATAATAACGAAATCAAATAAGTAGTAAGTAGTACATGAGTGTTTTTGTATAAGTGAGTAAAGTTTAATTTTAATATTGGAAGCGTCGATCCAAAGAAAGAGTTTGTTGAAGAACCTTTAACATAGGGTCACATATAACAAGAAATGATGTTCTGATAACATGTGCGTGAAATAAATCTTCTTTATAAGGGCACAGAAGAGATTCACGTATTCGTACAGTAGCATTTTAATGTCGTAATGTGTAGTATGCGAGAAAAGCGTCAGCGATTTAATCTGTATATAATTACATAAACATGTTTTTCAGGAGTCCGTTTCGTATTATAATTTTAAAAATCCTGTTTTTCATAAGGAATGAGTTAATTTAAGTTTAATGAGTGAAATTAAGAATAACTTTTTATTCTGATAAAAATGTTACCTAGTAGTAGTTTTCAAATTTTCAGATTTTTTATCGTATGATAATTTTGTTTTTACACTAGTGCGTTGTCTGTGGGCCTTGAACATTGCGCGGAGCATCATGATCAGCGGATTCTTGCTTGATATCGACAGTTGTGTTATTCAGCACTAAAAGCAGTATTAGCACGTATTCCAAAAAAACAGTATTGAAAACTGAAAAAACAAACAAACAGTTGACAAATTTTGTGTAAGCGTTTAGTTATCAAAAAAAACACCCCAATCCTCCCTGGCCTTGGTATTGGTTGTTCTCTAGAGTCTAAATCTTATGAAATAGTCCACAACCACTGACCGACAATGAAGGCTATCAGAAATGGTGCGAGTTGAACCGGTGTCACTGGTTCCACTTTGTCGCGTGCTGCAAGCTCACCCTTCGACACCTCAATTCCACTTGGCTATAATTACAGCATTATCTTGCATTCATCGGAATAATTTAGCTAGTTTTTGCATTATGCATCTGGGTTTCTCTTATTGCAAACCACTAATAGTGAGAGTAAACCTAAAAAGTTACTTGTTAACTATTTTGCGTCGGTAACCAATTTTACTATGAATCGCTTTCTGATTCAGTCTAGTAATAGAGTAGTTAAAGATACCTGGTGAGATTGGTATTTTTTCGAAAAGTAGCTGCTTTTTGGCCATGTTTTATTTGTAGAACTCTGATTTTAGGGTTATCAACAAAGATCGCCCGAATTTAAATAAAACAAGCAACCACCTCATTTTACAGTTTTTTTTTATTATTTCGTAACTGCAAGTTCTCCGCGACTTTGTCCACGTTGAATGTTTACCGCTTCGTACTTCGTACGACCGATCGTGTTAAGGCGATGCGTTGAATGATTTTCAGTCAGTTCGTCAGTTTCATTACAGTTTTATACAGGATGGGACACCATTTTATCTCATTGAGGGCAGCTATCTTTCCTTTTGTAGTTGGAAGGTTTTGTTCTGACAAAACTAGAGGTTTATTTTGAAAGGGAAAAACGATTGCATATTCGGATTTTTGAAAAAATCTTTTCACTTTGCGTCGAATTGAATGCATGAACTCTATGTTATGGTGAATGACGTTTCATAGAAATTGTATGGAAAACTATTTATTTTATCTTTGCAAAATCATGCGATTTGATTTGGTAAGTTACTGGTGGGAAATAGAGTCGATTGAGACCAACTTGTTTTTTTGACAAATGTAATTTTCTCGGCTGACTATACATTTTTTTCTAAATCTGAAAATGTATGTTTTTTTCTTCCAAATTAAACCCTAGTTTACCAAAAACAAAACATTCTATCTATAAAAGAAAACGTGGCTGCCCTCAATAAGTTAAAATTTTGCCCCAACCTGTATATTTCAGTTGTCCAAAATTATAACTCATTTTGCTTGGATTTGCTTCGATTCCCACGTAAATAAACATTTGAAACATGAATTCAGATACTTAAAATGTAATAAGCCGATTAAATCTTAATGTGTGTTGAACAATTCAATCGGCAGTTGATAAAAATAACAACACGCGTAAAGATAATGTTTAATTGATTGATCTTATGAAGAAATGTATGATAACTTATACTTACAACAACAACAACACATAATGGTAATCCCCACCCCACGTAAGGGGCCGTCCATTAATCACATGATGTTTCTGTCAAGCCTTGGTGATACGTGGTGAGGTTTAAGACTAACCCCCCTCCCCCACCCAAAATCACGTGTATTTTTAGTACCTACAAAGAATCTTAAAGAATTTAAAATATTATCTTTAAATACAGGTATAAAGTATACCCGATGGTCTGACCAGCTCAGAGACATGGGAACGTCGCTTTACAGTGTGGTGCAGATGGCCACAAATCGGAGTCGCTGGAGACATCACATAGTGATCACGATCTTCAGCAATGAAGTACCGACTACAAAGAAGATAAAGTATAAGTTAATTTTATTCTGAAATTAAGGACCATAATTACGAACTTCGTTCGCTACCTCGCAACGGCGACGCTACACGCCGCTTTTCGGTTTAAAAATCGCTCATTTGACAAAAAATAAATACACGTGATATCTTGCCACTCTTCCCACCCCCCTTGTGATATTTCGTGATTTTTGCCAAAGCCCCGCCCCACTCTTCCCCCCTTAATGCCTACCGGAAGCTGTCCTCATTGTAGGTTTGTCTGTCTATGGTCATCAGTGCTGCCAACAACCAAATGACATGAAAACCTTGTTTTAAAATTTTTGAGGTATCGATACCCTATCGACACCTCAAAAATTTTAAAACAAGGTTTTCATGTCATTTGGTTTCAGACCGCGTCCGTGTCATTGCGGGTTGGAGATTGTAAACACAGGTTTTGACCACGCTGCTGTCCGTCGGTGGCGGTAAGGGAATTTAGCTGTACCAATGTAACGTTGCACTATGCTGGAATCAGTCGGCTGCCAGATCCCTGGGTGTACCACGGGTAGTAGAGGTTGACTTGGGTTCCGAAGATGGTAGATGGATTGAAACCTCTTAAGTCGACTATACATGTCAAACCTCCCTCTCGCTCGCACTATTCAACATTTTTGAAGATATAAAATCACTGACTATAGTTATGCAAAATAGCAAACCTTCACATTCTAGAGAATAATAATTAAAAGGTTCAGCAATAATATCATTTTGATTCTATCACGTTTTCTTACCATAAAACTTGTACCAATGTGATCAATTTTGGTACAATTTTTTTGGTAGGAAAACGTGTTGGGTTCAACATTATATTCTTGCTGAACCTTTGTATTGTTATTTTCTTGGCTGTGAAGGTTTGTTATTTTGCATAACTACATTCAGTGATTTATATCTTATAAAATGGTGAATTGTGCGAGCGAGAGGGAGGTTTGACATGTATCGTCACCTTAAACCCCACGCTTAATAATGTTTTTTTTTATAATGGAAGTAAATTATTTTTATACTCTTGCAAAACAAATATCATATATATTCTGTGTTATTTGAAAATATTTTTCAATTGCTAACAGAAATTTTACTTCAGATCAAATATGACAATACATTCTATCATTAAAATACTATATTTCGTCTTCTTTTTCAGCTCTTGTTGTCTGACAAATAGTCAATTGAGTCACTGAACTGCTTCAATGTATTTTTGTTCAAAATACATACACAAAATTATGAACTGAGCACAAACATAATGATTTATCATTAGTATTTACCTACTGACCTAGCATTTGACAATACCAAGGTCATACTTTGTAATGAACAGGAATTTATTGAAATATAGTCATTCAAATTCTGATAACAGTATTTAGTTTTGTATCAGTAGACTTTGTCAGCGTAGAGTTTATGTTACTACTAATTCCCCACTAGATCTATAATTAAATAGACACATAACTAAATGGTCAGTCTAAGTACCTATTGCTAAATCTATGCTTAACAAGGTTTCTTACGGGTCGTTGATGTTCACCCTTTAGAGTTTTCAATCTTTCTGAGTTATTCTAGTGTGTAGAGTACCTATAACGTTTTGAGTGCTGAAAACAAAACTGAGAAAAACGCACGGGTTGTACTCCTCCAAACAAAATCCTTGAACAACAAAACCAAATTCCAAGCAAATAAAAAAACCCGTAAAAAACCTAAGTAAAAAAAGTTTGTGTGTATTCTTAAATTTGTAAGGCTAATGCAGACACTTTAATATGATCAAAATTGATTTTGACAACTTGTTCAAGATAGCATTCAGATGACAGAGTTGAGATCGGTTTATTTTTACCAGTTTAACATGTTGACTGTAGTCGTACATCGAGTGTTGTGTTTCAGCACTCAAAGTGATAGACACTACCACGTTGACTGCGGGCGTAAATTCATGTGATAGGTAGCCACAAAGCTGCAGAGTTTGTTTTAACTCTATCTCGTTTAGTCAGTCATTCATCGTACTTATTTGCATGAAAAGTTACCTATATATTATTATATATAATGTGTTTATGTACCTAGTAGGTATAGTAATTAGCAATGAGAACTGTCGAACAATGCAGTGGACATCACGGCGGCCTCGCGAATCATCTGCTTATGTTCAACCGGGTCGAGCGTTCAATGTCAATGGAGTGTGGTCCAAAGCTCAAGCTTAAGATGATTACGATTGCGAAAAACGTGATATCATTTTCCAGGAACAAAACACTAAACAAATTATTGAGTATTGAGTATTGAGGATTCATTAAAATACTATAGAAGTCCGCTACTGAACATCTTGTATGCCTCTCAAATATATTCTTTGATAAATGGGCATGTGTTCTTTCTACAAACCAATTTTCTGCAGTTTTGTTGATGTCTTCAATCCATCTCCGTCTTTTTACGGATTAGAGCTCTCATTTTATTCCGCCTTAGTTCTTTATTCTCTAGCGTATATGGCCCAAGGAGTATCTATCTACGTTTTCAATAATTCACTGATGGTGTCGTTGGCTTATTGATGATAGTGTTTTGAAGCTGAAAACCATAATTATGATGATGATATTCATAATACTAATCATCATTACGGGCCTATGGCAGTCCACATATGTACATTCATCCACACCACCACACCACACCAGCCAATATCAGTCCACTGCTGGACATAGGCCTCCTCTAATGAAGAGGGATATGTCCATAATCCCCACGCTGGGCATGTGGATTGGGGATCGCAGGGTCAACTTCTCGCACTGCCAATCCAGCCGGCCGCCAAAGCCCTGTTTGCTAGTTAGGAGAGTGTACCACGAGCAGGTCAGGTTGGCTTGGATTCCGAAGATGGAGGTTGGAACCCATAACACCCACATTTATTTCCCACGTTCATAATTTAATAATATAAATAATAATAGTAGTAATGTAGTCGCTTTAATTTTAAACCAATAGCAAATGGTGCCTGCAAGGCTCGGGACATCGCTTCCTCAGATTCTATCGATAACAATAGTCACGTGAGCGAACACTGTCGTAAAGTAACTACAAAATTAGTGTAATGTTATCCAATGGTTTATTATAACCAGTTTTAACCGGGAGGTAAAACACGGAAGGGAAAGGAAAATTATGGTTTTGATTTGTCGCTGATTTTGTTTAGTAATTTGTATTTGTATCAACTATCACCATGATCATACGGTAGATGAACAATTCTTTTATCTATTTGAGGTACGAAGTTGTTAAGCCTTATGTGCTTGAAATTTCATCGGCACCCACATCTTTGAAACGGAAACACAAGAATGCATGGTAGTAATACTTCTCCAGATGAGCCTTCTACTACCCTACTAACCTCAAATAACTCTACTAGTACTTCTTAAACTAACTCTAGACTAAAACCTTCAGAAGTATCAGTGTGAAAGATTGAACTTTTGTAAAAACTGTATTTTGTATACGAGATTGTCGCCATTTTGAAAGTAGTATATCAATTTTAGTGAAATTATTTTGTAACGAATCTTTAATTCATTATAACTCGAGGGATTTGCGGGAGGCCTTTGCCCAGCAGTGGGCATAGCAGTTTAAATGTAATTGTAATCGTGATTTTATTTCTATTTAAATTCTGTTTTTATTTCAGCTTAATATGTGTTGTTATGTTCACTTGCATCATAAATAAATCAATTACATCAATATCTAAAGTCGTTTACAAATGATTGTTACCACTCATAGTCATTTGTCAAAAATTTCAAAACAGTGGCCGTGAATATCAACATTACCACTCCTTAAAAACATTAATTTTGGAACATAGACACATTAAAAACTTATGCCTGTCTACAAGTCATAATAATAGAAAGCAGGTTCAGATCGTAACAAGATTGATCTCTGCCGAACCCTCCGAGAAATATGCGAATCTAGTAACTCAGTCAATCTAAAATCAAAAAGCTTTTTATTCAGATACAAGGTAATCTAAGTAGGGTTTGGATCTCTTCTTTAAAGTTATAATAACCTGTATTAGAAGAGTGCCCTCTTCTCTGTGCTCGGCGAGGAGCACTTAATGCTATGTATCTAAAAAGCCTATTTCATTTTCAATATAATACAGGTATATAATTACAATTTATGTACCTATAGGATTATATGCAAATGCTCACACAGTATTTCTTAATTCTACAATTCAGTCTGAAAATGATGACTTTACATTAAAATTAATACAACATGGAAAAAGTTTCTGTGATTTCTTTAATAGTATTATTTACGGTATCTAATACCGTAAATAATATCATCATCATCATCATCATTAAGCCCTTTGACACCCACTATTGGGTATAGGCCTCCTTATTATAACTTTATATATTATTCTTATTTTTTTTCCCATATTAAATTGGCAATGATAGCTGAGAGGGTGGACTGTCCGTACACCAGACACTGCTTTGAACGCCACATTCCCAGCAATCCTATTAATTTATAAGGTTCTTTGTTTTTCTTCATAAATGAGCTGAAGCTTGAAATAAATACTTTTTATTTTATTTAAATAAAAATTAAACTTTTATCGTAGGGTGCATCGAGCTGAGGACAGGGCGCAATCTCACTCATTAAGCCCATGTAGAGAAACTTTACGTTAACTCGAACCTTATATAATATTTATAATACCGTAACTATATAATTATGTTATGCCCATAACTATACAAAATAGTAAATTGATAAACGTGTGAGTGGAACGTCTCGCCTTTTATAATAAATCAAAAGTATCAAAATTCTAGGTCGAAAATAAATATTTTATTACAATTTGACAAAAGACCAATGAAACGACACAACGATAATTGATTTTTTCCTGCTATAGATTACAATCAGTCCGGTTATAAGTAACTAGGTGTATTGGTATTGGTATTTCCAAATATTTGTTTAGATTTGAACCCTACCGAGTTGTGATAAAGATTAAAAAGTAACGCAGGTTTTTACCGTGTACTGTTTGAAACAAAAGTGGTTCGGAAAAGTCTAAGAGTTGTTACGTTATTATTGAAAATGTTAGTATATGTTTTCCTTCCTAAGCGTCGAGCTCAGGACAGGGCGCAATGGCGCTCATTAGGGGACATCTATGTCCAGCAGTGGACTACCATAGGCCGATGATGAGTTATATGTTTTCTTTATAAATATATTAATGCAATATAAATTATTTCTTTATTTGTTCAAACAAAATCCACAGCTCTTTTACATAATATACAAATCTTATATTGCCCATTTTATAGCCAACAAGGATTGCGGTAAGGTTGGCATGTGGATGCTGCATCCCAGTGCTTACTGCCTACTCAATTTCCTAATCAGCATTTTTTAAATAAGCAACCGTATTATAAAACTATAAATTAAGCTGAAGTTGTTTCATTGTCCCGATCGATAATTTACCAACTTTTTCATATGAATATATGTAACGCAAAAGTCACCAATGCTATTGCTTTGCGCATACGTAATGCTCGATAAGCACCTAAACAAAAATAATGCTCTCATGATTGTTAAATACTAAAATTAATACTGGAACAAATATAGGGCGTTTTAAAATGTTTAATTAGTCGGCCACACGAATGTGATAACTCTTGGTGTTACAAGCGTATGAACGCTTCCCTGGCTAAGGAAACCGCTTACCATCAGGAGGACCTTATGCTTGTTTCCTAACTTAATAGCCCAAAAATCAAAATATTTTAAAAATAATTTTATTAATATGTAAAATATTTTTCTACAACTACTAAAACTACTGTACATACCTACGGATAGACCTGAAATTGCTGCACATTAGGTTTTTTTTTAACATCGCAAAGGCGCTCGTTTGAGGCTTACCCAAATAAGCGCTCTTGCTAGTTGTAGAAAAATGTACAGCAGCAGACTGCTATAGGCTGATGATAAAGCTGAACATATTAGGGCACATTATTAGAGATACTAAATAACTAGTGTTGCTATCATAGAAATCAAAATGGACTGTAAAGTAGTTAAAAAAAATGAATGTATTTTATCATTCATTATACAGTTAATGGAATATTTTTAGCGTACTAAACAACTCGTCACTAATGATGTGAAACAATTTAGGGCTAGGTACTTAATTACCGGCCAGATTCCTCGAAATGGGCACAAATATAAGTGATTGCTTGAGGTCGACGAAATACAGCCTTTAGTACGAGTTTATATAAGTATTTTATAACCAAGCAAAGTTTGAAGGGTCGAGAAAACAAATACTTGCCTTTTATTTTTGTTATGGTTTGTCGTTTTCACTTTCTTTTTTCATGCACAATCTGCTGAACTATTTTTGCCGCGAAGCAGCACTGTATTTTGAGTGAATGCCTGTGACATTACAGACACATGAGGCTTGTCACTTTAATTCCTCAAATTGATTCAGGGGTTGATTCATCTTAGGACACATTGAAAGCATTCGTGACCTACGACACAATAAGATAAGATAAGATTTTGTTTCGGGTCTGGCCGTTGTAGTACGTATCTGGGTGAGTTCAACCAGGCAGGTACTAAATTTTCTGAGATGGAAATCCAAATGAGGAAATCCTAGTGTGAAATCAAAGTCATATTATTTACTGGCTTCCGTTCGTGGCTTCATTCGCTTGGTTTTCAGTTCAAGGGTAGCTATTGTATGCTCTAGAACTACAAATGGGCAGCAATTTCTGCTCTATCCATAGAGTAGTTTTGCCAGAAAAAAAAGTAATTTTTTTACTTAATTTTGTTTTTATAGTATAAGTAGGAAGTAGAATACACACCACACCACATCTAGTAATAAGTACCATAGCTGTTAAGTATATTGTTTGTTTCTATTTTACTGTTTTGTGGTGAATAAATGCCTCTCTCTCTCTCTCTCTCTCTCTCTCTCTCTCTCACACACACACCAGCCTATATCAGTCTAATGCTGGGCATAAGCATTCCCTAATAAAGAGATATATACTCATAATTTTAATAGTTGTATTTGATTGTTTTTTATTTTTCTAATTTTTATTTCATTTATTTGACAAAAAACAAAATTGTGATGTTATTTTATTTTAATTGTTAATTTGTTATATTGTAATATGCTTTACCTATGTTTCGTGAGTCTGAAATAAAGATATTTATTAATATTATTATTACACTTTATTTCATTAAAAACTCGTCAAAAATAAAATTATTATTATTATTTATTACGTTCTTTTTTTATCGAAATTGAAGATTTCGGTGTAATGAAGTTCACGGGTTCAAAACCAAGTGAATATTATATTACGAGATAATATTAGGATCTTGTTGCAAAAATTTTCGAACAGTTCGACACGTATTTAAAATTGCTGCCTTCTGCATGGTGACGTATGTGTTTTCCGGTACATCTAATATTTTGAGGGAATTTATCAAATGTATAACTCCTGTGCTGCGCTTATTATTATTATTATTATTATTATAACCCCTACGCTGGGCATGTAGGTTGGGGATCTCGGGGCATAGCTTCTCGCACCGCCGACCGACGCTGCTGCCCGTTGGCGGCAAGCTCAAGGTCAGGGAATTTAACTGTGTTAGGTTATGCTTTGCCGTATTCAGCCGGCTGCCAGAGCCCTGTTTGTAATCTAGCAGAGTGAGCCACGAACAGATAAGGTAAGCTATGATTCTGAAGATTTTGGAACACCTTACACATCTAAAGTTAGGAAGAAGATTTGTTGGGTGTTATGTTATGTTGTTTACTTTCTGTGTAATGTAAACAACTTCACAGTTGACGACACTTCATTTACTGATTTTGCAATAACTTAAACGACCGGACCATATCAAACAAGTTGTTAATAAAATATTCACAACAAATGATTGATCTGTTAATTTTATTGGTTTATTTTAGTATCTCGATCTGCAAATTGAAATATCGAGTAAATAATTGAAATGTTTGTTTGTGAAACTGACACCTTTTAAGGTGTCGTTAATATTTTATGTTTGTTTATTTGAGTTCTTATGTGTTTTTTATATCAAGCCTTTAGTTGTTTCTTAATGGGTGAGCACAGGTTTCAATAAATAATTGTTTTATTTCTTTTTATGACTCGAGTAGCGTGTCTTTGGACCCAAAGGACTCTTTTAGCTTCCAGTGACTTCCGGCTTTCCCTGTCTTCTGCTAACCATGCCCAAAGTGGGTCAGTTATTTTTTCAAATCTTTTGTCCATCTCTTGTACTGCCTGCCTCTCTCTTCTTTGACTGTGTCGGGGTGTCCAGTCCACTGCGTTGTTGTTCTCGTCTACTTTGATATTTGTTTTTGTCATAATGAGATTGGAAAAAGCCATGAATTGGGGACGAAATGCATCAAAATGACCTGGGCTAGAAATTCTTTAGCCATGCTTAGATTAGATGTTCACTAAATACCTAGTTTCTTTTGATTTCCTGTTTCTCTTTAGAACTTTTAAATGACGTGACCAAACTAACATCACGATGATCCTTAGTGGACTTACTTTTCAATTGCCAATTTTGGTCACGTGTTCTTGATGGAAGAATAGTGTTTTGATTATTTACAATAAAACCATTTACCACGGCACCGAAAGGCGAATCTTTAATAGCATTTTATTTTTTTCATTTTATATTCTGTGACTTGGGAATCTGTTTTTCACAACAACCGTACTACGTTGCCTCATATTATTATGAACTTATACTTGATACTGGCGAAATTGTGGAACCTATCTCAGAAGCATTTTAATAAAGAAGTGAATAATCCAATGTGATAGCATTAAATAAAAGCTCAATCATATTATTTAATATGTTGACTTACCTCAATAAAAGTCATAAATACGTCATTTATTTGACACTTAAGACACACGCAATACTGAATAATTATTATGGTAGTGAAAATTTAAGTTACATAATTTTATAAGTTTTAAGAAGATTGATTAAAGCGTAAATTTTTATAATAATTAATTAGCTTTTATGTTATTAATGTAAGACAATTAAACCTGCAAAGGCAATAAACCGAGTTCGTCCTTCTTTAGTATCAGCTTGCTCTAGCGTGGTAGATGGCAATACTAATTGGATTCGATTTCGCTTCACTTCTGTTGGAATGCGGTCGAATTGTGGACTAACTTATCTAATACGGACCGACGTCTATATCATAATATTAAATTTATTACCCACCTGCAACTTCATTTTAATGGTATCACTCTCCCGTTTTTCAATCGTCAAAATGAAACCTATTATAACCTCTCAGGGGAAGAGTTTCCTTTTGGTGAAGAATTTTTAGAATTGGATCTGTAATTCTACTTATTACTCCCTGAAACAAAGAAACTAACTTATGTATTTTATCTTCTTCTTTGTCTTCTCTTCGTGTAAGCAAGTGGCCAACCCTGGCGTCAGAGATTTTAGGCCGCCCGAAAGCCTCTGATATGGTTTATCAAGAAGCCGGAACAAACATCTTAACGTTCCTTAGGAACCACGGAAGGGTTCAGACTAAACGATCACCCATCCAAATAGTGACCAGGTTGTGTTGCTTATCCAAGATGATCTGCTAAGGTTACCGAAATAAGCCACACCACGAGCACTTTTTCTGTATAATTTATTAGTTTAGTGGAATACTGCAGATAAAGACTGCATGTAGGTAGGTATTGGCAAATAAGTGCGCGATTCGGGGCCGCCTCGTTAGAATGGCCGACCTCTCGCCTCGCCTTACTATATGTACTACGCATAACATTGAGGCATTTACCTTAACACTAACTAGGTGTCTAGTTTCATAAGTTATCATATCAATAATTAGGGTAAGAACCGACAGGACAACTAAGTTTATGGATTAATTTCTCGAAGCGGAAACCAAGGTGGTATCAAAATCTATGGAATTTCTGACCGTAGGTATACCAATGCTGTTTTTAACAGAATTTTTAGATAAAACCTGTTGATACTGCATAACTGAAAACTAGAAAGTTTCTAGAATAACTTTAAAATTCAATCTTTGTTCTTCTGTTTACTAGTGAAAGAAAAATGTGAAAACATATATTTATATATGCGTACAAATGACGAAAAGATGCCGACTCTTTCTAATAGATTGATAATAACTTCTAATTGAGACCTGTACCTGTGTAGTATAAGTTATATATAATATATAGTTATAAGATCTCTTCAAATAAAATTTAAATCTGCGTTGTGCCTAAAGTAGCGATTCTGGGAAATAAATGTTATATCAATCTAATAGATAGAGAAAACAAGGATTGCTATAAAGCCGGCTTTTGACTATGGTATGTAATGTATATTACATATTTACCCGTGATCATTGGCACTTCAAACTCAGGGCGAGGCAGGGGGAGGTGCGGTGTCCGGGGAGGTGTCTCGTTCAAAATATTATAGCTCAAGATGATATATAGAAGATATATCAAGTTCGGAAAATTAAAATACAGGATCGCTGCCAAAACCACTGTCTTACCTTTTTAACCAGATATCCTGTTCAGTGGCATGAATGTATACAACATAACTACTTCATAGTTTTGTTTATATATTCTCTGAGGTCTGAGTGAAAAACGTATTTTATCCCACATTTGCAGAATATAATGTATGTTGTAAGTATAAGGAGTCGTTAAAGTTTTACAAACTTCCCGCTCGGCGCTGTTCCATTATTTTCACAGAGGTCGAAAGTACTTAAATAAAAATAATATAACCCATTATAAGCTTCTAGATTACCAGTAGGACATGCAAAAGGGTAAAAGAATAAAATGCATTTACCCGCAGATGTGCCGTGGATCACCTGACAGTATTGCAAGCTGACACACTTTTTACCCGTTTTGCAGTACCGGGACTAAGTCATCAAGCAGATGATTATAATGTACAATGATTCGTTTCTAATTGACCGTGGCTTAGTGGCTTCTGCGAGTCCATGATGATTTGATTCCGATGCTGAATAAGTAATATGTGATTGTTAGGTGGAGCTTTCGAATATGTGGGCGTACATCACCGCAGCATGGATATCTCAGGGTTAGGGATTGACCTTGAATACGTAGGCGGGACGAGCTCGACCTTACTTTCAAGGGTCGTAGAGATATGGACCTAATGGGTATCGCTCACCTTGGCCAATAAGTGACAAAAAGGGTAAAAAATACATATATTAAAAGTACAAGTATTGCCCAAATAGACCTCTGCCTCTGAGAAATTCTGGGATCTGGGAAATGCTTATCATTTTATTTTTTAGATCACGGATTTCCAATAACATAAAACGCGTAAGTTCATAATTTGATGGTCCCATACTTCAAAAGGAAAAAGGATCACCTTGTTTTACGTGTGTCGGTATGTCAAGATCTTGGTTGGTAAATAGACCATGACTTTACGACTGCAAAAGCCAAAATCTTAGCATGCCTTCCAATTCTTCTGGAGCACGGAAGCGCGATCAAAATTATTCTAAACCTTCACTCATAAATAGGTCATCCATTCCGTGACCGGGTGAAGTGCTGCTTTTTCATAAATAAATAAATAATGCTGTACATTAATCAGACAACATCATATAGCCCCAAATTAAGCTTTTATGGGAACCACATGACTGAAACTGCTTATATAAGTTATTTTTGTAAATACATAGAAGACCTCCAGACCTAAAAAAAATATCTGCAAATAATGTAAACATTTGTTCCGCGGTAGGAATCGAACCCCCCTTCCGAGTCTCAGGCAGACCTTCGCCCACAGCACCACAGAGGCCGGTAGCGACCATGATTAACCAAGATGATGGAATAAGAACACCGACGCATAAGCCACGCTATAAGGGCCTGGGATCAGTACAGGTGTGTAGAAGCAGTACCAGCGGTCAGCCACCGGAAGATTGCCAAGTCAAATGATCTGTCAAAAACACCAACGTATAGCCACGCTTCAATAAAGTAGGTAAACAGTGTTATTCAGCTCAAGGCTGTCTCTTTGACCGTCAGTTTTTGTAAACAAATCGTCGACGTCATATGCTAGGTCAATTTTTTATTGCGCTACATTTCCCGGATTACTGTGAGACAAAGACCGTGTTGATATAGTATTTTTATTGTACTTAATGTTTAGACTTGCCTCTGACTACCCTGTAGTGTATCACCTATTTACCTACTATAACCAAGTATATATAATATAAGCCTAGAAAAGCTGTTATACTTACAGTGGTATCTGTGAGATAATTTAAAAATATTAAGCGTAATGTCATAATATACTTTTCGAATAATCATCATCATCATCATCATCATCAGCCTATAGCAGTCCACTGCTGGACATAGGCCTCCCCTAATGAGCGCCATTGCGCCCTGTTCTGAGCTCGACGCATCCAGCTTCTACCAGCAGCCTTTCGCAAATCGTCACTCCACCTGGCCGGAGGGCGTCCTACACTACGTTTGCCTAGCCGCGGTCTCCACTTAAGAACTCGTTTGCCCCAGTGGTTGTCGGTTCTTCGATAGATATGGCCAGCCCACTGCCACTTCAGCTTACTTATTCTCTGAGCTATGTCGACTTTAGTTCTATGTCGGATAGTCTCGTTGCGGATTCTATCCTTCAGAGAAACTCTGAGCATAGCTCGTTCCATAGCTCGCTGAGCGACTTTAAACTGGTGGACTAGCCGTACTGTGAGTGTCCACGTTTCGGCTCCGTATGTATTCAATGAATAGGTAAATATATCAACTGGATTATCTGATGTAGCAAAAATAGACCTTACCTCCTGCTATTAGAAAATATTCATCTTACAAAAATACAAAGTCTTCTGTCCATCTGGTAAACGGTCTTATCTTAAGGTTCGTGGGCATTTTTCGAGGACCTATATTCCTCTAACGTCCTACAAAAATATGATGTCACTTCAACTTGCAATTCTTAAGATGTTAGTAGCTTTTGTTCTTTAAAAAAAATGTTTTATGGTAATAAAGTACAGAAAAAATACAGAAAACCTTATCATATGCATGTAGAAGAACAGATGCGCACGCACACTTGTTAATGTATATCCACGCATTTCAGCCCTAATAGCTATTAGTTTCGTAAATATTTTAATTAATGAAGATCATCTAGATACACTTATCCTTTGTTAAATAGACTATATTAAATTTAACAAAATAAGTCAAGAACCCATAGAACTTACACTCCCTAATAATATATGGTACTACTAAACAGCTACTAACCTCTAAATGTTTTATGTCTTTCTGCAATTTTATCTGGGACTAAATTTCCTGTAATAAAGATTAAGTAGGTACGGTTTTTATAGGGTACAGACAATTTTAAAGTAGGATTAGCACAGCTTATCCTGTGCGATAATCCTCCTATAAAATTGTCGATTCAATTCAATGTCTAACTGGAACAGTAGTCGAAATAAAAATGCTGAACATAAACCTCCCTCAAAAATATCCAGTTTTGAGCTCTTTCCTAAATTAAACTACCTCGATTATTTGATATGAGCACCATTGCGCCCTGTCCTCAGCTTGAGATCAGAGCAAACATTCATTAGGGGTTGTTTATATCTAGCAGTGGACTGCTATAGACTGATGATGTTAATAATTTGTAAGTTTTGGCGAATTTACATGATAGATGATATAAAAAACTATTTACTTTTTCTTATCACATAGAAAACTGGGTGAAATAAAAATCTGTGTCCAGTATCAAATCTATAAACACGTTTAATCGCTCCATTTTTATTTACTTTACCTACAATTTCCCTATGTATTATATAAATATGAATACCTCAACCCAGTTTCACATCTATACACATAACTAATCATAGCCTCATAAACTCGTATTCTTAAAGCGCTTTCAATTAAAAAAGCCACGTGTGGTCAGCGGCATATTGGCTATCGAGACAAGCAAAAAGACGTCAAGGTAATTGGTGCAGCGCAGCGTATCGGGTGATGCGCTGACTGCCTTTATGGCAAGGTCGGTGCCGCACGCGACACCATCACTTTCACTTGCACATACGCAACACGTAAGGATGTCTTCACTCAACCCTGGTGCCACGGGACTATGGAATTACTGCTACTAACGTACGAGGAATTAAAATGTATATATTACAAAGATCTGTGACACACAATAAAGCAAAATGCGAACAAAAATCCGTGTCTAAAGTATTCTCCAAAAAGAGGTTGTCTCGAGGGTTGTATTTTAGGCATCTATTGAGAAAATTTTTGTTGCAGAGTTTTGTTGCTCCTAATAAAAACTCAGGACAGAAAAAACAAAACACTAATCAAGATACTATGACGGAATTTAAAAATAGAATTCCAAATAAAATTCACTTGAAATAAGATTTCTTCAGCAAACAACAATTACAGACCTCGCAAACATGACACTTTGTCGTCGCGCTTAGTCGCGAGCGTCTGTCATATCTTGCTGTCGCGATTGTCGCCGTGTGTGCGGAGCTTTGAACAAAATGTATGAAAATTGTCCCCCGCAGCTTGTCGTAGCGTCTAATCGATGATGTTTGTCGTCCAATGTGCGCAGGCTGTAATACTTTTCAACTGGTCTGTACTTAGAAATCTTAAGGCCTATAGGCCCTTAGCTACCATAGAACGTACGTAGTATCTAAGGGCATATAGGCCCTAAAGCCTAAGAGCCTATAGCGCGTATAGAACGTATACATACGTACGCATATTATACCTACTATAGAACGGCAAATTCAGAAATATTTAGTACTTTATTTTGGACAAGCTTCAGCTTTTCTAGAACAGTCAAAATATTCTATTGAACTTGAAATGTTAAATGCTTGATCCTCTTAACTTCTGCATGCATATAAGTCAAACAAAACATCGAAGTTAGGTTTGCTTTGATTGGGTATTAGTAGTACCTAACATTCTTTGATATAAAAGCGAAAGTTTGTAAAAGTCTAAGTTAATTCTAGATTTACTCGTGGCTCTAAATATTTTTTTTTTCATTTTGCTTAATTTATTTGGTTTCCAACGGCCTCAACGGAAGACCAGCGCAGGCTAGCCTAGCTTGCATATGCTGAGTTGGGACCTTTTGGATTTATGTTAAATATAATTTGTTACCTACCTTGTGTGTTAAATGTTTTTATTGGTTGCAAATAAATAATTTGATTTGATTTGATTTAAAAAGAAAAACAAACAACATCAGCTTATAATAGTCCACTGCTGGACATAAACCTCTCCTAATAAGAAAGACGATATGACCATAATTCACTGGGCATGAGGGTTTTGGATCGCATAGCACACAGCTTATCGCACTGTGCCGACGCTGCTACACGTCGGCGGTAAGGGAATTCAGCAGCACCTATAATACTGCACTATGCTGCAATCAAACAGCTGCCAGAGCCTCTGTAAGACAGCAAGTGCACCAAACCCGGCCGTGGTTCCAAATTCCATTTTCCATTATTTTAAAGAAAACAATCATTTTTTTTTTAATCACAAACTATCTCTCATTCTGTGTATGGTTTGGTTTAAGAACAGGATAAGGTCATTGTTTCATTGTTATTGTCATTGAAGTGAGGAAAATCCTGTATTTTGTGAGTACCTATTAACTTTATCTAAATGGAATGGGTACATAATTTACTGTGTGCGTGAATCAGTGGTATTACCCCGGCATGATTGATAAGATTTACAACTACAACAATAACTCCAGCCTATTCAGTTCACTGCTGGACATAGGCCTACCCTATAAGGGGGGGCATGCCCATAATCCCCACGCTGGGCATGCGGGTTGGGGATTGCACAGCTTCTCGTACCACCGTCGCTCCTGCCCATCTGTAACCAGGGAATTTAGCTATGTCAACGTTAGGCCGTGCTATGCCACAATCAACCAGCCTCCAGAACCCCGTTTGTAGGGTGTACCTCGGGCAGGTATGGCTTGAGTTCCAAAGATGGAAGTTGGAACCCTTTACACCCCTGCCCCTGACAACGTGTATGCGATTTTAATTATGATCGGTTGAGTAGCTTTGACGTGAAAGCGTACAAAATAAACAAACTCACTTTTTCATTTACAGTATTAATCATCATCATTCTCAGCTTTTCAAAACCCAAAAACCCCCTCCTGCAAACGCCATTGCGAACGGTCTTACGGTTCTTGCATCCAGATCTCCCTTTACGGTAAATATGCCGTTTGTTAGCTATCAGGGTGTACCTTGGGCAGGTATGGCTCGAGTTCCAAAGATGGAAGTTGGAACCCTTTACACCCCTGCCCCTGACAATGTGTATGCGATATTAATTATGATCGGTTGAGTAGCTTAGACGTGAAAGCGTACAAAATAAACAAACTCACTTTTTCATTTACAGTTTTAATCATCATCATCATTGTCAGCTTTTCAAAACCCATAAACCTCCTCCAACAAACGCCATTGCGAACGGTCTTACGGTTCTTGCATCCAGATCTCCCTATACGGTAAATATGTCGTTCATCCACCTGGCTATTGGTCTACCAAGCTCTCTTTTATATCCTCTTGGGACCATTCTGTCAAGGCGTTACTCAACCTGCCCTCACCAAATCTAACTAAGTGACCTGCAAAATTTTACTTGAGTATTGAAATACATCACCATTTACAACCTTTATTATAAAAAGCCTGGTATCCGTTTTACAAAGCCGATCCACAAGTTTTTACAATATTGGTTAAAGCTAATATTAGGTGAGATATTAATTTAAATTCGGACATGAAGAAGGCAACAAAGGAACTTGCTATGGTTCGGACGATGTTTGTTTAACGATATCTTTATTCTTGTGACCGTATGAGGTCATTTTGTTTGGAAACATTTGGGTATCGTCCGAAAACACAGCCTTTAGAAAAGAGCTGGTGCCTACAGTATTCCTAAATTTATCAAACTGTTAGTCTGGGGTGTAAAGGGTTTTTCCCATCGTGCTCGTAAGCCTCCACCTCGCGCTCACTTCATCTGACCGTAAAGCACCCTGCCAACTAACTAACGGTGCACTGGCAACCGGCTGACTGCGGCATAGCGCAGCAAACCCCCTGGCCACTGATGGGCAGCAGTGTCGGTGGTTCGAGAAGCTGTATCCTGTGATCTGCATACATAGTGTGGTTCAATCCCCCTTCTGGTTAAGGGATGCCTTAATCCAGCTATGGACTGAAATAGGCTGGTGTGGTTGTATCACTAGCCTCCTGCCTGCAGCTACGCTCGCATGTTCCCTTCAATTCAGCTACTGAAAGGGTGTAGCTAGGAAAACTGTTACGCTGATGAAGATGCGGTGCGCCTACTAGTTTAAAATGTACCTATTCATATCGTATATACATAAGTACATAAAATAACGCCTATTTCCCTGTCAACAGAGATCGAGACTATGGATCTCCACTTGCTACGGTTCTGGCATACCTCTATTTCTTTTATAACATTCATTTATTACATTACATGCTCGTCGCTTTAGGGAACTCTTAACCTGGCCTTTTTCCAGCAGGTCTTAGATTTGATAGAAGAACGCACGTCGAGATCTTCTCCTTCCAACTGTCCCATTCACACTCCCCTCATATACTTTTTTTAGTCTATCTTCTTTTATCCATCCTTTCTGCGTGCCGAAACCACCTCAGCATAGTTTTATCAATCATTATGATAGGATATCTTCATTCATTCATTAATATCGTAAAAGTAATTTGGACATTCTCTTCTGCAGCTTCACTCACGTGGTACCTATCAGGATAAATAGTAGCCTATGTGTAAATCCAGTTCACAAACTATGTATATTCCATGTTTTATCCAAAACCGTTGAACTGCAGTTACGGAGTTGAGTGTGTAAAACATACTACACATGCACTATTATGCTGCAAACTTCTGTCATCATCATCATCATCATTCAGCCCGTTAACACGCACTTTTGGGTGTAGGCCTCCTCTTTATCACGCCACTCCTTTCTGTCCCTTGCAAGCCTCATCCGCTGATTCCCCGCTACCTCCACGATGTCGTTCGATCATCGGGCAGGTGGTCGGCCTCTTGGCCTTCGAGCATCTCTGGGCCACCACTCTGTTGTGTTGACTGTCTTTGTCCATCTTCCGTCTTCCCTTCTAGCCAAGTGTCCTGCCCATTTCCACTTTAGCTTAGCAATCCGCATACCCAAACTTCTATAAAAATAATTAAAAATTGGTTTTTATTTAACCCGAAAATTCCTGAGGAAAATATTACTTTCAATAAAATTGAGCCGAATGGCTCGTTGGCTAGATTCGTGTAACGCTCATGAAAGGATTTACCCAGCTATACCAAAATTAACTTAGTTACTGTGAGTCAGATCGTTTGCTATAAAGCCATCTGTGGCTTCAAGGTAGAGACATCAAAACCCGCCGCCATGACAGACCAACCGCGTTCGCCGGACAAACTTATTGATTCAATGACTGAGCTAATTACATAGAGCGGCCACATACGCTTTGTTAAGGTTACGTAAGACTAGTTCTGCTTTGACCTTATTTTATAAAGCTGAGCCGCGCGTTAACACTGTTTGCGAGGTGTTTGAAGCGTTTATGGCGTGGCTTACTGAGGAGTTCTTCGCAGATCATCTTGGATAATCAATACTGGTCTGGTCTGGTCTGGGTGACCGTTTGGTGGAATTTAGATATAAGCGCTTCCGAGCTTCGGAAGACACGTGAAGATTTTTTTTTAATGCATAAGTTAGCAGACGTACAGGCGGGCCACCTGATCAAAAATGGTCACCTCCGCCTATGGATACCTGCATCACTGGTTTGGTCTAGGTGACCGACCATTTAGTGGCAAATAGATCTAAGCACTTTCGTGCTTTGGAAGATACGGGAAGATGTTACTTTTTAACCGACTTCAAAAAGGAGGAGGTTCTCAATTTGTCGGAACCTTTTTTTTTATTTATGCTAAAGCTGGCAGACGAACAGGCGGGCCACCTGATCGAAAATGGTCACCTCCGCCTATGGACACCTGCATCACTGGTTTGGTCTAGGTGACCATTTAGTGGCAAATAGATCTAAGCACTTTCCTGCTTTAGAAGATACGGGAAGATGTTGCTTTTTTATGCTAAAGTTGGCAAACGGACAGGTGGGTGCCACCTGATCGAAAATGGTCACCGCCGCCTATAGATACCTGCATCACTAGAGGTGATACTGATACGCTGACGGCCGTGATGAGGTGATGAAATACCCGCCTATTGAAGGACCCATTATCGTAGCTCTGAGGGACTCGGGTCCCGGCTGTTTCAGTGCTTAAGCCATGACGGATGCCTTCACGCGGCCCAAAAACTCCAACATCAGAGTTGGCCACTAACTCATACGAAGACGAAGTTAGCGAGGTTAACCCATCTACTAAAGTCCGTTAACATTATACATCTGCTAACGTTGGTGTAGATATAGTTGGTCTTCGCAGAGATCAAGCAGTATCTCAGGTTTTACTTCCCTGATTTTTTTGAAAATAAAGCCAAAAGTAAAGTTAAAAAACTGTTCCAGTCCCATCAAAGTCGGTGTATTCGTTTGATTCTCGAACAAACATTTGACATTTGTCATTTTACAGTTTTTAATGTAAAGGAGATGGTCGTATTCATCGTCATTGGTTTAATTGGGTATTGATTTAGTCGTCTACTTGCGAATGGATCATCTACGTCATCTAGCTGCCAATGAGTCTTGAGTGACTTTTAGAAAGATAATAAGTATTTATTTTAAAAAAAACCCCGACTGCATAGAGAGGAAGTTTTTAATAAAAACTTTTTAAGGACAATGTATCGCCACCAATATGATTTCGTCTGTTAAGAAACTCTCAAAAGATGTACCCGGACTTCCGATTCGGAGGTCGTGAGTTCGAATTTTTAAAATCAATGGATTGGTTCTCAATCTCTGAAAACTTGGATTGGTTCTCTGCCATTGTATATAGTCAAATTTATTTTAATCTTTTCACCTATAATTTGAATTGTTTCTTTTTTTATTACCCACTATTATAATCAATTTAATTTAAGTAAGTTCTTTTAATTAGAGTAATAGGTTTTTGCCTTTCTAATTAATTGATAATTAATCAATACATTTTCTTTATTCTCATCATTTTTAAATAGTGTTTCAAGTGTCAGTTTTCCGGAATGCTATCATCATCATCATCATTCACAGCCTGATTTCACCCACTGGTGATTATAGGCCTCCCTCAACTTGTGCCATCCACCACGATCCTGCGCTAGTCTAACCCACGTACGGCCGCGACTTTGACAATGTCGTCTGTCCATCTTGCAGCTGGACGTCGCACACTACGAAAGCCATCCCTAGGCCACCACTTTGTAACTATTCTACTCTACCGGGCATTACCTCGTCTCACAATGTGTCCTGCCCAGCTCCATTTGAATTCTATCACATTAGACTAATTATTTTCTAACACACTCGTGTATAGAGACTGGAGGGGTTATTAAGGGCTCGCAGAATACTCACATGGCGGGGGATATGGCTTCGGTCGCTGACCGGCTTATTTATCGTTAATTAATAGTTATTGGTAACTCTTATGTCTTTGAGCGACGAAAAATACAATATTAGAATAGTCATTCATTGAGTTTTTATATTGAATAGCATCTGGAATATTAATTAATTTACACAATTTCGATAATATAACGTCGTTCAGTCATTGAAACTTCAGTCAGGTCCCGTTCTGCTACAGCAATGGTGACGGTAGCAAAAACGATTAGCAAACATTTTCTTCATCCGAGATTTACAGAACTTACTTTTATTACATTTCATTACACTTGTGTCTAATTGCTAACGTTTTAGCTCCGTTAACAAGGAGAAGGAGCTTACAAGTATCTGGGCTGTAACCTGTGGTAGAGTTCTTCTTGGGGAAGAGCACCCATGGTTTTGGCATATGGCACTATGATGGAACACTATGGTGGTTTTGGCTGGTAGGAGTCCGGCATAATCATTCTGTTGCCCCGTAATGGAATGATTTTCATTAGGATTTCCCAACGTCAATGTCCTAGTATCTTTGCTAAGTATGTGATAAGAACTACGGAGAAGTCAAGCTGTATATCTGAAAGATAGAAAATGTTCTAAAAATTAGAAAAGTCTCATCAAAATAAATGGCGTAAATTTTACTTGATCCTCAAAAATACATTGATCATTAGTTTAACAGTTTAATTTTTGTTTAAGAACACTCCCATTACACCTAATGCCGACAATAAAAAATATAAAGTTATCAATTTGTTGAATTCATAATATAAAAGGTTCTAAAACAGCGGGTTTCGCGACATCTGACTACAAACTAGACATAAACAAAATAAAACAGATAAAAAAGTCATCATTAAAACCATATTGAACATCATCGATAAAGAATGCGCGAATGCCTTGTCCATCTTAAGCTGTTTGGTCGCAATAATCCACAAAATTATACAAGGAAGGTAAACCAGTTTTGATTTATTCAAAAATCTAAACGGTCAAAACATCGTAGTGGTTTAGAATCAGGGTAGGTTCACTCATAGAAATCTTAGCTAGTCCTAAGCAAGGAATTTTTTAGGGGAGTGCGCGTTTTGAAAACCTGTGCCTAATTTTTCTTAATATTTTTTTTCTAAAAGAGGTTTTGTATCGTTACCTCTTGAGTGTTACACAATCTCTTTTTGAGCATTTTTATTGAGAAAAATTAGACATAGATTTTTGATCGCATTCCTTTGTTTTTACTTACTTCTTCTTCTGTTCTTTGTGCCCTCTGTGGTATAGCACGCACAACTTTGCTAAAGTCTATGTCAACCAAGGAGTTTTTATTATGAGAGTGCTCGCTTGGGAGCCGTCTCAGATGGTATGGTCGTTGCGTAGAGACAATGAACATGTAGTAAAGAAAGCATTGGAACTATCTGAACGTAAGAGAGATAGAGAACGACCTCCGGCTACTTGGTGGACAATGATGAAACTGCTATCGGAAGAAGAACTGCTCGACCTGAAATTGTCCTGGCACTAGAAAATTAGGAGAACCCATCTACGGTAGGATAGAGAAGAAAAAGATTGCGTGTTTCCAGTTCATATGGTTTAGAGTTAAACAAAGGATGAAACGAGACACGGCACCTATTATTTGAAAAAAAAATGGCACAAATTTTTGTTCAAAGCGAGCCCTCTTGCACGTAAGTACTAATGGAAGTTCCATGATCGAGAAATCAGTTACTAATTTAAGTATCACTGGGACTACCTACATTACTAATTTTGACAGTTGGACTATTTTTCAATACCCAGTGCACATCATTTTCGTTGACAAGCGAGATAGCAACAGTTACTGTCCTTGATGAAGTAAAGGACACATTATAACAACGTTAGTTAGTTTAAACCTTATCACTAAGGCTATAAAGTAGATAATGGCCATTTGTTATTTTTTCTTTACGATCGGCATGAAGCGATGCGACGTTGATTTGTTATTGTGAAGTATGTGTAAACAATTCGTCATGCAACGATAATGTACCAGTGAATGCAGTTAGTGTTATACGATAGGTTTCAGTAATCTTTATATTGGATTATAAATTACTGCATTATTATAATTTATATGTATTTGGTTACGTTATTTTCCTGTTGGTAAGGCCGACTACAAATACTACGGAACAAGGATTAGGTATTATCAAGCTGAAGTGGCAGTGGGCTGGCCATATCTGCCGAAGAACCGATAACCGTTAGGGCCAACGAGTTCTTGAGTGGAAACGTAGTGTAAGACGTTCTCCGGCGAGGTGGAGTGACGATCTCCGAAAGGCTACTGGTAGAAGCTGGATGCGTCGAGCTCAGGACTGGGTGCAATGGCGCTCGTTAGGGGAGGTTCATGTCCAGCAGTAGAGTGCTAAAGGCTGACGATGAAGGCCGACTAGGCTAAGTGGATCGTGTGGGTGCTGGGCAAGCCTACTCCATTTAACCATGTCCCAGATACACGACTGCGCGGTCAGTGAGTAAAGGATACCTAAATAAAGGTTCTTCTTCTTCTTCTTCTTCGTATGAGCTAGTGACCAACTCTGGTGTCGGTGTTTTTACGCCGCCTGAAGGCCTCCGACATGGCTTAACGACTGAAAAGCCGGGACCAACCGCTTAACGTGCCTTCCGAAGCACGGAAGTGCTCAAATCTAAATGTCACTAAACGGTCACCCATCTAAGTAATGGAGGGGCGGAGTGTTGCTTAACCAAGGTGATCTGCTAAGAACACAGAAGTTAACCACGCCACGAGCGCTTCGCTTAAATTAAGGTTATAAAGGATACTTGACGCTGTATGAATCTTCTAGAACTCCACGCAAAGGCCAAGTTTTTTTAACTGGTCTCATAGCCCAGTTGGTAGTAACTCTGCCTTCTGAGCTAAGGGGTTACGGTCAGTAAGGTCTGCACTTTCCTATCACAATCACAAGACTGCAGCTTTTAGAGGAAGTTTTAGGTATTCGGCAACGAAGTGCTGAAACAATATTCCACCCCCCATCCGCAATGCTAACACCAAATATACATTTAAATTAAATTTCAAAAAGTTTTTGTTGCAAAAGCAAATAGAGTGTATTCCCAAGCACTTCGTATGCCAGAAATAAAATAAAACTCTCGTAAATTATTTTGTTAGACTATTGTCATATTATACATTATTAAAAACACATATTATTATTACACACTTTAATCAAAATTCAAAATTTAGGAATGTTATTTGCTACACAACCATCACATTTCATAGCTAGGTACGTAACCACACATTATTTTGCGGCTCGTTCTGCTCGCTCTCGATTAGGTCTTGACTGAAAATCAGTATTTTTGCTATAAAGCAAAAAATTTCACTGAGGCAAAGCCTTTTTGTCTTGCTGCAGCACACACAAACTTACATAAAAGTTCATAATTCGTAGGTTCTTTGAAATGTTTGTTTTTTTTTTTCTTTCTATTAATGTTATTTTTTCGTGACGTTCCTTGTATGAAAAAGTGTACTTAGCAGTGATTTCTCGCGGATCTAAATATATTTTTTTAGGCATCTAGCCTAGAGGCCTATATCCAGCGATGTAATGAATCAGGCTGATGCTATTTTTAATGTCACGCAACTGCGCCAGAAGGAGCGTAATGTTTTCCTATTCATTGTCGAATTACCCACCTTTATTTTTAATTAATTAAATGTAGCACTTTCCACAAATAGAATCAGGTCATGATTTTCAGGTTTCAAAGTGACTGCGATTGTGACGAGAGTTTTATTTTTATTAGTACACGGATAAAGGTTACCAGCTGCCAAAACATTAACAGAGCTCAATGATCGACAAAAATGTAAATTAGCATGCATCAAGGTGACCGATTTTGGGACAGTGTTGTTATGAAGAATTTGTACGTGCCGAAACATAACATCTTTAATGTCCCAACAAAGGATCGACCGTCCCTACAGTATGTTAGAACATCAGGTATGCTAAGTCTACCTGAAGTTTTACATCAGGTGTCGTCATCATCATCTTCAGCCTGATTTTAAGCAATGCTAGGTAGATATCTCCCTTAACTTGTGCCATCCACCACAATCCAGAATTCATTACTACAGATAGGTATACTAAAGCCCAAACACTAAAACGCTGCTCAACCAATGAAATCGTCAAAGTAACAGTTTATATCGATAGCGTCGGCCAATTTTGAGACGCCGTTATCATTCAAAATTTGTACTATAGCGTTTAATTGGTCACCACAAAAAGTTATAGATTTCAGAAGTGTTTCAGTGTGAGTAGGCGTATACATACACCATGTATATCACTACAACATCAACACCAGCCTTTATCAGTCGACTGCTGGCAGAGGCCTGCCCTAATAAGAAAGGATATGCTGATAATTCTCACGCTGGCTATGTGGGTTGGGGTCTTGGGGATCGCAGCTATACTAAGTTACCTGAACTCTAAACATACTATAAGTAGGCATTCTTGACTGTATTTATTTGACGATACCACTGTGTATATGAAATTTATTACGAATGGTCAAACCATCGTTTATTAATGCGAAATAGGATAAATTTAACCAAACTATAATAGATTATTATGATTATGATTAGATGATTATTATTATGACGACCTCAGTGGCGCAGTGGGCGAAGGTTCGCCTGGGACGCAGAAGGTTGCGGGCTCGATTCCCACCGCGGGACAAATGTTTGCATGTTCTGCAGATATTTGTCTCGGGTCTGGGTGTTTTCTATGCATGATATATATGTATTTACAAAAAAAATATGTAATATATCAATCATGTGGTTCCCATAGCTCTGCTTAGTTTGGGGCTACATGATGTGTGATAGTCCAGCATTATTTATTTATTTATTGAGTACATGCGGGCTATGAAGGCAATGAGGGCGGGCATATCTACGGTAACTATATCGCTAACTTTGACCATAAACAGAATAAACAAAGAGTGAAAAGAGAGACAATGAAAGGATTGGACACAGACTTGACGGATGATAGAGGTAAATGGAAGAAGAAATAATGATGTCCACCTAGCGTGGAACAAGGGCAGATGAATAATGATGATGAAACTGAAAGAGAAAATCAATCACACGCTATCTATAAAAAACGATGTACAGTTGATCGAGGTGTTTGGAGAGACACTGTCAACTGTGGACTTTTACAGACAGATAAAGAAGAAGATTTAAATAGTTGATTGTGAATCGAAACCCTCTCACCTTCAGTCAATCTTTCACCATTAATTACCAAGAATATCATTCGTTCGGCGCCAAAAGCTTCTCACAGTCTTTGGCTTCAACATCGACATTTTGGATCCGTCACAAGGTCTTGCAGAGTCAAGGCGAGATCCGCTCGAAAAAACAAGCGATACCGCAATAATTTATTATATTAGATTATGTGTATGAATTTATTGATCAGATAAATTCTAAACTAAAATAACCCGTGTTTCTAAACAAATGCGTGTTTCGTGAGTGGAATGGTTTCAATAGTGCTATCAACGATTTTCTGACAATTGTGTTTTCATTATCTACTTATTTAATGATCACATCACAATTGATCACCGTTATTTATTTCCTGAAAAGGTTTTTTATCAACCTTATTGTTAATAATAGCCACGCTGAGGACAGGGTGCAATGGCGCAAATGGCTCTTTTGGAAGAGACCTTTAACCATCAGTGGACTGCGTTAATAGGTTAATAAAGATGATAATGATGATGATGACGATGGTGATGACGATGGTGATGATTGCTCCGAAATTAACATACTTAATGTGAAAACCAGTAACGTTAAGTAATACTTTACTGCAAACGAGTGAAAATCGAATTCAAATGAAATGAAAAGCGTGAAAATCTGTTATAATGTAAACAGGAAACGACCAATTTGTCGCATGCGACACGTAAACGTTTAGAGCGGAGATATCTCTATCGAATACAATACAGAACAGTCGGTATATAGATTCGTATATATAGAAATCCTCAATGACGGAAAACAAGGCAAATAACATCATTATCCGGGTATATGTGTAAGCAACATTCATTCATAACAATTGATGTAGATGACAATTCTCTGCCATACCTATTTTGTATTTTATGTTGTACTAACTGCTGGATATTCTGTGGTGGTCATACAAGCTGTTTGTTATTCTGTGTCGTGTTCAATGTCGCGCAAAGTACGCGTAAGCGGATTTCAATTGTTCGTCTCACTTATGTTAATTTAACTCTGATGTTTATTTTGTTTTTGTTGATCTTTTTTGTTTTTCAAACCTGGTTTACCTGTTTATTTAACTGAAATTAAGTACCTACATACATAGTTGAAGGAGGTATATTGATCTTATGAATGTTCAATCCAGTGAATCAGCGGTTGTTCGTTAGGTTACCTGAATTTCAATCTTTCGTTTTGAACTACCTACAACTCTCACAATGGATCTTTTGGGCTTAGAAAACGATTCCGCGTTGTGGAAGCGACATCAAGCGTCGGGCTCAGAACAGGGTGCAATGGCGCTCATTGCGGAGGCCTATGTCCAGCAGTGGACTGCTATAGGCTGATGATGATGATAAAACGATTCCACCAATCCTAGTAATAATATTGGGCGAAGGTCCGCCTGAGACGCAGAAGGATGGTTCGATTCCCGCCGCGGGACAAATGTTTGCATTAATTGCAGATATTTGTCTGGTCTGGGTGTTTTCTACGTATAGTTGTACATATATATACAAAAAATAATAATAAGTGGTTTATCAGTCATGTGGTTCCCATAATACAAGCTCTGCTTAGTTTAAGGCTACATGATGCTGTGTGATAGTGTTCAGTATTTTTTTTTAGTACAATACGACCCAAAAATAGGAACTACCTTGCTACTTGCAGCTATATTCAGTGAGAAAGACTTAACAAGTAGTGTAAGTACAAGTACCTACATCAACCAGTAAAAGTATAAAACAATGATTGAAAAAGCAAAAATCAAAAAACCAAATCAAATGATTTAAAAAACAATCGTAGGAATTCTATGTCGGCAGTGGCTTGAATAGGTCAAAGGTCATGGGGCGTTCAGGCTAGAGCTTTCGCTCATAGTAACAAAAAGTAGTACAAATTTCTGCTAGGTACTAGCTGTGGTTCTAGGTAGATTACAAAATTAGGTGGGTATGCTGTTATATACCCACAGTTTAACTATAACCAATAGATTAAATAATTTTGACCCAGAACAAATATAATGTTTATTCTCAATCATATCACAGATTAAAAGGATTTTAATTGCGAAAGTGAGTTTATTTTTGTGACATTTTCAGCAAAAATAAATGTATTTATTTCAGCATAATCGTTGTCAGGGGTACAGAATTGGGTTAAGGGTTTTTTGACGCAGAAAAAGTTCCAGAGAGATAGAAAAATAACTTTAACATAGCAAAGCCGCGGGTGGAAGCTAGTTAATAATACTTTCACACCAGCCTATATCAGTCCACTGCTGGACATAGGCCTCCCCTAATAAAGGGTGATATGCCCATATTTCCCACGCTGAGCATGCGGATCGCGGACCACAGCTTCTCGCACCACCGACGCTGCCCGTCGTTGGCCAGGAGATTTAGCTAGGCTGTGCTATGCTGCAATCAGCCGGCCGCCAGAGCCCCGTTCGTTGCTTAGCAGAGTGCACCACGTGCAGGTGGGCTTGGCTTGGGTTCCGAATACAGGGTATGGAACCCCGTACACCCCAATAATACTTAATAACGATAAAACCTAACCCAAAAACCAGTATTTTATTGGTAATTTTTCTTTCAGAAATTTTGTCACAATTTCTGCAGCCTATTGGTTTCTCGTCCACTGCTTAAACGAAGTTCCCAAAACAAGATTAGAAAGATATCATGATGCTAATTTTGCAAGATAACCTGAGTAATAAGTAGGTTATGATAATGAGTTATTTGATGAACGATAAACTTACTCCACTTCTAGCCCTATCGTTAGTATTACAAGCGGCAACAGTGCGTCTAAACCGCTACTTGTCCGCACTATGCAAATGGAGATAATGTACCTAAGTAACAGAAGATATAACAGTAGTAAGAGGTTTCACTCTATCTGAAAACGGTTATAAACTCACTAGAAGAAAACAATTTATCAAGGTTACTCAATATACCATGGCAAAACTATTTAGGTAAGCGCCAAGCGATGAATCTACTAGGAGTACTCAATTTTGAATAATGAATGGATAGTTTGTAAAATATTTAAATTTTGTTAGCTCAATACACTATAAATGCTTAATTTTCATTTCTTCACTTTCGAATATTCTTGAAAACTGTCATAAATTAAAAACGTGTACAAATTTGAAAGTTTTCAGGGGAACATGAGGTGTAGAAATTTACCTTAAGAATGCGGTGAACCTCGCTCACAACTTCAATTCGAGGCGCGGGCAAAGGATATCGCATCTCTGTTTAGCTGATGGTTGATTTAGCTGTGCGTGCGGGATAGCATTATTGGCCGTTCAAAATTTTCTAAGAATTTGGTTGTGTTCCGTAATACCAAAAATTATGACTGAAAACTTTATGTATTGTTTACAAAGTATTGTTATTCTGTAACTTCATAATATAAGCTATGTTCCTTAGCAAACAAAACGCTAGATATTGTTGTTTTTAATACGAAATAAAGAGTAAGAAAAGTGGTCAATTTTGGTATAAAAATGTGCAAAATGCCTTGCCAAAATGCCTTTTATTGCACTTTCGGTAAGTATTTTGTAAAAAAAAACTATCTAGGTAACCTAGATAAATACTATTGGAATACAAATAATGGAATAATGTAGTGGAAATATGCTAGAATTAGAAATCATTTTGGTATTACGTTTGTATGGGAAATTCGTCCTCCGGAGGCCCCATAAGCTGATTCTAAGTGACACAGGTATGTAATACTAAGTGACCGGGTTGCGCTCTGAGGGCTTACCACGGGTTTTGATAGTTTTCGAAAACTTTTTAGGTTTTGGTATCTTTCCATACATTTTCGTACAGCGCCTCTAGGGAAACGTGCATGAACTACGAAAATGTGTGGAAAGATCAGTGTTGCCGTTTTTTATTTGGAGAAAATGCTAAAACATGTTGCAAAAAATGCTAAATAACTTTTAAAAATGCTAAATAAAATGCTAAAATCTATATTTTTCTTTTGAATTCCTTAGGAATTTTGAATTTTTAGGTAACGTACAAAAAAATGTTAATCATAAAAATATGCTAAATGCGAATTTTTCAAGCTAACAGACCCGAAAATATGCTAAATTTAGCATTAAAAATGCTAAAACAGCAACACTGGGAAAGATACCGAAACTTATAAAGTTTTCGAAAACTATCAAAACTCGTGGTAAGCCCTCTGTACTCGCACAACGAGGTTAACACCCAGCCGAGTTGTAAATAATGCCTCGCAAATCTCTCGATAGCGCACGACACGCTTTCCAAATCGGTGGGGTTATAACAGAAATCGCTTCAAGGCGCATGTGCACAGACCGAATGGGGTTACCCACATTCCTGCCTTCCGGAATTTCACTTACGTTGACAGTAGCAATGTGATACAATGATCAGATTTGCCAATTTTAATGTTTGATCTGTAAGTATTATTAATAACGACAAAACCTAACCCAAAAACCAGTATTTTATTGGTAATTTTTCTTTCAGAAATTTTGTCCCAATTTCTGCAGCCTATTTTAGGTTTCTCGTCCACTGCTTAAACGAAGTTCCCAAAACAAGATTAGAAAGATATGTACTCAAACTTATTGAAAAACGGTGTAGGTACCTAAAGTAAAGTTTTTAAAGAAAAAGCACAAATCTATGTGACTAATAAATATCTTTTATTGTTTTGTAGCATTACTAGCTTCCTTCAAGACTTCCCTCACTATTTTCTTATCCTCCATTACTTTTTTCTGGATGAAAGCAATCCTGTGATCTTTTCTATATCAACGTGTATGCAATTTGCAATTTCATGGTGATCAGTGGAGTAGTTAAGGCGTGAACAATATTAAGTTAGGATAGCATAATTATTACATCTTATCAAAAATGTATGTTTATTTAGGTACCTACTGATAAAAGGTGCATAATTGTGTTACAACATAATAATAGTCAAAATAAATTCGGATACCTTTATCAAATTACTATCAGTTGCAAGACTTGCAGGTTGTATAGAGAAAAAAATCGAGTTTAGTAAAAATAAGGCATATAATCGAGATATTTAATGTCGGTAGGTCTCGAGCCCGGTTGAGACAAAGAATTGCCAATTATTCCACCTGCCCCCGCCACACCTGGACCGGCTGCTCCTTATTTATTTCAATTCTTGATATTTTTATTGTTCACCTTCGTCGATGACTACACAAATGAAAGTATGCAAGTGTGTGCACCTTTTTATATAAATTGTCAACTGAATTAACGGCGTATGATCGTTTATCTGATGGTAAGATTAAAAAATTTCACTGAAATGAGGGCGTTTTAAAATTTAAGATATACATTTTAGAGCTCATGGCGTGGCTTACTTCGGTGTTTTTAGCAAATCTTGGTAAAGCAACACTCCGTCCAGTCACTTCTTGGATTGGTGACCATTTAGTGGCATTTAGATCTTAGCGCTTCTGTTCCTTGGAACGCACGTTTAGGTGTTGGTCCCAGCTTTGCAGTCGTTAAGGTCAAACGATTTCCATACTACACTCGAGAGCAATGAATCCGGGTCACTCAAAGAATCCAAAAAATCTCGGAAAGTAAGAATGCTAGGTTAATGCAATAAATTGTATTTAATAGACAATTTAATACTCCTTAAATGAAAGTTAAAAAAATATGAGTCACCATACATTTTATTTACACAAAATTACATAAAGAAAAAAAACTGCTGATCTCTCCTTAAAACAAAAATAGGAAACATGAAATTTTTGAACTTTATGACGATTTTCTTGAATTTCAATACTTCGTATTACCTCCTCGTGCTTCCATTACTGCGTTTACGCGGTTTGGCATGCTGTACACCAAGTTCCTTATACGATTTTGGGGAATATTCTCCCATTCCTCTGTGAGAGCAATTTTGAGCTCAGGAAGCGTGATTGGGGGAGGGTTTCGTTGTTTTACGCATCTCCCTAGCTCGTCCCAAGCATGCTCGATCGGGTAGATATCCGGGCTGCGCGCTGGCCACTCCATACAAGTAATGTTCATCTCTTGAAGGTAGTCATTCACAATCCTACCTGTATGAGGTCGGGCATTGTCATGCATAAATATAGCATCCTCACCCAAATTGACCATAAATGGACCAACGTGTTCGTTGAGGATTTCTTCCACATATCTTACGCTAGTTAAAGAGCCGTTTTCTATGATCACCAGCTCTGTGCGACTTTCAGAGGAAATTCCGGCCCACACAAGTACAGACCCACCACCGTAGGCTACTTTTTCTTCGATGCATGCTTGCTTGAATCTTTCCCCTGGTTTTCTATACACTCTGTGTCTTCCATCGTGCTTGTAGAGCATAAATTTTGATTCGTCGGAGAACATAACTTTCGACCAATCTTCAATACTCCAATTTACGTGGTTCTGGGCATATCTTAGTCTTGAAATACGATGGCCACGCTCCAGTTTAGGGCCGTTTGCAGGTCTAAGGGGTTTTAAGTTAGATTCAGCAAGCCGACGTCTTACTGTCCATGCACTTGGGTTACTTCCTCCGAGGCGTCGAAACTGATTTGTGAGTTCAGTTCCTGTGAGAAAGCGATTTCGAAGCATGGTGTTCACCAAGTATCGGTCTTCTCGTGCTGTGGTACACCTAGTTCTGCCCGTTCCTGGTCTGCGTAGGTTAGAACCAGTTTCTTCGTAACGTCGGAGAACTCTTTGTACTGTTGACAGCGACACACCGACAGTCCTGGCTGTATCGCGCTGACTCCGGCCAGTTTCCACCAATGTAAGTATTCTGGTGCATTCTTCAAGTGTAAGCGACATGATTTCAGCTTGAATAATGAATATTGAGCACTATCAACCTGGTTTATGTACCAACATAAATGACAGATTACAAACAAAAGCAAAAACAAATCCTGTAATTTCGTAGTTCCATCTTCGACAGTGTTCCCTTTTCAAATTTGATTTTTTTATGATATAACTTTACAATAACTAAGAAGTTTTAATACTTTCATTTAAGGAGTATTAAATTGTCTATTAAATACAATTTATTGCATTAACCTAGCATTCTTACTTTCCGAGATTTTTTGGATTCTTTGGGTGACCCGGATTCATTGCTCTCGAGGGTATTAGTAATTAGTAAAACTGACATTTAAAAAAATATAAGCGTAGCAGAGTTTCTTGCCAATTCTTTTCTGTTTGGTCGCGTTACGAACTAGAGTAAATTTAAAAAAAAATACGATTTAAAGTGTACTGTAATTTTCGTACTAAATAAAGAAATTTTCCCTTTCAGTTTCACTTTCATTGTACATTGTGAATTATAGGCGATAAGAACATATCTGTAACATGAAAAATTCCGATATCACAGTTAGCTACGAAGAAGAAGAGAAAGTTAAACGTTACGATTTTTCTTTTAACTAGAGATTGTTTTTACTTACTTCAGTTTGCGTTTATAAAACCTTTGTAGGTAAATTAGATCAGAACTAAATTACAGAAAGAGGATTCAGAAATTTAACCTTTCCATTATCTACAAATCTATTGAGGATAATACTATTAGATTTACATAAGCAAAAAATATATTATGTTCTTATCACACAGCATCATGTAGCCCCAAACTAAGCAGAGCTTGTGTTATGGACCCATTTGACGGACGTGCTTTTATATTTACTATTTATAAGAAACACTCAAACCTGAAACAAATCTGCAAATAATACAAAAATTTGTCCTGCGGTGGAATGTGAACCCGTAAGCTTTTGCGTCTCAGGCGGACCTGCGCACACTGTGCCATAAGGGTCGTCGATAGTACAGGTAATCTCACTATGCAATTTCAGAGCGCTTCTCTGCTCTAACTGTAAACCTAGAACAAAATTTTCCACGACAAAATGAAAAAGACGAATGTCACAAATCCTCGGTGGATAATATTTTCAAAGGAATCGGTAATATATTTTCACCATTCCGGTTTTATCAGATGAAGTAAAGCTACTGTGAATCGATCATGGCCGACTCTCTCATGCGCTCGCAAAAAATATAGCTTCTTAAAATTCAAACCAACCGGATTGAAACATTTAAAACGCACAAACCGATGTACAAATTTAGCTAAACTGAATAATTATTTCATCACTAAGGTAGTGAATTAAGTTATTTTACTTGATCCCTGAACGAGCTCTTTGAATCACCATCATCATCAGTCTTTAACAGCTCAGCTTATTGAATGGTTTACAAAAATGGTTTTGTTATAATATGTGAGTAAATTTAATCTCAACATAAAACAAATATGGGGCATTATATATCGATAGTTATTATTTTAATGATTTCTACATAGTGTTTCATTAAGGATGTAATAATTTTGAAGCTTTAATATCTCACTTATACAACACCTGCTGTTCTACAAATTGTTAATAATTAATTAAAAAAAAAACAAATACTTCGCTTGTTTTGAAATAAGAATCAACGGTCACCGCGTAAAGCACATCATCAATAAAAATCTCGCCAGAAATTGTCCGTATAATAACAAAATGTAAAAAAAATCGAGCGAGGAGACGCGGACACGATGCGTCGACACGGTTCGTTGACCCCGTCGATATTTCTCGAAATTCGACGTGGAATCCGCGCTCTTTTCGCTTTTTAATTGTATGTAACCAGCTACTCAACGACAAGGTGATATGTTTCCAGAGAAAAATGTATGGCCGTCGTGCCCCACACTGGAATTACTGTAACGGAACGCACGAATTAAGATTTACAAGGAAACGCGCGACAGATTAAAAAATTCGCGCTCATTCCGTTTGTAATTGGTATCCACCTTCCACATTTTTATCAACTTGAACTTACAAATTACCTATCTTTAAACCATCATCTACAATCAGAAGTAGAGTCCATTATGTTACCGTGTCAATAAATAGTGTTATTAATTCGCGCCGCCTACCGCTCCTTGACCTCACTGCAATTATAAATCAGCAGCTATGTAAAACGCAAAAAAAACTATGATAGATATTCTCAAAGTGTTTGTAATAACCGTAATGGCAATACGGAAGTTTGATTTTCACGCTACACGCTGAACAATGGAATCACACGACTAGGTCCGAACTCATGCAATTCGCCCCGAATTTGGTTTACCTTTCTACTTTTCAATGTTTTTTATTGTAACACGGATTTTTATAGACTAAACGAGACCACGTATGGTATTTAGAATAACTGGCAGTATCCCAAGATTATTTTAAATAGAGCACGAGTAGGTAGATTAATTATTATGACACATGACTTTGTTTTATTCACGTATTTATATAAACGCGATCTATATCATGTTGTCAGCGTTGTCGTAATTAGTAAAATTAGAATTGAACTATGACTTTAAAATTAAAATAATATGTAATTATATTAGCTTATGTATTTGCTTATTATAAAGCTTTATTTCAAATCCATAGTTACCACATTCACGAGGTGATGTGGTAGGTACACTAATTTCAAAATGCAAGCTGCACCCATAGTTTATACGCGCCTGACTAAAAGATCTCTCTACGAGACTTGCCATAAGATTATACCAATAACTACTTAAATTTTCATCATAGTTTACACACTCACTCATAATAATATATTTAAAAATGATAACATTATTATCAATCACCAAAATTGTTAATTTTCCTCATTCAGATAAAAATAACGAAACGTATAAAAATTGTGAGTTCGTTTGTCGTCTCGCATGGATGCTAAGGACATAATAGTACCTCTCGAGGCTAAGGTAAATAATAAACAATGATGATGCACGCCATTGCCGATGATATTCATCATACGCATCGAACTGAGCGAGCTACTCGTTCAACAAAATGCGATGCAGTTTAAAGCGAACAGCGATAGTCTAGATTTAGAGCCATAGGGTTGGTCTAAAATATTTCGCCCTTAAAAACTGAAACTAAAAATTTATTTCTTCTTCTACTCGTTATTTTTTTGTAACGCGATTAAACAAAGTTGTGTTCAATGTTCCAAACGAACTGCTATGTATCACCATAAATCTATGTACTTGTTTATTTTCCGTGTTTTTAGAACACTGTAGGCTAAAATGATGTTTCTTTCAAACAATAACAACAGGTTAAGGGACTGTAGTCATATACGTTCAACTCACGCGCTTACATGTCGAAGGACAGGCTGTCAATCTCGTCACCGCAACGAACATGACAAAGACTACAAAAATCGAATACAAGTTAGTCTATCACAGTATCCCACTTACAAAATATACGGGACATTTCATTACAATATCTCTCCCACTTTCACGTCAAAATATTAGTCAAAAAAATTAAACACTGTATCTTAGACACATACCGAATATTATACGGATGCAAACTATTTAGTTAAAGGTAGAAAGATAGTTGAGTTAAAGGCATAAAGCACTTGCTTTATAAATCTACCATCAACTCAATAAAATAATAGTATTTTTATTTTATTTTAGTAACTTTTCGGGAGTTTGTGTACTAACTAGCTCGGAGCAGAGATGTTTGGAAGTCTATTGGGGAGGCGTTTGTCAAGCAGTGGCACCGGATCAGTTAAAAAAAAGTCACTTTTATATAGAATTTCAAATCAACCTTACTGTTAGTGAATGAGAGCATTCAGTCGTTTATGCAGCTGCAACTTTTACATAAACATGAAATAACCTGTTTTTTGCTCTTGATTTTATTGACACTGAACTCTGAACAAAATCCTGTTGTTTTCCGGTAACACTTCGTTTTTTTAAATGAATTTTTTGAAGTCTTAGATAATGTGAAGAATAAAATATTATAATAATACGCAAAGTGCTACTTACGCAAATTTTTACCAACGGGTTTAAAGGGTTCCAATTTGTATCTTCCAAAACTAAGCCAAAATCTGTCCGTGGTGCTTCCTGCAAACTAACAAATGGGGCTCTGGCGGCCAGCTGATTGCGGCATAACACAGCCTAACACCGGCATAACTACACTTCCTGAACGCTGACTGGCAACAGCGTCGACGTGGTGCGAGAAGCTGTACCCTGTGATCCCTAACCCGCTTATTAAGGGAAACCTACGTCAAGCATGATATAGATAGGCGTTGTTGCTGTTATTGTATACGCACATTTTTGATAAGATACTGAATTTTACAGAACATTGATAAAAGAGCGCTATATAGAGATTATACTACTCTTAAAAGAGACGAAAGACCTTTGCCCTAAAGTGAAATACATCGGATAAACAAATAAATAGGTAACTTAAACTTTTACAGGAACGGTAATTAATCAGAAACAAAATTAGATCCATTCAACACGTGTAAGCAGTGGCTTTTATCTATATCGGTACACAGCTCTAGGAAGTAAAAGTAGAAAAAGCGTATTTAAAAATACATAGAGGTGCGACCCTAACTTCGAACACTCGATGATGCTTAGTAGATTATAATTAGCCGCGGTGCCCCATATCGTTTGGTACAAGTAAAAGGCAATGAGATACTTTTTTCTATTCATCATCATCATATTAAGATATAAATGCAAAAGTTTGTGTGTTTACTATGTCTTTTCCCATGCATATTATTATCGGCTGAATGGACTTGGATGAATCTTGTAATATACGTCGTTTAATACATAATATTATCTCACTTTATTAAATAGTCTAAAAATTCACGTTGACGTTCAGTATTCAAAATGTCGTAGTGACAATTATACGCTATGACCATATCGATTACGAACTCGTTAAACTAGTAAAATAAGTAAAAATAAATCACAGCAAATTAGTATTTTCTGACACATTGAAACTTAAAAAGACATATAGCGTAGACAAGAATATTATTTACAAGTTTGGATCGGCCGCCGGTGTTTTACGTCATAGAGCCGTCATATGACGGGTGGTGTTGCCACGCGCTGCGCAGCCGCACCCGGCAGATGCGCGCGCGCACGAGACCCGTCACGGCAGCCTCCTATAAAGGCGGCTAGCTAGTAAGCAACATTTTATCAATATCGTGCAAATTACATTTTTTATTATCTGAAATTTAGCCAGCTCAACATTGTTGACTATCTAGAAAACTGTACCCCATTGTTCCCTTTTCGCAAGGATTTCATGGCCTTACTTATAAAAATCTATCAGTAGTTAAACAATTCGTAGACTATTGCCATTTCTTACCGCTAAACAGTGATAGTTCTAACATTAAGCAACTGTGAGCGAACTAGACTGCTTCCAAAAACTTTAAATTTACAAGTTCACGTATAATTTAATTTTACATGCATCACATAAGTGTCACTGCACTACTTTATACAGTAGATAGAAAGATAACTCTTTATTGCACACACCAATAAAAATCACAAAAAAAGAAATTCAAACAGAAATTTGGTACGTACAAGCAGTCTTTTCGCTTAAAGCGATTTCTGACTTGGTTCATAAAGAAAAACAATGATGCAATAATGCATGTAACTTTTGTGGCATGGCAACATCGTGCAACATTTTAACGTCTGCTATGGATTTTGCACTTCAATTTTTGCCTTGTGGATACCAGCTTGTCTGCACACAGGTTGCATCGGTTGCTCTATTTACATAGCAGACACTCGTCGTCCTTGAATCAATATCTATCCTTGTAAGAAAAAATGTTTTAACCTCGATTATGAAAAAAAATTGCAAAGCATTGTGAAGTTACCTAAATTCTTCATTATTTTTATTGTAAGGAAGTTTTTTTTTTGGCACTAACTACGAGATAACAAATAAAATAGTTTAAGCAGTACTTTTATTGTTATAATTATAATAACTGGTGGGAGGCAGCAAGCGATCGTAAGTCTTGGAAGGAGATCCCCCATCACAGACCTTTGCCCAGCTGGGGAATAGTATAGGTTAATTAAAAAATAAATATATTAACATAATACTTGTGATATCTTTAAACATTGGTGTTATTAATAAATTCTGTATTCTGTAGTACCTATCATAATCATCATCATGATTATCTTTGGCCGTTGGATGTCGATTTTTACTACGTAGGCCTCTCCCAGTTCCTTCTATACACGACGGTCAGTCGACTTTGCCACTGGTAGCCCACGTATGCTTTAATGTCATCTACCCATCGTTTCGGTGAACAGTCCCTTGAGTCTTCGGTTCGTCCACGGTCTCCATTCAAGGACTCAACTCATCCATGTCCATCTAGTAAGCCTAGCAATATGAACAGCCCAACTCGACTTCGAGCCAAAATCGAGTTGGGCTGCTCATATTAGCTAAATTCAAATTCTCAATTGTCTCAGTAGGACGTATAGAGCTGAATATTTTCAAATAACTAAATGTTAATACGAAAGCGGAACTCAATGTGAGTCAGTCGCGAGAAATAATAGGGAAAAGCTACTATATTTAGTAGATTAGTAGTACTATGAATAGATGCGCCCACGATACGCCGCCGTGTAAATCAACGCCCGACTAATGTATTACAAACCCGATACATGGCGTCTCAGGCGTGAAACTAAAAACAACTAAACCTCGCTTATTTTATTATTCTTTTGAGCGGTCAGGAGCCGTTTCTAAGAAAAGATACGCAAATATTTATATCACTCTATGTAGAGTTTTTACTATTAGTAAAGTGAAAACCTTCGTATTAATCTTCTAATTCAAAAACAACAACAAATTTGATCCACTGCTGGACATAGGCCTCCCATACTAGAAGCAAAATATACCCATACACGCTGGGCATGTAGTTTGGGGAGAGCTTAGGTTGCGCTATGCCGCATCAGCCTACTGCCAGAGCTTCGTTTGCTATACAGGAGGGTGTACTCCATGCAGGTGAGGTTGGTTTGGATTCCAAAGATAGAGTTGGATGGTTGGAACCCTACACCTCTTCTACCTAATCATGTAAAAAAAGAAATTATCTTCTTTTTCGAATTATTAAAATAGATATTAAAAATAGAAACTACATCTCATAATTAGTTAGGAGAGAGAGATGATAAGTTATGAGATGCAACTTCATCTCTTAATTATTTATATGGTGTCACTAAGCTACCCAAGAATGTACAGTCCACATTAGTACATGAGTTGTCGTTCATCGAATAGGCCCTGAAGCGGACATGCTGGAGTCATACCGCGGAACAGTGCTACCTGACCCGAAAACAGCCTTTGATAACGACTAACCAAGTTACAATTTGACTAGTTATTTATACTTAGCTTCAAGGTTTATTTTGATTGGTCATCATCATCATCATCCGCAGCAACTGCTGGGTATGGTTCTATCTTTGTATCTCCACGGTAGCTTGTCTCATCCAGGACCAGCACACAATTGATGATTAAAGTAGTGTTGACGACTTTTCTGAGCAGTGGGCGAACGCTCGTTTGAGACGTAGAAGATTGCTGTTTCAATCCCTCCGCGAAACAAATGTTTGTATCATATGCAATTGTCTTAGATATGAGTGTTTTTGTGTACTTACAGTAAAAAGTATATTATTTAACAGTCATGTTGTTTCCTGTGTGATGTTCAGATATCAAATTCATCATACGTACCTTCATTATTTAAGTATGATTTTCTGTTATAATATAAAAGCGAAATTGAGTTTGTTTATTTGTTTGTTCAATACGATTACCAATCATCAAGAATTTTCACATACAAATTATCAGTACTAAAGATAAAGATATATGGTTTCATCCTGAAAAAAATTAATGTTTCTGATGGATAGAAAAGTATCTTACAGAACAACTTTACCGCGAGTGAATTCGTAGTTAAAAGCTTGTTGATAATAATACGAAGCAATGATCTTATTCTCTAGTTATTTTCTGGCCATTCAGACTGTGACCTGTAGACCTGTTAGGTACTATAAAAAGCATGGGTATCTCAAACATTTATCTTCTTTTACTAATTGCTGATATGTTATGTAGTCTTATCTTCTTCTTCTTCTTCATTCTTTCGTTAGAAAAACTCCGAGCATAGCTCGTTCCATAGCTCGCTGAGTGACTACAAACTGGTGGACTAGCCATACTGTGAGTGTCCACGTTTCGGCTCCGTATGTCATGTCATGACAAGTAGGACGCACAATTGAAAATTTTCGTTATTAATTAGTCTGACTTAGCTATGTTTCATCTGTATTTTGAGGCTCGTTTACAAACACTGTATTAGTATCGTAGGTGTAAAGGCCAATGAGAAAGCGCACATTTAAAATAAAGCTTTGCTATTGGCCAAATTTTTTCGTTACACTTACGATACGTCTAAATATTCGATATCGCCCAATGTTTCAGTTTCGTACAAAAGTCATTGCACTCTCATTCAGACTGCAGCTTTGTAAACATTTTCATTGCCATTTTATCGAAGTTAATTCAATTCAATAAAATCTACCAAATTTTACTTAATCCTGTTCATTCAACGTTGCTTAAAAGAGATTGCATTTAGCGATAAGACCGCCCATTGTAACCGCAAATCAGTATTTTGAAGTTAGTTCTTATATATATTTTGTGTTTATTATGTACAAGAATCCTCTTATCTATCAGTCTTTCTATTTATTCCTCTATTTCCCTATCTATCTATCCATTCATTCTTCTATCATCTATCTATCAACTTATTCCGGAATAGTTATGCCCAATATTAATTTTAAAACTTGAATGTTAACGGAGTGTAAATAACATCAGTTACAGTTTGCGTGCATTTCACACTCAATCGAGTATCAAATTGAATCCAAGCAAATGCTCAGATCAGTCTGTGGTCAGACTGAGCAATGCTTTATAAACTATTGATCCAGTTAGATTAACTGAAACAAATAGATCAATATAGTTGTAAAAAATAACTGGGCAATTTAAGTTAAATATCAATTGCTAAATGCATTGATTAATTGCTTGTTTTGCTTGTTCTTTCTCTGAGTTGCATGTGAATTTGAGGGCGAGAGGGCGGTGCACACATTACATACATTTCGTTGAACTCGTCAGAGAAGAATGTCTGCCGAATTTATACCTGATAAATAAGTGTTTTGTCTTGTAGAATACCTATATACCTATACTTCGGCAGATATGATCTACTTGCTAATTTTGTAAGCTAAAGTTGTTGACATAGCTCAGAGTTACCTTGCTGAAGTGGCAGTGGCCTAACCGTATCGGATAAGACGGACTGATAACGTACAGAGTAAGTTTTTTAACCTAGTAACTTAAAATTGGTATGAGTCCTTTCATAGGATACCACTATAACTTCCAGATAAATAGCCCAAAGACTTCTTCGCGAAAGTTGCTGTACGCCCACTTGTTTATTTAAAAAGTTAAAAGACTAGCCAAGTGAGAAACAAACACTAACGTGATCTAAGCTTGCTTAATAATGTGACCTGGTACCATAAGGCTTCTAAAAGGTAAGTATTCGAAAAGGGCAGGAGTGATATGTCGACATATGGCCGGCCACCGCATTGCGCCAATGTTACTTCTATGTACACATGTTATGTACTCGGGTTATACCGACGCTACACCGTAAACAGTATTCGGTAAATTGAAACAACTAAAAATAAGTAAAAGTAATTATTTTATAGTTTATTTCTGCCTAAAAGGCATTGATTATTCATAAATCCAATCCTAGCATTCTTTGACGACCTGGACCCAAAGGTTGCGGGTTCAATTTTCACCGCAAGACAAATATTTGTATGATCTGCAAATATTTGTCTCGTGTCTAGGTGTTTTAATGTATAATATGTATGGTACGCGGCAGTGATCGAACCCGCAACCTTCTGGTCTTACATACTCACACAACCAAGGGGTGTAAAGGGTCCCTAGTCCCAACCCCACCTGCTCTTAGTGGTTTACACACTGGACTCTGGCGGCCGGCTGATTGCGGCATAGTGCAGCCTACTACTGGCATAGCTAAATAGCTCGACGGGCACCAGCGTCGGTGGTAATAGAAGCTGTGCCCTGCGATCCCCGCATGCCCAGTGTGGGGATTATGGGGGTATCCCCCTTCTTATAAGGGATGCATATGTCCAGCAGTTAACTGAATAGGATGATGAGGTTGTTATACAACTAATGAGGCTGTCTACCCACCGTTTAATTATTACAATAATGACCTGACTACGCATGTGTTAAACTATTTCAATGTAACCAGATAATTTACTTAGCACTGTCATTGAAGTGTTGAAAAAGATCTAAAGATTAGTACAGTAAGGTCAATTTGTTACATTAGCTCTAAAATTCTAGAAATGGTTGTAGCCTTGATTAAAATCATTTCCATAATTTCATTTGCATAGCAAAATGTCAAGATTGAAACTAAGCCTTTGATATGCAAGATTATTTATTAGTAGTACTATAATTTAGGGGGTAATAGCAATGACGACTGGGCAAAAAAAAATCTAATTAGTCCGACAGATAGATCAGCAACAAATATTGGGCATGTATTTTTTTATTTATCAAATAAATTAAAAGTACTGAAATAAGGAACGTCAATGTTCTACCTGGTACTTCCTGGGGGCTCGTGACACCACGGCCGTACAAAAGTGTACTAAGCCGTGACGTCACGTGGAACTTTAACGCCACTGTATCTTTGTAATTTTTTTGTTTAATTGACAAAACAAAAAATACGTGCCCAATATTTTTCGATAATGTCGATAATTTTTCGTTTCAGTCTTCATCCCTATTCTGTTATAAAATTAGTCCTCAATCAGTAACTAGTCCTTAGTTTGGATTTTTTTACATTTTATGTTAGTTTTATAGATAAATGGATAGATATATACATAGATAGAAATAACTTTATTGCCCACCATACAAAGTATGACAAAGTATCACCAAACAACTTAATGAAAGATAACGATGCAAAAGGCGCCGGGCGAACATATCGCTACTTCACTAATATTATAAATGCGAAAGTTTGTGTGTGTGTGAGTATGTTTGTAGTCGCTTCACTCAGTAACGGCTGAACGGTTTTGGATCAAACTTGGAATATACATAGTTTAAGGCCTGGATTAACAACTATTTGTTAATCCAGGCCTTAAACAATTTAAAAAAAAAATTTTTTTTTTAACTATTTTTATCCCGGTATCACGCCAGCGAAGACGCACGCTAAAGCTAGTAATTTAATAAATCATTATTGTTTACTATAATTTCAATTTAAATGTAATTTTTATAATGTGATAGACTTTTTTTTAGAATGTTCAACGAGTTTTTAACATTTATCCACATATATTTTTACCAGAATAATAAAACTTCTAGACATTTACAAAAAAATATACAATACACGCCAATACCAATTGTACAGAACAAAGACCCATCAGACATTATTATACTTTAATACAATCAAATGATCTTTATCTTGACCTCTGTCAATGCTGCTTCGTTATGTAAAATGCAATTGTGGCATTGTGGTCATTTACTTGAATTAAATATTGCAACGTGACAATGAACTCTCGCTTAATTATAAGTAGTATATTAGTCATGTGGTACTCACCCAACCAACCAAAACATAAACTAAGCAGACCTTGTTGGTGCTATGTGTGAAAATGTCTGACGAAATGTTTATTTTCTTAGTTATATTTTTTGATAATATCTAATGCTCTAGACTCTTTAAACTTTGATTGATATCGTTTATTGTCAATCATTCCATTACATCTACTGATCGTAAAATATTTGATTTTTCGTACCAAGTTACCTCGATACAGGCATAATCTAATGAGGAAACTGACATTTGTTTTTATTTATTTATTAATTAATTTACCGCTGCCAAGCTTGTGATTTTCATTTAAAATCACAAGCTTGGCAGAGATTGTGTAATTGGCACTACCATAACACAAACAAGCTTTGCTTAGTTTGTGTTTTTTTTTTATTTAATCATTTATAATTTCATTTAAAATCATAAGCTAAAGAGTTACCACGTGTAACAATGTCAGCCATTTTTATTTATTAATTAATTTACACTTTCATTTGAATGCATTTGAATTTTCAGAGATTGAATTCGAAAAAAAAAACGGATTAGAAATCCTTCTCCTTATTTTGCACTTGCTATTATTTTGCAACCGTGGAATGGTTTTTCGATTGAAAAAAGCTGGAATTTGGCAAATTATACTGGTTTGGCTTTTGATTGACCTCGACTTTCTAACCTCATAACATTACAAACCCAAACCCTTTCATTACACCCAGCAGGCACATTTTACAGCCTTGCCATAGGATCAATGGGTTTACTACCATCAGATATGTTTCGTACCCAGAACCAGATTATCTGCAGATCCTGCAAACATTGGTCCTGCTGCAGGAATCAAACCCACAACTTTTTTCATCTTAATGTCCCGTCCCGTACACCAATCATAGATCAGCAATCATACTCAAAATAGAAGAATGAATGAATAAAAGTGAGACAACGTGACCCCGAGAACTTCGTACAATCTAAAATTCCCATACAAAATTACCCATTTAGATTTTTTGGAATTTTCTTTGGGGTTTTCCTAGTTTTCTTTTCAATTTTCCTCAATCTTTGTTGTTGAGATTGAGGAAAAACCCAAAGATAGTTGGAACCCCTACCTTCTTCGTATAAGCTGGTGGCCAGCTGGTGTTCGAGATTTTAGGCCGCCTGGAGGCTTCTGACTTGGCTTATCGATTGAAAAAGCCGGGACCAATATCTTAACGTGCCTTCCGAAGCACGGAAGCGTTCAGATCTAAATGCCATTAAATGGTCACCCATCCAAGTTGTGACCTGACGGAGTGTTGCTTAACCAAGATGATCTACAAAAAACACCGAAGTAAGCAACACCACGAGCGTTTCCCTCTGAACCCCTTACAACCCCACATATGGTATCAGCAATAATAATAATAATCAAGGATCATTGCAGCTGGATTAAGGGTTAGATACAGAAGGCGACCCTCTTGGACTCGGCACGCATCATTAGGAGGTTCCTCTCTCTGCAGCCCTATCCACCGACCGTTTGAGCTCTGCCCCGCGATCGGTTGTCTCCCGTGTTTATACGTTTTTTACTATAATGTTTTTGATTTGATTTGTGTGTATATTAGATAATATTGACCTGACGACCTCTGTGGCGCAGTGGGTGAAGGTCCGCCTGAGACGCAGAAGATTGCGGGTTCGATTCCCGCCGTGGGACAAATGTTTGTAAGTTCTTCAGATATTTGTCTCGGGTCTGGGTGTTTTCTATGTATTTTATGTATGTATTTACAAAAAAAAGTATATTTCAATATATAAATCATGTGGTTTCCATAACACAACTTCTGCTTAGTTTGGGGCTACATGATGCTGTGTGATAGTCCAGCATTATAATTTATTTTTACTTTAATATTAGGTTAATAGTAAAAAAATATTTTTGACGAGTTTAAAAAGAAATAAAGTGTAATAATAATTAACAGATTCTGCAAAAAACTTAGGCTTTCCGATTCCTCCGCAGCCTTTGTGTACAGTTTTTTCAGGTGATGATGAAAAAGAGATTGAAACAATAAAATGAAATGTAAAGAATGATTTGGTTGCACGTTGCGGTTCATTCGTAACGTTAGCGACCGATTGAGGTGGTGGACGGATGCGTACGATTATAATTAGGATTGTATTTCTGATTCCGACGGAGTATGGCGGCTGAATTCCATCTGAGTCATTGTGCTCGTTCCGTTGCCTTTATTTTAGTGAAACACTTGAAAACGCGCATCATTGTTTCGTTTATGTTAGCTGTAATCACTTATGTCCGTAGTTTTTTATTTGCTTATGGCCTTATGTGATGACAAACTTTCAACTTCTGAAATTCCAGACTGTAGTGAAATAAATTAGAGTGACAATTAATGGGTCTTGTGTAATTTGAGTTTGTCCATTTTAGGCATAGCAATTTTTTTATGACATTTGTCTTTATCCTAGAAATTATGTAGACGTGTTTTTTTGTACGTTAGCCTTGTAAAATAAATAGGTAATATTTAATTGAGTCATAAAACTCAATCCTAATAAGTGAAATAAATTAGAGTGACAATTCATGCGTCTTGGTCTTGCGGAATTATGGTTTGTCCATTTTAGACATAGCATTTTTTTATGAAATTTGTCTTTAACTTAGTAATTATGTAGACGTGTTTTTTCTATTGCCTTATAAAATAAATAGGTAATATTTAGTTGAGTCATATAACTCAATCCTACTAACCCTACTAGTATTATAAATGCGAAAGTGAGTATGGATGTATGGATGTATGGATGACGGATTAATGAATGAATGTTTGTTACTCTTTCACGCTAAAACTACTGAACGGATTTGAATGAAACTTGAAATATACTTCGTTTGTGACCTTAACATGCTTTTTATTCCGGTACCGTGCAAGCAAAGCCGTGGGCGGAAGCTAGTACTCAATTTTACCATTTTACCATCGGTGGTTGAAGAGGGCTCAGGACCGTTCTTCGTGGAAATTCTTGAGGGAGACCTACGTTCAGCAGTGTTCTTCCATAGGTGGTTGATGATGATGATAATTATATTTTTTAAGATGACAGAATTAGCACAGTATAGTGTGGTAGTACCACATGTGGACCTCTCAGGCCATAGCAATAAGACAAAGACAGATCGAGGCTTTCACTAGGATTTAGATAGGTGAATTATAAAAAGTCCGTATTTTATAATTTCGGTTTGTTTTGACATTGACTAGCATTTTAAATGATAATTAGAAAAGTCACGATGCAGGAGTTGTAATAAATAGATACCAAGCTGATAATTAGCCGATAATCTATATTAGCTCATGATTCATTCGGCTTATCCTGTTTTTTCAAGTTCGATATACTTGTTGTCAATGAATGCTGAATGTTCTAGTAAATTATGAGAAGTGATGTTAGTGAAGAGCTCAGAGATTTAGCAAGCTGAAGTGGCAGTGGGCTGGTCATATCTGAAGAACCGATAACGGTTGGGGTAAACGAGTTCTTGAGTAGACCGTGACTCGACAGATGTAGTGTAGGACGGCTTTGGGCCAGGTGGATTAACGATCTGCATAAAGCTAGTAGGAGCAGAATGCATGGAGCTGAGGACAGAGCGTAAATGCTCTCGTTAGGGGAGGCCTACGTCCCGTAGTGGACAACTTTATGCCGCTTGCCTTGGTAAAATACATATATTTTCTATTCATTCTTTGGCTTCTAGCTCAGGCTGGCCTGATAGCTCAGTTGGTACTCTAGCTCCTGAGCTGCAAGCTGTGGGTTCGATTCCCGCCCAGTACAAACATTTGTTCAACAGGGATTAACTTTGGTACTTTTTTTGCAAGTATAGGCACACTTAATGTAATCCTGTTTTGTACCAGTCAAACTTTTTTGAAGCAATAAACTATGTATTATTATTATTTATTATTATTTGTATGATGAACATGAATGTGTGTTCAGTATCTGTGTGTTTTATAAGTATCTATATATTTTTATCTGTCTCTGGTACCCAAAGTACAGGCAGACAGACAGACAGACAGACAGACAGACAGACATTTATTCATACAAAACTGTACACAACAAGAATAAAAGTGGACAAGTACCTATAGCACATACACAGACATAATATACAAAAGAAAGACGAAATTATACAGGTGTGCAGAACGTAGCTGCTATGTACAGATCTGTACGAAAAGCCCTGAGCTCAGCATATGCTGCGAACGAATCCTCAGCGCTGGTTTTCAGCTCAAAGCTTTTTAGGTGACGCACGAACAAAGATTGTACTATAAAAAAAAAATAGATAATTTACGAACTTAATCAACTACTAAGAGAAAAACAAATACTAAGGCTGTACAGAAGTGAAAAAAAAAAAATTGTTACGCCAGGAAGCATAAATATTAACTAATTACTAAATCATTATTAATTACCTGTATGGTTAGTATATAGTGCCCCTCCTAGTACCAGACTATAAAAACTCTAGGCTCTGCCTAGTTTGGGATCAGTTGACTGTGTGTGAGAGTTCGCGTAAATTTTATTTATTTTTATTTTTATATATTGTGTATTATGCATATTCCAAGTTTCGTCAGAATCCGTTAAGCCATTAGGAGGTTGAGTTTGAACAAACATAACTTCTCACACACAAACACAAATTAAAAATAGAGATCATCGAATCCTTATCATCATGAAAATATTATTTCTTTTTTCTTCTAATACAGGAAGGAAGATGAAGGGTCGAAGTGAGAGTAAAACTAAGCTTATCAAAACACTAGTGTATAAAACTGGCCTTATTTAAAGGTTATTTTTATAAAAAACTCACCACATTCTATATTTATAGAAAACGTAGACAGTTTTCATGTTCCGTCTGGCTTTCTCGTCTTGTTGACTAGACGTGAAGCGCGAAGAATGGAAATCATCACCCGCCATTAAATAATCCTATCTTACCAATAATATAAGACGAAAGTTTGTGAAAGATATGATATTAGAAATGTCGGTTCCTCATCCACGTGAGTTGTGTGTTTCTAGTTTACGACACTTTCAGCACTCCTAGTAGGCCTTCGAGCGGAGTAAAAACTTTGAAACCAGAGTTGGTCACTAAATCATACGAAGAAGAAAGAAGAAGGAAGGAAGTACGAGTTGCACATTTCGAATACCATGAACGTTTCTGTATTTTGCAACATGTACACGTATAAGCTGGTGGCCAGCTGATGTTGGAGATTTTAGGCCGCCTGGAGGCCTTGGACTTGGCTTAACGACTGAAAAAGTTGTGTAGAAAAAATATGTGTAGTATTTGGCTAATTTTTATGTGGGTACCGCAGGAGCGAAGCCACGGGTGGCCGTTAGTTATATAGTAGTTAAGGTTTTTGATTTTAGTTACTTATGGTATTTGAAGAGGGGTGTACGGGGTTCCGAATCCCATCTTCGGAACCCAAGCCAACCTCACCTGCACGTGGTGCACCCTGCTAAACAACGAACGGGGCTCTGGCGGCCGGCTGATTGCGGCATAGCACTGCCTACATCGGCACATCTAAATCCCCTGGCCATCAACGGGCAGCAGCGTCGGTGGTGCGAGAAACTGTGCCCTGCGATCCCCAACCAGCAAGCCCAGCGTGGGAATTACGGGCGTATCCCCTTTTGTTAGGGGAGGCCTATGTCCAGCAGTGGACTGATAAGGCTGGTGTGGTGTGGTGGTATTTGAAGATGGAACAACCACTTAACCCTATTGATGTTAAGTGGTAACCATTACCTCTCACAAAGCATTGCATCGTAGATCACGTTTTTTTGGAACGTGCTCTTCGATGCAACGCCCTACGTCCATCAACTTGAGGCATGAAGATGATAAGCCTCTTGTTCCAGTAATTTAATTAACATTAGACATGTATAAATATCGTCACAAACGAGTTTTACATGGTGGTGAGAATAATGTAACCCAGACAAGGGTTATTTACACATGGGGTGCTACCAGATATTTCAAGTATTTTCAGATATAAACAAATTAGAGAAGAATTTTCTCTCCTATGTGTTAAAATTAATTTATTTTTGTTAGATTATTAGGTTTTTGTTTACTAATTAGCATAAACATTTTCAATATCTAAAAACAAATAACAATTTACACATAAATAAAGTTGATTTAATTCTACTGAGACTACACTGCAGGTCATCATCATCATTCTATAGCAGCCCATTGCTGGACATAGGCATCCCCCAATTAGCGCTTATTCATTAGTCGATCAGGTTTTGGCTGAAAAGTCAGTGTTTTTGCTTTAAGCATTTAAAATCACTGAGCTAAGGCCTTTTTGTCGTGCTGCAGCACACACAAAGTTACCTATAACCGATTAGCGCCATTACGCCGTCTTCAGCTCAACCATCCAGCTTCTGCCAGCAGCCTTTCGCAGATCGTCACTCCACCTGGCTGGAGGGCATCCTACACTACGTTTGCCGAGCCGCGGTATGTACGTCAATTTGATCTAATTTACTAGCAAATGGAAGCCCTTAATTGCATTGTTTCTTCGAATAGTAGTTATCAGTTGACCTAAAAAGCCATAGATTAAATTACTTTTAACATTATAACTAACCTTTCCCAACAAATGAAGCCACTTGAGTCTACAACGTGTGACATTGACATTATTCACTTAGCTGGCCTACCACCACGAAAAATTGATAAATAATGCATCGAGTATAAAAAAATAGTATTATTGCAGAAAAATGTTAAATAGTGTAAAGAAGAGCGTTCGAACAGGCTGGCACGCGTCGGCATATTCCAGTGGCAGCCAAACCTGTTTCTGTAATAGGCTGTGCAGGGCCACTGTAAACCACAATTCAGTACACCATCTTAGTATAGTTCGACTTGGTTCGCATACACACACACACCAATAGTATCTCACAGTACTACTTTTACTTAGGCATTATGCCGAGCCCTTTTTCTGCTGTAGCACACACACATACGTTTATTATCACCTTTTTGTAACTTCACTATGATAATAAGCATTTTGTATTGTGTGCTAAGTGGCCAATAATGTGTCTATGTCTAGGTAATAAACTATGAACATAAAGGTTTACAAGAACATACTGCAATTTGGTTGAGATTGTAAAGTCCGGTGACTCGTTTGTAGTGGAACTTTAATGGTCTAGCTATCGACTATGTCTCCTTTGATTTTGAAAATAATATTTTATTTTTGATATTTACTTGTTCCCACTGGTGCAGGTTGTATGGAAGAGATACTTTCCAAGTTGTAAGATCGCAAATTTTACCTATTATTTTTAAGATTATGTTGTTTATTTCTGTTTTAGAAACAACAGACATAAACAACATAATTGTGGTTTACAGTGTAAATACAGAATTTTCATTCCTTTATTCATAACCTTTTTTAGTAAGTACTCTAAATAATGGTGATCCAGAAAGCCTAATAAACTAAGGCTCGTGTAAGTTACTATATAAGCAGACTTTTACTACCGTCAGGGAATAAAAACTGCAGTACCAGGTTTCACATTTACTATGGTACCAAATGACCTGATCGCTGTCACAGAACTGCACACTGCTTCCAGTGCTGAAGATCATCACCTTGTAATTATTCTCTTCAATGGTGGACTGTACTATCTGTATAATTATCTGTTTGTCCGTGATTGGTTATCTTGTTTTGTCAATAACGCGTTTCGCTCTTGAGAAAAATGTTGTTGATTATATTTTCGTAAAGAGCAATTTTGATATATTCGTCTTCTGTAGTTAAATTGATTTGGTAGAGTAATTTAAAACTGACCGTTAACATTTTTTTATTGTAAAAACATCACTCTAGCTAGCCTATTGTAATTATAACACAGTGTACTTACTAATTGTATAAAGACTATTATGGAGTGAAGATAAAGTTAGGAGAGTTTGTCTTAGATATTTTATTATGAAGGTAAAAATATATACCCTATTTCAATTTCGTACTTAGTTATTTTACTAAGAAAATGTCCTGCCTACTTGCGCTTGCAACACGACGAGGTTCCGACATAATCACGTCACAATTTCATACACAACGACTACTTGCTGTGAATGTAATATGCTTTTTGTGAAATAACTTAATAATATAAACAACTTTAGATAACAAAATTTAATGATGGCAGTAGAAGAGAAAATGAATTTATTTATATCTTGCAAGATGGCATGAAAACTCCTTGAATTTTACCTTAAAATTTCTACAACTTATCTATCAGCCAAACAGATCAGTTTACGATATCCACAGGCAAGGAAAGACGTCTTGATGGTTGGGCTTGTACCATATCGTTAAACTGACAGATTTGATATTCGTTGTTTTTCAATAATTTATCATATTATCAAATTCTCTCGCTCGCTCTCTCTCTTTCTGGCTATATTTATTTCACATGGTAATGGGATCAGCCTTTACACAATTTTTCCTCCAGTTCGTTCTTCGACGTCTACATTCGGAAACGCTACATGCCAATACATCATCATCATCATCATCATCATCATCATCATCATCATCAGCCTATAGCAGTCCACTGCTGGACATAGGCCTCCCCTAATGAGCGCCATTGCGCCCTGTTCTGAGCTCGACGCATCCAGCTTTTACCAGCAGCCTTTCGCAAATCGTCACTGCACCTGGCCGGAGGGCATCCTACACTAAGTTTACCGAGCCGCGGTCTCCACTCAAGAACTCGTTTACCCAAACGGTTGTCGGTTCTTCGGCAGATGTGGCCAGCCCACTGCCACTTCAGCTTGCTAATTCTCTGAGCAATGTCGACAACTTTAGTTCTATGTCGGATAGTCTCGTTGCGGATTCTATCTTTCAGAGAAACTCCAAGCATGGCTCGTTCCATAACTCAATGAGCGACTTTAAACTGGTGGACTAGCCGTACTGTATGTACATCATCTAATTATGTTAACTATTTAAATTTTCTAATATAACAACCTAAGATATCAATTTCAAGAGATTAATTAATTAATAAATTAAATTATATAAAATCTACACCCTAACTGAAAACACGGATGACCGAAAAACAATTTCACACGAAGAACCAGAAACGTCTCCAGTAATATTCCATGGTAAAATATTCTAAGACGTAAAATCCAACACTCGAAGCCAACAATAGCCAGTTTCAATAATACACTAACAAATTAGTTACCTGCGCATGAGTAGGTAAATAAGCGACGCCATCGATGGAGTGCTGCAAGGCGATACAGAAATAGCCGATGTGCATGTTCCACTATATCTGCTTTTTACGACTTCTATGTGTGTAGGGTTGGCTAGTTACCACACTTTCAACGTTTAAACTTGTGAAAGCTGTTTACAAGTTTGACAGTTCTAGGGTTCTAGGACTATGTGGCCGTTTAGTGCGATTTATGTACGGTTCACACTTGCCGGCGCGCGTCGAAGAGCATCAGAGAGCGTTTTATAACATACTAAAGGAAATTGAAACATCCACAAAGAAGTTAAGTTCCTCATTTTCATGCAATATTTAATTACGGATCTATTTATGTCAGTGTTTGACAAAGCTCAAAGCTGCGTTAATTGCATGCAAATTAGGAACTTAATTGCTTTGTGGATGTTTCAATTTCCTTTAGCATGGCTTAAAATGCTCTCCGATGCTCTCCGACGCGCGCCAGCAAGTGTGAATCGTACATAACTCTTGCATTAATGACAGTTATAACCATTTTGTACCTATACGTTTTATCAGACGGTGGTGTGACTGGCATAGAAGATTTTAGCAGCCTGTATATTCTGGCACCAGGTTTAATTATAAGATGCAAGGTTTCTGAAGAGCTTTTGTGGATATTTTTTCTAGATTATTCACATTTTTTTGCAATTACAAGACTTTCTCGGCAGCCCGACGCATTATTTTTTTACATAACACACAAACATATCAACGATAATAATTAAACCGGTTAACAATTGGCAGAGATATCACATACCACAGAAAAAATAAACACTCGAATGATAACCTCTTTTTGATGAAGTCGTGTTCTGTTCTGTTTTACACATATGTACAGATTACAGTATACAACAGAAACACCAGCCTATTCAGCTCACAGGCCTCCTCTGTAAAGACAATATGCCCAAAATCCCCAGGCTGGGCATGCAGGTAGGGGATCCCAGGGCACAGCTATTTGCACCGCCGACGCTGCTGCCCATCGGCGGCCAGGGCATTTAACTGTGCAGTATTAGACTGCGCTATGCCGCAATCAGCCGGCCGCCAGAGCCCCGTTCATTGTAGAGCAGAGTGTACCACGGGCAGGTGAAGTTGGCTAGGGTTCCAAAGATAGAGGTCGGAACACTTGGAACCCCTTAGACAATTACGGTAAACGTTAGACGAGCATACTCACTGGCAGTGGATTAGAAATCTGCCAACCCTAAGCTCATCGGGCCGTGCGCGCGAGTTGCAAAACCACCAGTTGACGATAATAGCCAGATCGTAAAATAAACACAGCGACGTGATTTATAACTCATGTCAACGTATGAGGAAAACTTTTTAATTCTCGCCTTTCAGCGCTTTGATGATGAGCTATTGTTGAAGTGTGGCGATGATCAGTCTGTGTTTAGACTGAACGTGTCTTCTTGCAAACGGGAAATGCTTTCTCGGGTCAACTGTATGGTAGATCTCAATTCTGTTAGTGATGTTATAATACTTGTTATTTTCTTATTTGTTTATGTCTCCGTGTTTAGACCCGGGTCAACTGTACCGTTTCCTGTTTCCTTTTTTTTAATAACTTTTTTAATTGCATTTTTTTTTAAATTGATGTCTACTAGTTAAGTAATTTGTAACTAACTAATAATAACTATTGATAATGTTTGTACTTACCTAAATATTGCACACCATACAGGTAGAAATACATTGTGACATATTTAAACATAAACCACCTATGTACCTTATTTACATGTATTTGACGCAATCAATTTTACTTTTACTTTACTTTACTTGTTGGTTCAGCGGCATCGAAAGCCTCGCCCGCCCAACCGCCCAAGCGTAATTATCGCCCGACCGAGTGATAAACTATTAGCATGATGAAATCACCTTAAATCGACATGTAATAAGCTTTTAATCGATTGAAATCATCATGAATCGAACTGGACTCTTATTTTTATCCACTGCAATCTTTAAGAGGTTGCATATTCTCAGTGAGCCCATATATGTAATACATAAAGAAAATGCCTATTAAATTTCAAATCTAAGGACTTACTGTTTAGACTGTGTTGAAATTCGGAAGGCAAACATAAATGATGAACTTAATGTACAATCCGTCTGTTTAGTCTTTAGTGTTATAAAGAATTGAGAACAGAGCAACATTGGACAAAATAGTTAACACATATGATAAGGGCGCTTAGCATTGCGGATAAGCTTAGAAAAAACCGTCTGTCGTGGTACGGACACATAATGAGACGTGACAATGACGACATGACAAAGCAAATGTTGGATTTGGAGGAAGGTAAAAGAGGACCACCAGTAACCTGGCAGCTAACACTTAGAAACGACATGGGGATCAGCGATGTCGATACAGAGATGACGCAGAAAATACCGCTTTAAAAAAAACATACAAGGAAGGCAGACCCCAATTCATCGTTATCATAATCTATAGACCCCAAATTAATGGTATTAACACCAGGAGAAATAAAAATCCAGATTACACGCGACCAAAGCCGAGGGCGGAAGCTAGTACTTTAACACTTTAAGTGCTTGAGTGCTGTGCTGCTGCAGGACGTCGTAGGGCGTCTTAGTATTCACACAAGATGCGTAGCGTCATATGCGAGGCCAGCAGTCAACGTGCTAATTTTAAGCCAATGGCTTATTGCTTAGGCTTTGCGTTGATTAGTCAAACGAAAATTATGAAATTATTGAACAATCCGAAAATCTGTTATGTAACATTTAAATTGTGAGCGGCAAATAATTGCGCAACATGGCACTTTCCATACCCATACATACCTATAAAATTAACTACGATAAGATAACGAAATTCCTGAAACCATGACATTCATACTATGACTTTCAAATATCCACATCATCACGTTTAGACCGATTTCGATGTACCTTTTAATTTCCATAGCCTACGTGCTTTTGTATACCCAACAATTGTTATCAACTGACGTCAGTAACTATCTGTATGATAAGATTGTATTTAGCAGTAAGATGGCAGACTCAACACGTTTTAATCAGCACTGGTATGTTGAATTGTTTCATTGAATACAATTCGATTGACAATATCCAGAACTTTTAATTCATTGCCTAGAACCTTCAATTCAATTCAATTCAACCTTAGATGACACTGGATCTTTCTCTACAATAGTAGAGCAGAGGTAAACTATTTCAACGTCATCATAAATAAATAAATACATAAATAAATAATGCGGGACGTAATCACACAGCATCATGTACCCCCAAACTAAGCAGAGCTTGTATTATGGGAACCATATGATTGATATACTACACATTTAATTATTTTTTGTAAATACATACATATCATACATAGAAAACACCCAGACCATAACAAATATCATCATCATCGGCCTATAGCAGTACACTGCTGGACATAGGTCTTCATTCACTAATGAGAGTCTGAGCTTGACACATCCAGCTTCTACCAGCAGCATTTCGTAAATCGTCACTTACACTACATTTTCCGAACCTCGGTCTCCACAACTCATATACCCCAACGGTTATCGTTTTTCGGCAGATATGGCCAGCCCACTGCCACTTCAGCTTACTAATTCTCTGAGCTATGTTTATAAACTATTGATAATTCTTACAGTAGCGAAGAAAAGTGTATTTCACAACACTTGATTCGTAATTAAAAATTAGCTAAACGAACTTACTAAATCGCAATTTCGATTGATAAACGTTTACGTTAGTGACTAGCTTAAAATATAAATTATAAGTAATACGTTTTTTTTTAGTTTAATAAAATTTTATAATAATAAGAATAAATATAATGTCATATTATAATATACTTATACTTGTAACAAGTATAAGTAGAAAAATTACAAGTGAACTGGAAATCGGTGTATAGATTAAGTAAATTTGATGTCTTTTTGACATTTCCAAAATTGATTATTAAAAACGCCATTTCGAAAAATAATAAGTAACCTTTTTTTCCTTTGGTGTTTATTTATATAATGGCTGTTCAATTGGAATCTAATCAAAATTAATAAAGATCTGAATTTATTTCGGGCGTAGTGTGCAAAACGTGTGCACGGGGCAACGCGAGTAGCATCGCAAGGACATGAGACAAGGCGGCCGTCCTCTATCGTCATGCGCAGGTAGCGACCAGAGGACGACATGCCCATTGTTTATCGTTGCTAATTATTATGCCCCAACGCAGACGCTCACCGCCCGTCGCCGCCTCACCGCGCCCGACCACGCAAAAACTCAGGATACAAATATCTACCTGAATACAAGAAAGAAAAAATACTCTCGATTCCAATCCATTGCTTGTTTTATTTCCGCTAATATCGGACTTTCAATGTCATCGTAATAATCTTACTCAAGGCATTCATAATTTTTCATACAATGATGCTCTACTAATAGTCGTATAGACACGACTACGAGAGAATCGCAACTACCGCGATCGCAGCAGTATCGCGCTCGATTGAGGACCGTTACGTGAAAACGTCAAGCGTGCCGTGCGGGGTGGGGCAAGCCAGAGAGCCGATAGCGCGACGGTGGCGCCCTGGCTCGGCCGATTGCCGAGTGCCGAGACGACGACTTACGAGCGGGGGACGCGGGGGTGCGCCACTTATCGCGGCGAGCTGGCAACGTCGCGGGGTGGAAGCGCCCCGCGCCGCAACCTCTCACTCACCGTCGCCGTCGCCGGCTCACCATCGCCATCATCCAGTGTTACCTTTGACGGTCGAATGCGCGGTCGTTCGCCGCCGTTGTCAGTGACGTCGGTGTCGACACTCGTGCAACACGTCTATGATGTTTCGGTAAATTCAAAGTTGGACTAGTGAATGGTAACTTACTCGCTGACAAATATTGGAACACAGTGACAAGTTTTGATCTCAATACCTTGGATTTGGATGAAATTTGTGAATTGTGGAAAGTGACATTTTACATTTTTGAACACAATAAGTGAAGTGAACCCCGAAAAGGATTGCAAAGTGATACAAAATTGGATTATGAACAAAATATTGCAGTGAAGACGGATTTGTTTGGTGGCAGTGATTCCAAAAGTAATTAGTGTTTTTATTTTTGAGTGAAAAGATTTTAAAAGTTTTAGATATCAAAAAATCAATTAAAAACAAGAAAATAAAATTGATTGTTTTACTTGTATCTTAAATCAAGAAAAAAATATTTAATCTAAAAAAAGTAAATTTATTCTAATTGCTACATGACTTTAATGTCAAAATATTACTATTGACAAAAAACCGAAACTTTACGAAAAAAAATATTTTAGAATCTCAAGAAAATAGAAATTATGAGAAATTTCACGGTTGATTAGTAAAAGTAGTAGTTGGTATCAAACTATTCATAAATGCGCACTGTTGACGTTCGCCGTTGAAGTTTAACTGCAAGACTTGCAAGAGTGAAATTTCCGCACGGTACATAATGCGATAACAGAAATTACATGCGTTCAGAAAAGTTGATAAAAATTGTAACAAATTGAAGAAATTTTAAAATGAAGCACGCAGTGAAAATTTAGACTCAGATCCAGAAAAAGAAGACGTGGTGAATTTATTTGGCTACAACATCGTGCATCCTGTTTCAGGGGGTGTTCAAGCCAACAGGACGGCGAACTCTGGTGTTTCGGTTGGTTACGTGGGATACTCTGACCACTACACGGGAGCCCACGCTCCCGAGACAAGCAAACACCACCCCCAGCAAGGGACCATTGGATACAGAGTCAACGCCCCTAGGTAAGTTTAAGATTAAGAGCGTGAAAAATTACTGATCAAGTGGCAAATAGAACGAATCTGAAGAATAAACTCACGAAATAAATCGATGTCAATGTGCCAAAAATGTAGTCTAAAAATATAATCGGTGAAGTATGTCGTCAATATAAAAACAAAGACAATCCACCTTCTCGAAATCTACCTGAATAAAACTTACCTGTGATTAACTCTTTAAGTCATCCGTGTAGGTAGCTAACCTAACTATTTAGCGATAAGGTAGGCCGCTTCGTGAAGTGTGTACAAAAAGATCCTACCATGGCAATTTGTCTTTTGAACAAGTCAACGATCTAAGAATTTAATTATATGCAAAAACGGTACTTGGCGTTTTTATCACCTACCAAAACGCGAGCATGTTGGTAGGTAAGTACGCCTATTGCCGATTCTATACTGTTTTATCTTATCCGGAACAAGTTTGTTTACATTTCAACAAAACGCTAAAACGTGACTTAGCTTACCTGTGCCACCTTATCGTTGTTAACAAGTAATAAAATCACAAAAAAATGCGTGTATAAATAAATGACTTAATTATAGAACGTCAAATACAGTGAAATGTTAATGCAGATCACATTCTTAAAATAATGAGAAAGTCAAATGTCATAAATCAATATTACTAACCCAATGGAAGCCCTAATAAACGAAGGGTAAACTAAAAGTACACAACTAAGTGTGACATTGTCGACCGCGCATCGCTGCAATTATAAATGAAATGTGCTCCTCCATCCATTCACACGCACAAACGCTTAGGGCGCCCATCACCCACACAAACGTAATCCATCGCACTCACACAACGACACTGACGCACACGAACAAACCACACTCACACTAACCCGCTCTGGGAATGCACGCGGTGACTGCACTTTAGCTCTTACAATAAACACAAACAAACAAAACATTAAACTAGCACCACAACTGAGCATATCGAATAGTTGAGGCTCTTTTTTAACATCTGAAATAGACACTCAATTTGTTCAATATATTTTTCAACATAAACTATATCTATATATATTCTTGAAATAACTTAATTTAAAACATTAAATTTATTAAAAAATAAAAAATATAATATTAAAAGTAAGTAAAATAAAAACAAGCAGGTGCTAAGCCCAACGCTCAACGGCTTTGTTTTGTAGTCACCTTTACGAACGACATATTGTTGATGGCTTGCCTTTATACAAAACCAATAAGTATTAATAATAAAAATGGGGACTGACGGCAGCGAGATTGTGTGAACAGGGCACAGGAAGTCTACCTCAATGGCAACGGCTGGGAAATCTAACCACTGTTGCTAACTAAACTGACAATAAAATTATGGTAATGAAGAAACAAATAAACTTACTTGAACTCGAAGTAAAAATCAAAGCCATAAATAAAAAAACATTCTCAAGTAGTAACAGATTAGTAATAATAACAGATTTGTAGCAGTAAGTAAGTTATCGTGGGAAAAAACGTCAGTTTTCAACGGGCGAGGCGGCTGGGGGCGGATACTGGCACAACATGCATTACACCACGTGCTCAATAGGGTCGAACAGAAGCCTTTTTTGTGAAGAAACAGTCGTTAAGCAGTACGAGCTTTAACTTTGAAGCTAATTTAATTGTTTCGCTTGAAGAACTATTGCCATTAGCAGTTAATTGTTCACTAAAACCTGGCATAAACGAAATGATTTAAACTATCGATTTCAAGATTGGAGTCAGATATGTCTTTTGATTTAGTTTCAATATCATCCAAGCCAAACAAATTATTGTTGGAAGCGTCGCCGTAATAAAGCCCCATATTGACGTGACCGGCCCCACTTACCCTAAGCGGGCGAGCGGCCGACCCTTCCCCGCTCATTGTACCGTATTTACCCCGGAACGCTTGCCTCCATTTGTAAACCCCCGGAATCCGCTCCTTGAAGCATGATTCATTCTCTCCCGACCCCGACGTCAATTGACGAGAATGAGATAGATATCGAAATACTTAATTAAACTTATTGCTACAAGATCAATTTGTGTTACTTCCTGGGTTGAGTAAATACGAATCTTGCAGTAACTAAGACAAACGAGAAAAGGTACAAATAAAAAAGAAATATAAATTTAGACTAAATTGATTTCGAGTATTCTGACATTAATAAAGAAATCAATAAAACATCATCGATCGAAAACATCAAAATGTTAACACTATTATATGGCAATGTGCGCACAAGCCACAATGTGAAGTGGCATTTAAATGGGGGTGACCAACTGTCGTCTAAACACAGGGGTTGAGCATGCCACGGCTTCACGCTACCTCAATACGATAGTAATCTATACAAGACTCACAAATTAACGCCTTATTCTATACCCCACTTACAGTAAGAAAACAAATCATAAAGATACCCGAAGATACGAAACAAAGTTAGAACCCTGAAATTATTGATTTTGTGACCAGAACTGCGCCGAAGTTGTGTAATTCTTAAGCCGTTCGACTCAATACTCGATTATCTCCACTGCCAATTAACCAGGAATCCGACACGTCTGCGCACCAATCTAAAATTATCTGCAGCCTATGTATCAAAATACCTACGCGTTACTCGCACATCTCTCAATAGTATGCCAAACACCTTCCAGCTTCTCGAAATAGCTGCTTACCTACTCATTCATATTGATTTATTTAGGAGTTTCATATGTCGAAGGAGTGAAACTTGCACACGAATAGATCGTGTCATATTCCACGCACAAAGCTGAAGTCGAGTGCAATTCAAAGTAATTCTTTAGTTAGGTAGACGTTCGGTCTGTCGACGGGCATTTGCCGCAAGATAAGCCCCCAAAAAGGTGTATTCCTAGAATGGCTCAAAAGAAATTCCCGAGTTGAACGCTTGCATTCAAGATCCCAAATATTTTGAACAGACCGTAAGTGATTATTCGGATGTGGTACCACTTTTACAAAAAGTGCACCAGGATACAGAACACACAGATTTTTTGTCGGGCACACATTTCGGTCGGCAAAAAGGAAAAAAGGCACTGACAAAACTATAAAAAGAAGTGCAGGTCGGGCCGAGTTTACCTAAGGAAGGACCCTTGTAAATCATCTGCAGCCGATGAATAGACCGAGATGTCGACTCAAGCGTTGTTGACTCGTCTGTTTATTGGTTGTCGACGCTACTAAGTATCTGTTAAGCTATTAAGAGAATACTTAAGGAGTTGTGAAAACCATTGATCTATTAGCTCACTTGATACTAAAATACAAATTGAGCTATAGAGAGAAATGTTATCGACAATACCGCGGTGTTTGTTTTTAGAAAAGACACAACGGCTTTTTACCGGTAATCCTTTTATGAATACTACCTTGTATGAGTTTGTATTCATTATAATAATTTTATATGTAATACAAAGGACAATATTGTTGCACTACTACAGAGACGCTGTAACAATGGGTAGCCCGTGCGAGTGTTTGTCGCGCATTTGTCGAGCGGGATATTTGTTATTAGGAAGGGCTCCGAGAAGGCTCGGGAATTCGCCCCAAAAGCAGTTCACATGAATCGGTCTCCCACTCCGGCGCTATACAAAAAATCAAACATCCCGAGAGAAACACAGGGGTAACAACGCGTCACTATACATCCATATTGATTTTTTTCTTTTATTGTTAGTAAAATAATAAATCTCCGTACGCTATAAAAAAAGATCTTGCGTCCATAGGATTTGGGTTGAATATTGAGTTTGAGTTTATTAATAATCGAAGCGTTAACGTGTGGAATGTTCGACTCTGCAAGGCCGCTTGCAATAGAAACTGCTCATATCGTGAGTGAAATAACATTAACTAGACCGATTTCACATTTAATAATATGTTACTTACCTACCTAACTTGATGAATAATCAATGCTATCGATTTCTGTAAAGCAAGGATAACTACCTTCATCATTATCACAATTAGGAGATAATTTAAGGAGTTAATGCGTTTTGATAGTTGTATTGTCGCAGTCGAATTATTTGAATTAATAGGACGAACATGTTTATGTGACTTAGCAAATACAACCTGCCAAACCTCTCTAATCAAATCATATACTCAAATGCGTAGGCCATAAATACAAATTATTAATTAACCCAAATACAGAGAATAGGGTTGCATGTTTAATATAGAAAGAACTAGTGAGAGGAAGGGTTGGCTCTCGCGAGTGGTAAGAGTTTTGTTGCTTGTTTCAGCGGCTATGGGTGTGCCGGCGTTTCGGGCGCGATGAGCGGCGGCGGCGAGGGCACGCAGTTCGGCGCCACCGCCGCTATGGTCGCCGCGGCCACCACGGCTGCGATGCAGGACTCGCAGCCCTTCTCCCAGGTAGGCACAATAAATGTCTAAGGGCTTGCACGTAACACCCACGAGACTAAAAGCACGACACCAATTTTGAAGGCAGCAGAATGTAGAGCCCAATGAATTAGTACAGTGGTTTAGTCGACCCGCGCAGGCCTTATGCGAGCTAAGATAAAGTTTAGATTAGATTTAACTAGTTTTACTGTATGTAAGAAATACCTAATTCGAAATTTTATATCTATACTAAATATAATCTATTTTGCGTCAATAATCAACAAATAAACTGTAAAGTTATACTTTTCACTTCGATGTTTTTAATGACACCTGAATGTATAAGTAACACGGCTGATAAAATAATTAAATAAGAAATGAAAACAGTCAAAAATTGAATACATGGAATAATTTTAAGGAACTTATTAAGCCATCCTGATCAATCAGTCATTCGAGTTGTGGAAATCCATTTAATCATACGTTGTGCCAGTAAACAATGTATTCATACATTTGGTAATTTTCAGATGCAAAACAACATGACTATGGGAAATCCCCAGTACGGCGCGATGAATGGCTACGGCCAGCAGCGCAGCCATAACCCGGCCATGACTGGGATGGGGATGGGTGGAAACGGTGCCATGAACGGCATGACTAGTATGGGTCAGATGGGAAACGGAGCCATGAACGGCATGAACCCAATGGCGCAAATGGCCAACATGGGCATGCACCCCAACATGATGCCCTCGCAAATGGGACCTGGGCAGATGCCAGGCTCAGCGAAGATGGCGCCCGGATATCAGAGGCGGCACACGCCGTACCCTTCCGGTCAAATGCTCATGGGCCAGCGAAAGCCGCAATACATCGGCCAACAACCTGGCTTCGGACCAAGTCAATATCCAGCTGGATATGGTGGCCGACCTGGCTTTCAAGGTCAATATCCACCTCAGCAACCTTTGGGGCCGAGTGGAAACTTCGGGGCGGCTATGAGAGGATCGATGAGACAGACAACGCCTCCCTACTCAAATCAGGGGCAATATTTCAATGGTGGTGTACCTAGTCAGTTTCCGCAGCACCAGGGTGGAAATGGACAGTATGGAGGACAGTATGGTGGGCAGTTTGCGCAAGAGGTTGCTATGAGAACGAATATGAGCTACCAGCACAGTCCAGTTCCGGGTAATCCTACGCCACCTCTCACCCCTGCAAGTAGTATGCCTCCTTACACCAGCCCTAATGCTGATGTGAAACCCCACTTTAACGAGCTCAAGCCACCTATGGGCATGCAAAGTAAGTTTTACGGATTCAAAATGATTAATAAAAAAGTTTTTTTCCGTTGAAATTGTTTGCTGTAACATGTTTTTATTATTTCAGATGACGAGCTCCGGTTAACATTCCCTGTAAGAGATGGTATTATCCTACCACCATTTAGATTAGAACATAATTTAGCTGTTAGCAATCATGTATTCCAATTAAAGCCCACGGTCCATTCAACGTTAATATGGAGGTAATTATGACATTTGAATTCAAGTACTTTAAATATTTGACATACATCACGACCTAGATGAATCATTTAATAACTGTTTATCCCATTTTGCAGGTCAGACCTAGAGTTACAACTTAAATGCTTCCATCATGAGGATCGGCAAATGAACACAAACTGGCCAGCAAGTGTTCAAGTGTCAGTGAATGCGACACCACTAATGATTGATAGAGGAGAGCCCAAAACATCACACAAACCGTTGTACCTGAAAGAAGTCTGCCAGCCTGGCAGAAACACTATACAGATCACCGTCTCCGCCTGTTGTTGTGTAAGTCTTCATTATGCTATTCAATAGACAATAACAGTGTCTGTTATTGTCTTTTATTGTACTGAAACACTTGTGCCAACAGTATTGCTTTTATGAAATTTGATAGTAGGTACAATTTGAATGAGACAGAAACTGATATATTATTTTATTTTTCAGTCGCATCTGTTTGTATTACAATTAGTTCATCGGCCGAGCGTTCGGAGCGTGTTGCAAGGGCTATTACGCAAGCGATTACTGACAGCGGATCATTGCATTGCGAAGATAAAGATGAATTTCAACCAGACACCAACGAACGGAAGTAACGGTTCTAACACTGCGAATGACAGGGACAGTATCGAACAAACCGCCTTAAAAGTATCATTAAAATGTCCAATCACGTTCAAGAAGATCACGCTGCCAGCGCGCGGGCACGAATGCAAACACATACAGTGTTTTGATTTAGAATCGTACCTACAACTGAATTGCGAACGGGGATCGTGGAGGTGTCCGGTTTGCAAGTAAGTATTTTGTACATATTTATGACTCTATATTCCAATACATGCCTGAGCAATTCTGATCTGAACACGTTTTAATATTTCTTATTTTACAGTAAACCAGCGCAACTAGAAGGCTTAGAGGTAGACCAATACATGTGGGGCATACTGAACACCCTAAACGGTTCTGACGTCGATGAAGTCACCATCGATAGCGGCGCAAACTGGAAGGCTGCTAAATCTCCATCAGTTCCTGGCATTAAGGTAAGTTACTAAATACCTTGAAATAAAACAAAAATAATAAACAAACTTGATTTTGAATCGAATTTAAACAACGTTTTAACTTACAGCAAGAGCAAGATGATAGCAATGACAACAGCGTCGGTAAAAGAAGCAAAGCGATGTCCCCAGGTTCCATGAACATGCCTACAATGAACAACTGGGACATGAACCAGGCACTATCTCCTTACCTTCCTCCCGACATGAATACTATTGCAAGCGGGTCAATGATCTCTTCCTATAACCAAAGCTCGCAAAACAGAAACGCCAATTCCAACAACCAGAGTTACGATTTCGGGATGAATGGTTCGGGGAATAATGAGTTCGCTGGAAACGGTCCGTTGTCGCATTTGAATGAAAGCGTGAACTCCTTGGATCCTCTCAACGCGATGGAGAAGAGTTTGAATGATCAGGTAAGTAAAGTCGCTGACAATTTTTATTCATGTCATTTTTGGATAATCTAATAAAAACTTTTGATACTCGACGCTTTCAAGGCTTTAAACAAATAAAACATATACTCTTTTTTGCATAAATAATATTAGTTAGAAGGTCCATGAAGTCAACAATGTTCAGCACAAAATCAATTGTTTTGCGTTCTAATCCTTTATCAATGATATGAAATTCCGTTGTGTTAGGAGAGGTAATGCATCGTACAATTCCAGGGATATAATAAACGTTTTATATTTCAGATGCCACATACCCCTCACACGCCGCACACACCTGGCTCTGCACACACGCCGGGCGGAGGTGGTGGTGCCCACACTCCTGGCTCCTCACACACTCCAGGCCCACCTTCAGTCGACCATCATTCCCTGACTGATGTGGACATCCCCGCTGATCTCAACTTCGACCCTGCGGCAGTTATTGATGGCGAGGGCACTGATAATCTCAACGTGAGTATTTCCAGATGTTTGTCTCTTTTGGCTTAGCAAGATGTTGTTCATTGATTTAAAATTCATCAGAACTTTAAGATCCCGAAGCATATTGCTATACTTTATTCAACGGATTTGTTTTTGTACTTTTATAAAAAAATAATGGTCTCTTAGTGTTTTTCTTACATTACCGCAGTAAAAATAACATCTTAATTGTTTTAATTCCAGCTTTTACCAGAAACGAGTGTAGATCCAATGGAACTGCTATCGTATTTAGATGCACCTGCGCTAGGAGAACTTCTCGCAACCCCACCATCTTCTTCGTCGTCAGCAGGATCGCATCCCCCCCGTGCACCTTCTTCCGACGATCTGCTGGCACTGTTTGAGTGAGCCATGGATTTATCTGAGTTCTTGTAACGAGATCGGAGATACCAGACAAGACTTCAATAATTGTTAAGCCCAAACTAGTAATAGCGACAGGAAAGTTTTACTCAGTGAAGATACAGCTTGTTCTTTGGTTGCAGTCATTTTGAAAACTCAATTTGAACATACAGGCAGGTGAATTTTGATTTTACTATCTGGTCTTCGAGAATCGTTACATTGCTTAGAGCGCGAGATTTGGTCTCGCATTCGAGCCTGGGAAGCCCGACATTGTGATACTAGATTTTAGTTCCTTCTCCGTTCAGGGTCACATTGAACATTGCGAGATCACAGCCAGTAACTAACAGAATCTCTCCACCTTATAAAGGTGCTTACGCCACGGTAGCGTCTGCAATGTTCAACGTGGAGTCATAACATCGATCGTTGAAACATCGATGTGGGAGAACATTTATTAGTTGTATAAGTAAAGTATTGGAGGCGAACGGCCATAGACACTGCGGTGTTGTGCATGTATAGTTCCTCGCACCGCCGCGCACGGTGGCGCCACTGAGCTCCTTTATATTCTAAACTCTAGCATAAACTTTTAACACAAATTCATTCAACTTCTTATCTATAATCGATTAGAGTTTTTTGTGTCCATACTTGTGAATAGTTTACCGGGTGTATATAAAGAGAGGAGTTATTTTATTTATGCTAGTTGTTTTGGTATTAGCGTCGCGTGCTGCGTCCCTGTGTACATAGTTAGGAGAGACGGAGCGTCGCGGCGTATTGGAGGCATTATGAATTTTATAGTTCCTATTGGATGCGAGCGAACTATAATGTTCAATTGCCATTAACTGTAAAGAATTCCTTAAACTTTTCGCATATTTGCATTTTTAATTAAGATATGATAGGAGAGTAACGCTACTCGCTTATTGGGTGATATATTCTAAATGAGTTGTTCGTCAACGACTGTAACGCGTTTTACAGTACTAAGTATAATATAAAATGTGAGTGCAAAAATGAACTCTGTTAAATTATTTTGCGTTATGTGAACGAAGAATGATAGAAATATATTTTAATTTCTATATAAATAGTAATGAACTGTATTATTTGTAAATATGAGTAAGTTAAGTATATTATATTACCTTGTTATTATAGGAAACATGGCAGATACTTATATGACGGCCAGTTTAGTATAGTATTACTAAATTTAAAAAATCTACACATGGTTTTACATGTACATACAAATACCATACATGCAAGAGTTTTGCGTTCAGAGTGCAGTAGGTTCAGTTCTTGTGTTTGTCTTACAAATAGTACTTAATTATTCTTCTATTATATTTATGCAACAACCCACCTATTTGGTTAAATCTACTAAGTAGGTATAATCTAAACTTCTGATTGAGCACTAAAGTTAGGTTGAGCTAGTTGAATGGTGCTCTGTCAGTCATTAAACTATTTGCTTTTATCATTTCAAGATGTTTTGTTTTTACCATTTCACGTTTGAATTTTAAATCATGGTAGCAAATCACAAAAACTCTTAAAATCTAGTTTGTTTACGAGAACACTTATTTTTTTGGCTATTCTCTTTCATTATATCGGGTGAGGTTTCTGCACGGAAGTTAAGTATCATGTAGTTCTCAAACTTGTGTACAACCATGATCAAAACGACACTTTTTCGAAATAACATACGAATCCAAACTCACCCTGTATTAGGATTACAGATGAAATATTTTTTGTACCTGTACTCTGAAACGCTATTCCCCTCAATAACAATAAAATTTGTTAGAATCTATGCTCATTTCAATTTCCTGAATTTCGTCATTTAAAACACCAACGAGCAATAATAAAGTGCTTATAATATTATCTATGATAAAGATTTATTTACAATAGAATTTATTATATGTTATGTAATATAGTAAAATAATAGTAATACAATTGTAATGAGCATCGATTCGTAAAAATTGTTTCACATATTTTCAAATGTTTGGTTTCAGTTCTACCATCATAGCGCTCTTTGTAAACTCATGGTTATATTATTAGTATAAAAATATTTTGATACTATTTAGGATTTATCGCAGCGCAAATTGTCAACAAACTTGAATTTTCTAAATGGAATTAAGTTCCCGTAAAATTCATCTTAATTCATTCATCATTATTCATTTAGGTGTATCAAACTGTACTTACTTACTTAAAGTTTTAAATACTTAACAGTTTTAATGTCCACTAAATGCTGTAAAATATTTGATTTAGTTTTGCTTCACGATCAGAAACCAAAAAAAGCATAGAGGATAATTCAACGTCATTATGGTTACTGATCTGGGGCCAAAACGTGAATATTTTGACATATCGTATCGACCAATAAAAAAGCGTAGATTCAAAATAACGTGTTGTTACTGGCCAAACTTTTACGATACGCTTACGATACGTAATGTCAGAATATTTGTGCTTCGGCCTCTGGAAGTAAAGATAGATCTATATTGGGATTAGCAGATAAAGAGTTGTATTACAATCTTTTCGATTCTTTATCTTTGTGTAAATTGGTGATTTGCGCATCTTTCTCCATGCTATTAATATGGACGCCTCTTTAGAGTAACTTTACGAAAACAATAAAATTAGTATTATTAAAAAGCCGTGGTCAATTACCCAAACAAATGTTTGAGATTTTTAGCGAAATTATTTCTCATAGTTGAATTGAATGAGAGTTGTGTGTCTAGTTGGCCACAGCTTTGATATAAATTTCATAATTTTAAGGGACCTTCAATTCCACTTAGCTAGATCTATTTATTGTAGTTGATATGGCTATTGGATGGATCACATAGATTTTTGTTTGACCAAATAGTAATTTTTTACAAACCTCTTTTAGGTAATTAAAAATCACGTACTTATTTGTTTGTATAAAATAAAAAAAATATCTCAAAAAATTTATAGCATATCACGTAAAGGAAATTCGAAAACCTAATCGTGTGATTCATCCAAATGTGTATTACTTATTACAATATTTTGTTGATTATTATAATGAACTGCTGTGAAGTAGATTTTGTGCTCGTACAAATTTAAGATAGCATTTGGAAATAAGTGAAAGAGGATATCTGAATAAAGTGACGCGATCCATGACTCAAGAGTTATGCCAAGCTAAACTGTACTGTAGCATATAATTTAACATTTTGAACGTTATGTGAACATTTTTAGCAATCAGATTGATACCCACTGAATTCATTTCGAGATGTGTAAAATGAAAATAATAACATTTTTATGTTATTGAAAATAAAATGAATCTAAAAATTACGACTGACTTTTATTGTAATTAATTTGAGCCCTTCCGATACCTTCTTAGAAAAGATTTTAACGCGCTCACTTTGAAGCTCTGCTAGAAAGCTAAGGATGCCAACCTTAAAGATGGAAGAAAAATAATGTCAACATTAACAACGAATAGTAGAAGTTTACTGCTCCTTCAAACATTTACTTATTCAATTATAAAAACAAAGATCTCGAATTATTTCTATCCACCGGAAGGGGGAGAGAATGTAGGAAGGTACACCTCAGATTGCAGTGAACTTATTAAATCTGAAATTCTTTATTGTACACAGAATAAAAGCTATGTAAAATTGCAAGCTTAACCCTCAAGGAGTTTTCTTGCAGCAAACCATTAGGTATAAAGAGAAGTAATATTAATTAACAAGCTATCACTTCCAGGTGATACTACAAAATAAACTACATAATTTCATATCACCTCAATCCGTTCAGTAGTTGAGGTGTGAAGGAAGGACAAACATTCACATCTTTAAAAACTTTCGTCTTCATAATATTTGGTTTGGATTAGGTTGGAGTTTCATCATCAGAATATAGCAGTCCACTGCTGGACCTATGTCCATGAGGCCTATGCCTCCTTTAATAAGAGTCATCGCACCCTGTCCTAACCTCGATGCATCCAGCTTCTACCAGCAGCCTTTCGTTAATCGTCACTCCACCTGGCCGGCGGCTGCCCTACACTACGTGTGCCGAGACGCGGTCACCACTCTAGAACTCGTTTACCCCAGCTCAAGTTTGGAGTTTGGACCTTTCATTTTTTCTATCCATTTAGATAGCTACGTATTTCTATATTGGCTATTAAGAGAAAGCTTATAAATAAATAGTAAAAAAGCCTTACCTTAGCCTGATCCCACGTGAAGTTGCTACGAGCCTTCGAGAAAAAATCAACAGTACTTAATTCAAGAATTTGTTTCTCTTCATGTACGCATACGAAAGAGTTAAATTCTTTAGAAACTATGATAGTTTACATGACTCATTGAAATAACAGTTTTTTTATATATGTGAAAAGACTACTTAGAGCTTATTTTGGGGTAGAAAATTATTTGTAACAAACAATCGAATTGAAACATTAAATAATGCAAAAGCAAAAGACAGAGATTAGACCAGTGTTTTTTAAAGGCAACAAAAATAAGTCAAGCGACAACAACTTCCTGTGTTGCAAGTTACGAACTAAAGTTCATTTGTTTAATAGATAGCGTAGTAAGCAAAAGCATACATAAAGAAGGTTCTTGGAACGCCAAGTTAAAAAAAATAACACGTGAACTTTTACAACTAATAAAATGTAGCATCATTAATGCTAAGTGATTATCGGAGTCAAACCCAAAACTGGATTGACCACTTTGACCAGTGGTTTTATAGGTACTAAATACGACTCGTATGTACGCATCCCCGATATTGGTACGTGGAATCAGCGAAGAACTTGATATACCTACCTGCGCTATTTATAAACCAAAATAAACGGTGGTCCATGATTTTAATGGAGTTTAAGTTAGAAGTATGCTTTGTTGTCGATGTTGCCAACTGTGAGAAATGAATTTCGAGTCGAATAAGAATATTTTGTTTCTCTTTCATGAATTAATTATATGAAATGAACCGTAAACTATTGACCAAATTCTTTAAAACGAACTTTTCGATGAATTAGTATCAAAGTGTTGTATACCTTTTTTAGAACGAATGCTCTACTTTGCCAATGTATAAAATTTCTGACCTGCCCATCAAAATATATTTTGTACATTTTTGTAGCAACATACCTTTATTAGATTTTTCTATAGACAATTTACCCTAAGTGAGTAGGTATATATAGTAGATTATCGTCATTATTCCTTTATTTTTTTTATTACTTACAGCTTTGTGCGTGTGATACCCGGATAAAAAGTAGCCTGTGTGTAAGTCTGGTCACAAACAATGTACGAATATTCCAAATTTCATCAAAATTTATTTTGGCGTGATTATTCTTGTATGATTATTTCTATGTTATTTAATTAACACGGGGTGTACGGGGTTACAACCGTCATCTTCGGAACACAAGCCAACCTCACCTGCACGTGGTGCACCCTGCTAAACAACGAACGGGGCTCTGGCGGCCGGCTGATTGCGGCATAGCACAGCCTAAATCAGCACAGCTAAATCCCTTGGCCACCGACGGGCAGGAGCGTCGGTGGTGCGAGAAGCTGTGCCCTGCGAGCCCCAACCCGCATGCCCAGCGTGGGGATTGCGGGCATATCCCCCTTTATTAGGGGAGACCTATGTCCAACAGTCGACTGATATAGGCTGGTGTGGTAATAAATACACAAAAAAATACTGATGATAAATTTATTAAATATAATAAATTTATTTTTAATTAATCATTAGTATTTTTTTGTATTAGTAGTTTTTTTGTTTTGATTAGTTATGTAATTCCGGTAGCTTTGTCATTGTTACAAAATAACACAGCACTTTCCTAGTCTTCGCCAACGCGATTCCATAGAGCGTTGCATAAAAGATTCACGAATACGTTAAGTAAATATTAGAAATTAATATTTTGTTTATCATTTGCAGTTTATCTGTAGTATTTTGATAATTATAAGTTCCAAACATAATTATCAAAATATATATTTATAGTCTTACTTGTAGACTGACAGAATGGTATATAGTTGTTGGTCAAGGCTTATATTTAACTATGCCCCAGGAATAAAACGTCCCGGTCAGCGATTAAAAGTTTCCACTTGACACTATAAAAATAATTTACATGATGCAAAAATCCTAAGAATGTATGCAAAAGCTTAAAACACCACGTGCAATATTTCCCACAACCCGGGGTATTTTATTTCACTGGTAACACTGCACACTCACGCGCAGCAGAGCCTTCTGTTCTGACGCACACAGCTGCACGTTCGTGTAAACACATGCCCTACAACGCAGGCAGCGCTTTACCTAGCTCTTTAGTCGGCGGGTCCGGCCGAGGCAGGTATCCCGCGATACCGGTCCACGAACGAACGAACGAACTATAATCATAGCATAAACAAAGTCCAAAGTATTGTAAGTGCGGGAGATGCGTGAACTTAAGTGCATAGCGGTATCGAAGAGCGAGATTCTATAAATCTGTGGGTCTATATATGATAAAAGTGATGGCTTCGAGTCAACTGATTCAGCTTCAAGTTAGAGGTAAGTTTAAGATTTTGTTACCTATATCACATTGTAAATGGTTTATTGTGTCAAAGACTGTGAGTGCTATTAATTTAACATTTACTTTAGATTGTGACATTGCGACTTAAATAGACATTCTTAAACCTTTACTGTTAAGCATTTAATTACCAGATTTGACCTAAATTAAAAGTTATAAAATATCTAAAAACAATTAAATTCTTTAGTTTGATATCGGTGTGAAAATACGCGAAGTTTGCTTATTCTTGCATTTGCAATGTCTTTGTCATGTTGGCGTGGTAGGTTTCGTCGTCAAATAAATAAATTCCAAGAATTATTATTGTTCTTGGATAAGAAGGTGCCAATTCCATTTTGAGAAGCGGAAGGGTTAAGCAACAGGTTTTCGCAAGCCAAAATATAGTACTAATTCTTTGCATTTGCAAGATTAGCTTGCAATTGTTGATCACGATGGTCACCTCATAGATGGACGAAAATTCTACAACAATTGTTCATATAAACTATACACATTCTAATTTGATTTTTCATTTATATTCCCGGTGAAATTATTTTTCAAATTTTGAAGCGATTTAGATATTATTGTGTTTTTTTTACTATAAATTAAAATGTAATACAAAAAGTAATACGAAATAAAAAATTAAGCTTTTCACTCATGTCTTCTCTAAAACTCTACATTACAAACTATTGATGAATAAGGTTGCGATGGAAGTGATACTACTTTTATCTTGATCATTATTATAAGCCCTAAGTGTCCCCTGCTGGAAATAGGCCTCCACTAGTGTACCCTATCCTCTGTGGGCACTGCTTTTATGGGCATTGAGTAGAATGGCATTAAGAAATCAAATAATATAAAACTGTTATAAAACCAACTGACAAATCACACACAGCCTAAACCGAAGTCCTGGAGACTGTAAAATTAGAGGGTGTACATTATAGTATAGGAGTGCATTAAAAGCTATAAAATTCATTCCCTAAAGGGGTATAGCGCGAGGAAAACTTCCTCGTGACATCGTGGAGCACAAGTTTGCATTAAATTCCTGAAATTCAGCCCTTGTACTACACCCCTCGTGTAGTACAGAAAATCTTCTAGGTGGATGAAATCGTTAGTTACATCAACATCACATCACATCACAAGTTAGCTGTTAGACAAAAGATAACTTGTAACTTGTTTGATTCGATTTGCATCAATATATGCATAAATAACTACCCGATGTGGTGAATCACGTTGTGAGTATTTTTCTGAGAAGTAGGCAGTACCGTTGACCAAGGAAAAGACGTCATTTTTTTACCAATTGAACTTTGGAATCATCACATTTTTTCCATACCATAGGTTACTTTAAAATACCTAAGACTCAAGAATGAAAATCTGCAAGTTTAAAACACACCCTTTTATTGTATACACAACAATAATGAATGGAACAGTTACAGAATGGATATAATTTTATCACTGGGTTGTCAATCAGATTAGGAACTAGTGTTAGCCGTTTTAATAATCCGGGGCTAGTGCACCTGATTATTAAAACGTTACTCAAATATCAGAGCTTTTAAGAGGTGATCATTGAAGTTTTAAAGATAAAAGATAAAGACGAAGCCCGTATTCATGTTAAACATTCGGTATTAAATAAAGTAAAATCAATGTTTTGCGAGTTACAGTGTTGATCACTGCATGGTGAAAAGTTCTCGCTCGGCGAGAAACAACATCAAAGCATCAATTTTGTTCAACTGAACTCAACATATGTTAACCAGGAGTACGGCTTAAAGGTATATTTATTAAAAAAAATAACCGAATGGCGGCCGAGAGTTGTGGAATAGAGGACGCCCTCCAGCAAGATGGGTTGACGATATTAGATAGACCGTGGGTGGCACCTGGTTCAGAATAGCGCAGGATCGAGGTGAAAAGCATAATCAAAAGAAGGCCTACGCCCAGCAGAGGGTTGAAGACGGCTAATAATGGTAATGATGATGCTGATGTTACTATTTTAGGTCTTAAATTTAAATTATGTCCAATTTATATTTAAACAGGCATGCAAATGATTGAGTAACGATTTTGCAGGATAAAGGTATCTTAGATGGTTGAGACAGTCTCAAATGCTTCAGAAGTATTTTAGTCTCATCAAAAAACATGACTATAAAATATTTTAGCCTAAAATTATGACGATTAAGTTGGATAGCCTGATTAAGAAAACCAATCTTGTAACGTAATTGCTCTTAATTGATGGTTCAACCGTGCTCTAATTGAACAGCCATAACTATGGAATTATCAAGTCCGATAAATATATTTATTTGTTCTTTGACATCTTCATTTTGCTACAAATACTTTGAGAGCTGAATAATACAACCCTCCATGTTCACCAGCAGCCTGGCTCCTCGAGGCCAGAAGTCAACGTGTCGACGTATAATGAAAAATACCTGCTCGTCTACTTACCTTAGGTACCACCTACCTGATACCTAGGAAATTGTTTATTAGTTACATATGCCAAAACAAATTAGGTATCTGCTACTTACTTACTGTTACTTTAGCTACTTTCATAGCGCCATGTCATATGGCATACTCCTCTGGGGAAGAGCTGCTGGGGCTGAATCTATATTTGTACTTCAAAAAAGAGCTGTCAGGGCTATCTACAAGCTTGGCCCACGAGTTTCTCTAAAAGAACTTTTTAAGACAATTAAAATATTAACAATGCCTTCTTTGTACATTTACATGAATATAATGTATGTTAGGAAAAATTATGGAAAAATGAAAAGGCTTGGAGATGGGCATATGTACAATACAAGAAATAGAAATAAAATTGCTTGTACAAAAACTAGATTAGCTAGAGTAAATAAGTCATTCTTAGGACAATGTGTTAAGTACTTCAATAAATTACCAGATAAAATTGTTAACCTCTAATTTAAGACAAATTTAAGAAAAATATTCAAACAATCTTATTAAATAAGGCGTATTATGATGTCAATGATTATCTTGATGACAAAAGAGCCTGGGAGCTTGGCACATGAGTATGTAGGGATACATGGGATTATGTACTAAATTAATTGAACGACTTTGTAAAAATGTGCATTTGCTTGAAATTGTAAAAATCTCTTGTAAATCTCTTACTTGCAATAAATATATTGAATTGAATTGAATTGTCACTATTATTATTTTATTTCACCCCATTTACACCTAAATGATGTAAATGGACTGCGCTAGCAGTGTAAAAAAACAGAACTTACAAAAATTAAAAACAAGCAATTGGTCTTTAATCAATAAGATCTAAGAATCACTTTAAAGTTTAAATCATCGGTAAAGCAATTACAGTTGTTTTTATTTTTGGGTGGTACCAAGTATTCAAGCATGAGAAGCAGTTCGGGAGTAAAAGCGAATTTTCACCGAAGACTGCTAGTGTAACAGGGTTTTGAAAAATGGGTTCGGTACAAAGAGTAGGAACTACAAAATAAGACGATTTTATTATATGAATGGTTCGATCTAATAGGTACATATCAAATCACACTAATATTTTTTTCTCACTCAACTCCGTAAAGGTTAAACGGATTTGGATAAAACTAGAAAAATACATAGTTCGTGACCTGTGGGTACCACAAACTATGTATTTTTCAAGTTCTTGTAGTACCTACTCTTAGTAGTAACCCATTTTTCTAAACACTGTCTACACTTGCGGTTTTCTGTGAAAAATTCTTTGCCTATCTGCTAGTGAAAAGTCAATATGCCGTTGTAACGCACCCAATCCACACATATGCTATCCTGGTATAACGCGAGCGAAGGAAATTTAGTTCATAATATTGCTTCTACTGTCAATACGATTGCAATGCTAGTTATGCAAATCGAGTTGTAGGGACTATTAACCAGTACGTAACTACACCCACACTCCAGAGGCACTTACTTAAACTAAATCTATCCAACACTTTCTAATGCAAAGCTTTATCTATTCCTCCTTTCTATAAGTTAGCATTCTCAAAGTAGAAATAGCAAACTATAGACAGCTATTCAATTCAACAGTAATACCACAAGGGTATGAACATGGTTTTAGATATTCGGGACTGAGGAAGCCTATTCAAGAAACAAATACTTTTTCGCTAGTCAACATGATAGACTCTGTCACGATGACGTAGCATTAGGATCAGAGGCTCTATCAGATAGAGATCCTAATACCTCTGATCCTAATGCTGGACACTATAACATACTAGCACCATGTACCCCGAACCAGATCTTATATTATGGGAACCACATGACTGATATTACTACTTTTACATATATTTTTTTGTAAATAAATACATATCATACATAGAAAACACCCAGACAGACCCGAGAAAAAATATATTATGCAGAACATACAAACTTTTGTCTCGCGGGGGGAATCGAAACCGAAACCATCTGGTTCTCAGGCGGTCTTTTAATCACTGCGCCACAGAGGTTGATGATTTACTAGTACCACAGAAATAGGAAGACAACTAAATACAGTCTTTATATTCAATACGGCTGATATCTACTTTCTTATGTCCAATATCATCAGTTAGAAAGGGATGCATACATATATCAATGCGACTTCAAAAAGTTAATCAAACCAGAGCGCTCGAACAAATTTCTATGCAGGTTCATACAAATGCCCTGGTACGAAGTCGTACGAAGTCGCAGAAATCGCATTGATATAAAGTATGCATCTCTTTCTAGCTAACATGTATGGACATAAGAAAGTAGAGATCAGCCGCATGAGTTAATTTTCAGAGCATAAATGAATTTTAAGTCTTCTACTATGCTTTAGTCCTATTTCTTTGACCAGTACGGATCTTAGGCTTACTTTCTTACTCTGCGACATCATAATTCCTCCACTCTTTAGGTATGCATATATGCATTTATTAATATAATAAACTGGTAAACAAGTTATGTCATAGAGTTTACCCTTAAACTATTAATGAGCCCGTTGCAAAATATTATTAATGTGATATGATCAAAGCGATGAAAAAAAAAGTGATTTATTGTTTCTCCACTATTTGATGTAAGTTTGGTTCATGAAAAACAAATAGATACCGGTAGGTACCACCGAAAAAAACACCGATCGTGTTTCAGAAGCGATTTGGAAGTCATTGTAGAAAAACCTCCCCTCAAAAGGACCAACACATGACATTGCAGGTAAACGGTGGATGATAAGGACTCATGACCATTCTTCGTGGAAAGCGATGTTTAGCACTGTGGACTTCTACAGGTTGTTGATGATGAAGGCCATAATATTTTAGTCAGAGTTACTAACCTGATTTGTTCACCTAGCAACTTACTCATTTAAATCGTGAGGCTCATTTCCATCTCCTGGCAGGTTTCGAAAGCGAATTATCTCATCCCATCAGGTATATCTTTACGCAATGGACTTTCAAGCCAAGTATTGCAAGTAGAATGCAATGGAAGCATTTATTTTAATGTCTTGTTAGTAACGCTTGATAAAACGTTTATTGTTATTACTATGTAGCTTGATTCATAAAAAATATTAGAATCACAATTCAGCTGTGTGTGTCAGTGTTAGCGCGGACACGGAGGCAGAGTGTGTGCGAGAAGCTGTGCCCTGCGATCCCCAACCCGCATGCCCAGCGTGGGGATTATGGGTATATCCCCCTTTATTAGGGGAGGCCTATGTCCAGCAGTGGACTGATATAGGCTGGTGTGGTGTGGTGTGGAAGCCGCGTGCGGAAGCTAGTGGATACAAAAACACATAGAAAACTGCAGACCGAGACAAATATTTGCAAAACATTCAAACATTTGTCTCGTGGCGGGAATCAAATCTGCGCCTGCGCCACAGAGGTTACAAATTGCTCTTGTGTCCTACCAAATCCAACTACAGTTAGGCATACATTTAGTTCTTAGAATGTTCCCACAACATCCTTACCAGTAAGTATAGATTGCCGGACGTTGCTCTAGTTATAAATATTGCAAAAGCCACCTAAGGCACTCAGACTCGTTCACTACTAGGCTGTGCTGCCAGCTCTACCAAATATACGCTAGATCTAACGAAACGTACTTTGAATTATTTTGATTTCAGGTTTTAGTGCATAATAGTTTTTAACCCTCAACGCAAAAACGACGGGGTATTAGTAATAATACGAATTTTCACTTAGATATTTATTACAAGCTTTGCTCGCATTTAAAGGTATTTTTTTCTATCCCTTGGGATTTTTTTCCTGGATGAAAGTTTCTTTATGCCTACCCCTGACAACGTGTAGATGCAAAATTTCATGATGATTGGTTGAGTGGTTAAGACGTGAGAGCGTAAAAAAGAAATATTAATTCATCATCATCATCATCATCAGCCTATAGCAGTCCACTGCTGGACATAGGCCTCCCCTAATGAGCGCCATGGCGCCCTGTTCTGAGCTCGACGCATCCAGCTTCTACCAGCAGGCTTTCGCAGATCGTCACTCCACCTGGCTGGAGAGCGTCCTACACTACGTTTGCCGAGCCGCGGTCTCCACTCAAGAACTCGTTTACCCCAACGGTTATCGGTTCTTCGGCAGATATGACCAGCCCACTGCCACTTCAGCTTGCTAATTCTCTGAGCTATGTCGACAACTTTAGTTCTATGTCGGATAATATTAATTACGACTGCGCTATATTAGGAAAAATATTATAGATACTCAATACTATATACGAATATATCAATATATCAATATTATATACTCAATACTCAATACTCAATACTCAATACTCAATACTCAATACTCAATACTCAATACTCAATATATTTATTGTCATCACATGGTATCAATCCATATCAATCCATATTTATTTCCCAAACATTTTCGTTATTATAATGCCATAGTAAGGAATATACTAGCTAGATACAGAAACGAAGAGTTTATACTCTCTCAAGTCGGAAACACTGGATACTGTCTCGCCTATTACATCACTGTAAATTGTAACCATCAACGTAATTAATTTAATATTGATTGAATATAGATACCCATAAAAACATGTTTGAACCAGACAGATATTATTATTGGACCTAGAAAGTAGCTTTAGATACCTCTTTTGTTTTTTATGGTTTTATGATTTTCTGTTGATCGAAGTCAATTGTATACCATAACTTTTGCTTGTGAATGATCGAATTCTATTGTTGCTATTATTTATTTTTTATTGGTAAATTGATTGATTTAGAAAATAACACAATGATGATGGGAGAATTGATTAAGCTATTGATACTTTGTAGCCTTTAATATAGGTATAGGTACCCGGTTTTGGAGAAGGTCGCGGGTTAAAGTATTATAATGTTAGTTTTATAATAATTTGATAACCTTAAAGTTAAGGTCGTCATCAAAAAAATATCCCTAAATTTTTATTAAATATTTTTTCGTACACACATAATAGGTAAGAATAGTTTTTTAATCATCATAATCATGATCAACTTATACCAGTCCACTGCTGGAGTCTGTAAGTCTCTCTCAAGGTACGCCACTAAGCCACGGATCGTCACTTCACCGAGCCAGGGGGCGTCCTGCCTACGCTTACCTTAATGGGGTGTCCACTCCAATACCCGTTTATATTATGGTCAGTAAACGACAATTATTTTTGTATATCTGCTACAATTTACTTAACTCCTAATTTATACTAAAAATTATTTGCATACGAGACTACTACAAAAAATGCTTTAAATACAGTTTTTTTTTACTGGGACAGTAGGTATGGGGAAATCTGGAACCATAGCAGACAGGGAAACTCTGTATCTGCTTTGTCTTCGAGACCATTTGCTGTTTACTGACTTGCTGAGTTTAGGTCAAGCATGAGTTCCATAGGTACATAAGACAATTTCTCTTCATCTGCTTTGGTTAAAAAAAAAGTCGTGATAAAAAAGTCGTGATACTTTTGTTTTTGCCTATGTGATATTTCGAAACTTTCACATAAAGATGTCCTTTCGTCTAGATTATTATAATGAGCAGAGCTCGACGAGCCGCCTCATTTGACTTTTCGTAATAAGGAAGTGCCTACTGCTGCATACAGTTAAACGGTAAAGTCATTCGAAGCATGAATATGCCAAGGCTTGACATGTGTCTCACTAAACTTACTAACAACATAGTTATTATATTTGAATAGTCTCTGAATATTACGTACTAAAAATATGAAGTATTAATAAACTGATATTCATGTTCTTGGTTTTATGATTTAAATTGCTTTATTTGTAAGTGCTCAAAACCCGATTATTTCTGTGTTAATTTATTAAAATATGTTTCATCAACAACCTGCAGAAGTCCACCACTGAACATTTACCCCAATGATTTCCACAAAGAACGGTTTTGAGCCTCTCTATCTATCGATAACCTTTACGATTTCATCGGTCCATCTGCTGTCTCCCCACACTAAGTCTTCCAGATCGCGTTCGCCATTCGAGAACCTTTATTTTCCAAGGGTTGTCGGTTCTACGAGCTATACATAGCCTGCCCATTACCACTTCAACTTGCTGATACTGAAAGCTATATAAGTTGCCCTAAATCTCTTACGGATACAAAATATTTTTAAATTAGTGTTATTGTGAACGGTATTTAAGATATCAATCTTTTTATACTTATTTTTCACAAAAAAATACTTACTGTGAAAGAAAGACGCCGCCTTTCTAGTATCAGTAAGTGGGTACCTTATTATTTTATCAATTTGAGAATAGGTAAGTCCTTTCATAAAAACACCAGCTTTCACCCGCGACTTCGCACGCGTAGTAACCGGATAAAAAGTAGTCTATTATGTTATTTCTGGTCTCAAACTAAGCTTTAAGATACTCACAATAAAAACTGAAGCCCGTATTGTCACCGAAAAAAAAATTGCCACCCACATTAACCCCCTTCGATGTTGTATAGCAAAAAATGCTGAAATAGGTGTTTTGAGAGTCTCTGTGCAGAAGTTCAAGTCGGGACAGTGAAGATTTTTTCGTCCTCATATAAATTTTGCTACTCCCGTTTACCCTCTAGGGGTTGAATTTTGAAAAATGCTGAAATATGTGTTTATTTATTTTTGTTATGGAGTCTCTGTGCAAAAGTTCAAGTTAATAGGTAAAGATTTTTTTGGCTCCCATACCAACTTTACCACCCCCTTGAACCCTTTAGGGGATGATTCGCGAAAAATGCTGAAACAAGTGTTTGTTTATTTTCATTAGTCTCTGTGAAAAATTTCATGTCAATTTAAGATTTTTTTCATCCCCCATACAAACTTTGCCTCCCCCGTTAAAGCTCTTAAGGGTTGAATTTCAAAAAATCCTGAAATATGTGTTTATTTATTTTTATTAGAGAGTCTCTGTGCTAATTTCAAGTTAATAGGTGAATATTTTTTTCGTCTTCCATACACACTTTGCCACCCCCGTTAACTCCATTAGGGGTTGAATTTCCAAAAATCCCTTCTTATTCAGTGGTTTCACTATAATAGAAAGCTACACTCCAAATTTCAACTTTGTGTCTTCAGTGGTTTAGGCTGTGCGTTGATATCCAGAAAAGGGCCTGGCATAACCAGTTAATTTTCGTACATTGACATTTAGCATTGACATTGAATACAAGTACAAAAAGTATCAATGGACACCATGAGAACTAAATATTTGTCGACCCAATATTATATGAAAAAGCGTATCTACTTTCTATCATAACTAATCAAGCAATACAATAACTGGAGGCCCTATCGCATTACGTATGCAGCGCGGGGCCTTACATGGAGACGGCAGGACGTTGCACCCGCTTCTCGGCCCCACGGCACAATAAACTATACAGAGTTGAAGATCTACTTCCTCGAATTATGATAACTTTGAGGCAAAATACTTGCATATTAATGACAGTCAAAATTTAAAAGTTATGCTGATTCGAATACACAGGTTTTATTAACTGTATTTTTTTTCTTAAAATTATTATACTGATAAATGAAAGACAAAAAAAAGAAACCAGAAAATCTTTTATAATTTCAAGTATAAGGGTCAAAAACTTATTTTAAATGACACTTTGAATTATAAATCCACAGGCTTTACTTACTTAAATCATACAATTACTCCTTTTTGGCATTTTAGTTGCTGAGCAAACCAACTATTTTTCGATAACTGGGGTTGACTGGCCAAAAATGCTTTAGAATTTTGTCCTATAATTTTGAAATACCTAATGTAGGTGTTTTGTGCAAAAAAAGTGTAAAATTTATTTGTTTTATGTGGAAAAGCAAATACCAGTCTGCTACAAAAGCTCAAGCAAAATATACCAATTGAAGTTCGAGTGTGATAAAAGCTTCATCATCAGCCTATAGCAAAAAAGAACACTCCTGGGGCCTGATTACAGTTTTGACAGTTTCCGCGAATCAAATATGAACCAGGCCCCTGGACTTCTACTGGATAAAAGCTTGAACTCTGTATAAAGTTTACCCTGTGGTGCGTCCACAGATCCACAGTCCCCACACTTGTCTTCTGGCTGGCCGTCCGTAACAAGAACAGGAAATCTGAGTGTTTTTGCAACAGTTTTGCTATTTCTAGGCTTCTTGCAACTGAAGAGCCCTTTATGAGTTTACTTTGAATTACTAAGAATATCTAATCGTTTCCGACCCATCTGCAAAGAGTTGTTCAAAGCAATTTTTTCAACTGCAGTAACATAACTCAATAAATATCTTGCCTACTGATCTTTTTCCAAAAGATGTATGGAATCACAAATGATCTTCAGGTATGAGGAACTGCCGCTTAATCTAAATTGAAAGAAAACCAGACAGCACAAAATAAAATTATCAAATTACTATTTAATTATGACTTTTTTTCACCAACTAAAACGGCTAATTAATTAGTATTGACATTTTTAATAAGATTATTTATTAAGATGATTATTTTTATTATAAATTTATTTTACGTATGTTATTGTTATTTTTAATCTGGTGAATTTATCATTTATGTAATAAATGGATCTTTGAAGTCTGAATAAACGAATATTTATTAATTTATTCAAATACTTTTTATGGAATCAAAACTAATGAACATAAATCAAATCTACACTTATAACACTTGCTGTTTAATACAAAACGTAATTAATAAAGAAATCAATTCAGACGTAACGTTTAAAAGAAATTCCTAATTTTAACACCAGAAATTCAAAAAACTTTGCATTAACACGATCTAGAACAAATATGGGAAGAGAAACCTAACATTTGAAGGAGCAAAATTATATAACAAATTACCGAATAGTATTAAAGAGGCCACTAACATGTTTGTTTTCAAAAAAAGTTTAAAGAAGTATGTTTTGAAGTACACCAATAATAAGTAATTAATTTAACTTAGTAAAGAGTTTTACTGTTACTGTTATATAGCTGGTCATAAACCGGTACTATGAGGACATACTATATCTAACTAAATTTCTCTATAGGTGAACTGAATGTTTAATTTTAGGAAAATTATATTAAAATATCAGGTATGCTGTACGGCTCGCAGTAATTGTTTTTAATATCTCCAAAAATTGAGACTTAGGTGGGACTTTTCTCTCAATACCGGGATAACACAGTGACACCATGGTGCCTTTATATACCCACTACCCAGAAAAATGCTCAAGGCTTTGTATGTATCTATTTTAGGTGTAATGTCTATTATATAATAGACATTTTAGTTATTAGTTATTAGTTTTTAGTTATTATAGTTAAATAACTTGGACTTTTCCATCCAACTACTTGATTCTAATACCGTCAAGTATTTTTTTCCTCAATGATCGGAACCCTCTGTCGCGCTTGGGATATTGTTTAATAGAGTAGGTTTGCCCAGTGCCTATGCCTACCATCTATACCATCCTCTCAGCTAGCCATAATAATGTTTATAATATGAGGTTGTTGAAATAATTGTTTGGGTTAGGAGGGATGAAAACCATGTGATTAAAAGAGTGATGAGTATGAATATGACTGAATGTAGGAGTAGAAGGAGGCTGAAGAAGATGGATGGATTGTGTAAAAGAGGATATGAGAGTGAAAGAAGTGAATACAGAGTTGACAGGCGATAGGAGTGAATGGTGAAAGAAAACATGTTGTGCCGACCCCACCTAGTGTGGAATAAGGGTAGGAAAATGATGATTTTGAAATAATTGTTTGGTAAACAAAAGAAATCAAACTGTCACACACACTGTACCGTGGACATTTATGTATTTATGGTAAAGACATTAGTACGTTTCTGACTCATTGGAAAACACATTTGCGTACATCGCTTTTGCTTAGCCGGTTCATTTATCGTAAATTGGCTATTAAACACAGCATGCATTGATTACATCTGCATACTTAATCCAATCTTAAGTGGGTCACTTAATTTATTTCTGCAAGCAGGTAGACTACCTTATTACCTTGATAAGAGTTTTCTTTGGAACTCCTTGTGTATCCACACTTTCAATAAATACTTAGTACACAAAAAAGTATGAGCACAAATAACTAAAAGTAAAAAAAAAACTTTTTAGATTTATGACTGTGTTTTATAAAATTATAAGGAATTGTGTTTGTAAATTACTTTGTTAAAAAAAAAATAATGCCTTAAATAACCAAAAATATAATTCATTAATATACTAAGTAAAAAGCATTAGGTAAACAAAAATAAATATATTTAGTACTAAAAGTACAGTCATCAGGTGGCTATTTGCAGTAGGTGTCAGTCAAGAGTATCCTATTAATATTATAAATTCAAAGGTGTGTATGTTTGTATGCATGTTCCATTTTCACGTCAAAACCACTGAACCGATTTGGATGAAATTTGGTATAAAGGATGAGAAAGGATAAAGACTAATTTTTGGCCACGCAGAAGCTGCGGGTGGAATCATTTTTTTACAGTAAAATTGATCTATTAAAGACATATCGAAACCTAGAATACATAATTATGTAGATGAAATGTGTGATTATTGGTACACTAGAACGTTGACTGCGGGCCTCGGATATGACGCTACGTGACATGCCCGAAGAGCTTTTGCCACGGCAGGTGCGCCTACTAGCGTCATGTCCAAATCCCAAAGTTATTGATTGTGAAGATGTTGATGTTTGTTAGGTACTCCTTTAAGTCAAATCTATTGATTTATTGTGTCTATTGGTATTTTCTTTGTAACAACAACAACAACAACACCACCAGCCTATCTATATCACTGCTGGACATATTCTCCTAATAAAAAGGGGGACATTCCCAAAATCCCCACGCTGGGCATGCGGGTTGGGGATCGCAGGGTACAACTTGCTCCGCCGATGCTGCTGCCCGTCGGTGTATAAACAATTGTACGTATTTAAAACCAGTATAAACTTTTTGTTAAAAATAAACCGACTTCAAATAAATCATTTCTTACTTTTTGCCCTAAAGAATTTTGTAAATCTGTTCACAATTGACGGAGATATTGGTGATCATAGGGCGAAAATTACAAGTGAGGATGAGGTTTTTTAAGTTTTCCGGGACAAGTACCAATCCCTCAGAAATCAAATTTATATGAGACCACCTGTAAAGTATACTCTTTTAAAAAGAAAAGGAATTTTGAAAATCGGTTTACAATTGACGGAGATATCGGTGAACATACATAAAAAAGTCGAAAAAAAAGGTGAATTGAGAACCTCCTCCTTTTTGAAGACGGTTAAAAAACAATATAAAAGTACTATATCAGTCATGTTCATGTAATACAAGCTCTACTTATTTTGGGGTTAAATGATACTGTGTTAGCATTATTTATTTATTTATATTAGCATTATATAGGTACTAGGTAGGTACTCTATATAATAATTCATACTTATTATCGACCTGGTATCTGTAGCCCTCGCTCTGAATTACTGATGAGTTTGTACATACTCATATACAGTTTGAATATTATAATATGGAACACTGGTTCTATTAAACAATACAACCAGACCAAAAATGAATATGATCAATAATTTAGTTTAGAGATTCCGTTAAAGCAAGTCTATTCACCTTATTACCAGTAAAGCTCGAACTATATCCGCTTCCCGAATCCGGAATGACAGGTAAATTATTATATTGATATGAAAGTTTAAATCTTCTAACAGGGATTAATTGGCTCTACGCATAATGGCTTCGGCTTCTAAAACAGAAGATGTGTTGCTGATTCGATGCCATTTTGGTACTGTAGACCATTGAGATAAATAAACTAATAGTAGACTACACCCCACCTGGTTTTATGTCATTTTTTTTCTCTATTTTTAAGTCAAATGTTTATTGTTTTGTGTTTTTAGTTGCTGTTTTGTCTTGGTAAATCAATAAATAATGCTGGATATTATAAGTATCACACAACATAATCTCTCCCCAAACTAAGCAGAACCTGCATTAAAAGAACACCATGGTCAATTTTGTAAAGACATTTATTACTATTTACATTTATAGAAAAGGAACATCCAAGACAAATATATGCAGAAAATTGTCTAGCGATGGGAATCGAACCCGCCACTTTCTGCGTCTGAGGCGGGCCGTCGCCATGGAATTAATTCTTCAAAATTAAATGCATCTTCTCCACAGACCAAAGAAGTCTTCTCAGCTTAGACCAAGGAGTTTATAAAGGAGATTGCGCAATTGAACAAAATAATGTGTTTGATTTTACTCAGTAAAAATATCCAAAAAAGGATTGTATCTCATTTCCTTTTTAGTGTAACACAAAAGAGGCAATGAGACACAACCTATTTTTTGGAGAAAACACTAAGATAAAAAGTATACAATAAAAATATATAAATATTGTGTACATTTTTTAAAGTTTACATAATTAATTGCAAAAGAAAGGCAATGTCCTAAGCACGTATTCTATTTTTTTATTCCATGAATTCCATGTAATTCCATGGATGTTTCATGGTTAAGACGCTGCCTCTTATGACACGCCAACACCAACTCCAGCCAACTATCGACTGGTATGTCCCGTTATTTCCTACAAATTGAGTCGCATACTAACACTTTTATCACACTATTCATAGAATTCACGTCTTTCTAGTTATTGCGTTAGAACTGATAATTGCTTGCAGGAAATCAAGGAAAGGTGACATTGTAGTGTTGGTAAAACACCCACTGAAATGTCGATATGCGTCTAATTTTATTTCGAAACTTGTCTGGGAATATAATAAAATTATTAGTCTAGAAAATAGGAAAGTTTCTTAAAATCAAGAAAGGTCATGCAGTTTTTATTGGCCTCTAGTGTGAAAGTACAAATTCAGCTTTAATTAAGACCATTCAATGACTTCGATATTTGTCTTGTGGGGGAATCGAACCAGCAACCTGCTGGGTCTCAGGTCCCATACTGTGATTACCTCTGTGGTGCAGTCGCCTGCTTATAGTCTGACCAGCATTTTTTTATACTACTACCTGCTTCCACCCACGACTTCGCTCGTGTATACCCAGATAATAAGTAACCTATACGTTAGTTAATCCAGGTCACAAACTAGGTATATTCCAAGTTTCATCTAAATCCATTCAGCCGTTACGGAGTTGAGTAGGAACATACATATTTAGTTACTTAAACACACACACAAATACACCCACATACTTTCGCATTTATAATATTAGTGTGATTAATCAGTGTGATAAGTCTGATAGTGCAAGTAGTGTGATAGTGTGTTGGTGTGGTAGCGTGACAGTGTGACAGTATGATTAGTGTGATTTTACCAAATCACCTCGATCTTTAGCTGCAATGCCTTAAGAACAAGCTGTCTTTATAATAAATCTATCTAAACTAAATCAAGAGATCCATTCATGTAAATGTAAAGTAATGAGGGCAGACATTTTAATTGAAAACTAAATTGATGTTTGACGCAATAATTGCTCCTAATTTACACCTTATCCGTTTACAGTATGATTATTTGAACTTAAACTAACGCTTTTAGTATAATTAAGTAAGTGCAAATTACTCTACTTAGTTGGTAGAATATTTTAACTGGATAGAAATTCATCAAGTGCTTTTTAAGAACAATATATCTTTAACTAGCATTTTTCCGCGGCTATCGAAATAAAAGTTGATTTTATTTTAAAATTTGCTTGACCATTTTGTAGTTTTACCGTGACGGAAGAACAAAAATTTCACATCCCACATCTTAATATTTCTTTTTACTATAGTCGTCATGAATATTTGTGCTTTTTTTCGAGTTCCGTATCCAAAGGATAAAAAGGGTATTAATATGGTCCCGCCTATTACTAATACTACAATTTCCGTCTGTCTGTCTGTCTCCAGGCTATATCTCATGAACCGTGATAGGTAGACAGTTGAAAATTTCCGCTATAACATAAACAAATACTCCTCCGTACAGTAGTAGTTTAATTTACACAAAATAGTGTACCCATGACATTTTGTCTCAAAGAAGTTATCAATTTATCACAACAAATACCTGTATGTTGATTTTAAAATTATAAACAGATACACGACTCTCTTTTTAATATTTCCTACATTTGGTAAATCTATAATATTATCTCTTTAATATTCCATGAATTTAAATCAACCATTGAAAAACTTCGAAAACATATTTACTTATTTATTAGCTTTATCAATAAGCACTGACCAATATCAGTCGTGATTGGCCTAAATTTCCCAAAACGATAACAATTGTTTGTTATCGCCTTTGAAAATTTAGGTTGCTGACTGCTTTTGTAGAAATGTAGGTCTGATACCGAAAGTGCATTTAGAGTGTCTGCCAAATGATCGTACATTCAATGTAGGTTTTTCTACTGAGTTCTTTTATATTGTTAAGGGCAAGCTCTTGGCGTCGAAGCTTGTTAGACCTAGGTTGAGGTCGATTATGGGGCTAGCTTTAGTTATTAGGAGATGGAGACGGTCAACGACATAGTCAGCGTCCACCACCTCACCTCACCTGTCTATAACAGTCCACTGCGGCTTCCCTTAATAAAGGGGGATATGCCCATAAATTCCACGCTGAGCATGCGTGTTGAGAATTGCAGGGCACAACTTCTCGCACCGGCGACGCTGCTGCCCGTTGATGGTCAGGGGATTTAGCTGTGCTGGTGTTAGGCTGTAAGGGGTTAGGGGTGTAAGGGTTTCCAACCCCCATCTATGAAACCCAAGCCAACCTCACCTGCACGTGGTGCACCCTGCTAACTAACAAACGAGGCTCTGACGGCCGGCTGATTGCGGCATAGTGCAGCCAACAAAGGCACAGCTAAATCCCCTGGCCACCGACGGGCAGCAGCGTCGGTGGAGCGAGAAGTTGTGCCCTGCTATCTCCCACCTGCATGCCCAGCGTGGGGATTATGGGCATATCCCCCTTTATTAGGGGAGGCCTATGTCCAGCAGTGGACTGATATAGGCTGGTGTGGTGGTGGTGATGGTGGTGGTGTTAGGCTGCGGTATGTTCCCGTTTGTTAGTTGTTGCAGGGTGCACCACTTGCAGGTGAGGTTGGCTTGGGTTCCGAAGATAGAGGTTAGAACCCCATACACCCATTTAGTCTCGTGAGCCGTCAATGGGATCAGGGTTTAGCAGGACCATGGCAAGTGTGAAGGACAAAGAGAGGCATTAAGTTAAATTAGGCTGTGGATGATTATGATAAAGATAGTATTTTAATGTAGGCATAGGTCTCCTCCAAATCTTTCCATCTCTCCTTCTCATTCGTTGACTCCCACCATTCTCTTTTGGAGTGGAGTCAGATCAACGCTTCCTTAGCCGATCCTGACGACGCCTTCCATCAGGCTGCAATCTTTTTGCGGATTCTATCCTTCAGAGAGTCTCCGAGCATACGAATTCTATCCTTCATAGAGTCTCCGAGCATTGCTCATTCTGTAGCTCGCTGAACGACTTTGAATTGGTGGATTAGCCGTACTGTTGGTTTTCGCGTTTAGACTCCGTATGTCATGACGAGTAGGACACACTGATTGAAAACTTTAGTTTTGAAAACAAAATGCTTATTTCATATTAATTAGGGACCTGGATAATATTGAAAAATTACCTAAGAATATTGTATCGTTTGATTCGTTAAAATTCTTTGAATTACATATTCTATACCGACCATCGTCCAATGAAAAATTGCATAAAAAGAACCTTACTACAATCATCCATCACCTACAAGTATGACCTGATTCGAAAGCTTGGCTTTAGCTAAATCATCAAGATACTACTTTATGCACATCATGGTGCACTCTCAGTAGATGAGGATATTACGGCATAATTACGGTTATACCATCAACTCATTACGGTTAGCTTCTGTCATGTGGAATCATCATAATTACCTGCCATAATTACTAGGGTTACAGAAATTGCTAGCTAGCCTATTTTGGTACAAGGATATACGATGCTGGACGCTATCACATAGCATCATGAAGCCCCATACGATATAAAAGATTTAGCTTATATCACAGCTTACTAGTATTCAAGATAATACCAAAATATTTGTTTAATGTGATGACATCGGGGTTTATTGGACATACAGTGAAGATACACTTCCAACGTCTTTATTTCAAGGTAATTGAATGTGAAGTAAAAAAACTACATCTTTCTTTGTGCACTGTAACTCCTCTGAAAAAGGAACATTTTGCCGTGTCGGGGTGTAAAGGGTTCCAACAATGGGGAACTCCACCTGCCCATGGTGCACTCTGCTAACAAACGGGCGCGTCATGGACGTCGAGGCCCGCAATCAAAGTGCTAAAAAGAGGGAGGCATATAAATCTTCTCACCGGCGAGTTAAAATCCCCTTACTGTAGACAGGCAGCAGCGTCGACGGTACGAGAAGCTGTGCCCTGTAATTCCTAACCCGCATGCCCGCTGCTCAGCGTGTGGGCATATCCTCCTTCTTATTGTTAAGCCCTATGTCCAATAGTAGACTGATATAAGTTGGTGGTGTGTTGTTGTACATCTTTCATGTTCGGTAAGTAGGTTCTTATTACCTCCAAATGGGGCTTGTAGGTAACTAACTAGCGCTCTAGGGTAATAATGTAGCTAGAAAAGCCCTAAAAAAAACAATTCTTTCTTTCAAAAAGTTTGCATACATCTAACTATCATACTGGCAATAGACATCATGCATTCAGCCGAATGACCAAAGAGGTCGCTTTGCTATTCAGCCTTGTCTTCGTGTGAGTATAATAGTCATCAATTTTAAAATATGGAAAGGCGAAGCTAAATTTCGTTCTTGAAAAAAAAATGTTTTATTCTTGTAATGCCGGTTTTTTTCTACTTACCTCACAATCGAGATGTAAAGCAGAATAGTTAGCTCGGGTGTAAGCACCAATTGCACCCTCGAACTATAGGCGCCTAAAATATCTCGGGCTGCAATTGATACCTTACAGCCCTTAGCTACTAATCTACTATTAAAATATTACAGTATTTGTGACGTACTGACATACATGTACATGTGCTAAGTACCAGGGAATCATGATCGCTTAAGTAGTTAGCCTCACATGTCGCGTAGAAAGTTGAACAAAGGTTACCTGATCGACTCACGATGCTTTGCGCAAGGCATGCTCTGTTATGATTGATGGATATGCAAATAGCTACAGGCATTGTCTGCGTGATTGGCGATCTAGTAATTATACAATCGTTTTAAATGTAGGCCGTTTCGTAGTTAGGTAATTAATAGAGGCCTATGTGCGCCCACAAACTAACGGGCGGTTAAACGGCTGTTTAGCTTAAGTACTATAAGACAGAAGATTTTTATCTGTTGTCTCTCAATACTTCTTCTTCGTATTAGCTAGTGGCCAATTCTAGTGTCGGAGTATTTAAGTTACCTAAAGGCCTCCGACATGGCTTAGTGACTAAAAAGCTGGGGCCAACATATTCACGTGGTTGTCAGTATAAACAATTTGTATAGTTGTATGTTGTAGTAGAGTTCTTTGTGGAGGGCTCGTCCAGGTAAGTACTGCCACCATGGCTATTTCTGCCGTGAAGCAGCTGTGCTGTGTTTCAGTTTGAAGGGTGTGGGTGCCGGTGAAATTACAGGCACATGAGGCTTATCATCATCATGCCTCAAGTTGATGGGCGCAGGACGCTGCATCGTAGAGCACGTTCCAAAAAACACGTGATTTACGATTCAATGCTTTGTGATACGTAATGGTTACCACTTAAAATCAAGTGGGCTATGTGCTTATTTCATCTTCAAGTAGATACCATAAAAAAAATATCGATACATGGTTGTGAGCCATACTAAAATAATTTTATGTATGATTGGTATATTGGTAATTTGGCTCTAACATGACAGTTCTTACAATTTTCAAAATAAAATATAAGAGTTTCTAAAACGCATCTTTCTTCAGTCTTCATTCATTTTTTCTTTCATTCTTGATATATTACCAAGTAAAATTTATAACAACATTTATTTATAGTTTGGGCTTATCGTAAGCCTACCTGAAGGCTCATTTATTCTATGATTGAACCGCAATACTATTACTAAAGTACCAGTATACATTAATGTACAACGAAAAATGACAATTGCAATTGAATTGCTCAATAGAAGGTCTATATTGATCAACTGCGTGACGGATCTTTAATACCAGGAAGAAGTCAAAGAATGTCCAAGTTTATGAGAAAAACAACGAAGATTGCCGCTACTGCACGTAATGGCTACAGTTTGTACCAATTAATTACTAAGGTAGGTCACAGCGTTTTGTCGGCAAGGACAGAACTATTATTCGCTTGATCCGCGTTTAAGTACTTAGGCAGTAAAAAAGATGTAGGCACATAGCCTTTATAAATTCACAGCACTGAGAAGGAATTAAACGGTGAAATTCGTCAAATTAAACCTACCGCACTTCTTTCTACCAGCAAAGTATCATCATCATCAGCCTATAGCAAGCTACTGCTGGATATTGCCTCCCCTAATGAGCGCTCAGCTCGACGTATCCAACGTCTACCTACAGCCTTTCGCAAATCCTCACTACTAGCCACCTAGCCGTAAAGCGACGAGGTCTCCACTCAAGAAATTGTTTACCCCAACGATTGTCGGAGCTACGGCAGATAATGGCCAACCCACTGCCGCTTCAGCTTCCTAGTTATCTGAGCTACTCGTTTGTCAACAACTTTAGTTTAATGATGGATAGTCTCCTTGCGTTAGTTTCTCAGAAACACTCAACTTTTCTCGTTCCATAGCTCGCTGAGAGACTTTAAATTGATGGAGTAGACGGCTACGTATTTCATGATGGTCGGACTCACTGGTTGAAAACTTTCGTTTTCAGACATCGCTGTATAGGTGACAAGAAACCTCGACGTAGTTTTACAAATGCTGACTAACTCAGCTGAATCCTTTTCTTTGACTGTATTATATAGTACTTCTGTTTAAATCGATTCCTCTTTCAAAGTCATTTTTCGCTGACGTTGAATTTTGCGGTTTCCTATTTAAATATTATGATATGCAGTTTATAAAGCCTTATGTGCTCCGAATGACATCAACTTGCTATTTCTGACTCAAAGCTTAGCGCATCACTATTTTCAGATCATTGGTGTTTGTCAATGAGAAATTAGCTATTAGATCCATCCTGTCTTGAGCCAGGCCATTTTTATTGACTCTCAAAATAGGTTTTATTTTGTGTTTTTTTTTATGCCAAAGCTGGTAGACGAACATGTGGGCTACCTGATGGGAGGTAGTCACCGCCGCCCATGGACACCTGCATTACCAGAGGCAATACTGATGCGCTGCCGGCCCTTGAGGTGTGTGTAAGAGGATAACATGCAAGACATTGGCATCCGTATAGCAAAACTTAAAGTACATCAGGCAGGGCACATGGCACAAAGTGACGGACGGTGAAGTAAGGTCTTGATGGGATGATCGCCTCTAGAGAATCAGTGCTGGCAGATCACTTTCTTGATGAGTCGACGATATCGAAAAGATAAGGGATCTCGGATGGGGTCTTGGATGCGATTAACGGAATCCAATGCAACATGGCATAAAAATGACTCCAATACACATATACTCCAAACAGTGGATACAAGCTGAGAATGATGATTATATCAAATTAAATCAAGTTATATTCATTTGCATATCAAGTGAGATGACAGTCTTTTGAGGGTAATCCCATCTTTTTTTACCATCCTATCCTACTTAATATTATAAAGGCAAAAGATTTTGAAATGTGAATGTTTGCTCCTTCACGCCTAAACTACTGGAAAAATTGAGCAGTAATTTTGCACATATCTAACTCTACACTTGGAATCATACATAGACATATCGGGTATCTGGATCTAAATTTAATATATGCCTAAATTTCTCTATTTTTTATCTAAATTTGTGAATAACACAATAGACTTCATCGGGTACCACGGGAGTGAAGTAGCCGGCGGAAGTTAAAATAACTAAATATAGGGGGTATCTCACGTATGACTAACAGATTCCAAATTAGGCAGAGCCTGTGTCATGGTACCAGAGACTGATAAACATACATAGATACTCCTACAAGTCAAAATACATTATATTCGTTTCATAGCCTTTTTGCAATTGCAGATTTCAATGTGACAGGTAGCAAGCCCAATCACCACTTTCATTAGTGTGTTGAGTAAACAAACATGAGTGCCACACAACTCAACTGCATCCAATTATCCACTATAACCTATATGTACATAATATACTATATATCAATATTACACGTCGTCCTTGTGTCCATTCTATCTTCCGGTCGTTTTCTTAATGATAAGTCCATAACTATAACTAAAGCGTTTATATCTAGGTGTTAGAGATATGTGCAATACATAATAAACTAGTTTTAAGCTCGAGACTTTGTCCGTGTAGAGCCTTTTCTACTTCAACTCCGCCACATCTTAGAGTAGAGAGCCATTTATTGACTACAAAACACAGTAAAAGAAAAAGAAACAAAATTCTTAACAAATATGGAACATTAGGTATGAAGACGGGAAAATTCTAATTAGTCCATAATTTGCAATATAAAAAAATACTGGACACGTATTTTTTGTTTTGTTAATTAAACTTGAAAATAAAAAGATATAGTGCGTTGATGTTCCGAGTGACGTCACGGCTTAGTACACTTTTTACATAGCCGTGACTCCCGAACTTTGACGCTCTTTGTCTCCGTGAATTTTTATTTATTTGATAAATAAAAAAATACGTGTCTAATATTTTTTGTTTATTTATCTAACGGACTAATAAGAATTATCTATTTTTTTACCGCGTCATCATCCCAATACTGAAATAATAAAAAGAAAGACCTTCATGTGAGTCACAAACATAATAAATAGTTTAATTAATGAAATCTAATTAAAAAGAAGAATTTGAGAAATTCTTTCTACGGTCTACAATTTGGTGGGAAATATTCTTGATTCTCTAGAATAACTCTCATATAGTTATGCTGTGTATTAATAATCAGCCAGTCACCGACGCAACGTTCTTAACACGTAGTTAGCTAGATGTAGTACTTGGAATTTTAATAATGATTACGCTTAGGCAATTTAACATATCGTGTAGTTTAAAAAAATGTCTATTTTGTAAGTATATTATATAAAAAATCAATTTTGCCGATGAAGACATTCTACTGTTTGATTTAATTTTTTGACTGTACTTTTGAAAAAAAAATGTTTATCTTTGGTTTTGAGCTTTAAACGATATAAGTGTATAAGCTGGACTGACGCTGTTTGAAAAATAAGAATATTCATTTATGTTTTACTATAAATACCGAGATTAAAAGAGGCCTGTATATGTATGTCAATCCAGGTCACAAACTATGGTATACCTACCTAATCTAAGGTTTATCCAAATCCGTTTAAAGTTGTGTGGGTACAAACATTCTCTCTCTCTCTCTCACACACACACACACACAGTGTGTATAAAGTGTTATTTAATTTAATGTATGTATGTTTATAAACAGCAATATACTTAAGTAGATCATGCTTAAAATAACCTTGTCAAACAGTAAAAACTTACATAGTTGACATGTTAATTGAAGCATAAATGAGCATGGTAAGTACCTAATTATCTGAGGAATATGATATGCAGAGCTTAGATACAATGTCGTTTTTAATAGTTTAATAAATTGTTGAAGCCATCGAGATAATTATATAAAACTCTATAAAGTGACAGGTTCATGTGAAAACTGACAAAAATCGTCAAAGCGTATTTGACATAAATAAACTTCAATATGACAAAGTTGCACTAATTTAGACCTTACGTTGCTTAAAAAGTGTTCAAAGTCGGCTCAATTGACAGCGTGCGCCGAGTTTTATTTAGTGCAGATACTTTTTTCCACGTTTTCTACATGGTTGAAGCACATTAAGTACAGTTTGATTCCAATTCGACATCAATTTATTTATTATTTATAACAAAACAATTGTACACAAGAAGATTAAGTCTTCCTTTTGTAGAATTCTTTTACAATTGGATTCCAGGTTGGTCCATTATGCTTGTAATCACACGACTATTGCAAATGCGAAAAGTTTGTGTGAGTGAGTTTGTTTGTTGGGAACAACTTCGTAACGGTTAAACGAATTTAGATCAAACTTGGAATTTATATAGCTTTTATCCTGGATACATAGGCTGTTGCTTTTATCCGGGTCCACGCGAGTGACGCCGCGGGAGGAAGATGGTAAGATTAAAAATAATGCATATGACTTACAGTACTCTCTAACTCATACTTTTTTCCTAATATTTTGTCTAATTAGTATCTACTTTTAATAAATCAGTTAAAATAAAATAAAACAAGTTTGATTATTTCATATCTTAAGTACTACGCTTTACAATTCTTATTTTTATTAAATGTTTTACTTATTTTAAACTATGTATTTCCTTAAAACTAAATGTTGGCCCTAAAAGCTCCTAAATAAATATATAATCCCACAATATCATACAGAGCTTGTGCTATGCGAATCAAACTTTGGTAAAAATATGTATTTCTTAAAAAAAATGTAAGTCTAGAAAGTTTGTTTCATCATCCTTACCATCAGCATACAGTAGTCTACAGCTATCAGCGTACAGTAGACTACTGTATGCAGATGGCAGAGCAGAGCAGAGCAGTAGAGTAGAGTATCGAGTATACGAGTATACGAGCGCCATTGCACCTTGTGTCCCTGTCCTGTACAAATTTGCAGGTGGTAATTTCTGGAACTACTGATCCAATTCTGAAATATTTTGTCACTAATTACAAAGCTACAAATAAACTGTATAAATATTTTACATCTCTCATGTTCGGTAAGTAGGTTCTTATTACCTCCAAATCGGGCTTGTAGGTGACTAATTAGCGCTCTAGGGTAATAATGTAGCTAGAAAAGCCCTAGGGCGGTAAGTAATTAAAAAAACGTTTCTTTCTTCCAAAAAGTTCGCATACATCTAACCATCATACTGGCAATAGACATCATGCATTCAGCCCAATGACCAAAGAGGTCGCTTTGCTATTCAGCCTTGTCTTCGTGTGAGTATAATAGTCATTAATTTTAAACATCGAATGGCGAAGCTCAATTTCGTTCTTGAAAAAAAAATGTTGTATTCTTGTAATGCCGGTTTTTTTCTACTTACCTCACAATCGAGATGTAAAGCAGAGTAGTTAGCTCGGGTGTAAGCACCAATTGCACCCTCGAACTATAGGCGCCCTCGCTGCGCTCGTGCGCCTAAATATCTCGGGCTGCAATTGATGCCTTACAGCCCTTGGCTACTAATCTACTATTATTTTAATACGATTGGCTACAATCAGTTCAAGATCGAGATGACTGAATAGATCGGGAGTAGGCCTTTGAGCAGTTGCCTATAAGACTAACTACAAATCAAAATCGTAATGACTCACTCTAAAATATGACCACACATACAAAGTGCGTGCTGGGTCTGCTCAATAATATGGTAAACAATAATTTTGTGTAACCTTGTCTTATGTGTTAGAAAGGCTATCAAGGTGACAGTATGTATGCATGCATAAAGTGCGCGTGGGCATTACTATCCGTTTTTGTTATACAAGGGCAGGATAAGTACTATGCAAAATTGCAAATACTATAAGTACATAGGTATCTACATAGTTGTATTCGTGAGTTTAGATTCAAATTAGAGACAGTCAAGTCATCATCAAAAACATAAAAATATGAAAATCCTGTTCACGTTCGGTGATTTTGATACTTAGTGATTTGGTGGTTAAAGGTTTTAGACATAGTACTTATAAGATTTAATAATATCCTAAAAAAATTGGCTCCAGCAGGATTTGAACCAGCGACCTTATCTTAAACAATTGAATTTTGAATCTTGACCTTTCCATAAATACATAATATTTGGAATATTATAAAATCTTAGATCTTTCTTGGGGCCCAAGCGCTAGTTAGCTTCAAGCTTAGTGCTTAGTTTCAAAAATCGAGGTACGTATATATTACTTACAATTAAATTAAAATAAGGCATATCTTAGGAGGATAGTTTTTTTACAAAAAATATTCAAGCGATTGAAAACTGGTAGTTTTCAATTCACATTCACATGAAACACCGATTCACTCTGGATTTGAAGATTCCAAGATTGTACTGGTTCGGGAAAACAGAAAACATAAATATATATTATGTATTATCAATCATATATTTTTATATTGTAAAATTATCTTCAAATACCGGAAACCTACTTTTCAGTGTGATCGGTGCGTGACGAATTACCAAACAAAAAGTGATTCGGAACGCGGGAATAATTTTTATCTGCATAACAACAATTGTTGCAATCTTCACAGTTCGTTAACGACTCAATGTCATGACTCAATCGTAGTGATTCCTTGCAATTCTTTCGTCGATCAATGAAAGTACATTGGATTTATCGATAGCTACGTTAGTTGTAATGTGCTTCTTTAGCGCTTTTTTTAGCGGTCTCGGAGACCACAGTATGAGGTTTTTCGTAAAAGGTAGATAATAAAATTATATAGTGGACCACATAAAATAACATACTTTTTACTTACTTTTTCAACACATATACAGTGATTGCCATTCAATCCAGGTTTTGAAAAGAGGGAGAAAAGAGAAAAAATGCTATTACGATTTAAATGAATTTTTGACTGATAAAATTAAATAATTAATTTGAATTGAATACCTACATAGTTATAACATACTAACTTAAAACCGTAGATAAAATTATATAAAACCTACTCATAAAAAAAACACCCACCTAAAACGTAATGAAAGAAAACAAATGAATGAAAGGCAGACCGCCTTCTACATTTTGCTATGTGATGGCAATAAATATAAAGAGTATTGTGAGATAATTTGTGAGATGTTATGCAGGTGTATATGTTTATCAAGCACTAGCTGACCCGGCGAACTTCGTACCGCCTTAGCGTAGCAATGATGCACTACTTTATTTTTTTGTGATGTAATTTGCTTAATATATTTTTCCGTAAGAACCTTCTCCTAATAATAACAAATACAACAAAAAAAGAATTAGTGAAATCGGTCCAGCCATTCACGCGTGATGCCGTGACCAAGGAAAACGGGTTTCATTTTTATATGTATATATATAGAATAGATAAGATATTCTTTAACTGAAACTTTCGTTTATAAATACAATCAATGTACAAATAGTATTTTCCTGTATAGCCAGGAAGTAAAGAATGAAAGTTATTTTTAATTAACCTACTTGCAGCCTTTCGAATAGCAACAGGACATGGCATTCGTCACAAATATCAAGAATTTTTATTTTTAGACACTTATAAGCTTCGATTATAACTGTACTTTTATGAATGATGTTTTGAGAATATTTTGTTTATATATGCGCTGCATTCTATTAACGAGCGGGTCGTGACCTCTAAAACACCTTGTTGTAATATTTTAATTACTGGTATTCCACGTCGTAAAAGGCTAAATTACTTATTCATTATCATCATCATCATCATCATCATCATTTCAGCCTTTGATTATGTCACTCGTCTCGATCCTACACTAGTCTGAGCCAGGTGCAACCTACGGTTTATTGTCAACCCATTATGCACGCCAATACTCAGTATAAAAAAAATATTTGACTTGATATAAGTTATTTTATTATTATGAGCCAAAACAATAGAAAATAAGCTTAGTTTCTATAAAAAATAAAGGATTTCTTATAATTTTTAGGGAGTGTCTTAAATAGCATTTGTCGGCCTCTGTGGCGCAGTGGGCGAAGGTCCGCCTGAGGCGCAGAAGGTTGCGGGTTCGACTCCCGCTGCGGGACTAATGTTTGCAGGTTCTGTAGATAACTTGTCTCTGGTCTGGGTGTTTTCTATGTATGTGTATGTATGTTTTCTATTGTACGAATTTACAAAAAAATATATGTGTAGTGTATCAATCATGTGGTTCCCATAATACAAGCTCTGCTTAGTTTGGGGTACATGATGCTGTGTGATTACGTCCCGCATTATTTATTATTTGTTATAACATTCTAATGGTAAACTAAAAATATGAAAAAGGACCCTTAACACGATGTCTGCTGGCCAGCTGATGCTCCTTGCCATGTACGAGGAGGGAAGGAGCAGCTTTCGGCAGCTTTGGTGTGTAGACTGCTTTAGAAATAGTCTACTGATTAGCATTAACAAATTTATTAATGACAAAGATTAGATTTCAAAAGTCGTATAACAAAAGGTTTTCTCTGTAATGTAGAGAATTACTCCCTTCCGGAGTAATACCGGTACTTACACTATCATCTTCATCATCAGACCTCTGAATTGATGGACGTAGGCCTCTCCTAATGAGAGCCATTGCGCATTGTCCTTAGATCGACGCATCCAGCTTCAAGCATCAAGCACCAGCAGCGTTTCGCAAAAGAGGATTATGGGCATAAACCTCCTTAATGATACATTATACCTTAGTTATATTTCTTTGAATTCTACAATCACCTTATCTTTTAACTGATAATAATTCAGTCTAGACTACCTTGCTGTACTTACATTCTCTTCCACAGCTGTCCCACATAACACAAAGTTAACCAAGAGCCTGTCAATCAAAGATTGGGCAACTAGGACACCCTGCCAACATCCTGAATACAACCATATGAAGAGGTAGTACAGTTTAAATTAGCATGGTCCAGTCAGCAAACCTGCAGTTTATTTACAGCGAAAGTGGCAGAGGTTTTATGTGGAATTGAAACTTGTCAACGAAAATGTGAAATGTCAAGTGGCGTTGACCCTCATTTCCACTTTTAAGTCACAAGAGGTCTCATTAAAGTTCTTTTAATTTAGTTAAAACATTTTAAATAGATTTTTTTATAGAGAATGTTGTTTCTTTACCTGGAGTTCAGGTTTGGGTTTCTGAATGCCCATTTTACAAAATATCTCGCTACTAACTTAACTAATGAGAAAAACGAGAGACGAAATGTATTTGAAAATTAGGTTTTATTGAAACCAGTGTCTAATAGTTAAAAGCTATAAAGTAAGTGTAATGTAGGTACGATTCACACTTACTGACGCGCCCCGACGCACGCCGGTAAGTGAGAACCGTACATAAGATCAGTCAAGTCAAAGTCAGTCGACGTCGATCAAATAGGATCAGGGTGCCTAGTGCGAGTTTTTTTACCAGCTCGATCGCGTTTGCGTTTACGGAAATTTGTATGGAAAGGAGTCAGTGCCACGCGTTTTTCACTAGACGACGCTACCTCGGTTCCATATAAATTTGCGTAAACGGAAACGCGATCGAGCTGGTCAAAAACTCGCACTAGGCACCCAGGAAATTGCTAAAAGATACATTGTCGCCAACGACATTTTCAAAATGTTGACATTTTAAATTATTAACTGAGTGAGTGAAGCGTCTCTGCCTCAAGTCTGTCAAAATTTGCTTTCTTCTGTCAGTTTGTAGTTGTTAGTCTCCTCTACAAGTCATATTTTACAAGCAAACTCAACGAAACTTGGCATACAGGTTCAATGACTTAGTAGATTTTTTTTGCAGTCGGGGTTTTTTTGTTGTAGGGGTACTTTGGAGCTTTTGCAACAATAGTGGAGGCAGAAGAGGCTTATACTCAGCAGTGGGTGTTACAGCCTTAATAATTGTAATAAAAGTGTGCAATTTCTTTATATTTCAACTATTTAATTTGTTGTAACGTTCAGTTTGGCCACTGTTCAGTACAAAACATAAATATACTAGTAGATAGTAGTCGCCTAAGGAACGAGTATATCACGGGAAGTTTGAGAGTAGCACCTATGGCAGATAAGGTGAGGAGAGGTAGACTGGCATGGTATGGGCATCTCATGAGGAGGGATGAAAGTCATGTGACTAAAAGAGTGATGAATATGAAGGTGCATGGATGCACGAATAGAGGGAGAGCGAAGAAGAGATGGGTGGAGTGTGTGAAAGAGGATATGAAAATGAAAGGAGTGGATACAGATTTGAAGGCTGATAGAAGTGACTGGAAGAAAAAAACATATTGTGCCGACCTAGCATGGGACAAGGGCAGGAAAATGATGAATGATAGTAGTCGCCTAAAACCACGTAATATTTTCCCACTCAAAAAGCGCAACTATGAGCCCGGAAATTAGTAGGATAATCAACTATAAGTTTATTGTAAATATCTCTCCCTTCAGGTATAGATGTTTTTACGAACAGTAGGTACATCAGTACCTTGAAACCGTTGACCTTTAATTAAAGCAAGTTCATACAGTTATGTGCATGCCATGGGGTCGGCTCAGCTTCCCATTGTGACAGGTAATGGTTCCCATGTAACAATGGCATGATTTTATCATAACAAGCGACGCCGAGGCGTCTATTTCTTGCTATCATAAGCATTAGGTGACAGTTTGATCAGTGAAAATGTGAGTTCTCATTGCTACTTTCATGAATTAGTACAATAATTAAATAGCTACTTACAAACTTAGTTCAATGGTACATATTTTGAGATCAACAGCAGAGCGTTTTCAAGTTAACAAATAAATATAGTTTGTGAAATAAATACTTACGAACTTAGAACTGTTTAACGGGTAGAGATGAACAGTGGAGTATTTTCAAGTTAATAAATAAATGAATAAATAAATATCGTTTTTGAAATAACTACTTACAAAACTAGTATTGTTCAGCGTGTAGAGATGAACAGTTAGAGTGTTTTCAAGTAAGTTAATAAATGAATGATTAAATATTGGGACATCTCAAACACGGTCAACTGATCGCAAATCTGGCACAGCCTGTAGGTACTATATGAAGCATAAAAAACCCAGAAACAGAACAAATATCCATGCTCACCACGCAAATGTTTCTCCTGGGCGAAAATTGAACCCGCGACCAGCAGCTCAGAAAGCAGAGCTACTATCAACTTAGCTATGTTGCCCAGTTGACCAGGCAATAATTATAAAAAAACGCTTTGGAACTCTATATTTGGAAAAATATAATTCTAAAGTATAAACCAATGGTTCCGATAGAGTAACCAATCATCGGTTTACCTTCAAGACTTTCACATTTAAAACATTACTAGAGTACTAGAAATTCAAGTTCTCTGCTTGTGGGAAACTATCAAATGCTTAATATGCAAATTATTTGCAAACAGCAAATTATTTGTATAGAACGTGACTGCACGTGACTGAATCGTTGATTGGCTTGCAAAAATAATTATTCTTGGTATAATTGCAAAAATCTTAACAGAATCCGCAAAAATTATGCATGATACATTGCCAATTGCTATGTATTTCACGACATTTGTGCATTTGACATTTTTGTAATAACACCGATATTAATTTAACCTTCAATAAAAATAAATTTATCCTAAAGAAGAAAGTTCACTGAACTCATTTCTCACGTTTGCCCATCTATTAGGTGCAAAATATAAGTCAAATAAGGTGCTAACTAAATCAGAATATTCTTTCACAACTTTAATAAAATTTGGCTTTGTGATTACGGTGCACGGTCTACCACAGTCTATTGTCTATTTTGGTTTAGGTTGGATACCTGCCATTTCCGTTACCTTAATACGATTACAAATAGGCTTTAAAGCCTTCTGTCCAATGTCCTGGACAAATTTCTTTTCCATATATGTAGTGTACTAGTTACTTAAAGTGTTAGGTCAATAGAACGTCGTAATTTTTTCGCTTCAACTATTAAATAAATGTTTAAAGAAGCATATTCATTATGGATGTCAGATTTTATCTTATAGCCCTAAAGTAAGCAGAGATTGTTATTTATTTATTTTTTATTTTCTGCTGGAAATTTGCCTCCGGAATTGCACCCTGTCCTCATAAAAAATATTTATTATTTATAGAAAACAATCAGACCCAAGACATATCTGTAAATCATGCAAACATTTTGTCCCAAGGAATCGAACCCGCAACCCGCAACGCGTCTCAGGTTGACCTTCGCCCATTTAGACTACAGAACTACGACTTCTGGTTCTGGTTACGGTTCACAAAATTTACCAATTTCTATCGATAACTTTAAGTTTAGTACATTTACAGTGTATTTTTTGCACTTAAAAGGACAAAAGCATTTTGAATGTAGGTACAACAGAGAACATCTTACGAAATAGCTATTAAGGTCAGTCAATTCTCGATTGGGATTGTAAATGGGAAACAATTAACTGTAAATGTCCTATGTTTGGTGCGATATCGGTTTCCTTGGGACTGCCGAGTGCCGACACTTAAGCGTTTCGTTCGAGTAGTAAACTCGTCACCTTGAGTTTACAATTTCATAGAGACCTTAAGAAAAATAAGAAGAAATATTACAAGTGTTTCAAATAACAGTTACGTTAGTTTAATGAAATAGCTTTAAGTCATAATCAATATTATATTAGTGATTCATTTTCCTTAATGATCTGAAATTTCATGTATTAAAGCCTTTTTATACTTCAAAGTACATCTTTAAATGTTAAATATACTATTATTTTATTTAATAACTATGTAAGCTGTGATATCTTAACCTAACCTAACACCAACAAATAAATTATGCTATTCCTGTTTGTTTGTTTGTGTGTGTGTGTGTGTGTGTGTGTGTGTGTGTGTGTGTGTGTGTGTGTGTGTGTGTGTGTGTCAACTTGACCAAGCCACTCCGTAAAGTCAGAACAGATTTGGTAACCTGGATTAGCCCATAAGCGGAAGCTGCTATTGCTTATTTATCAAGGATAATTAATTAAGTTATGGAAATATGTATCTTAATATTTTGGGCCAGCGCTGCTCTTAAACGAGTCTGGATATTAAGAAAATGGTGCTATTATATTTATTTATAAAAAGTAAATCAAAATACAAATTCAAATCAACATATTGCCAAAAAATAAATGCCTAAACTCAGAATAAAATAAATAAAAGAACTAACAATTGGCAATTGAGACAGGCTCATCACCATTCTCCACAAACAGAGTCTACGAAGAGCTGGTTTTTAGCATTCCTTGTTGCTTGAACATCTTAATCCTATGTTAGATGTAAGATCATCAAAAAAATTGGTTTTAATGTTCCATCATCATCATCATCATCAACAGTCTATAGAAGTCCACTGCTGAACACATAGGTCTTCCCCAAGGAATTCCACGAAGAACGGTCTTCTCCCTCTCCATCCACCGATTACCTGCAATCTTGACGATGTCATCGGTTCATCTGGTGGGGGGGTCTCCCCACACTTCGTTAATGTTTACGGGCTTTGAATTTTGTTCGTTTCCCAACTCAGTTGTCGGAGGGTTTTAGGCCGCCTGAAAGCCACCGACATGGCTTAGCGACTGAAAACGCTGGAACCAACATCTTAACGTGCCTTCCGAAGCACGGAAACGCTTAGATCTAAATACATCTAAACGGTCACCAATCCAAGTACTCACCGGGCAGAGTGTTGACAGCCTCTGCGGCGCAGTGGGCGAAGCCTCTGCGGCGCAGTGGGCGAAGGTCCGCCTGAGACGCAGAAGGTCACGGTTTCTATTCCCGCTGCGGGACAAATGTTAGCATGTTCTGCAGATATTTGTCTTGGGTCTGGGTGTTTTCTATGTATGATAAGTATGTATTTACAGTATATCAATCATGTGGTTCTCATAATACAAGCTCTGCTTAGTTTGGGGCTACTTGATGCTGTCTAACTACGTCCCGCATTTATTTATTATTTATTTAGTGTTGCCCAACCAAGGTGTTCTACAAAGCATACCAAAGTAAGCCACACCATGAGCGCCTTTTGTCTGATTATTAAGTAAATATTTTAAACAACCATTTTTTTCTATGCCAAAATATATTATAGTTAAAATAATCTACTATTTGCTTTGAGAACTTTTGTCTCGTCTACAAAGGTATCTATTACAAACAGCGGATGTGTAAAGCAGTGCAACAACAGTTAAGCCAGGTTTAGCAGTACAACGCGAAGACCCGTAGGCTACGCACGTCTGCAGCTAGACAAACGCGACCTTAAATAAAAATTAAATAAATATAACGGGCGTATGAATTTCCGTTCTAACTTATAACGTTAATGTTGCACAATGTGAAAAAACTCGAAATACATAAGTACATACGAGTTTATTTATTTTAAATTTCGCACTTTTATCAGTTTGTTTAGCGGCTATGTGTTAGTGATACTGTGATGCAGTGGAGATAACGTTTCCTAGTTTTGCGGCTGTCTGTTGCTGCCAAGGTATTATTCGTGAAAATAGTTTGTGAGAGGTTTTTAGTAATTTTTTAATTTATTTATATTGCCTTCTTCTTATTTATGGTCTCAATGGTAGAGCGTCCATAACTTTGACAATGTCTAAGTCGTCAAAATTAATAAAAAAAAAATTATAAGTGCTATGTTTGCGTTTGTTATATTTTAAAACAGTTCATTCAGAGTGACTTTTTTTATTTTCAATGTTATTTTTTTCTATCTTTACTAATGGATTCACTAATAATAATATTTGTTCAGACAACAGATCGAAGACGTCATTTATTTAATAATTATTTTTTTTTATTTCCTCTACTGGGCTAAGGTCTCCCCCATAATAATTTTAATTAAATAATTAAATTCAAATAATGAGTAAATGTTAAGCCAAATAAAGATATTATAGAAGCAAATGTTAATGTTGCCAAGTAGAACTAGTATGTTCTCAAAAAATTAAAACTAAGTATAAAAATGAATTGAATTGGTAGAGATCTTTTCCCAATAAAACGACGATGCCGGTTGTCAAAAAAAAAACATTTACAACAATCAATGAATTCTTAGCTTTGCAAAAAAAATATGTCTTTGATAGGTTTGTTACAACAACATCAAATAATAACAAAACCAACTTTTAAAAAACTGGTTCAAAAATCCAAAACGTGTTTGTCGAGGGCACCTTGTCCCGACCAGCCGGACACTTAAATAATTATAATGGACCCAGAATTAGACACAAAAATACATAAAAACATTCATATAATGTCCAATGGCTAAGCACTCGGGTCAATGATCAATACCATTGAATATGGGTAAGGCCGGCTAGACTAAGGATAGAATAGGTGCTGAGGAAGTCTACTCTATAAAACCATACTCAAACTACAGCGTTCTGGTCAGTGAGTAATAGTTACAACTTGAGGCTGGAAACGCATCAGATTGTGGTAACCTGTGGCTCCTAGAGTGAAATGCCTAATTTGAGTACTCAGATTGTGGTTCTGTACACGGAAATACATTTTTTATGGTACCTTAAGATGGAACCAGCACATGGCTTGACTAATCTTAAGTGGAAAACAAAGCGTTACATCGTAGGTCACGGTCACGTTTATAGGCCTTTTGTACCTGTAATTTTACCGACGCCCACACCCTTCAAACTGAAACACATTAAATATACTAATGCTTCAAGAAGGAAAGGCCAAAACCGTTTTCATCGCTGACAGACTAGCGGATAAGCACTCGTGTTGTGCCAACCTGTACACGCAAAAATTTACTAATATGCTCCTAAAAAAATAAACTTTTTACGAACTAGATCAGATTCTGTTAAGCTAGATAGTAGATTCTTAACCGAAGGCCTCCGCAGAAAAAAACGTGACCCATTTTGGCTTCCGAAGAACGGAAGCCGTCATATATAAATGCTTTTGACGGCCACCCATCCAAAAGGAGGCGTGCCGACTATTGCGTATAAGTTGATATGATCTTGATTACTGTTGACAACGAAATGAACTAGGTACATCCCACTCATTGTATGAGATTTCCATGAATGTTAGATCTATGTTACAGGATACTGCAGACGTTTATGAGATCCAAACAAACGTATTGTGTGATGGTACTAAGTGTTACCACCATTCATGGCATTGTATTTCTTATTACTCATCAGAAGCAAGGTTACATGCTTACGTCGCAATCGACAGCTTATGAAGCATTATAGCGTCTGATTGATTGAGGGCTAGTTTATCATTCTCAATTAAAACTTAGATTTTTTCATCTAGTAATAAAATAGTCAAATGATGGTACACACACGTAGACACACTAAATGTTAAAGTCATGTTAAAGTTACTACTTACCTTTCAAAGAGGTTTCCTACTTCTTGGCGTAAATCTGTAAATGACCGAAGGTTAAAGCGGCCGATCATTTCAGAGTTCATAGCCACTTTGGTATTTTAACAGATTGCTTGTTTATAGCTATCTGATAAGTTATATTAAGTCTTCATAGTACGTACGTACTGTACATGCCAGGACATATGGACCCCGAGCTTGCTCGATTGAACGCAAAAACAATACGTTAGGACTTACTAAATGTACATGAACCGAACTCAGTGTTGTTCGATGATACAAGCTCATCGGTCATATACGCACGTGTAGAAGCGTTCGATGAACGATCTGTTTCAAGGTTTATCCTAGGTACCCACAGCTGTACAGTATTTTGTACGGTAGGTAACTAAGGAAGAACAAGCGACACAACACGACATAAGAACCGATAGTCCGCGAGCTCCAATTGGTTTCCCAGTATAAGTTATTCTGGTTTTATTCAGACCTATCTACAGTTCAAACATCGTGTTGAACTGTATCTTGCTAAAGAATCGCAACTTGTACAATTTATAGTAAAAAGTTGTTTGTATTGAAGTAGTTCATAGATCCGACAACACCACGATCTAGACTATTAAACTATGCTTCCTGATTGCAAAATTCTGGTTTTATGCAATTATTTACTTATATTGTAAACCAGCTAGTAAGATAATTGACTTTACGCTAATAATAATGCAGATAAAATTTGTGTACACAAAGAACTGCTTAAATATAGTTTTTAGATAAAAGTAAAGAGTAGACTTTTAAGGTGATTTGAACCAGAGAAGGGTTGGAAGTAGATTAACTTAATAAAGATTCATTCAAATTTCAATATTCAAATGTGTAACATTTTAATATTGAATCTACCTTATACGATTATGTGTATTCTTGCAAAAATCTACCGGATAGTCGGATATTAATAAAATATAAAGTAAGCCCCGCCGGCGAGTTTAGGCTAGGTCATTTTAGTCTGCTAAGCATATTTACATATTTTGTTTCAGAAACAACAAACTCAACAATGCAGACTGCAAGAGAATCGAGTCGTCAGCGCCGCTGCAACAAACGACGTAACTCAAGAAAGAAATCACTATCACCGTCCGATCTAAAATGCACCGACAAAACGGACAAAACAAAACGATCCTTATCAGAAGGATCAGTGAAAGCTAAACACAGAAAGAGCAATATCCGACGAACTTTGACCCATCCATTACCGGATGATATCAATGTACAGTTTAAAAGTGAAGTGAAGGTGCCAGAGAGTGATGAGTCTAATCTACCTCCGACGAGTAGTGATAGGGACACGGAGGACGATGGTCGGATCGTGCCAATGCCGGTGGTGATCAGGCCAAGGTGGGATTCGGGGAGCGAGATGGACTCACTTGTGTCAACTGTTGTGAGGAGAGCGCGACGACGCAGGACGTCTAATAACCCAGGTAAGTGCGTTCGTGAAATTATATTGCTTTAAGTGAACATAACACAAGGGTGTAAGGGGTTCCAACCTCCACCTTCGGAACTCAAGCCAGCCTCACCTGCCCGTGGTGCACCCTGCTAACTAACAAACGAGGCTCTGGCGGCCGGCTGATTGCGGCATAGCGCAGCCAAATACTGGCACAGCTAAATTCCCTGACTGCCGACGGGCAGCAGCGTCGGTGGTGCAAAAAGCTGTGCTCTGCAATCTTTGAAAAAAAATTTGTCTTTGAAGATAAGTTTTAGCATCTGTAACACAGGGTTACCAAGCACGGCTGCTAAACGATATTGTTATGTTTATACTTTGTACCTTTATTTTCATAAATTGTATTCTTGTACTCTTTCTTGAAATACTTGAAAGATACTTTACGGATTAATTTGATTTAGGATTTTTGCACTTTGCTACCTGATTGTAAAACCTCCATGTCTGCAAATATAGGAACAATTAACGTCTTGCAGTTATTAAATAAGGTAGAGCCATATTATTACACGTAATTTTGAGTCAATACTATGAGTATTAAACTACAATTTGCTAACTTAATTTTAATTCCACTTCTCAAGAAGATAACAATCTAGATAACGTCAGATTCACTTTGTTTTTGTGATTATCATGGTTGACGTAAGTTGAAAATGATATTCATTCTATGCAAAAACTAGTCAAGGATTTTATACGCTTATTACTAACCTGTAATACTGTCAAAGCAGTCATGTAAATCCAGTCGTTTTATTACAGCTGTTATTGCATCTAGAGAAATAAACAGTTACTTATAATATATTTTGTTGTTGTAATCACGTAAAATAAAGTTGTTTATGCTATCGACATAGATTCTTAGTAGGTTCTACTGGTGAGATGAGACTAGATTTTAACGATCGAGATTTTGTTACTTTCATTATTAGAGATTGGTTCGAGTCCCATTAAATTATTATATCTACTCGGTTTTAAGATTATCTTCCTACCCAACCTACGTTTCTCTACAAACGCTTTTATGTCGGCACGGCAAATGGCAGACAACACGTTTTCTTTCCAATGCCCTCTATCAGCCGTTATCTCAACACTAAGTAATCCCTTTCGTCATCATCATCATCAACAGCATCGGCCTGTAGCAGTCGACTGCTGGCCTCCCCTTACGAGCGTCATTGCGTCCTGTCCTGAGCTCGACGCATCCAGCTTCTACCAGCAGCATTCTGCAAGTCGAAACTCCACCTGGCCGGATTCCTTTACATCCTGTCAATCAAAGATTTTTAAATTAACTAGCCGACCCGCAGTGAAATTTGATTGTGAGGACAGCCTCTGTAGTGCAGCAGGCGAAGGTCCGTCTGGGACGCAGAAGATTGCAGGTTCGATTCCTGGATCTACAAATATTTGTCTCGAGTCTGGGAATTTTCTATTTATATTATGTACGTATTAAAAAAATATTTGAATAGAATTTCTATCATGTGATTCCCAAACATGTGTACAAACTCTGTTTCGTTTGAGGCTAGATGATTTTATGTGATAAATAATGTCCAGCATTATTTCCATCAAATTCGATTAAGTAACACTTAATTTATTTATTTTATAATTATGGAAATTGATGGATAGCACGCATCGAGATATTATATACATGGCACGATAATGTTTCCTCGTTAAAATGGCGTTAAAATGTCGCGTTGTTCCGCTAAAGTAAGACAGACCCCTCATTTGATTGACTATCAATTAATTTACTAGCATTTCCGACCAACTGGCTTCGATACGATCAAACAGGAAATTGTCTTGCGTTCGGATTATCCGTGTGGTTATTGAGCCAGACCTAAAGAAAGCACCTATAGTTAGACATTATGCTTTCAATTTATGAAGATAATATCAAAGATGTGTGCAGAATCGTGCAAGGTCAATGATAGTCACATTATCTGCTTACCAAGCGATGTAGAGGCGTCATTGTAGTCAGGAGTGATGCGTGTAAATTATGCAAATTACGATTTACCAATTTGAGAACATACTTGTCGCCTATATTGCAATTTTTCTAGTCACATTTTAAGTAGGTACCTATGTACTTACTTAAATCATTTGCTAGTCTTGAAAACATTTCCTTGTTTTAATTATTGGCTACTAAGAAACAATATGCCGAACTAGGTACTTGCATGGTTATTACAGGTTACAATATAGGTAGGGAATTGTTTGTTTTATCTTAATTTTCCACAGTATTATATTTTTTGGAATATAATTTTTGATTAATATTAGGGGCCTTTTTTGTAGATTACTTCAATAAAACCTTCTTGAAATTGGTAGAGCCATCTATTTATGCCCGCTAGTAACTGCAGTTTTCTTACACCATAAAATGACAAATAGATGGCGCTTTATAAGTTTTTTTCTTGTGGATACGTAAAATTACGTGCCAAAAAAGACAAACCACGCTTTTGCAACCTGTAAAATTATAGTACCAACCAATATTATGTAAATACTTTATTTATTTTATTTTATATTTGAATTTCTTGTGTTCGTACTGCCATCTATTTTAAATAGACTGCGCAACAAGTTAGTTTCAAGCAGGGCAGTTAACATGAACTACAAGCCATCAAGTAGAGATGGCGCCACGGTCCTATTTGTGTCGGTCGAACAGAAAATAGATTTACCTTGAGTTGTGTTCCTGTTTAGGATCCTGAAGAATTTCCGTTTCTCTTTTTTCAGCTTCCAATAGTAGAAACTTTATGCCTTACATTAATGATTATTAACTACGCATTTTAGTTACTAAGTACCTTAAAGGTATTAATTTACTTTTCTTAGTTACCTATACCTACCTACCTACCTACCTACCTACCTACTTATAGAATGCTATGTGCACTCATGGCGCGTGGTTCACGTTGAAGGTATGAATTGACAAGATACAAAAGGTGCAAGTTCAATTTTAAGGGTGACGACCTCGTTGGCGCAAAGTGCAACACGATGTGATGATCATGTGAGACACGAGGTTGCGGGTTCGATACTCGAAGAGGGACAAAGTTTGTATGATCTGCAGATACCGACCTATTTGTTCCAAATCTAGGTATTGCATTTCCATTCCCATGGCATACCTATTCACAGATAGATAGAAAAAGATGTGTAAATTAATGTTAGATATTTTCACTAGAAGATAAATTCGTAAGATATTATTATGCAAAAAGTATGTTGATAGATACCCATTTTTTGAGTTCTTCCGGGTCTGGTTGTTGTGTTCATGCCCTTCCTTAGTATACCTAATAATAATTGAATGTCTCTTAAAAAGTACAGTCAACACAGCGGATCTTCGTCCCTCTGAAGATTTGACCGATCCTAGGATAATCCGACCAAAAATAGGAACTAAGTCGCTATTTGCAGCCAACTTCGTGATAAAGATACCTACGTTGCGACTCTGAGTAGTGTAGGTTGGTAGATTATATCGTTATGGTAGTCCCAAGTAGGTAGGTATTCATGTAGGTTGTATTGTAGGTAGGTAGGCTAAAGCTTTCAAGGAATAACAATGATTGAAAATGTTAATGTCAATGCCGTTCATAAAGTACTAGTTAGGTAAGTGAATGTAAGGTTTAGTTTGAAGAAAAACATCGGTAAGTACCTAAATAAGTTTCCTACTGTAATATATTTTAACTACAAACTTCGATTCGGTCGTAATGTCGCTCCAACCTGCATACCAATAGTTCTGGCGTTTTTACCGACTTCAAAAAAAGGAGGTTATCAATTCATTCAACACGTATCTATGTAGGTAATAATTATAGAAACAGCAAAATATTTTTAATGATTTTCGTTTTGAATCCAAATTTCGGATTAGTAAACTCTAATTGTTTGGTCTCTATCGTAAATAGTATGTCTTCAGAACACTTTAGAAGCTCTGCAGTATCCAAGACAAGAAGGCTGATTCTAATTTCGAATCAGTAAATAACTGATTTTTGGTGTGGTCTAAGCTCTATGGTACCTGATACCGTAGCCTTTATAGGACTTCAATCAAATGTTCATAGAAATGTTGAAGTTCCAAATTCAAATCTCTTAAACAATTTTATTTAATCGCATTTAAACATCGAACTCGTATAAAAGTACAGTCGCAAAGGAGTGCCTTTATGTCTTTTAAAAACTTAATAGAAATTGCCTACTAAGGAAAGGGTCTTTGTTAAAATAACGGTAGTAAGCTAATTAACTGACCACCGTTATTAAAGTTTTATGAATTCAATAAGTAAATAGTATACAACACAATCTCAAAGGAATGCGTTGATGTCTTTTGTATCAAAAACTGAGTTCTACGACGGTCTTGGTACGGTGTTAGACCACGCGATATTCAGTCTGTCTTAGTAAGACATTCTTATTGACTAATATTCAGGCCTACTAACAGTGATATTCAGTCTGTCTTACTGACTAATAGTCACTTACTATGACCGACTTAGTGGCTTACTCTTATTATAATACGCTAAGACAAGAGTCACGTCTTATTATAATACGTTAAGAGAGAAGTCTTACTAAGACAGACTGAATACCGCGTGGTCCAATAAGCCCTCTATGTAAATCAGACCATCCTTTAATTGAAACTAAGTTTGTACTTGTAATATTATATACTATTATAATTATACAATTAAAAGTTATGCTAGAATAGTGAACTACATAGATAACGAAAAGTCAAGGTGTAAGGGAAAAGCGGAGTATTAAATTCAAACAGAAATGTACAAGTGCTTTAATTGATATTACACACTTTCTAGTTATTTATATGGTTAAGTTGAAGCTGTAACTTAACCATATAAATAAATAGATAATGCTGGATGTTATCATCACGTCACACAACATCTAACCATATTACTTTTGTTGCTGACTGTGCCTAAGATAAATTAATTGTTTTTTTTTTCTATTCTGTCCTTAAATACAATAGTGATGTGACTATACCTCAAACTTCAACAGTAGCCGCAAGGTTTTTTTCGTAAAAAAATTGTATGTAAAAATTCAATTCTTCAGTTATTATCACAAAAACTCTGCAAACGTTTTCTTCATGGTTCGTTTGAGCGATATTTTTATATTGTAGTACAGTTAAGTACAGTACTTAATTTGTGTTGAAGTTTTTTGTTTTCAAGTGAGCGGGACCGTGGTGACAGTTAGTGCGTGGGTGGTGACTGTTGAGGGCCTCCTACGATATACTTTTGTGCAAACAAAAGAGCCATTCTTTTTGAAACTTGTTCTATATAATTCTGGCCCAGTGTTTGGTCTAGTTCGCCAGTGCAAGTTCATTGTTCGCCGTTTTTCAACTTCGAAAAGGCAGTAAACGCCTCGGGCACTTTAAATGCTTTTTGTAGCAAAGTTTGGGCCTCGCCAAAGGTAAAACCTTTTTGTTTGACTATTGCCAGTCAGATGCGTCGTTTTGGTTCTAGGGAGTGTTTTGTTGTTGGCGTTGAGCTTGAGACGCGAGGTGAGTCACGATGTTAGTTGACTTAAAAGTCGATAGTTGTTTATCGATAAACAGTACATATTGTAAATAGGTAAATAAGATACCTGTGTATCTAATTGACCTTTTTGCAGGTGAAATGTTAAACATACTTTGCGTGCATTTGTTAACTAAGTATCTGTGTAGTCATACCTTATAAATGGTATTTGTTAGAAACAGATAAATTGAAATTCATAATTTAATGTAATGTAACTTGATTGAAACATACAACGATGAAGAGGTAACTTGAAATATAGAACGTTGTAGGTGTTGCATCTTCTAATTCAAGTATGATTAGTTAAATTGCGTAGCATGAGAGCGTAGGCTTATGGGCATATGCACCTAAGGGGTTTGAATTTTGGTGGATTAAGAAAAGTTAACCTCTTTTGGTTGTTTGCTTTTATTTATTTAACAGACAAGCTTGTTCTTTCTTTGTATAACTAATAACCATGGGCTGTTCCTAAGGTGAATTATGATCATATAATAAATACCTAAGTAATTACAGCTTAGTTATTATAGATATTAGATTCAAAGACGGCCTCTGTGGCGCAAAGGGCGAAGGCCCGCCTGAGACGCAGAAGGTTGCAGGTTCGATTCCCGCTACGGAATGTTTGAATGTTTTAATGTTTGCATGTTCTGCAGATATTTGCATCGGGCTGGATGTTTTCTATGTATGTATGTATTTACAAAAAAATGTAGGTATATATCATATCAATCATGTAGTTGGTTCCCATAATACAAGTTGCACAAGGTACTATAATGAGGTCCTGAACTTCCTACTTGAAATAAAATACTTAATTTCATTTTTTTTTAGTTTATGTGAATGAGTTTATGTGAATGTGTGTATTTTTATACATTCGAGGTTAACATCTTCCGTAATTAATCAGATATCGTAATAATCACAATAGATGCCAAATGATAAATATAATCATAGGCAAACATGAGTTTGAACAAAAAACATCTGTTACAAAATAAGCAAGCGTCATAGCAACGTCGATAATGCAAACAATCGACATGGAACAACACTCAAGTCTCAGCGCAACAGTCAACCGGCCGCGGCCGGCTCCCCGCACATCCGCTTGCGCGCTCGGGCCCGCGCCCGCCAACCCTTACCTCACGAAAAATAAACTCAATAAACACTCTTTAATAATAAAACTTTTTTCAGCTATCTGTGAAAGGTCAGAGACCTTTGCGGTGGATTCGATTTTCAAATTCAGTGAGCACGTGTGAAATTCAAAATTTGGAATTGATTTTGTTTTGATAACTTGAGTTTTTTTTATTTATGTTATGTTTAATGTTGTTAAAATTAAAAACTGGCGGACAATAAAAACTATATTTACATTTTATCTGTGAGTAAAATGCCATCTGCCAGTTTTCAAGTGTTTATTGTGCTGAAAAGAAGCCTTGAAACTCAAAACCGCAGGAAACCATAATAAAACAATTACTAGGTAAGTTTCATGTCGGAAGTCCAGTAATTGGATATTGGACAAGTTTATGAAATTGGATTAGGCGCCATAATACCTTCATTTAAGGGATATATACTAAGTACCCATAGATGGTATAGGCTATTCTGTGGTATACTAACTAAACAACATTTTTTAGCAGGTTGCATAATATGAGGTTTAGGTAGTTGGATACCCTAGTTTACGTACAGTTCAACTAGGTAAGTATTTTGAATTTATACAGTAGCAAGTCACTAGTAATACGTACTATAGGTATGTTATAATCCAAAATTAATTACCTACTTAGCTACTTATATAAGTTTATTTATCTTTAACTAGGACGGTACCCAATCTTATAAATAAGCGCTTTCCCGCCTACATCTAAGAACCTAGGTACAAACGTCACTTTTAGGTAGGAATAGCAAAAAACAAAGCAAAATTTCACGCAATCAGAGCTTAGCTTTGTGTAAAATTGATTAGGGATGGGTTAAAAGATGACGCAAGTTTTGTATAGTCAGCTACTTACTATATCTAAGTCAACTATGTACTTATATAATTTAAACTATATATATTATAAAAACTTGAGGCATTCAATTTGAACTTGCCTCTCTAGGTAGATAGATACTAGATATAATCTATAAATTGAAAAAAAAAACCATGGTATTGTAGCTTTTGTGTACCTACTGAGCAATAATAGCTACCTATCTGAATATAATACCTATCTATTAAGAGAATAAGTTTGGATTAAGTTGAGAAATAATGGCAGTGGACTGAATAGGGTGATGTGATGGATGAAAAAGTACTAACAATTTTTAGTAGGAAAACCTACAGAAATTGCTAAGTAACTAAGATTACATAACTAGTTCAAAGCTTCTAAACTTAAGTAGTTCAGCATCTTCGGTTGCTGACCGTACATCCAAAGCCTAAGGTTATTGTTCTAGCGTTCGTGATGTTGGTGGTGATGACCTAATAAAAATACCTACTGCGAGCGCGAATCATTTTTTCTGGCCATAATCAAATTGTATTGAGAATTTTAATAATTTGATTATCTAGCTAGATTGTAGTACCCACAAAAAGTAATTGTATCTGCGATACGGCCCGAAGTCCGTCTAATCTTGTATATAATCCAATTTTTTGCTATAAGTACAATAGTCACATGTCACAAGGTATCCTTTTCCCTCTGAAGTTGGCTGCAAGGAGCGACGTGGTTCCTATGTTTGGATCGGATTGGGACAAAAGATCGTTGTGAGTACTGTAGATACCTGGGTACATTGTTTTGCAAACGTAACCAAATTATTAAGCTGTTGTTGTGGCACTGCACTGGTTACTTTTTAGTCGGGTTTCATCCCTTTTGCGGGATATGATGTTCATAGAGTGTAAAAGAATTATATAAAAAAATAGGAACAGAAAAATATCTATTTGCTAAAGCGCAGGATCAAAGTGGCTTGAAAAAATGGGAGGGAGCCCACTTGGTCTTATTTTCTGATATCTGGTTTACAGATAATTTATATTTATCGGTATCTATTATTATATTGATCTACTAGTTAGATTACGCCATAGGTGATGTAGGTATTAAGTGTAGAAAGTATTTTCACCTTAGCAAATTACCATACCAAGTATCTCTATATGAATAATGCAAGGGTACATTTTATGTGAGTTCATGGTTGTATACAGTCTTTTTTTATTAGAGTATGATGATCATTAAAATCAAAAACTACTCTTATTTTCTCTTCTTCAAATTGCTAATTCTATCTTCTCTATTCTTATCCTACGTAATGCGCATTCTTGTAATTTTTTATTTATTTTTTGTTTAATTTGGAACCTAATACCAACAAATGGTATGTCGGTTCCATCGTACCCTTAACAATTTATTTAAACATCAGAATACTTATCAATTCTAAATGGTAAAAAACTAGAACTTCTAATGTATAAATATATTGAGCAATGATATAGCTTTCTCCGAAGTAAGTTCCGCTAGTATATGCCCACGTAAAAAATATATGTGAAATATTTATTTCTCCTTTACGCTAATATTGCTAAGCGGATTGATCTGAAATTGTGCACATGATAAAATCAAGAATTACATAAAGGCTACTTTTTATCCGAACACCACGCGAGCGAAGCTCCTGGTGGAAACTAATAAAACCTCTGACTATTCAGTATTTTTTATGGTACTTATCACAAAGCATTGATCACGTTATTTCGGAACGTGCTCTACGATGCAACGTTCTGCGTCCATCAACTTGAGGGATGACGATGATAAACTTCTTGTGCCTGTAATTTCACCCCGGCACACACACCCTTCGAACCGAAACATAGCATAGCGTCTTCACGGCAGAAATATGCATGATGGCAGTACTTCCCTGGTGGGACCCTCCACAAAGAACTCTACTACCTCTATTAGTCGTTTCTGTAAAACCAAAATGGAAATGAATTATGATTCTAGACTGATTTCCGTAATTCAAATAGATCACAGTCAAATCTAGATACTTTATAATCTAATGAAGATTTATGATACCTTACGTCTCCAATAGGATGCAAGTAGGTAGGTAAGTGCAGAGTAGGCGTATAAATGATATATAATTCAATAATTGAAACTTCAAATTGGTCTCTAGTCTCTACATGGTTGTACTAATATATTGACTTCCAAATATATGTGATTGGCCAATCAACTCACTGTGGTATAAGGATATTTTTACTGCCGTAAGTAATAGTTTATTTATACGTGAGTTATTTGTGAAATACACGTAAAAATATACCTTCCTAATCAGTAAGTATTTGAGGTATCTAACTAAAATGGGTTGTTTGGTAATACTTTCTGTATTCTTGTAGGAAAGTATACCGTTTCGATGATACAAAACCACAACAACACCAGCATATATCAGTCCACAGATGGATATAGTCTTTTTAGGGAGATATGCTTCAATCTCCATGCTCAGCATGTGGGTTGGGGATCGCAAGACATAACTTCTCGCACGCCCGTGTTAGACCGCGCTATGTCGCAATCTGCTGACCGCCAGAGCCTCGTTTGTTTGTTAGTTATATCATAATAAACATAATTTATTGGTAAAAAATAACATTACAGGACATTGGTTCAGATTTAGAATAGGGCCCAGTATTCATGTAATGGGACCTTACTAAATAATAAAAGCTTCAGCTACCTTAACTAGACTAAAAAGTCTGTAATATAGACAGCTGTGCTCCCCGCGGACTCATAAAATTAGATTTTTATATTACATTACAAATTTTAAGGTAAAATTTGATGTAGATACAATAAAAAATGTGTTATTTAAAACAGGTACTTAAATCGAGAAAATAAAATATTAAAATTAATTAAAAATATTAAGAATAATAACTGATTTGGTGTAGATGTGGTGTGTTGTGTGAGTGGTGAGTGGGTTATCCTGTTCCCCCCAGTCTCTTATGAGTCTGGTTATCACAGGACAATTCACGGCGCATGTTGTGTGCTGATGTATTGCACCTTTATGCGAGAGTGCTAGAAGAGTGAAATTGTATTTTACATAAGTTGAGAATTAGTTAGCTTAGCAGGGTAGGGTGCACCACGGGCAGGTAAGGATGGCTTGAGTTTCACAGGTGGCGCATTGCGGCGGATGGAAACCCTTACACCCCCTAATAATTTAAGGTACCAATGTATCCTTGATATGATATTAACTACCCAGCATGGTTCAAATATTTACCTACTATTATTTAAAGTTTGCATATCAGTACTTATGTATGCATTTTTTAACACTCGAAATTTCTGAGGACAAATCTAAGAGATTGAAAACTTACTAAAGGTTCAAACTTTTAACTAAGAATTGTTTTGTAGTTACTTAGTATTATTTTATCTTCAGGGTTTAGAGTACTTATTCGTGTAGAACTATCAGGTTCATCAGAGCGTTTTCTCTACCGTCAAACATAACTCAAGTATACATTTCGTGATGTAGAAAGCCGGTACTTATATTATCTGATCTAAATCTATTTAGTTCTTCGTGAAATAATAGGATAAATAAATAGTACTAAATACCTATTTTGCCACCTTTTTTTGATAATAATAACATAGTTTTTTTTAATTAACATAATTTAGGGTTTTTTTATTTGTAAACTATTTGTTATGAAATCAGAAGATGTTTCTTGAAATATGTTCCTTATTTTACGCTATTTACATTATATTCTTAACTAGAACATCGTCACGGCTTTTATAGACATAGATAAAAGTTTATTTACTACATAAGCACACATATACATAATTAATATTTAACTTAATAATTTATGGTTGAAAACCTTTGACATTTTCAATAGAAAAATAATATAGTATTCGCGTTCAACTCCCCTCGATAGCCTGTCCAAAAACCAGTAAGGTCATATTCAGTGATGCGACCACAAAATTATACTTGGGTAAAAAGTAATTGTGTTTCCGGTAAAACCATCGGTATAGAACAGGCTTTTGTGACGAACAGACAACAGAGCATATTGTCTACGGATGAACCTGAGAACATCGGGTAGGATTACATTAACATCCGTAGTATATACCTTTCTACCAGTCCTATATACGTGTTTTTTTTTACCTTTTCTATAAGTAGTTATGGGTCATACAGACCTGACATGACTCCATCTTCGTTGATCATTTTGTCACTTCAAAAAAATCGCCATATTTTTTTATGTAAGAATATATTATGTATTATGTATAATGATTGTATTAAAATTTTGCATAAGCATTTCATTCGCCATTTATTCATCTTTAACTGAAATTATGTTAGCTGCAGGTGAGTAGTTTCAAGTTCTTTCAATAACCATGTTATTATAGAAATACGTTTAGATTGTACTATAAAATATTCGTTTTTGCGTCGGGGATTAAAAATAAGGTTACAAAGACCCAACTGAGACGCTGAAGGTTCGATTCCCGTCGCGATACAAATGTTTGTATGATCTGCAAATATTATTCTTGGATCTAAGATGTTCTGTGATAATGTCCAGCATTATTTATTTATTTAGCTCAAAAACATTACCAAAAAGCATGTGTTGACCTCGCTCTACCTCCTCCATCCCACGTGAACCGTCTTAGGCAACAAGCCTTGAATCGGCGCCAACGTGTGCAGCTCTTACTTTCATTGTCCAATTGAATGCTTATTTGATTACAATGAGGCCATCAAAGTACTATGTTTATTCGATAATTAGCTATCAAAATAGTCTAATGGCTCCTTTAGGACCCGATTCTTCAATCGCCATTCACGTACCACTGTCTGTTAGAGAATTTGAAAATAGAACGCGTCATTTCTTTTTTCGAATATATTCAAAAATTTGTATTCTAGCTAAATTACGGTGTTCCAAATCTTAGGTACTTTGTTTAAAAGATGATTTGATAAGTCTTTCTGATCAGAAAATTCGTCTGATCCTTAGTTAATCTAAGGTCCCATTAGATAAGTAAATTTTTTACCATACACGCATAATTGTAGTCAGTAAAGTTTCAAATATCTATAAATTCTGCAACAAGCTTTACGTACGAGTTATTCCCGATTCGGCCCGCTAAGGTACTAAGTTTACTTATCTTTTGTTCTTGTAATGTTGTATCATAAATAATTCAGAAAACGTTCATTATTAAAAGATAAGAAGCACTACCAAACAGTTTAATCAAATCTCATTCATTACAATTGCAAAACCAACCAAATACAGCAAGCAACGGAGGCGTTACGTTTTGTTGATGTTTTAAACATTTACAGTGTTATTTATAAAGTATACTCACTTAGAGAACCACTTAATGCTTGGCGACGACGATGACGTGGAAGGTAGAATGAGATGATTGGACGAGTTTGACACTTAATTACCAACATGGCCTGTCACAGCATTAAATTGCAAAGAGTCGAAGAAGAAAAGAGGGGTCTTTTGAGGCCCCGGCAGTGGGACAGCGATGGCTTATAATTAGTATTAAGCTTTTTCAGCCCTTAAGCCATGTCGGAGGCCTTCAGATGGCTTAAAAACTCCGTCACTAGCGTTGACCACAAGCTCATCGGTAGATTTTTTACCATCACTGTCTCACTGTATGTACCATATCACATCGAACTAATATCATAAATGCTTCGATCAACTATACTAACGATTTTGCACTACCCGCCAAAACGCATCGGAGTAGCAGTTTTCATTTAGTCGGCTTACTTAGAATTTCTGTCTTATCTTCATTAATAAAGAGGCGATATTTTTTATGACGATAAGGAGCGTAACCAAAGCCACCGATGCACTGAACTATGCAAAAAAGTTGAAATGGAAATGGGCGGGGCATGTGGCAAGACTATCAGATTAGCGTTGTATCTTAAGGGTGTCTCGGTGGAGAGGCCCAAGTGAAATGAGACATAGAGGAAGACCGCTTACAAGATAGGCAGATGACATTATAAAAATGGTTGGTCCTAGCTGGATGCAAACAGCCCTAGATAGAGAAAACTGAGGTTCCTTGGAGGAGGCCTTTACCTGCGGAGGGATTCTTACAAATATATGAATATGAGTACAAATAAGTAAATTACCTTGTATTGAAATAGGATTTATTTTATTTTTGTAAGAAATAAAAGGCTTTTAATTTTTATTATTTGTATGACGTGCTTTTGACCATTGATGGCTAGCAGTATATGCCACTTTTTTCACAGTGCAATAAATAAATGCAAAATTTTGTGTGTGTGAGTATGTTTGTTCCTACTCAACTCCGTAACTGGTAATCGGAATTAAGAAATAGGCTTTTTATCCAGGTCAAACGCAAGTGAAGCCGCGGACGGAAGCTAGTATAAAATATTATGTTCTAAAACAGGTAGGTACGAGTACCTGTTCTACAATGGCTTAAGTTTTTTTCTACTAGCAGAGTAAAAAGAAGCATTAACCTGAGAATATAAACCACGTTCATAAAGTTGTAGCACAATTTCGCACAAAACCATTTTACGCCAAGACCTGTCTTGAGATAATACGTCTCAGGTCAGACACAAAAAGATACCGTTTCTTAGAAACTTGAAAGAGAATAACCATTAGGGAAAACCCAGTCTTAAAACTTAGGCCTTATGTAGGTAGGTAGAAATAGGTAGAGCTTACTTACCTACTTAAATCATTTGTTTAGTTATGTCGCGGTTTTTTTTTTAGTTCCCTCTGATCAACTTATTGAAGTAGGTTATATACGTAAATAGGTGCCAATAAACAAGGACTAGGATTTGTGCGCCCTTTACTTAACCCGTTGACTGCGGGCCTTGGACATGACGCCTCGTGCCATGTCAAGGAGGGCTTCCTGCTCGATACTGTCGATACTGACAGTAGTGTTATTCAGCATTCAACGCCATATAGACTAGCACGTTGCCTGCGGGCTTCGGACATAATGCTCAGCGAAATACCCGAGGCGAGGCATCCTGCTCGACATCGTCAATTGTGTTTTTCAGAACCCTTTGGGGTTTGATTCGTTAAGTTGTGTATAAATTATAAATGGGAAAAACAAATCTACGCGATACATAATAGATTTGCTATTGGGTTATGTCCGGTATCCAGGTATACCAGAGGTTAAAAAACTAGTATCTTTAGAATATTTTATTTGCGTGCAAAAGACATAATATTAGCAGCATTTTTTTATTCGTGTGAAACATTCCACAGCGCAGAAAGGTATTACTTCATATGATACGTGTGTCGGCAATGAAGTATTTACTACCTTCTAATTTTTGCTCATAAATATTTGTTTTATTTCTATTGGAGAGCTATTTAGTAACATTTACTTACTACTTTATCTCGATAGATTTACTCTATCTCAATAGATTCGTGTGCAGTGTCGCTTTCAACTCACGACGCTAGCCACCCATCCGTGGTGCTTTCTACAATCGGGTGCATTCATAGTATCGCAATCAGCCATAGCATTCCTTTGATCACGTGAAAATGCAACACAAGTAAGATAATATCTCAAACATTTAATAAAATTTACTTGCAGAGTTACAGAAAATTTATTACTATTCTGTAGACTGCGGTTTCCGAAGCATCACACAGGTTTCAAATTTTGTGGTTATACTACGTTGAACCACTGAATTCGAGTCCTCACGGCCAAGATAGAATGACGATATTGGTCAGACAGAGTTTACGTTTTACACTACGTGCGCCTGTCAGGGTCACATAAATGCTAAAACACTTTACAAGTTTGATAAAGCTTACTTACTTTATTCTCACTAAATGCCAAGCTTAGAGCTTGAAATGTTTAGCAAATTGTAGTCTATTTATCTAAACAAATTGTTAGAGACAATTTTACTTTATGCGCCTACCCATACAGCATAGCAACGTTCTATGCACACGAAGCCAATCAGAAAAGTTGCTGAAGCAAATCAACTTATTGATTGCTCTCAGTTTCTTGAAGGCATTCGTATATTTTGAATACAACTTTCATTCAGTTTTTTTATCATTAGAATGAATTAAAGAAGCTATTAGAAACTTTTTACTTCTTATTTTATAACGATTTTTTTTATTATTTTCAGAGTGGGGCGTCAACTACGAGACTGGTGAAGCGAGCGAGCCGGAGGTCGGTCGCATGCGTCCCGAGGACTACCGGCTCGTGTTCCTCAGCTCGGACTCGTCGTGCCGCGAGGACACGGAGGACTCTTCCTCCACGGCCTCCTCCGCCGCGCCGCCCGCGCCCGACGACTGTGACTGGGACTACTTCGAGCCGGGCGCGGCGGCCAACCCCACACCTCCCCCAGTAAAGCTTCCGGCCCCTACCTGCCCGCGCACCTGCTCGTGCGGTGCGGAACCACGCATCGTCGCCGTCCCCGTGCCCGTCCCGGTACCTGTCCCCGCCGCTCTGTGGCCCGCGCTACTCGCATTCCCCACACAACCACCTCCGCCACACTGGAACACCTATCCCGGCTTTCTGCCTCTCGATGCCGCTGCACTCACGCGTCTCACCACGGCCGCAGCCGTCGCCGTCACCGCCGTTGCCACTGCTTCCGCCTCAGCTTCGATCAACAGACTAGAGATGACCACCGTAGAAAAGAACGACAAGGCAGTCCAATCCGAATCGTCACAACAGGAGCTCCGCGATAGCGATAACGATAAAAATAAAGCGCCGATCGAACGCGATGCGTCAGTCGATATCAAGGTGATCGCGGAGGAGGACCGCATGTCAGTGCTATCGGATCAAGTGGACGCAATGCCGGAACACCTCAATGCGGAGAATGCGTTCCCTTCATCGAATGAGTCTGGAGACTCGAGTGACTCGGAGGCTGGAGTTGCGCGTAGAAGTTATGATCTCACGAGCGGAGCGCCCGAGGAGCCCGCGACTTCCGACGAGGACTCCGACGACTCAGGAGGAGGAGGTGGACGGTTTTCACGCGTTTTTGTGGTAAATCCCGTCGATTCATCATCTGATCTTGAAGATAACGCCGACAGTAGCGGTATTGACTGTGATGATTCCTTCGATAAAAAATCGGATGACCTGGAAATAATGGCAGTGCAAATGGAAATTCAAAACGAAGTTGATGAAACTGATGAATCAAATGATAGCCATTCTTCACAGAATAACGATAACTCAAGCATTGTTTTATTGGATTCTATCAGTTATAATGAGGAGTATTCTTCGATTCCCTATCAAACCCATAATGCAGCATTTTGTGACGAAGGGACCAGCTCTAGATCTCAATTTGGAGAGTTTGGAGATAGTAGTATGCTACGAAGCGAAACCTGCGAGACATTTAATAGTTTTAATGCAACATGTAGCTCAAGCGTTGACAATCTAGATAATACAAATAACTCAGATAATGGTCATTACCGATACCGGAGCTTATCAGAAAGCAATGACAGTAATTTATCGCCTAATAATTCCAATATCGAGGCCGAAATGAAAGTAAAAGTTTCGGTTGAGCTACCTAATGAGAAAAATAACAATACAGGCATAATTTCAACGGAAATTCCGCCTGAGTCATTAAGGAAATTATCAACATCACCGGTGCCCAGCAATGAAAGCTCGAATTCGTCGCCTATTGCCCAAATCGACCTGTTCAAAGGTATCGAACGCACTTTGAGTGAACTATTGAAGAAAGAATTATTAGAGGATCAAGGGGAGGAGAAAATGCACGACAACAAGCCGGTTTGCACAGAGGCGGAGGGGGGCGCGTGCGCACCTGCCGCGACAACAGTTTGCCGCTCGCGCACGGCTCGTGCGGACGGTTCCGCGCGCTTCACCAGCCGCGTTATGATAACGCACGACCGCGTATCCGTCGTCACGTCTGACACGACGCGCCTCATGCGAGACATTACAGTGCAACATACCAACTCTCAAAACGAGCTGGAACCGCAAGCCCCCAGCAACGAAACAGACGAACGATTATCCGACGACGAAACGCCTCAGCCTTCAGGCGGAGTGACTGTTGTTAGCAACGCTGACACTCTCTCGGCGGTCGTGTGCCTTGAAGAGGGGCTCGCAGATGACGACTCATGGGTCGAGGACGTCAGCCATGACGATGATGAAGACGAAGCCACCTCGCCTTCCGACTCCGATTCCGGAGATGAAGCGTCACTGCCAACTCGCGGTGAAGAGTTCGCCTACTGCAGGCGTTCCATAGACTTCACCTTACATACTATCGTCGAAGAAAGTTGCGAAGAAAGCGAAACGGAACAAACGACAAAAAAACCGCGCCCCATATCGGCAACTGAGCTGGAAAAATACTTTTTTTTCGGTCTTGGAGAAGGCAGAAATATTCGTGATGACGAGGAAGCAGTGTCGGATACGTCAAGTGTGTGTAGTGAAGGTGCTGAATCTATTGTTGATAGTGAACAACCAAAAAGAAACAGTAGTGATAACGATGAGCTTTCGTCACGGTTGGAAACATATTTTTTGTCGGGTTTTATGGGTTTTAACCAAGAAAGGCGGGAATCGGATGGGTCTGGCAGTGTTGGTAGTGACAGTGAAGGAAGGCAAAGTCCTGAACAAAGAAGAAAGCGGCTGGTTCGAGCCCGAGGCACCCCCCGCTCTCACTCTAATTCCTTGGACAATTTACTGACTGGAGAGGAACCCTTACAAGATACACAAGAGGTATCAGATGGCTCAAGTACAGAAACTGAAGAAAACAGACTTGACTCATCCGAAAGGCTGGACTCGCAGGGTGAAAACAAAAGAAAAAAACAAAACAAAAAAACACGTGGTTCTCCCGCAGATGAACGAAGACAATCGGCTGAGTTTACTGAAGAAGCTCGCGATGACGCAAGATCTGTTTCTGAGGGCGAGGACGGCAGGATATCGCCCCGACCCGAATTTCATCTAGGGTCAGAATTATCTGAATCTAAAAAACAAACAAGTAGAGACAGTGGTTTTGTTGGAAGCTGTGATGACTTATTAAGAAACGGTGACTCGAGTAACGAATTTTCTAGATCTCATGAACCTAAAATAGAATTAGAAGAAATAACCGAAGAAATCAGGCCAGATATCGAAGAGCGTATCGAACGTCCTGTGTTATCCCGTCCACCGCAGAGTCCTCTCAGTCGAAAAGATAGCTTTAACAATTGGTCATCTGACGAGGAAACAAATCTAATGATGACTAAGATGCGACAATTTTTTAAACAAATGGTAAATACCACCAACGTAAGAACATCCACCCCAGCGTCAACCAACTCCGAAACCTCCACTACCCACCCACCGAAACCACCTCAACTATTATACTTTGAAAGTGAACTAACTAGGCTAATGAAAACAGTACCGGGTATTCGTGATGAAGAAGTACGTGAGATCGTTGAGTATCTGTCGAGCGAAGATACGTGGAGTGATTCATACGATTCTTCAGACTACGCTGGTTCCGATTTAGAAGGCACGTCTTCAAGTAGATCAGTTTTGAGGAAGCAAATATCTGAGAGTTGCCGTGAGATAATCGATAAGTTCGATAACGGAAATAATGATGCGGGTTCATTAGAGCGCGACGCAGTCGGAGCGTATCGGATGCTGACGGCGACGTTGGAACGAGCGGGCGAAGGATCGCCTCCTTTATTCGGGAAGGTGATGAGGCATATTGGCGGAAGGCTGGTGGCGTTAATGCACGAGGTATCAGCCGGTGCCTCACCAAGCACGGACGACGATAGCGCATCTGAACCGGGTGCATTGGCACGGAGTAGATCTCATGATATTTTGGAAGCAACAGCGAGTAGGGGAAGTGTGGCAAGTGATTGTGAGAGGTTTTCGTGGCGCGGTAGTTTTGAATCAGCGCTGCTGGCGGCAGATTCTCGAGGGACTTTAGGTGGTGGTGTGGAATCGAGGCGATCTCCAGCGGGTGTTGAGCTCGCAGCTCAGAGATCGCACTCGAGGAGTTGTGGAGCAATCAGCGGCAGTGAGGATAGGCTGTGGCGGGGAAGGAGACGGGCCTCTGCACCTGATGCTGAGGTAAGATTTAAATTCTACTTTAAAACCCAGTATAGATTGTCAACAGAGTGCTAATGTTACAACAGTGTCGAAACGAGAACAACTCTCAAACCATTGAATTGAAAGTAGCTCACAACTGCGGACTGAATAGGTATTTCACAAGTGTCAATGTCACGCACGTAATCAATTCACAATGCTCAAGTGTTATCCTATCAAAAGACTGAAGAACTCTTTATCAATCTTCAGTAATCGTTTAATAATGATTGTAAATAACTAACTATAATAGCTAACAGGCTGAAACTATTGATAAATGAGTGTCCTCAAAAAACATTCATATCAACATCACTTACCTAACATTTGCAAAACAGCATAATAATAATATGCCGCTAACAACTCAAATGCAGATAACTAGTTTTGTATGCAGACGTTTATTTGGAAATATAAATAGTATAATTTTAATAGGCACCTATCATGATTAAATCTATAATAGCCTATGTCCAGCAGTGGACTGCGATAGGCTGATGATGATGATGATGATGATGATGATGATGATTAAATCAGTTGTATAGGATTTTTAACAGCATGTTCTCTCATGCGAGTTACATTACTAATTTTGTGTTGTACTGTAATAATATAAATTCGAAAGTTTATTCCTTCCTTCTTAGAATGAGCTTGTAGCCAACTCTAGTGACGGAGTTTTTAGTCCCCCGAAGACCTTCGATATGGCTTTATGGCTGAAAAAGTTGGGATTAACATCTTAACTTACCTTCTGAAGCATGTTACCTGCCAAATGCCACTTGGTCACCCATCCAAGTAGTGAACAGGTGGAGTGTTTTTTAACTTAGATGATCTATTAACACTAAAGTAAACCACGCCACGTATAAGAAAGTTTATAGGATTTACCGATGTTTAATACTCTTTTTTTATATTTGTTGTAAACCCTTGGCCACCACTCGGTCAGAGCTTTTCTCTAATAGAAATAGGGGACGTCTACTGGCGAGGCGAGATGGGTCGACGATAACAGTAAAACCGTGGGTGGCATCTGGCCAGACTACCAGGCTCAGTAGTCTGAGCGCAGGATCTAGAAAAGTGACATAATCAAAGGAAGGCCTACGCCCAGCAGTAGGCCGAAAATGTCTGAAATAATGATGATGATGATGATGATTGTAAACCAGTTTTCGTCCCTCTAGGCTTTTGAAAGCCTCTAGGCTTTACCGTTGCGCCCCTTATAAGCTGAATTTTATTATAACCTTTCTTAGTGCATCCCTAAAGTATGCTAGGAACATTATAAACTTCAATGCTTGTTCCATCTTCAAGTACCATAAAAAAGATACCCTCCAAATTTAATGGATCTAGGACTTACATGGTCTAGTCTAGGCTGTGCGTAAATCATTAGGCATTCAGCTTCATTACAATTATCCTAAACTATGTGCTCAAAGCCAAAAGTGGAAGCTATTATTATCTAAAAGTTCACTTCCTGATTGCCTAATGGCTGCAGACATATAGTTTATGGAGAAATAAATCACACTACATTCCGTCATAACTCATAACAGATCCGTATCAAAAATTGGAAAGTATCTTCTGATTATATAACAGAATCTTGAACTTGTTACTTAACTTTATGATTATGACTGCATTCTGAAAACTAGAACGGATTCTATCAATATTTGCATATCTCAGACTCATTAAATAAAATATGAATTCGTGACTCCTTTTGTCCTAGAACGTTATTAAACATTGCTCGTATTGAATGTTATTGATTTCTTATCGTCGACCTGGCTTGGTGGCCCTTACTTTATAGCATAGAATAATAAGTAGCACACTACATACTTGAACCGACTGACCATTCACCAAACGCCTTTCAAAATAAATATTTGTCCTAAATATGTGTCTTCTCTGACACATTAACTATAAAACAACAAAATATTAGATGGTAAAAATTTAAAATAAAAAAAATAAGATATTGGTCCTAGCTTTTCCAGTCGTTAGGCTATGTCTCAGGCCGTCCGGCCTTAAAACTCCGACGCCAAAATTGACCTAGCTCATATGAAGAAGGCAGAAATTTAAAAGCTACGTGGTGTAAGTTAGGCAACAAGTAGAAAATGAAAGAGAAAATCGAGTAGCAGGAATAAGTTGGAGAAAAAACAGACAGGAGTTATGATAATGTTAATTACAGATGCGCACGTTTTATGAAATTGAACTTTGTCAAACTTGGAAGTAATGGGCAGCAATGACCGCGTAACATCCAAAATACTTTTTTCTTCTGTACCATCTGTAGATATATATAGCACGTTAGGCAATATATGTACCTTTCTATGTACACTTTCCTTGACCACTAAACGAAAAAAACCTCCAATCGTAACCTTTTCAAAAATATTACCTACACATTAGATTTCCAAGTTGTATTTGGGACTAAGTTCCGTAATGGATCGCTCGCATGGTGCAAAGATTAAAGTCTTAGTCTAGCTTAATATTAATCATATTCGAGAATTACATTTGTGCAAAATTTCAGATCAATCGGTTCAATAGTTTTGGCGTGAAGGAGGAACAAACTTAAGCACTTTTCAAATCATTTTTTATTCATTCTTTACTTGCTTCCGCCCGCGGCTTCGCTCGCATGCTACCCGGATAAAAAGTAGCCTTAGTTTTAATCTAGATTAGATCATAAACTATGTTTTCACTTCTCTTGCTCAAAAAGTGTATCATAATAGTGTAGCTTAGCGGGCCTAAAACTCGAGTTTAATACCTAGGGCTAAAAAGTATTTTTTCTTTTTAATTTTTGTCTAAAATCATCAGCCCGTACAAAGCATTCGTTCTCTTATATAAAAACTCGACTTCTTGGTGCTCCGTCAATCTTTTTTTTTGAAAATAGAACCGTCTTGGTGATGTTTTATGAAGGTTGATTCTTCCCTTCACGGTAGAATGCGAACTGTTTCGTTGAGGGTTATTGAAGGTATAGAGATTTAAAAAAAAAGATGGTATTGGCGCTAAATCTCTAGAATTTTCTTCATTCCAAATCACAAACTTTTACGTTTAACTTCCTGACTTTAACTTTCAAATTGTGAACGTGAAAAATGTCATCAAGTGATAGTGAAGATGCTAATATGCAAATGGAAGAAAAGGGCAAAGAAATAATTATGAATCTGTTGCCGACAAAATCACGTGAAATATATTTAAAGAGTTACGAAAATTTTATGAAATGGAGAGATGAGAAACGTGTGGATTCTTTTACAGAAGGGTTTTTTCTCACTTATTTTGATGAATTATCGAAAAAATTCAAATCGTCGACTCTTTGGAGCACATATTCAATGTTAAGAATGACCTTAAAAACGAGACACGATGTCGATATTAAAAAATATGTAAATTTAACGGCTTTACTGAAGAAATTGTCCACTGGATACAAGGCAAAAAAATCTAAAGTCTTGACGACACAAGAAATCGAAACATTTTTAAATAACGCTCCAAATAAACAATACTTGGCAACAAAGGTAACCTACTTATGTACTCTACTCAAACTAAATAAATAGATACCTACCTACATACCTAAATTATGTACCTAGGTTATTACGATTAATTAACACACTTATTTTTTTGTTCAACAGGTTGCTTTAATTTATGGAATCAGCGGTGCATGCAGAGGAATAGAGCTTGCCAATATAACGCTAGAAGACGTAGAAACGGATACAAACCTACAAGCTGTGAGTCTGCCGAACACGAAAACAAACAAAGAGCGTAAATTTGTCATCAGTGGAGAATACCTTAATATAGTTAAAGCCTATCAGGAGTTACGTCCCACTAATGTTTCAACGAGAAGATTTTTTCTAAATTATCAAAATGGTAAATGCACAAGGCAAGTCATAGGCAAAAATAAATTTGGTAACATGCCTAAAGATATTGCCACTTATCTAAATTTACCAAATCCGGAACTCTACACGGGCCATTGTTTCCGCAGAACATCCGCGACTCTGTTGGCGGACTCTGGTGCTAATATAACGACATTAAAACGCCACGGTGGATGGAGGTCCGATCAAGTGGCTGAAGGTTATATAGAGGACTCTATACAAAACAAGTATCACGTCACGCAGCGGATTATGGAAGGAATCAATATTCTACCAAACATTACAGAACCCCAAGCATCTACATCGCGGGATTGGATGAATATGTCAACTCAGCTGAAGCCGCACTCAGATCTTAATAATGCAGGAAACTCAAGCATGATTCGAGTCTCTCCAACTTTTACTCCACAACAATCAACTCAAAATATTATCACATCCCAATCACAGAGAACCGAAATAAAATTGCCCGGGAAAAACATATCACTAAACATTCAAAATTGCTCTAACTGCACATTTAATTTTTAATAAAATTTCTGAAAATTGACTAATTTGGAATTGTTTTATTTTCTCGCAATCGAAGTGAAAAGTAGAGTGTTTTACTCGGGCCAAAACCACCCATTATAACTCGGTCTTGTCATCCTCCCTCGCTAAGCTCGGGAGTATAACAACCTCGTATATAATGGGATGGTTTAGTCCCTTGTAAAACAATCTACTATTATTCCGAGTTTCATCCAAATCCGTTCTGTAGTTTTCGCGTGAAAGAGTAACAAACATCCATAGGTACTCGTAAACTTTCGCATTTATAACATTAGTGGGATAGGATTGCACAAGAATTAATACAAAAGGTGGGCTTAATAAGGTGGGATTAATTTTCTACCAGCCAAACCTGTGGTTATTGTTACAAGAGGGTGTTAATTGTAACATGTTTACATACTTTCGCCTTTATAATATTAAGTATGATATAATGAAGGTTAGGTATATACTAGCATACGAGTATAGGAAGACCTACAAATAGTAAAAGTCCCTTCACTTGTTGGAAGGATACGGTTCACAGTTAGACAATCTAACTTGAAACACAGGAAACTTTACTTACCACATCGTTGGATAGACAATTATTCGCATGGTGGTCTGCTTTGTTACACAAGATGCCTACTTTAATTAGAACGATAAATCAGATAGTTACTAACTTACTAATGGTATATTAAGATACGTACCTTAACTGCCAAGACAGGAAATAATTACACCGAATTATGTAGGTAGCTGGAACTAGAAAAAGTTTAGCCGAAAATACTAAGTAGGGATAATAAGGTATTACGCCTAATGAATAACGGGAGGGTCCATCTAAAACCAAGCGTTGAATCATAGCTAAACGTAATCTACGAAATAAATTAATATATCCATAGATTATTGACTCAAATGTGGCTTTGAAGTCTATATTTAGACATTTGAAAAAAGTTTTTGTGGTAGGTGCAAAGACCTGTAAACAAAACGCATTTCCAAATCCAAAAGAAGAAAAACACTCTGTTCTGCATAAGGGTTTGTGTTTGATCATAAACTACGTCATATATTAAAAAAAAAACATGTATCAAATGTGGCTTTGAAGTTGATGTGAGTATTTTTCGACATGATGATTATTATTATTTGTTTATACACTGCTTGAAACTGATACTTGTACATCAGGAAACTGAAAATGTTTGTCAATACACTTTAAATATTTGTCCAGTCTATTTTTGAAAGATTTCACTGACGGAGCACTGACCATTGTCTCGGGAAGCCTATTCCTGTCGTGTCCGGTTAGGCAAAATGTGCTTTTTAGGTTGCTTGTACCTGGCCGGTTCAGCAGCTGAAGTCAGTGTCTCTCAGCGTTTTATGATGATTCATATTGAGTACATTTCAGATAATTCTGGTACATTATCATCATCACCATCATCAGCTTTTAGCAGTCCACTGATGGACATAGGCTTCCTCTAAGGGGCCCTCCTAATTGCGCCCTGTCGCTGTTAAAAATAGTGATAATTTTTAGATAGATCTACTAGAACGCCGTTTCTACGTTTCTCTAGTGCAACTAACCGTAACATAACATAGGCACATAGGTACCTACCACCACACACCACACCAGCCTATATCAGTCCACTGCTGGACATAGGCCTCCCCTAATAAAGGGGGATATGCCCATAATCCCCACGCTGGGCATGTGGGTTGGGGATCGCAGGGCACAGCTTCTCGCACCACCGACGCTGCTGCCCGTCGGTGGCCAGGGGATTTAGCTGTGCCGATGTAGGCTGTGCTATGCCGCAATCAGCCGGCCACATAGGTACCTATTTACATGAAAATGGTTTTGTGAAGCGTGCAAAGTCCAATAAACAAAACATATTTCCACAGCCAGAAGAAGAGCAACGCTCCGGTTCTCTCCCTCGTCTGCCATCCATCGCAGCGAGCACCGAGCGAGTACCAGCCGGGCCGGTCAAGTCCGCTCGGTACAGAGCTCCCGGGTTCAGGACCGCTACACGGGCAGCTTCAGCCCCAGGGTTACATGCTCCAAGGAGGCGCAGGCCGCCACCTACGCCGCAGCAGCCCCCACCGTCCGCCCCAGCTTCTGCTCCTAGCTTGCAGGGTGAGTTACTTTTTTGCCATCTTTTTCTTCTTTTGCAGCTTAGCCACTGCAAGGACAAAGGATTATTTTAAGTCTCTCGAACTATACGCAAAATTTTAGACGTCGAATAAACTATTGCGATAACATCACATCACTCTAATATTATTTATTATAGAATTTGGATGAAACTTAGAATATACTTTTTTTGTGGCCTACTTTTATCAAGAAACCACGCTAGCGAAGCCGCGGGCGAAAGGCTAGTAATATGATAGTATCATAATATGATTGTATCAAAACTTTATAAAACAAAACTTCGATATGATCATGTTATTTCGTATTAACCTTGACAAGTATAAACTAACGTAGAATTACATATAAGTATCATAAAACTGTAAATAACGTATCTATTTTTAACGTGGTCAAGCTACCAAATCAGTGTCGTTTGAACAAACTGGACAAAGCATTACACAGTGTCCGCGGTGTCAAGTATAAAGTGTAGAAAGACAAGAAAGTTCAATTAGAAATAACAACAAGGTAAATTGCACTTTCGCACGCATAATCTTAGAATTTGTTGCCGCAACTATGTTCAAAGAGAATGTGCTTATGACGTCAGAGGTCTTGATTATGTGAAAGAAAGTAATCTGATGAACCTAAGACACACCTTAAAATGAGTTTAATTCACACTGAGATTAGCAATGAATGGAATATTATGTATCTACTTACTTTCTTTGTAATATTCACTTCCAGTGCGCATAGCGTTATTTGAAAAATATCACAGCATCATATTTTAGCCCCAAACTAAGCGGTGCTTGTATTTGGAAACGACATTACTCATATACGACAACCTTAAAGACGATGCAGATATTGAAAGGGAACGTAGAGCACTAGCGGTGAGAGGTAACATGGTGGCTCGCAGATTCTCTCGTTGTACTGAAGAAGTTAAACTCACGCTTTACAAAGCCTACTGCGAGAGTATGCACACGGGAAGTCTGTGGGTCAACCATACCAAAAAGTCGCTGGCAGCTCTACGCGTCCAGTACAATAACATTTTTAGAATGATGTCTCCTCGTTTCTGTGGTGCATCGGGGATGTTTGCGGAATATCAAACGGATAGTTTCCATGAACTTATCAGCAAAAAGACCGCTTTCCTGATGCAAAGAATACGGTATAGTCGCAACAGCATCCTTAAAACGCTAGCTAATAGGTGCTTATCACCACTCTGGGGGAATAACTGTATGCACCTTCTCCAATCAGTTTTTCATCTTTTATTTTTATTTTATTAATTTTATTGTGTATTTTCTAACCCCTATGGATTTTAATTATTAGATTATCAGGAATAAAACATTTTTATTTATATTTTATTTATTTACGAAATATACATAGAAAACACCCAGACCAGAGACAAATATCCGCGGATAATGCATACATTTGTCCCGCAGTGGGAATCGAACCCGTAACCTTCTGCGTCTCAAGCACCCATTGCGCCACAGAGGCTCTCATCTCCGTGAAAATCTGCAGTTTTGTCAAAACCTTGTTCAATTTACGAGTTAGTACCTATTTGGAGCTTATCTTCGTACACAATAGCGTTGCCTTGGGTTAGATTTATTTATTTTCCACAAGGTCTACCCATTGCTCGATCATCATATGAATCCTATTCACCCACATTAAAGCCTTTCGCTAAAAATCACCGAAGGTCATTGAACAATCCAATGGTATCTTTCTTGGACGTATAAAAGTAAATGTTTTTATATTTTTTATTTAATAAATAATAAGACATTATCACACAGCATCTGAAATAAACAGAGCTTGTATTATGGGAACCACATGACTGATATACTACTCAAACACTTTTTTGTAAATACATACATACTATACATAGATAATACCAAGACCCGAGACATACAGGATGGTGCGACATTAAATGAACACACGGGTAGTGCTAAATTTAGAAAATTTGAATCATTCTGTGTAAGGGCTACTTACCATTGCCAACGTCACGCGCTTCTGTTTAGAAGCGCGCATATGATTTTTTTTACCTTATTTGTGATTTAGTTTGTTTGAAAAAAAAAATTGAAAAATGGACTTCAGTTTTAGTATTTAATTTTATGATTACTGACAAGTAGCACTACCCATGTGTTCATTTAATGTCGCCATTACAGCACTATTCTGTATATTTCCAAATTATACAAATATTGTTTCTCGCGGCGGGAATGGAACCTGCAACCTTCTGCGTCTCACAGCATCGGCCTTCGCCCACTGCCCAACAGAGGTCGTCGAATTAGTAGCCACATTAAACTGGAATTTAAAAGAAATACTTTTTCCAATTCTTTAAAAGTTTATTTCATTTTAGTTCACCATCAGATAGTCATTGGTATCCATGAAATTGCATCACATGTCTTTGTTAGACAACTTTCAGCATCAATTTAAGTACATTCATTAAATCTGTATCTATTACGTCATTTTCATTAAAACCGTTGACATGCGTTTCATTATTCTCATTAGTATCTTGTGCAATCAATTGTCCTCTGTTTACTGAAGGAAGTAATCGAACTAATCTGCCAAGAGAAAGCGACAATGGAACTGGTTCTGGTAGATGACTGTTACCGTCTTATTGGCTAAAGCATTAACAACTACTATAAATGGCTCTACTAGTGGTACAGGAAGTGAGTTATCAAACAATACCAATCATGCTGTATGTGGTACAATATTGGGTTTTTTATCTGTTTATATATCCAATTTATGACCGTGATTCATCATCACCATCATCTTAGCCCGGAATCACCCACCCTGGGTATATGTCTCCCTTTATTTTTGCCAGCATCCTCTATCCTATACTTCTCTCATCCAGGTATGTCTAGCAATTTTCGTAATATCGCACTGGCGGGCGGTTGATCAATCCTGATTATTATAATGAAACTCACACCTTATATGTATCGTGCCATATCAGCTTAAACCACCCACAGTTGGGTATATGCCTCCTTTTGTTTTTTCAACATTCTCGGTCCTGAGCTTCTCTCGTCAATGTCGTGGACCCAACGTGCCTGCGGACCATCTACCGTGATTAACAAAACTCACAACTTATTATATTATCAAGCCGTCCCAGTCCATAATCGCTTACAACTGGGCAACTGGGCCTCTCTTTGTTTTTGACAACCTTATCTACCTGAGCTTCATTCATCCATTTCACCCGGCAACTTTGGCATTTTGTCTTTTTCGTCGATCCAACGCACTAGGAGACGGCCAAGAGTGATTATAAAAACTTAATAATATCCGAAGAACCGTTAACCGTTGGGGTAAACGAGTTCTTGAGTAGAGACCGCGACACGGCAAACGTAGTGTAAGACACCCTTCAGCCAGGTGCAGTGACGATTTACGAAAGGCTGCTGGTAGAAGCTGGATGCATCGAACTCAGGACAGGGTGCAATGGCGCTTATTAGGGTAGCCTATATCCAGCAGTGGATTGCTATAGGCTGATGATTTAGACCTTTACATACTAAATTCATAAATTAATTTAATTTTTTCAAACTTACACTTTTGGGTAGATAATGATGCAACGCTCTGATTTTTTACAAAGACCATTATCATCATCATCATTAGCCTATAACAATTCCCTGCTGGATATAGGCCTCTCCCAATGAGCGATATTGCGTGAATGTATTTTGTAAATACAGGCCGAACAGCTTACAGTTTTCTAATTCGAAATAGGCCTCATCTCATTCCTCGTCTCTAAGTACCGGCCATCTGTAAGAAAATCATCTTGTTAGTGTATCTCTCGTAAACACATTCTGAACGTCACGCCTCTAGAACAACATAGCCACGGAATAACTTAAAAAGTAGGCCTAACTGTTTGTTTACTACATTTTCTTCTATTCGTGTTCGTGGCTACATTCTTCAGTTAGCATTCCGGTCGACCTTAATGTCATTGGTTTGTTCTAAATGACTACTGCTATGAATGGATGGACACTGTATTGGATATGTTCTCTCTTGAATTGTTGTAAATAGTTAAAGTTGGTTTGCGTTTTTTTAGTACATTCAAACGTTTGTGACGTAGTTTGATCAGCTGTTCTTAAAAATTGAAGTCATGCTATCGTCTGCTTAGTTCCCACTTGGATATCGAAGTTTATTTCCAAAGTAAAAACGACATGACAAATGACATTACAAATAATCAAGTACTTATTTTGTAATCTTCATCAATTTACCTTGTCGGTCTGATTGCGTTTATGATGGTAAATAACCATTATCCGTATATATTATCTGTGACAAATTAATTAGAGCCATCAATAACTTGCTTATACATACATACATAGGTCTATTTATTCCAAACGTGACCAAGACATTAGTGTTTGTATACGACACTTTCAATCTTTATATTATTAGTACAAAAATATAAAGTTTGAAATTAAATAAATAAATTAATAATGCGGGACGTAATCACACAGCATCATGTAGCCCCAAACTAAGCAGAGCTTGTATTATGGGAACCACATGATCGATATAATACACATATAATTTTTGTTTTTGTAAAAACATACATATCATACATAGAAGACACCCAGACCCGAGACAAATATCTACAGAACATGCAAACAATTGTCGCGACGGTTCGTCATATAGATTGTACATTACTATAAGTAAGTACTTCTAAGATGTATAACCACAAAGAGGGTTAAGGGTTACGCAATCTACCTGTTAATTGATTTTTTATTGATCTTTATCCAAAATAACTGGCCCACTGCTTGAAGATCATCATCATCATCATCATTATCATCACCATCATCATCAGCATGTAGCAGTCTACTGCTAGACATAGGCCTCCCCAATGAACGCCATTGCACCCTGTCCTCAGCTCGACGTATTCAGCTTCTAGCAGCAGCCTTTCGCAGATCGTCACTTTCTATAGCCGGAGGGCGTTTTGCCGAGACGCGATCTCCACTCAAGAACTCGTTTACCCTAACAATTCTCGGTTCTTCAGCAGATATGGCCAGCCCACTGTCACTTCAGCTTGCCAATTCTATGAGCTATCAACAACTTTAGTTCACTGTTGGATAGTATCATTTGGAAAACGTCAAGCTGTCTCGTCACCTATAGGTACCGTAACGTTTGAAAACGAAAGTTATCAATCAGTGCATCCTACCCGTCATGAAATACGAAGCCGAAACGTGAACACTCTCCGTACGGCTAGTCCACCAGTTTAAAGTCACTCAGGCTAAAATCTGTTGAAGATCGTCACACAAAAAATTGTTTCATACATCTCAGCACTTGTACCTATCACTTGTAAATACGTAACACACCTTTCAATAGCGAACCTGTTTCTGTTTTCGACTTGGCCAATCATTCTTTGGTTTCTTTGACTGTGCTGTACGTGACTGGATTTTAATTATCTGATTACAGTTGTAATTTGAACCTTAAGGAATTGATATAGGGACTAGAACTAATGCCGAGCAACGATAGTATAGTTTGCATTTACGCACAGATGAATGGTGTCCTTGTAGTGTTAGCGTCTACGTCAGACATCCTTGTCGGCCTGATAGTATTTTATAGTTATTTTAATAAAGCAAGATAAATACATGTTTACTTATATTCATTAAAGATAAGGTAATATATTCTCTTCAAATGTGCCCAAAACATCAATTGTTAAAATTATGTGTAAAAATTAATTTGGTTGGAAAACAGGTACCCAAACTAGAAAGACCTGTGATATGGGAAAGAAATAAGAATATTAGATAGTTACATAATTGCATTTCATCTTTAGAAAGCTAACCTACATGCACCAGTGACATAAAAATGAAAAACTTATTTTTTGACCGTTAATCCTACTATAACATTATAAATGCGAAAGTTTGTCAGTGTATGTATGTATGGATGTATGAATGGATGAATGGATAAATATTTGTTACTCTTTCACGCAAAAACTACAGTATGGATTTGGATGAAACTTTAAACGTACATATTTTGTGACCTGGATTAACACATAGGCTACTTTTTATCTACCTAGATAAAAAGTGTATGTGTCATTCCAGGTCAAAAACTATGTATATTCCAAGTTTCATCCAAATCCGTTCAGCCTTTACGGAGTTGAGTGAGAACAAACATTCTCACACACACAAACTTTCACATTTATAGTGTTATATTATATTAGTGTGATGTGATAAGTATGACTCTTTAGTTAAATATCTAATTTATGTAGATAATAATGAATTATAGTAGGTGATTTGTGTAATTTTGATCCATTACCTGCAATAAGTTATTCTCAGAAATGTTCACATGTTTTTGTACAACTGCACGCAGCATTTCATTGTTAATTCAGTATCAATACCAATGTTTGTTTTACAATAATGCTTACCTGCGTTTGAAAGGTGTTTTAATTAATCGTTGCGTTATACGTTTCAAAGATGTTTTTTTTATTATTCTACTAACAGCAAAGCTAGAAACAATCACAAAAAAACGCGATGACACTTTATGGAATACTAAGTTCTGCTCACGGCTTTGCTCGTGTGGTATCGGGATAAAAAGTAGCCTATACTTGTTAATCCAGGTCACAAACTATGAACCAAGTTTCATCCAAACCCATGAATCGGTACGGAGTTGAGTAACAAACATACCAAACTTCCGCATGTAAAATATTAATGTGAAGCGAGTTCTAAGGTGGAGACCACTGCTCGACAAACGTAGTGTAGGACACCCTCCGGCCAGCTGGAGTGACGATCTGTGAAAGGCTGCTGGTAGAAGCTGGATGCGTTGAGCTCAGGACAGGGCGCAATGGCGCTCATTAGGGGAGGCCTATGTCCGGCAGTGGACCGCTATAGGCTGATGATGATTATGTGAAGCACTTACTATAGAATTTAGGTACTTATAAATAAATTTGCATTTCAACGGCAAAATGTTACCATCAAAGTACCTGTCCTTCTAAGCAAGCAAGTACCAAAAATGTCTACGTAGATTTTTCTTGTACAAAAGACATCAACGCGCATCTTATTCATAAAAACATGTCTTAGGAAACGAGTTTGGTACTTTCTTATATACTACATTTACATTGGCACCAAAAACGTATCCTATTTGAATTAATACAACATTAAAATAAAACATACAAGAACATGTTAATAATACCAATATTTGGAACCTGTTCCTATGAGTTATCACGGAGTCATTTATTTAAAATTTGTCGATATACTAACCAGGTGCCTATGAGTTAATAAACTATGAGATTTTATTATACACCCACTCAAATTAAATTGTCACTAAGTATGTAAAAACAAACCCACATTGTACAAAGATAAATAAAATTATTACTGTTTATATTGTTTATTCTATTTTATCATAGTATAAATCATTAAAATGTTAACTTAGATTATGTTCAATGTAAAATTTTAACTTATCTTATATCCTACGTTGCAAACTTTTAACTTACCCTATATTCTACGTTGCGAACTTTAAAAAATAAAAAAACAAAATTTTTAAAATTTTAACATACGCTTTGTCCGTTGCAATTTTTTTACATATCCTATGTTCTACGAAGCGAACTAAGAAAAATAACACAACCAAAACACAATAAATAGAAAAGTCTGTTTCTCAAGGCGCATGGTTCTTGGCCTCCATTGCTCCACGTTTCACGCTCACTGAACGCTAACATGATCCGGTGACAGGGCACCAACAGTCGACAGTATCTACTTTATTCCTATTCATACACGCATAAGCCTTAGGCCTCGTTCAGAGAAAGGGTGAACGCGTTCACAATTGCAGTACACTACTCACAACTTATCTATCCCTCTTGAAATTGGCTGCATCATCATCAGCCTATAGCAGTCCACTGCTAGACATAGGCCTCTCGTATTGAGCGCCATTGCACTCCGTCCTCCGTTTGATGGATCCAGCTTCTACAGCAGCCTTTCACAGATCGTCGCCCCACTTGGCCAGAGGGCGTCCTACTCTATGTTTGCCAAGCCGCGGTCCCACTCAAGAACTCGGTTACCCCAGCGGTTATCGGTTCTGCGGCAGATATGCCCAGCACACTGCCATTTCAGCTTCTCTACGCTATGTCAACATGTTGTCTTGTGGCTGCGACGCCCTCCGGCCAGGTGGAGTGACGATTTGCGTAAGGCTGCTGGTAGAAGCTGGATGCGTCGAGCTCAGAACAGGGCGCAATAGCGCTCATTAGGGGAGGCCTATGTCCAGCAGTGGACTGCTATAGGCTGATGATGATGATGATGATGACGAAGCCTACTCCATCTAACAATGTTCCAGGAACTACAGCGTCCTGGTCGGTGAGTAACAAGTTACCACTGTGCGCTGTATACAAAGTTACTATTAAAGATTTATCTTCATGTTACCAGTTTACAAAAGGCTACGACTTCATTTTTGAGGTGCCGTAATTTCTAAGAAAGGCTCCGAGTTCGTAAACAGCTCTGCTTTTGTTATTTTTAGGATTGCTTTGTCTTTAGGAATGTTGGCCTCAGGTACTAAACACACTATTAAAAGTTTTGTAAATAATAATAAATATCACACAGCATTATGTAGCCCCAAACTAAGTAGAGCTTGTATTATGGGAAGTGGAGCCATATGACTTTTTTAATTCTCATATGCATTTTTTATACATATCATACTATTCATAGAAAACACTTGAGACATGTACGTATCTGTAAATAATGCAAACATTTATCTAGAGGTGGAATCGAGCCCGCAACCCTCTGCGTCTCGGACCTTCGCCCATTGCGAAACAGATGTCGTCGTGATTTAGTTATTTTATTGGTTTTCTTTCTTCACTCACCTTAACGAAATGCTGAATCTCTTGAGTTTTGTTAGAAATAGTTTAAACTGTACCTTCTAATAAAACACTTATTTATACAAACGAACATAGGTACATAGATATAAGAATGTTATACGACTATGAGCAATACTAAGACGCAGGCAATATAAGCATATCCCTTTTTATTATTGGAGGCCTATGTCCAGCAGTGGACTGATATAGGCTGATGTGGTGTGGTGGTGGTGGTGGCAGGCAATATAGTTCCAAGTGACCCAGTTAAATTCTCAGTAGTCCTACAATAACTTAATATATAAAAACCACATCATACAACCATAATCATAACTTGCAGTAGTTATCTTTTATGTCGTTATCTTCTATGAGTTAAGTGGTACATTAAAACCTTACAATTTTTGTCATTTCATATGCCCATGCCTATATTGTAACGTAGCTCATCCTACTAATAATATAAATGCAAAAGCTTGTATGGATGGATGTTTCTCTTTCACGCAAAAACGGATTTGGATGAAATTTGAAATATACTAATCTAATAAATAATAAATTATTCACGTCCTCTGTCCATCTCTGCCCTGTTTGGTCTACGTCTCGGCATACGCGTAGCTTATGTTCTGCTTATCGCCTCTCCACTTGGCCTCATTGTGGACAAAGCCTTACAACAGTTGGATTTGTTTCAAAACAACTGGGAAATGACAAAACTTAAATTAAACGTTGCAAGAAGGTTCAATGCGCTTACGACATCTTTTAGAAATAATAGAATTTAGAATTAGATACGAATTGTATTATTTTATTGTTTTGAGGAATTCTCTTTTGATTTTTATTGTTTCAACACTAGATGCTGCCTCTCATTGCTTTAGTAAGTGTCAAAAGACAAGTGTACAATGATGCTCATCAGGGGACGCCTATCTAGCTGTGGCCGATAATGATGATGATAAACAAATAATAAATAATGTCCAGTAGGACATTATCTTGTCCCAAACTATGCAGAGCTTTTATTTATTGGAACCACATTACTGAAATACATACACCTACATTATTTATTAATAAAAAACACACAGACCCAAAACAAATATTTGTTAATTATAAAAATATTTGTCTAGCAGCGGCAATCAAACCTTCTGCGCCTCAAGCAGGCATTCGCCCACTGCGCCCCAGAGGTCATTAAATGCTGCTGAAGTACTTGTAGATTATTAACCAAGAGAATAAAGTAGTGTTTTACGTCACGGGCGCCTTACTGAATTACGAGCGCAATGAAGGTTTTTTTTATATTGGATAGGCTTGCGTTTAATTACAACTGGCCTGATGTTAAGCGAGGATGCAGTCTACGATGGAGCACGCTTGCCTAGAAGAAACCTGTTCACGCCTTGAAGATGCCCATGTTATAATTATCGGGGAACACATACCCGGGTAGAGCGTTCCACTCCTTGGCGGTGCGCATGATAAAGGTGGAAGAGAACCGCTTTGTGCACATACGAGGTATGTCTACCATATGGCGATGTCGCCGTGCAGAACGCCTACTTGTCCGATGGTGGAATGGAGCTGGTGGAATCAAGTTGTACAGTTCCGCTGCTCACTCTCCGAAATGATCTCCGATTCTATAATTAGCTCCCCAACGGAAGCGGTACTGCTACTATAGATACCCGAGCGTAAGCTAGGCAGTTTATTTTACTTTTTATTTTTTTTACGTTAAAAGCTTCCTTATTCTGTGGTTACACTCGCTTAATGAAGCTAGTTCGAATTTCAAATTAAGTAAATTTTGTTTTTGGTGTGGTCTTTATGGTAAAACTGCAGACACTCTGCAAACTGCAAGGTGGTTCAAACGAATCAATTAATTATTTATGTTGTGGTCTCTATTGCACCGTTGATGACACTTCTATTTTCATAGAAATAGAAATGTTGATATTCTAAGTTCAAAAAATCAAAGGATTATTAATAGTCCACACACACCACACCAGCCTATATCAGTCCACTGCTGGACATAGGCCTCCCCTAATAAAAGGGGGATATACCCATAATCATAATTAATAGTCCAGTACAACATTATTTTATTTCCCTTGAGAGTTATTGCAATAATGCGTCCCAATTCTTTGCGTTATCGCAACAGTGTGTAACTTCGTAGCCGTCCATAGACATAATGTACTAAAAACATATACCGCAAAAACGCATGCGATATTATCGTCTATAATAACGCACGTGTGTGGGGGAGGCTTAACAATTTTACTCAATCTAAATCATTTATGTATTTTATTGTGTAAGCAAATAATTTTCCTTTTGTTTAAGTTCATAGTACCTACTTACTATGGTTATTTCACCATTCTAAGTTTGTACAATCGTTTTGAATTACTTTTTTTAGATGAACGAGCGGGGTCTTTTAGATTTCCTTTGTTCATAGTTTTAAAATACATAGCCTAGTCCAACACTACGTTCATGTTAAAACAACAAAGCTTCTTTATGTTACATCAATAGGAATTAAGATTTTTGTTGAATCATTGAACGTGCAAAACTGATGATGAAAGAAAATAAAAGGATCCATAGCTTTCTAAGATGCCAATTCTATTCAATACCTAATCACCTATCTATGAAAAATAGCAAACCATTAATAATACTAGAGTTGTTCCAACTAGTCGGCGACTAATCGGTAAAGCAGACTATCCGGCCACTTTCATCATGAACGACTATACGGCTTCTTATTTTGTATGTATTTCCAAATCTCAATCTCAAATTAACGAGGCTTTCTTTTTGACATAATTAAATTTAATTGAGATTTTTTACTTTGATGCACATTTACAATATTGTCTATTTTTAACACGCTTTTATTAGTTTCACCTGTATGTATGTATGTATGTAACCGACTCCTTTGAGCTCGATTTTGCCCTACTTTGAACGATCAGATTTGATTCAAACTTTGCACACCTGTCAAAGGTCGATGACAATGCAATAATCCGATAAAAATATCCGATTATCCTAATTAGATTCGCCAGGATTAATTAATTTCTTTCCGCATCCTTTGCATGCGAGTAAGAGAGACAGAGCTAGTGCGCGAACTACGCATGCGTGCAAGCGTGTTTTTTTAGTTTTTTTAAACTATTATTATACACAAAAACACCTCTCTGACTCGTGCAAAGGCAAAAATCAGGAGCAATGCGAAGTAAAACATGTTCGACACTCTAGCAGGCGACGGTTGCGACTTGAGCGCGAATCCGCTGTTTAAACGAAGCGTCACGGAATTTATCGAATACTCCCGAAACCATGATCGGCTTGGCTGACTAATCGGCAGATTCGTCGGCCTCTTCACAACAGACTAATCGGCTAGTCGGTCAAAGTCACAGTAGGCACATCTCTAAATAATACCAATACGACAACGTATTCACATGAAAAAGCGAAACTCGGAAGGTATTGTTCGCGACCGTATTTTTTATCAAAGCCATGTGATAAATATACAATTGTATGGAACCTTGTCGTCAATAATTACTTTGTTGGCGTGCTTATTGGCTTTCACTAATGAATTTATGAATCTTTATGGGTCTTTAAAGTAATTGTAATTATTCGTGATGGTAATTGGTAATTGTTTATGGATTTATGCAACATGGGAAATCAATTTGGTTGATATTACACACGTTACACAAGCAGTTTTCTAATTTTACCGTGCTACGTAGTACAGAATAAAGATAAGCCAGTATCCGTTGAATAAATTTGAAAAATATTTGAAGCTGACCCGTCCGTAACTACATTAATTCCACTTATCATAATAGCATAATGTGGTTTTAAATTACCCTTGATCAGTTCCTTCAGTCCATACATCGTTCCACCAAACACCCTATATATTCATAGAAATCTAATTTAACCTATCTAAACATAACAATTTTGATTAAAACAAACCTCTTCGAGGATGTTTATGTAGCTTGGATTGCCACGTCTGCCAAATTGGATTGCCAAAGTATTAAATTAGGTTTGTCTCAACTTCTGTTAATTAAGAAAATACTTCTAAAAGTGTTATTATTAACAACCATTTCAATCTTTTAATATTTTACTATAACAATAACGAAACAACACTTTGTAGTACGTATACTACGTATGTGTAGCGATCTTTGTGGCGCAGTGGGTTAAATCCCGCCGCGAGGCAAATGTTTGTATGATCTGCTAATATTTGTCTCGGGTCTGGGTGTTTTCTATGTATGATATGTGTGAATTTAAAAAAAAAACGTAGTAATATAAGTCATTTGGTTCCTACAATACAAGCTCTATTATAATAGCTCTAATTTATTTATTTACTCTCTGGCACAACTCCAATATTGTTATTTAAAGAGTGAGTCAGTGAGAGAGAAGTGAAAATTCTGACGGCTGTTGAGTTTTTTCACAATTTAAAAAAAGATGACCAAAATATGTACTAGGAAATTGCCTATCAGCTATCAGCACGCTGAGGCAATAACCTTGCTAACAAAAACAGTCAATATCATTGACACCAAGTAAATCTTGGCTGATCAATGCATTCGTCACGACCTACAAAATGATGGAAATGTCAAGAGATTCACAACTATCCGTGCGACTCGAATTATAAGCATTCCAGCGATTCCGTGCGAAGACTTTGCTAACACTTACAAACTGCGAAGTGTAGTAATATTTTATTACGCGTGAAACAACTTCAACTTGATCTGAACCATAACACAAAGCAATAAAAGCTTAAATTAGATTGGACATACATTACACGTGATATTCGAAGTCTGTACCTGCTTTATCTCGCTTAGCATGTGCACTGACTGTGTTAGGATAGTTTTTCTTGAGAAAAAATGATTGAAAATTACCGTGGAGTGCTTACAAGCCGTGCAGCAGGCAAATTTTCTTTGCCTATACACATAGGTAATCAATACGGTACCTACGTGTAGTTACTAATCTAACGGAGAATGACAATCAGACGATTTTACGATGTAGAAAAGTTCTTTGTGAAGGTCTTATCCGGGAAAGTTCTACTACCGTGCCTATTTCTGCATTACTTTGATTCGGTTGGAAAGGTGTGACAGGCAAATAAGGCCTGCTTAACACCTTCATGCCTCAAGCTGATGGACGCAGGGCTTTTCATCCTAAGGCACGTTCTAAATATGCGTGACCTACGAAACAATAATTTGTTTTATGCAAAAAGCTTATTTGTGTTGAAGTATATGAATAAATAAACTTAACATCAGGTGGACCAAGTGCTAGGTCCACCTTCAGGAATCATAAAAAAATCTTCATGGGAACCTTAAATTTATGTTTTGATTTGCTTAGGTATAAAGCAAATCGTGTGATTATAATGCCATAAGCAGAGGCCGCAAGTGAAGGTAACATTATTGTCTAGTATGAACTCATCCAGTGTTGCATCACTCGGGTTCCAGTTGGCCTCGGCTAAATCTTAGAACTGTTTTGTTATTGGCACAATAAGACATTCAAAATAAACTAATACAATTATGTATGCGCTGTAATGAAAATATAGTTATTATACTTACGATATTTTACTAAGGAAATAGGCGTGACATTATCTATGTATTTATTTTGTTATCTGTCTTGAGATTTGTGATCTGCATCTCACGATATTGTAGGAAGATCTCAATCAGTAAGTACAGCTTAATATTTTTAGACCCTAAAAAGTTTAGATCTAATAACAGCTTAACGCTTTGAGTGCTGAATTTTTGCACTGATTGATGAATTGAATGCACCGCTCCGTGTCTGCAGCAGAACGTGCTTCTTGAGCAAGGCGCCTAGCGTCATTTCCAAGGCCCGCAGTCAACGTGCTAGTGTATAAAAGTTTACAAAGTAGAATAGGCATCAGTGTTAAGCAACAGCATTGTTTACACCGCCTACACATTGCGTGTTATCATCATGTAAATCTGAGATACCGCTTGGTGCAATAAAGTCTAATTTTGTATTCTTGTTGCAAGCTTTTGAGAAAAATATGTCAACGCCCAATCATATGAGAGTTGCTCACAAGTAAGTGAAGGTGCGATTAGTTAATTTAATGTTTTCGTTCCAACACCACCGCCCCAGCCTAGTCACCACCAATCAGTCCACTGCTGGACATAGGCCTCCCCTAAATAATCCCCACGTTTTAGTTCGTTTTTCTGAAACTCTCTGTGACTGCCTTAAAAACGTAAGTCTACATTTTATGAACGTAAAAAACAAAAAATAATTAATTCAAAATTTAAAAACATCAGAATACTTAGTTAAAATATTGAAGATACAGTATTTTAAAACCTTCTTAATTTCTTATTCCACGCAATGAGATCATCAGTGCTCGTGATTTGACCTCGCCTTTACCGAATCTCATCATCTTCTGACGAGTTTTCAACTGGTTATTAAAGCTTTTTGGGGGTCAAATTGAGTATAAGCCGTTAAATTACCTTATCTCCGTTTCAAAGTGCAATGTCATTGAAATTATTTAAAAAATCATGAGCTCTTGGTATACAAAATCTATGAAAGCCTTTGAGAACGGCGTATTACCTGGATTGGTACATTTTAAAGACTTGAGTTTTGCTGCTCACTTTAGACTCTTTGGAATAACCTTAAGAAGGAATCAAGCTACTGTACTCATTATAATAAATACTATATACTTCCTTTCCTCCCAGCACGGAAGCACTCAGATCTATATTACACCACTAAATGGTCACTCAGATGGTCACTCAATGACCGAACAGAGTGTTGCTTATCCGGTGAACTTCATAGTATCAATTTTTCTCTGCTGTTTCTTAGGGATTTTACAATTATTTTTCGAATCCATCTGAGTATTACGGCTAAAAAAACAAATCGGTCGAGGTATTTTCGAGTTTTTGCGAGAATAACGCACGCTAATTGGTTTTATATAGATATATAAAGGATATTATTCTACTTACCAAATAAATAATTATTAGTTATTAAATGTACGTGATTATTTTAGGGATTATAAATTCATGAGTTTTTGTTCTTGAATACCTTATTAATAATGTTCATGACAAACTGGTTGCTTCGAAACATTTTAAAGTTATCCGCTATGGTAACTGGTTCTAAATGTAACAATTACAAATGTTATGCAATCCACCATAATTCGCACATTTTAGTTACACCTTAGAAGTTAGCTATGGTTGCCCACGACTACTTTCTATTGACTGACGGTGCTAGTAGCTAAGCCATGGGAACCACGTTACGTTATGTCTATCTACTTTCTAAAGATAGTTACTCGATGATTTATCTCTGAGTTAGTTTTAAGTAGCGTTCAATTATTTAGGTACGTTACTATAACACTGTATGGACATCGGTGAATTGGTATGACACTAACCGTCTTATACGTAACAGTTCTATAAACCTCGAATAGCGCTAATATGGCGATTAAAATATCATGTCACTTCTTTTTATTTAAAATGACAGACTTACTTTATCAAGCGATATAAAATGACATTTGGTTTTAAATAGGGGGTTATAGGTACTATAAGCTCGAAAGTGTTTTTGTGTTTATGTTGTTGTTGTGGGCTGGCCATATCTTCCGAAGAACCGATAACCGTTGGGGTAAATTAGTTCTTGAGTGGAGACCGCGGCTCGGCAAACGTAGTGTATGACGCTTTCCGGCCACGTGGAGTGACAATTTGCATAAGGCTGCTGGTAGGAGCTGGATGCGTAGAGCTGAGGACAGGGCGCAATGGCGCTCATTAGGAGAGGTCTATGTCCAGCAATGGACTGCTATTGACTGATGATGATGATGATATTGTTGTAGTGTGTGTGTGTGTGTAGAGTATGTTTTTTTCCCAATTCACTCCTTATTAGCTGAACGGTTTTGGATGAAACTTAGATGATACATAGTTTGTGACCTGAATTAAAACAAATAGGCTTTTTATACCGGTACCACAACACGAGTGGAGCCGCGGGTGGAATATCGTCATCAAAAAATCTTCAACTAGTTAAGCGTGAGTCCTATTTTAAAAACGTTTTTGCTTTGGGATTCTACACGATGACAGTTTTTATTTTGACAGATGTCATTCAAAATTAAGATGTCAAGAGCAATTTGAAACAAATAAATTTGTTGTTTATCTTGGTTTGATACCTTTACTATTAGTACTGCCATGGGTAATGAGGTAATCCACGGGAGATTTTATAATATGCGTTTAATCAGCCAATTAGAATAGGAGTGCCACGGGAAAGTAATATTCCCCTTCACACTACTAGTAGTGCCAAGCGGTATTGTCTAAAAAAGTAAAGGGTCCCTTTTGGTTTTCTAAAGCTTAAAAACTAATTTAAACCAGTTTTGTATTAAGGCGACTATTTTTTTAACAAAAACTTGTAAAATCATAGTATTAGATTAACTGTGTCATATTTCCTTTATCAGATACTTAGTATACTTATAATTTCACGCCCAGTTGTTGAATATTAATTTCAACCGTTTCATATCGCCCGAGATACAAGTCTTCCTAGTTAGGGCATATTGTAAAATTTATACATCTATTTGAATATTTTAAATCTCTATGTTAATTTTAGCACTAAGAAAATGAATAAAGATTATTATAATATAATAATAATAATAAAATGCTTTATTGTGGACACAAAAAATAAAAAATTACAAAAGTAGGTACATATTTTAGTGAAATATTTTGGTCACACAATTGGTGGTCTTATCGCTAACAGCGATTTCTTCCAGACAACCATTCCTATGCCAAGGAAGCTAAAAACGAAGACTATAAAAACTATGTACTTAAACTAAAAATATTATAATTATGATACAAGCAAAGGTATAAAATCAGCACACATCAGTGAAACTATGCGGTGTGTACGCTTACCAACTTCCGAACTAGTTTAAACTGTATCTCGGAAGAAGGTTTACGTCCCCACAGCACAAGCATCGTACCAACGATATTAGACCAGACCTTTGCATGTAGCATACTTATTACATTGCCCTTGTTACTACTTATTTTAGAGCTGCTAAAAACATTTAAATGATTACTTACTCTAGTAACTACCTTAATCATATTTACTTACACTCAAAAAACTAAAAACATATAAGAACGTACCTAAATGTATGTACACATGCGATTATGTATGTTTTACGTTGAGTGATTTAGCTCTCCTGTAATTTCCAACTTCTGACATATGGGTAGCACCCGTGAGTATATTTTGAGTCGGTCCTATTTTATACATAATTGCAAAGACGGAGTATGTAATACATACTATTAATAAAAGACAAAAGGTACATACAAATTAAGAATCATATTCTATAATACAAGTTATGATGTTTTGAAAATTAAAAGATCCTCAGTATATTTGTAATCTAGTTGGAGCAGCCAGGACCTAAGAAGTTTTTTTAATTGATATTTGTTAAGTTGATATATATTGTGTATTTTATTCAAGCGGTTATATAATTGGGGTGCTATTATGGGGAAGAAGCGACTATAGAGAGTTGTTCTGTGTTTCTCGATTTCACAGACACGGTCCGATCTACGTTTCCTTTCTATAATGTCTGGTTTATATGGTATGGAGGAGTGAAACTTGATAACAGTTTGGAGTACAAAAAGTTGTCTCACTGTGAAGACTTCACACTCGGTATATAGAGGTGTTGTAGGATAACGAAAAGGCTTCTTCAACATAACCTTTAATATAGCTCTTTGTGCTCTCTCCAACTGCAACATTTTAGTTTTTGCAGCTCCTCCCCAAACAGATATACAATACCTAAGGATGGATTCGCCCAAGGCAGAGTACACCATTTTCAAAGTTTTCAAATTAGCGGAGGATCTAAGATTCTTGAAAATATAAATTAATTTTCTTGTTCTTGACGTTAAAGAGTCAATTTGAGAATTCCAATTTAAAAGCTGGTCAATATATACACCGAGATATTTAATTTTATTCGTTCTACAGAGGGATAAACAAGTACAATTTATGGTTGGATTATGGCACTTGTGTCCTTTGATGTCAAAATTTGGTGGAGGTTGATTGGCAGAAGTCAGTGAAAAAGTTATATAATTCGTTTTATTCAGATTTAAAGTTAATAAGTTTAGATCTAACCAAGCCATTATAATTGCAATTGCACTTTCTGCGTTTTGTTTAGTTTCTACCCAGTCATTACCATTTATTACTAAGACGGTGTCATCGGCATAGCAAATTATTTTACAATTAGGAAGCGACATATTGCAAAGATCGTTAAGATATATTTGAAACAACGTTGGCCCCAGTATACTACCTTGTGGAACACCGTACTCAAGAGATACTTCCATGCTAGTGTAATTTTCAAGTTTTACAATCTGTTTGCGGTTAGTTAAGTAGCTATAGAATATATCTAGGCCTAAGCCTCTAAATCCAATTAGCGACATTTTGTTAATAAGCAGAGCGACCGAGACAGTGTCAAACGCCTTAGAGAGATCGAGAAAGATAGCTAGACACTTTTTTTTTACATCTAAATTACGGGCTATTTCATTACATAGACTTCCCACTGCATCTTCTGTTGATATTCCCTTTCGAAATCCAAATTGATTGTTTGAGATGATTTTATTTTGATCAAGGTAGTTAATAAGTCTTTTGTTGAGAAGTTTTTCCAGAATTTTAGATAGGCAGGGCAAAATCGATATAGGACGATAGTTATTGACACTGTCCCTGTCCCCTGATTTGTATATAGGATGCACCACAGCTTTCTTTATTTAGGTCATTAGGAAAAACTCCATTTAAAAAAGCATTATTACAAATATGAGTGATTATAGGAATCAATTCTTTCCGACATATTTTTAGAATATGCGTTGGTATATCATCCCATCCAGCCGAACACTCACTCCGTAGGTTAAGGATTACATTTTCTACTTCTGACTCATCAGTAAGATACAATGCAAAGGAGTGTATTGGGGTATAAATGGAGGGAGAAGCAGGTACAGATATGTTTACCGATTTGTTTATTTTATCTGCAAGATTCCGGCCAACATTAGCAAAAAATATATTGATATTATTCACCGACGTAACCGGATCAGAGTCTAGTTGTAGGAGCTCACGAGATGAAGCTACAGATTTTTCGGTGTGTGTAATATTTTTTATAATGTTCCACGTTTTTTTGGGGTTATTTTTTGCTTTGGAAAATTCGCGCTGTTCGTACTCCCGTTTTAATTTCTTTAGTAGATTATTGAGAAAATTACGATAACGAGTATAGGTGCTTATTAGAATAAGATTTTTTGGTGATTTACGTAGTTTATTATGTAGATTATCACGATGGCGAATGCATCTGAGTAACCCTGAAGTCATCCATGGTTTGATTACATGTTTTCTCCTACTAGCATTGATTTTCTTAGAATGTTTGTTAATAATGGACTGTATTATTGTTATTAGTTTAGATGTCTAATAATAATATTATATCCATGTAATTTTTATGAATTAAAAGTCATTTTTATTGATCTTACAACGAAGTTCTTTGGCATGGTACCTACCTACTTAAATGTGTTATAATATGATTGTTATCTTTTTTGATGATGAAGAACTGTCAATAATTATTAACACTTCTTCATCATCAAAAAAGTTGTGAACAATTGGCGTTCACTTTTAAATAACTTGCCACTTGTAGAACAGGGAGTAGGTACTATATAAGAGTTAGGTATTGCAGTTGTAGGAGTTTTTACATTGGTCAAACGAAGTGTACGGATAGCCTGTCGAATAAAAGACATAGATATCAGGGCGGTCAAGAATCTTGATTTTCAAAAGAGCCATAGTGTTTCTCAAGCAGGAAGGAAAATACCTGAAGTAAAAAATGATAAACATGTGACATTGATACTGAAACACTTCCACAACAGTGCAATGAACATTACAAACGAAATGCAACTGACCTTCTGAGCTAGCGTAATTGCTGTAATGTTGCATTCCTCATGCAACCGCTTCCCGCTTGTAATCATTCACATTATATTGTTTGATCATACAGTAGTTTTCTACAATTGCATGGATCATCAAAAAATAATTGTATCTAAAGTTGGCAATAGACGCATTTTTTATTGCGTTCACGTTTCATGATCTTTTGTTCGTAAATATTTTTTATTTTAAAGGTTTATCAACGAAATTTACATGAATTTGTGCCTAATTAAAAAGGGTACGGAAGAAAATTTCATAGAACACAACCAGCATAAATCAATAAGTTCCACTATTCTACTTCCTACTATCCTACTAATTTATAAATTTGAGAGTTTGTGAGTATGGATATATAGGTGGATGAATGTTTGTTACTCGTTCACGCAAAAACTACTGAACGGATTTGGATGAAACTTGGAATATAAATAGTTTGTGACCTGGATTAACGCATAGGCTACTTTTATCCCGGTACCATCCGAGCGAAGCCGCGGGCGGAAGCTAGTAGGTACATAAACTAAAAATAGTAGTACTAGTCATAAAGAAAAACAAACATGTAGACAGGTGGACAAGACAGAATTTAAAAAAACAAACAAAACAACTAAACTTAGATAAGCATCTTTATATCGCTTGTTTTTAATTTGACATCTGTAGGTGAGAACTCAATGTAGCTTATAAAATACATATATCCCGGTCATTCATTTTATGAAAACTATTTAATTAAGCCGTTATGCGCCGTGGTAGCCCAGTGGGTTCTACCATCTACCAGTGCAAAGGTCGGAGATTCAAATCTCGGCACATCAATGGTAAATTTAGATGCCCAAATACCTACGTGCTCAAACTGTGAAGGAACCTTCTGTGTGTGTCAGCTCCACACGTTTTCAGCGTGTCCTTTCCTGTGGGTAAGGTCGACTTGGACAAGACTACTCTAATCTACCATATCTCAGCGTCTCCGTCAGTGAGTAAAAACTACAACTTGACGCTGTATTGTTTGTTTATTCAAGCCTTAAGATCAATTAAGCCCATCACTGCGAAAAGGCTCGCGAGAAATTTTCCGAGCCTTTTCTTGAGACATTTTGGTTCTTATAATTTCCTTTATTTTTATTTTGATTTCTGTTTCGCAGTCGATACAATTTATAAAATCATGACTGCAAAACACTGCCAACTTGACACAATACGATGACGTGCTGACAGATGTTGTGAATATAATCCAAAACAATAGGCCATTATAGGTACGATGTCACACTGATAGCGTAACTGTTTAACCGACAGATTATTTACATGAATGAATGAATGAATGATACATGAATGATACATGTGTAACCTACTTTGAGGTTACACATGTATCTTGTTACGTCAGTAGTTTACATACAGGTACTGGCCAGTATAATATTTTTAATAGTTCAACATCATCGTTCATCATTCATTATCAGCTGTTTTCGACCCACTGCTGGGACTTCTTTTGATTATGTCACTCGCCTCGATCCTGAGCTATTCTGAGCCCGGAGACGCCCAAGGTTCTGATATAATTGAGCCATCTGGCTGGAGGACGTTTCCTACTCCTGTAACCAATTCTCGCCAACCACTCGATCAGCGCTCTGGTCCACCTGTCGTCACTGCGTCTGGCCAAGTGTGCTGCCCAATACCCTTGAGGCCCAATATCTGCTCACTGACGTCGATGACAGTAAGAGAGTTTTAATAGGGACGACGAATGAAAAAATCTAATTAGTCCATAATTTACATTATCAAAAAAAATAATATAAATTTTTATAAAAGTTTATATAAGAATAAACTTTTATAAAAAATCAAACCGACTTTAAATAAATCACTTCTTACTTCTTGCCCTAAAGAATTTTGAAAATCGGTTCACAATGGACGGAGATATTGGTGATCATAGGGCGAAAATTACAAGTGAGGATGAGGTTTTTTTAGTTTTCCGGGAAAAGTACCAATCTCTCAGGAATTAAATTTGTATATGAGACCACCTGTAAAGTATACTCTTTTAAAAAAAAAACTAATTTTGAAAATCGGTTTATAATTGAAGGAGATAACGGTAACATACTTAAAAAAAGTAGAAAAAAAAGACGTGTGGCACTCGGGGACTGCCGCGGTAAAGCTATTGCATAGCATTTTGTATCAACTTATGCAATTATAATTATTTATTTATTTTATTTATGCAGTATTTCTTTTTCTTTGATATTAATTCAAGTTACACTTTTTGAGCGTGGTGGCCGATAAGAAAACATTTTTTTTTCTTTTATTAAATAAACGAGCTTCGTAGAGTCGTACAATACGTCTAGTTGCACGCACACAAACACCGTGTCGAAGACTGCCGAAAAGAAACGACGTTAGACAATGCACGGCCTGCAAGCCAAACCTCCGTGCCCGTCGGAGTGGGGAGCGTGAGGTTTTTTTTCGTTACGGAATTTCTGTATTCGGTCCCCGCGCTCAAGGCCCTCGATAGAAGCTATGCAATAGCTTAAAAGGTTCCGATGAATTGAGAACCTCTTCGGCTTGAAGTCGGTTAAAAATGAAAAAGATATAGTGTGACTTTTTGCCGTGACATCACGAGCCCCCAACTCCCGAACTTTGACGCTCTTTATCTCCGTCAATTTTTATTTATTTGTCGTTATTTATTAAGCTATTGCATAGCTTCTATCGAGAGCCTTGAGCGCGGGGACCGAATCCAGAAATTCCGTAACGAAAAAAAACCTGACGCTCCCCACTTTTACTTAATTTTATAATCTGTTGCTTGGAAATAGAGTTCATATTCAAACTTTTGTATTCTTTTAGTTCTTCGTCGCAACGTCGCAGCGCTAGTGTTCAACACAGTAAAGATAGCTACACATCCATGATTGGCTTCTGACACGAACTGACGTCTGACGTTTTTCACCTGAATCTAATTTCAGATTTGTTTTGAAATTTCTGTCATCACAATCTTTTCTTTGGAATTTTTATTGCTTTTAGATGTTTATGTGTTTCAATTATAAGTGAAATCGTATAAAATGGGTGCTACTAAATGTAGTGTCCCTACGTGTGAATCAAAAAATGATAGTGGTATCATAATACACTGTTTTCTGCAAACGCCTTTTAAGCAAAGTTTGTGGCTTAGTCAAATAAACTCTACATTTTTGAATTCACCTAAAATTAATAAACTAATGGAAAGTTTGTTCCAAACATTTCGTGCGTAAATTTTACGAAAACGGTCGTCTTTTAGGCATAATTATTGCGCGACCAACTCTGTTTACGGCGGCAGAAATTTGCAGTGGGATTCCAAAAGATAGACAAAGTGAGTAGACTCCCATGTACTTTTAATATACTATTTCAAACATAGTAAAATAAGCATCGTACGAAACGAATTCATCAATATCATTCGTTTTTGAATATTCAAAAATTATGTAGGTAAGAATAGGGCTGTGTAAAACACCTATCAACTACATTTTATCGACTATCGATGTTTTGACAAACATCTATGGACGAAAGGTGTGTATGCGTATAAGTTAGATACCTACTACATATTCGGATTATTAAGCTATTGCATAGCTTCTATCGAGGGCCTTGAGCGCGGGGACCGAATCCAGAAATTCCGTAACGAAAAAAAACCTCACGCTCCCCACTCCGACGGGCACGGAGGTGTGGCTTGAAGGCCGTGCATTGTCTAACGTCGTTTCTTTTCGGCAGTCTTCGACACGGTGTTTGTGTGCGTGCAACTAGACGTATTGTACGACTCTACGAAGCTCGCACGAATCGAGACGATCACCACGCTCAAAAAGTGTAACTTGAATTGATATCAAAGAAAAAGAAATACTGCATAAATAAAATAAATAAATAATTATAATTGCATAAGTTGATACAAATGCTATGCAATAGCTTTACCGCGGCAGTCCCCGAGTGCCACACGTCTTTTTTATCCCTATTTATTTTAACCGGAAAGCAAATGTCAGTTACTAGCCGACCCGTGTGCAAACACAGTTTTTGAGGTTTTTTGAAGTCTGTTGTTGGACCTTAGACCCTTGCTTATTATATTTGTAGGTATTTCGGACTTATCCAGCTATATCTCTGAAAAAGTTATATCAAAAACATTTGATCACTATTTGATCAAATTGATTCCACTTTGAGATTATAATTGTAAACGGAAACATCAATAAAAGAAAGTAGACATCTAGAGAAAACACGTGAAGTAGGTGAACATAACACGGAAATCTGTTTCCTATCAATATAGCTAGCTAGTATCTCTGGCTATGTTGTTCTGCGTCTTGTTTTTATCCCAACTAGATGACCCGCAGAACTTCGTACCACCACCTTTACCTATTGAAAATCCAAAGTGGAAATTCTCATACAAAATTACCAATTTCTTACGCTGCATAAATCATATAACCTTAATATCGTATCAGCTAATTAAACAACGTTTAAAATTAGATTTATGCGAGATATGATGATATTAACTAAAACTGTTGAAAAAACTTCTGACTCAAAATGCTAAATAATCCTCCTTAACTACGATTCGCTTGCAAAATAATCCCCGCCTGATTGCAATTTATGTGAAGCGTGAATCTGCGTAAATAATAGTATCAGAATGCAATTCGATATGTTTCAAAGGTATGTAGGTTAGCAGTTTAGTGAAAAGTGGCGTGCGCACGATACGGAACGTCACTCGCGGTCACGGACACTGCAGGAGATTGTATGGACAACTGCGCGCGCGGCGCTCTCGTGGACAAATTTTGCAACATTTAGGGCTACCTTAATCTACCTTATCAAGCTTTATACCATATGAATTCTGATGTAGACCTTTATTATATGTACCTACATGATGCATTTAGTCCAGAAAGTCAGGTGGCAATATTTAAGACTACCTTGACCTACCTATCCCTGTCTACCTTGAGTTTTATTCCTTTTCAGTTCTAATGCAGACTTCTAAATTTTTTATCTTATACACAATGTATAAAATGCAGAATCTGGTGGCGTTTTTTTAACCCATCGGTGGCATCCCAGTGGCATATAGTCGTATAAGTTGTAGGATGAACGTAATTTGCAGAATCAGTATTTCTAACTACAGTAACTATTATGCCAGTATGCGGCTGAGCACAATCATCGCGACACGGGTTAGGACTTCCAAGTGCGCTTGTGTACAACCTTCTTCCAAAGACTTAACATGTTGACTGCTCGCCTGCGGGAGGAGTAGCACGTGCCTGTGGGCAAGTGTGTTTTAATCACTCAAAGCGTTATACATTAAAGAATAATAGGAGCTGATTAGTTTTAGGGTCTGAACTTAACTAGCAGAAAGTTGAGGCGCCTCACTCAAGGCCAACATGGTACTTTGGTATTTTCAGGGCCACCAAATTTAGGACAACCTTAAAGTTACAATCTTGCCAGATATCCCTTCCTCTTCCAAATATAAATAATATTTAATAATGGGATAAAATCCCAAACCTACAGTTAGACGGTTTTGACCTTAAATTGGCTCGCTTAAGGCCTGCACTGGCCGACTGGACCAACGAATTAAATACACTGGCAACTCAAGAGGTAACATTTTGAAGTAAGGAACATAGTTTAAAATAAATCTGAGTTGAGAAAGCTTTGCTTAGAATCAAGGACATATTTAAAATCGTAAATGATTCTATAAATAATTTTAATCTTTTATCAAGATCACTATATTGAGGTCGACTTGTAAACGCATAATGTTGGAGCTGTAGGTGTTTTATTTACTATTTTTGTAACCTAAAGTTTCTAGAAACTTCTAGTACATATTATTTAAATTTTATAATTATTACCTAGTTATTCCAGCTTAACGTTTCTGGAAAATCGTCGAAGCAACCCTACGTTATGTCTAATTATCCTTTGACCTGTAGAGTCAGCGTTTATTAATTTAACGTTTTGTGGACTAGCATGCCCAAGCTTTTATAAAACATTAATTATTTTATTATTATTATGAGGTTTATAAAAAAACCTCCCTATATTGGTGTGGTTCCTGTGTATGTTTCGTGCGTGACCGTGAGCGATATGTCGCGTATAATTTATTTATTTATTACTAGTATCCAACCGAAATTGAAATTGAAAGTATCCAACCGCGTGGTGCCCGGATAAAAAGTAGCTTACATCATTAGTAATGTTATCCCAGATCTAAAATGTGTAAAATTTTAGTTCAATCCAAACAGTTCAGAACAGTAATTTTGGAGGGAAGAAGAGAGAAACATTTTATATCTAACAAACTTTCGCAATTATAATATTCGTAGAATCATCAATGTATTTAAGTAGGGTGGGTATGTTTGTGTTATATACAACAGATACTTAAATGTTTGATTTCGAGTGAAGAAGGTGTTATTAGTTTTTTAGACAGTTTTTTATGTAATTTTAATAGGTTATGATTTAATCAACATAATATTGTTAAGGCCACCTTGTTTGTACCTATTTTACATAACTGATCTAAAAACAGGTTGGAATATTTTCGAGATTGTTATTCCATATGAAGTGTTGCGTAATAATTTAGAATCATGAATATCGTAGTCATTTAAAAAGCATTAGCAACATACCTTGTTCGCTATTTAAGCATTTGACGTCCTAGAAGCGAGTTTAGTCGCCTCAATATTGTATTATCGGTCAGTCCTGCTGGACTTAAACAGTCACAATGGTGACTAGTGCTGATGATGGAGGTGGAAGTGATTCTAAAGATAAAGTAGTGAAAAATGCTAGTGAAGTGTCGTGTTGGAACTGTTTTAACAATGTTACAGCTGACAAAGAGTTAGAAGCAGCTACGTTGCCGAAAATACGACAAGAATCAAGGACTAAGTATAGGTTATACTCATTTTTAGCTTCGCAGATATCTAAACCAAAAGCAATGCCTTTGGCACAAAAAGTAAGTGAAAACTATGCTATTGGAAAAAAAGTTGAAAAAAAGATTGTTGAGAAAGCTGCTAAGGAAAACAATGAAAAAATAATTAGTATTGAATCTATGAATTCAATAAAAACTGGACCCAACTCTATAACACATGATTCAGTGGAAACAGACGAAGACACGAGTAATATAGAGAATAAAACAAGCGATGAAGAAGTTTTGGATTATAAAAAAGGAATATCCGAATATATTAAAGAATACAATTTATTTGAGGCTTATAAACCAATACGAAGAAAGACTCCTACTCCTGATAGTTCATTGCAAAGATCTTATAGCTTAAATGTGTCCCATTTTAGAAAAAAGACTATCGATTCATTGGATGAATCTGATTCGCAATCACAGAATTATAAGAAATTTGAAATAGTTCAACCAAAAATTACTATAAAAAAAGTCTATGAAAGCCCAAAAATTTCAATTACTGCAAGTACCTATGTAACAAAAAGTGAAGAAAATTTGTTAAGTAAAGTAAATATACCAGAGAGTCCTATAAATAGCTCTCTTAGCAGAAATAATAGTACTTCATCAAAAACTTCATTAGGATTAAATTCATCTATCAGAAGATCCCTAAGTAAAAATGTTCTTGACAAAAAAGAAAAATTGCTGGCAAGAATAGGAGAAAAAACATGCTCATCTGGTAACCTAAAGACAGATCTGATGAAATCACCCGATGGTATGAAATCGTCTGATGCATCGAAAGACTATATCGATAATATTGTACATAAAGTTCAAATAGAAACATCGACACCAAAATCTAAACTACCAATAAGAACTAGCGGCAGCAACAATAATCTAATCTCAAATAAAGTAATAGAAGTTCAAAAGAAACAACCTGATATTGAAAGTATAATAGAAGGAATACAAAATATTACTTTGACGAGTAAAGATCAAGTCATAGTTGATAAAGTTGAAATTGCCAGCACAAACGATTCTGAATCAGGATATTCGGGTTCGTTAACAAGAGATTTCAACGAACCAGAATTTGTTACAAGAAGTGCCATATCTAAAAGAAGCATTGAATCGGGACATGAAACCGAAAGTCCACAACTATCAAACAGAAGTCCACGTCCTATTTTCAAAACCTCACTTCCAGTGTTATCATCTAGACATAGGAGTGACATGATGACATCTACAAAATCATTATGCGCTGATCCACATGGTGAAGTAAAGAAACCTGTAAAACAATTGCGTTGGAGTACTTTTTTACCATCAAAACCTGATTTACTTTATAATGGTATGTTATTCAATATGGAACAAACTTCATCAGACTATGATAATAATAATTATGCACTAATATCTCAAACAAAGACTATATGATATTTTTATCTTTTTCGAAAATCAACCATAAAGTGTGGTGTTATTAGCCTATCACACTAACGTTATTCGTTTTACGGCTCTACTTTTAATCAGTGGCATTGAGAGTATTTTTGCATTGTCCTGTATTTTAAATTTATATAATTAAATGTTATCGCTATAACAGGAAACCTGCATACAATACGTAATGGTGATAAAATAGGGATTTGTATGAAATCACCATTCAGTATCGCGGTAAAGTTGGGTCGAGTTGTGTTAAACCGTGTTAATAATAAATCAATGGCAGCCCCTGCTTATAAAGCGAAAATAAGATATTTATCATTTGAAAATCGGGTCATAACAGAAGAATCAAAATCTCAATACCATCCTGTGGACGTTTATAGTTCTAGTAATATGGAAGAGGAGAAAATGTCTTGTTGTGAATATTTGCGACAGTGTCTATGTTGTTCTAAAAATTACGCAGACAATTCAACTTCTGTGCTAGTGCGTCCAGTGGGGAGAAATTATACTGTTAACAGATATACAACTGATTCACAAATTGTACATTCCGAACAAAATGTACCATCTTTTACGGTCACAAGACCCATAGATGAAGAGATACCTTCACTTATACCTGATACGTCATCTTTAGTTCCCACTATAGCTCAACATGATATAGAGAACGAATTATACAAATCTACAACTCAACTATTACTAGCCACTGAAAAACGTGCAAGCTCAATTAGTTTAGGTGCATACCCGGCAAAAAAAACAAAATTGAATCAATGTGATGTAATAAATGAAGTTGACAGCAGAGAAAGTACGTTAAAATCTGGTGAGAAAAACTCATTCATTCGTGAAGTCCTGTCATGTCGAGATTCCTTTTTGAAGTCTTTAGAATGGTGCGATAATTCGTTGACGAGGGGCAAACGGTATCGAAACGTCAAAAAAGATGATTGGATTGAATTAAAAGGCGACGGTATCAAGCAAATATTTTGGTGCACCTTTCTTTCCAGTACACGCAGATCTATTTCCCTTCTAATTTTAAGCTGGCCTTACATCTAACACATAATCCTGCAAATAATTATTATCAGCTAGCATAATGACTTTCACACTACAATTCTCTGCATATCTTTTATTAATTTAAAACATGTGAAGTTTTGAATTGCTTATGAAACTATTCTAATAATATTTTTTTTTCCACAGATGAGGTCTACCTTTCCGAAAATAACATATCATCGGGACATGCAACCCTGCCGAGGAGATCAAATTCTCCTCTACCGCATGAAAGGGATCTGCTGGACAGAGACCGGTTGTTCCCCAACAGAAGTGGTCTTCAGGTACTGTACTCTGTTTATTTCTGGGAATGTTTTATCATCAAACATTATTTTGACTGTCATTACATAGTTTTCAATTCTTTCCAATTTAGGATTCTCATTATTTTGCGTTTATTTATCATTTCTAATTTTCATATAAATGTTATAGGTAGTTATGAGATACAGGTAAATGAAAAAAAAAATGTACCTGACGCATAATTATCCCCGGTTCAATAACGTTTCTGTCGTGTCATGTATTAATGCAACCAGTTCCTTAATAACGTAATTATATAGTTGCCAATACACAATTACAGCCTTATTAATAAACGAAATGTTATCAATAATTACCTCTTCATTACATAATTAGCACGGTATGCAGGTAATGTTCTCTTTCTATGGAATCTTCTAAAGGTTTCTAAACATTTCTTGTAATAACATTGTTGTCTTTTTGTATATTATATGATGATTCAACATCAACCACCTTGCATAACATGCTATTTATACTTACCAACCTTTATTTGTCTAAACACTGTAAAACACAGCGGGTATAGTGTACTTGTATTGTCTGGGTGACCGAGACGGCCATTGTATTATATTACTCGTACTTCTTGCGACATGGCTAACGAGCAACGAGGTTTTGCAAAATATTTTACTTTGCTACCTACAATATCATAATTTTAATGTTTGCGTATGGAGATTGGGAAAATACTTGTGCTAGCCTATAAAGTTATGAAAGAGCCAGACTGAAATATTAACCTGCCAAGGCGAATTCAAAATATCGTTCTCAGTTGAGAATAGGGCTACAAAAAAGCTTATTTACGAATAATTGCTTGAACACTTATAAAGGTACTCATAAAATAAATCACTTTCTTTTAAATAAAAGGAGAAGGACGTTATATTCCTAATCAATTTTACATTAAATAAATTGTATCAACCTAAAATTAGATGTTTTGAATTATATTATGAATATCTCATATTATTTAATGCCTCGAATACGCTTCCTTTGTTCGATAAATTAAAGCTCTATCAATTCATTTAATATACCTACAAACTATTTTGACATTACCTTCTTAGCTGGAAAAAGCTAAGAACTTACAAAAACACTAATGCCAAGCAGCCGTGTGAGCACATTTGGACCGAGACATATGACCGTGTTCCGTGTTGTAATTTTAATCCCTTATAAGTACCTACAGCGTGGGCAAAACGATAAAACGTTACTCAATGCTGCTGCAGTCCACCCACTGGTTCGTTCACGTCAACATACGACCACCATGTCCTACAATCGCGTCTACCTAAATCCTGATATAGGCTGGTATGGAGTCACCCAACCTATTAGTGACCGAGCGGTGGTGCTTTAACAAAAAGTATCCGTGAAGAACGCAAAAGTAAGCCAACAATACCAGCCTATACCTATCTGTACATTGCTGGACATAAGCCTCCTAGGGGATGGGGGGGGGGGGGGCTAATAAGAAGAGGGCTATAAATAAATAAAAATAAATAATGTTGAACATTATCACACATAATCATGTAGTCCCTAGCAAATCAGAGCTTGTGGTTATTGTTGTGTTAGTGTTGGGGATCTCAGGGCACAGCTTTTATCACCGCCAGCGCTGCTGCCCGTTTGAGGTTAGGAAATTTTGCTGTACCATCGTTAAGCTGTGCTACCGCATTCAGCCGGCTGCCAGAGCCTCCTTTGTAATAACTGCTTATGCTTTTAAATTAATTAATTTAAAACTGGTCTTACTTGCTATGGAATTCTTATTTTAATTAACTTGTAGTATTTATGCTCTTAATGTCTAAGTTCCAAAGATTCCAAAGTAACCAAACATGTTTTACGTACTTATAGATAAATGTTGTATGTCATTAAAGTTAGGCAGGTGACGCTGTAGCAATCACCATTGATATCCGTGTGGTCTCGGCATTGGAATTCATAAGCGTAGCATTTATTAATAAATTATGGACTAAAGTAGAAGAACACTATAACCATAAACCAACATGTTGTGGGTTTTATGTGCTATAAAGTTCCAAAGTTATTTTCTGCGGAATCTGTATTACTTCTAAATATGTAGGTGGTCTGTCTTAAATATCAGGCTCAAATACCCACGCAATTTGTTTGAGATTACATTGTTTTTTATGTAATCAATAACGTTAGACGATATTTTTTGTCTATTGGTATAGATTTTAGATCCGATAATAACTTTAAGTTATTAGTTACTTAGCTGACCCGACAGACGTTGTCCTGTCAGAGGGTATCGAAGTTAAAGAAACTTCAAAAGACAAAAAAACTTCAAAAAATATTTTGAAATGGGAAAAGCAATCAATGAGGATGGAAATGAGGAGGTGGAAAATGCTATCAAAAATATTACATAACTAATCGTCCCATTCATAACAGTTCTATGAGCCTACAGATAGCTAAAATGGCGTTAAATTATCATGTAATTATCATTTCTTTGTTCTGGGATAGTTCTCCACAATTTCGCCAGTATCAAGTATTAGATAATTAATAATATGAGGCAGCGTAGTACGGTTCATAAATCCAATCGTCCAGTCTTTAGTCAGGTCGTGTTTTCTGCTATGCAATGGCGACTACAAACAAAAAATATTCGCAGAACAATTTTCTTAATTAGAGTACTCCAATCCAAATCCGCTTTTATACCATTTCACTACACTTGTCTCTTATTATTATGGTAGATTGGTGAAATTGCGAAACTATTTAAACAATATAAAACAGAGAAACACTAGAAAATAAAATAAAATAAAATAAAAAGGACACAACAGTCGTACAAGATAAAAAGAAATGGTTCCCAGGGACAAGCTCACAGACTAGTATTTACGACAAGCTTAGGGGAACAATATAAATTTTAGATAGGCACCTGTAATATAGTAACATTTTACATATTTTTCACAAACTTTCGCCTTTATCAAATAGTAAGATTTAGTAAGCCTAGTAAATCGTGAAGAAAATGTGGATGTATAGAATGATTTTCAACAACAAACAGAATATTTGCTATGTGAGGCATTGGTTCTCGCGGAAAGGTGGTATCGTGTGACAGGAGATAATGCAACCAAACAAAAACATCGTTTCGTTCATTAGCCATTTAATCCAGTTGTGATCGTGTCATCAGAGTTAATGTTCGTTTAGTGCTAATTTGGTACGTCCTTTTCATTTTATTGTGCTTGGAAAATTGGAGATTATTTTAGCTTAAAGGTACATAAGGTTGACAAAAAATCCCAAAAAAAATCGTAGGCTACATCATCTACAACTACAACATCCAAGTGACCATTACACCCATCAAGCTCTCATTTGATCAAATATTTTTTTTATGATACCTGAAGATGGAACTAGCGTATGGCACCATTATCTATCACAAAGCATTGCATAGGTCACACATGTTTGGAACGTAACGTCTTGCATCCATCAACTTGAGGCATGTACCTGGAATTTCAACGGCACCCACACTCTTCAAACAGAAAAAGCAATTAAGCTTCACGGCAGAAATAGACATAGTTACAATAAATTGTAATACTTACTTTGCCTAGAATATTTGCAAAAAAATCCTCTTTCATAAATATTACCTAACAGTATCATGGTGTAATAATGTACCAATTTGAAAAAGAGACTAGTGTAGGTAGACAAAGTATCTGCCCTGAAAAATAATCTTAATTTAATGTCGGTGGTATTTTTTTATTTTTACTTACTATGGGCCAGCTCTTGACCTCGAGGCTTGCGTGGGCAAGGATGAGGTCTACGATGGGACGAGCTTTCCCAGAAGATGCCTATTAACTCTCTTTTTGAAGCCGTTAGGGTTTTATGACATTGGAAAAACAGACGCTGGCAGCTGATTCCATATTTTAGCAGTGCGCATTATAAAATAAATTAATCATTGACAATTGATGAGTTCTTAAGTGGAGACCGTGGCTCGGCAAACGTAGTAAAGGTCACCCTCCGGCCAGGTAGTGGTAGTGACGATCTACGAAAGGGCTAGTGGAGGCTGCATGATGCAGGGCGCACGGCGCTCATTGGGGGAGGCCTTTAAATAAAAATAAGTCTTTTATTTAATATTTCAAAATCCATACACATATAATTAATTTACTTAAAATTATTGGTTATTAACAAGATTTTTAAAAACACTGAAATTAGAACAGGAAATAATAAATTATAAGAAATATTTGTTAGCGACCCCTAGATGTCCACTCTCATAACAAAGCACTTCCACAGTGGGGAGTCATACCTATCCAAAATGTGGTTGTCCTATCAAATCAAATCAAATTATATTTATTTGCATAAAAGAATGGCTATGTGGATCGCATACTTATACTCCATTACAGAAGCGTGCAAATATTAGATTGTTACATGTATGTCATCAATTATTATGATTAATATACATACCTACATGTACTATGTCCAGCAAAGGACTGCGACCGGTTGATGACGATTTTATGAAAATCGTTTTAGCAACAGGAATAATCAGGAACAGGAATAAAGTTTTTTTCTCCTATTTTCAGGCTCGCTCAGAATCGATGGCATCAGTTTACTCTGGCGCCGGTGAAGGCACTCGAGCCAGCGTGACCGTCCGAGGAGAGATCCAGTTCTCCTTACTCTACAACTACCGACTGAAAGCCCTTGAAGTTGGCATCAAGGGATGCCGAGACCTTGCGGCTGTTGACGTCAAGAGGAATAGATCTGATCCTTATGTTAAGGTAATTGAGACTGAAAGTATAGAAACGGGACGACCTTTGCGGCGCAATGGACGAAGGCCTATTGCAGGTTTGATTCCCTCCCCGAGACAAATACTTGTATAATCTGCAAATTCTAGTTTACTACTTATAAACATCAAAATGTTTTTAAGTAGTCTAATCAGTAATGTGGTTCCCATGATACAAGCTCTTAGTCTGGGGATAGAATATGTGTTATGTCAGCATTTTAATTAGTTTATTGGGTTAATTTAGATCCTTCGACATGGAACAGAATATAAGAGGGAAACACTACAGTTTTGACTACTATCGAGAATCCTAATTCAGTCTTATTGTGTGATTTTAAAGACGTTGCTTTAAGTTATACTCCATCAGTAAATCTGCCTTAGGCTAAGGTGATTAAGATTGGATTTACAAAGAGTTTTATACTCGTCAGTACACTTTAGTCTACTATATTACAGGTAGCCGATTAATATGTACATGACCTTGAATGCGCAGAACTCATTTTTTCAATTTTTTTATAGACTATTTGGTCTAATGTTCTACGCAGTATCCCCATTATTTAGCTCAGGCCAGGCCTCTTTCACTCCGCAGAATAGGTAGGGGAGAAGGAGGCACAATAGGACACTTTTTACGTTATAAGTCCTAGATTTTTTTGTTTTTAAGTTTTTTGTGCGTTTTTTGCAATAAAACCTGCATTTGTATTTTACCTTTAGAATACATTAATTAATAAAATTAACATATTCATCTAGTAGATTATGTAAAATTTTCATTTTAAAAAACCATTGACAATGTCTAAAACTGCCCCCCATGGGGGGCAGTTTGGGACGCTACAGGGGCAGATTAGGACTTATGATTTAAAAGGCCATGATAGTAATTAAAAAATATTTATTTATACAAACATGTTTATTAATATTAAATGTATTTGTTAGGAACTGTAAATTCTTCAATTATCACAATTAAATTCGTACATAAGATCAATCAAACTTAGAAACTATGTAAAATGCAATCAATCAAATATGCAATCATTAATCAGTTAGATACTTAATTGTCATTTCTTAATAAGATAAATTACCCAAGTTTAAATTTTGAAAAATTTAATCTAAATGTATACATCCAAGCAGTTCTGGACGTGCTTCCAGCATCATCGGGTGATGGGAGCTTTGTCAGGATGTCCAATATTGTTATTGTCCATTTATCTTCTTTTTCGGGAAAGTTAAATTTATTAAAACCTGCTTTTTTCTTCAAATAATTAACTGTCAATGTATTGTCAATTTTTTCTTCTACTTTGGCTACAAAAGCCAAAACTCTATTCATATTTCCTGACGCGCATTGAATTAAGCTTCAAGGTTGCTGATATCAATAATAGTATCGTCATTTATATTTTCCTGTCCTGGCGCATTTGGTTGATGAGTCTCTGAAGTATCAGTTTTATCTAAAGGGTGATTAGTCACTTCAGCACAAGCAGGTACATTAGGACGTGTCCGAAAGTGCCCCCTAACATGAGTGCTAACCTACCCCAACGCGCTATTTAAAAAACTTCGTGTCATAAAATATTTTTTATTTCTTTTGGAACTAATATGCTTGGCTCTATCTATGCACACATACCCAAACATTACAGAAACTATCAAAAACATATATTATAAGCTCTTAGCTCGCAAATAAAAACTTACGTAGTCCAGATGAAAATTTTACAACGGCCACCGAAAACCCCGACCTGCTAATAAGTCAGTTTGACCGCTGACAGCACGGCAAATGACATGTGACGGTTTGTAGTAGTAGCGTAGCCATGCTAAAAATGCATTTCTTGACAAAAAAATATCTATGGTTTACGAGAAATCTCCAATGTCCAAAGGTGCCCCTGTCCTAAGCTACCTCCTTCTCCCCTATAAAAATATACCTACGCATCGCCGGCCTTGCGAGCGTGGTTCGTTACGTCGGTTGCCGCGTTCTGCCCGGAACGAAAGTGTCCTTGAGCAGCCGCGGCATTTTAGTTTGTTTTTGTTAATGTACCTATATTTTTCGTCAAATGAAGGCAAAAAAATACTACACAGCATTTGGTTGCCTGAATAATAATAAAAAATGTAAATAATACCAATAGTAGGTACAGTACTGAAAGTTTTTCTAACAAATAATGCGTTGTTTAGATATCAAAGTCTCCCGTATTTACTTAAGTAGGTAGGTACTTAGGCACAAGTTCTATTTGAATGCGGTACCTACCTACATAAATAAACGTAATATTATTATGTAGGTATTTTTTCATAGACAATTTTTGTGCCATTGGTAGGTATCTACCTACATAGTGCTGTAGTAAGTAGGTATTATGATTTTGATTATGTAGACTGAGAGCAAGATTAGAAACCCAAGCTAGATACATTTTTATTTGGATTAACTTTAAGTAGGCAGTGTAGGTTATCTACTTAAAAACAGTCGGGTAGGTAGGTGTAGGTAGACAAATCGATGTGGTAAGTTACCTAAAGGTAGGTGTACTAACAACTAAAACTAGATACCTAGGTTACCTACAAACCAAATGTTGTTTTTTTCTCTTGCAAATATCTACTAAAATTTCTCTTAAGATTTAGCATGATGTACCTACCTTAACACGTTAGCTGCGGCACCAATTTTTGCATACTTTCCGTTCCTGCGGCACGAGGTATAATCGGCCCGTACCGTGACCAGACGTTAGGCCGACACGCGGTCTATTAGACCCCACCTCCTTTTACAGACTAAAATCCATTTTCTGGCGCGAAATCAAAGATAAATGAGAATTTTGGTCCTTATTGATATAGACAGTGAATTGATGAACCCTAATCCACCGTCGCCCCGGGATCTGATGGCTAGTTTAGGAATTATTAGCAAAACAAAATATGGGATCTTATACACCTCGTAACGCACTGAAATAGGGCAAATTTTCGCTGCGATTAGTGATGGGAAAAATAATATCGACGTTTTTAAACTGTCTTAACTACGCAACGACTTGACCGATTTTGATCAATTATATCCCATTAGATCGTTTTAAGGGCAAAACCTGGCAAAACAACACAAAGCTATCAAAGGATACATTTTTTTTTAAATAATCTAAATTGTGCTTGAAGGCGCCATAAAGAAAAAAAAACCGGCCAAGTGCGAGTCAGACTCGCGCACGAAGCGTTCCATTCTATACCATTAAGAGACACCTATTACAGACTTATTATTGGAAAATAATGGATTACGGTTTATGCATAAGGTTTATCTTTCTATTTGTATATGAAAATCTTAATGCGGTTCACATCGTTTAGACATGTTCGGCGCTGTAAAAGGACGTGCTCTCCAATCGACGTGATGCACAACACTGGTCGCGGGAAGCTCGCGTTGAGTGCGGTACGAGGTCAGGGGGGATATGGGACGTTTTAGCCTCGTTCCGCAATGCATTAAAATTATATTAATTCAGTGCGGCACGAGGCCTAAGACATCCGGTACCAAGGTAGGTACACCACCGAGTCCGGAACCATTAGTGATCTCAAATATATATTTATCTCTTTCCTACACTGGACCAAACCAAAGCTATGCCATTCGCACGACAGAGAAATTCACTTTTTTGCTTGCCGCACCACAGGGAAGTTGCATCAGGGGTGATTTAGGCCTCGCTTCGCACTTAACGTGTTAAACAGTGATTATTCAGTTTTCGTACACAAGACACCTAAACACTTAAGTAAGTGTTAAGGACCCAAGTACCTACCTAGTAGGTATGCCTATTTTCTGAGCTCTTAATGCAGCCAGCCAGTGTAAAATAGTTTTTTGATCTAATACTAGGTAGGTAGATATTATTTGAATTATCATTGTTCCTAAAAAGAAATAGGTGGCTAGGTAACTGGATAGTAAAATGTTCAACAATAACAGCCTATAGGGGAGGCTGTTGTAGCCTATGTCCAGCAGTGGACATAGGCCTCCCCTATAAGAAGGGGGATATGCACATAATCCCCACGCTGGGCATGCGGGTTGGGGATCGCAGGATACAGCTTCTCGCACCGCCGACGCTGCTGCCCGTCGGCGGCCAGGTTATTATTATTCGTCACAGAATAATTCTCAAGACAACCCTAACGTTACACGTGCCACGTCAGTAGAGATAGAGCTATACGATAGAAAGGGATGCAAGGTGTAGGTTAATAACAATGTTAGGCACTGAGTTCGGTGCGAGCTGAATAGCACTTTATTGCGTAGCAGCTAAAGTCGCTATTTATTTAAATGATTGCGCGGAGTGAAGCTTCTGTCCTCTCTGTATTCTGTGCTCAGGCCTAAAAATCCGTGACTGGACATATAAGTGATGTTTGAATTATAGCTTCGAGAGAAACATCGGCCATCCCAAAAAACTAGCTCCTATCTAGGTATCAACCTTAATTATAACCTAGGTATAGGAGAAAACTAAATCCACTAGGTATTACGGAAATATGTGACTTTTACCGTAAAACTAAAATAAGCATGGCTTACGTGGCTTTTCGTTTTCTCTGATTACTGTTTTCCTAATTATAAGTAATTCCTGATATAGAATAACATTTATGTGCGAAATATCATCCGTTCAATCTAGTATTGGCTTGATGGAGAAACAAACATTTAAAAGCCAAAAATCTAAATTATTTTATTCAATAGGAACTTTAAAGTACACTTTGAATCGTAAATTATTTTCATTTACAACAATTTGTAATGCGATCAAACAGAGCTGAACTTTCGCTAGAATATTTTATCCTCGGAAACGTAGTGTAGCACACCCTCCGCCTAGACGGAGTGACAATCTGCGAAAGACTGCTGGTAGAAGCTAGATGCTTCGAGCTCAGGACGGGGCTCAATGGCGTTCATTGGAGGAGGCATATGTCCAACAGTGGATTAGTATTTTAAATTAATTTTGTACCCGCTCTAGATCTGGAGGCGTGCTTGATCAAGGATGAGGTCGACGATCGGCGAGTTTACACTTACAAGCATCTTCTGCTTATTAATTCTCTTTTTGAAGCCGTTAGGGTCGCGTAAGACTTGCAGCTAGTTAAAACATTAGACGGCCAATTCAAAAGTTTTCTCAAACAAAATTCTCTATTCCAGATGTACTTGTTACCGGACAAGTCCAAAACTGGCAAGAGGAAGACTAAAGTTAAGAAGAATACTCTAAACCCAGTTTTCGAGGAGACTCTGAGCTTCGCGCAGCCGCTGGCCTCACTATCCACTAGGACACTGTGGCTTAGCGTATGGCATGCAGACATGTTCGGACGTAATGACTTCTTGGGAGAAGTGACCCTGCCTTTGTGTGATGTCGTGTTCGATGACCCTTCGCCGATGTGGTACAAGCTACATGAGCGGGTGAGTACTTTAGCCAATAAGAAGTACAAGTAAGATGAACGGGGTGAATACTTTAGCCAATGAGAAGTTAGCATCTAAGTATGAGATGTGGAGATTAGGTGTGAGGAGATGTTCGGACGGAACGACTTCTTGGGTGCCACTATCCTGCCACTATGTTATGTCGTGTTTGATGACCCATATCAATGTGGAACAAGCTACATGAGCGGGTGAGTACTTTAGCCAATAAGAAGTACAAGTTACATGAGCGGGTGATTACTTTTACCAATGAGAAGTACAAGCAACATGAGCGGGTGAGTACTTTAGCTAATGAGAAGTAGAAGATATATGAGCAGGTGAATACTTTAGCCAATGAGAAGTAGCATCTAAGTATGAGATATGGAGATTAGGTGTTAGCAGATGTTCGGACGGAACGACTTCTTGGGTGAAGTGACCCTGCCACTATGTTATGTCGTTTTTGATGACCCATATCAATGTGGAACAAGCTACATGAGCGGCTGAGTACTTTAACCAATAAGAAGTACAAGTTACATGAGCGGGTGAATACTTTAACGAATGAGAAGTACAAGCTACATGAGCGGATGAGTACTTTAGCCAATGAGAAGTACAAGCTATATGAGCAGGTGAATACTTTAGCCAATGAGAAGTTAGCATCTAAGTATGAGATGTGGAGATTAGGTGTGAGGAGATGTTCGGACGGAACGACTTCTTGGGTGAAGTGACCCTGCAACTATGTTATGTCGTGTTTGATGACCCATATCGATGTGGTACAAGCTACATGAGCGGGTGAGTACTTTAGCCAATAAGAAGTACAAGTGACATGAGCGGGTGACTACTTTAGCCAATGAGAAGTACAAGCTACATGAGCGGGTGAGTACTTTAGCCAATGAGAAGTACAAGCTATATGAGCAGGTGAATACTCTAGCCAATGAGAAGTTAGAATCTAAGTATGAGATGTTGGGTTTATGTGTGAGGCGATGTCTTCACAGAACGACTTCTTGGATGAAGTGACCCTGCCACTATGTTATGTCGTGTTTGATGACCCATTATCGATGTAGTACAAGCTACATGAGCAGGTGAGTACTTTAGCTCTTATGGGAAGTAGATCTAAGAGCCGTGGACAGGTTCGGACGGAATAACTTCTTGGAAGAAGTGACCTTGTCACTGTGATGTTCTTCTTCACCAATCCTCTTACCAACCCAACCCAAAAGTCAATTGGTAGCCTTGATACACTAGAATATTCTTTAACGATAACAATAAAGAACTATGAGTACCTTCCTATACCATGTTACCACAACAACCTGAACGAAAATCTGCAAAAAACATTCAGTAACAGTTTTAAAAAAGATTAAACATAAACATGTCCTGTCTTATTCTAAAACGACTAAAAACTGGTATTTTGTATACAAAATGTCAGATTTAAACTTAGTCTTCATTAGTCTTCATTTTGGAATGAGGGAGCTAGGATTTGAATTAGTATGTTATCCTAAACCAGTTAAATCTAATATCTATATCTATTATCGACATAATAGTTTCTTGTTCTAGTAATACCTTTATCTATAATCTTATTGTTTAGCTGTTAGTTTTCCTGATTAAATAAATAAATCTACTCCAAAAACATTTGCTTAAAGACAAAAGATTTGTTGAAGATAAAAATTTGAGAAAGGCTCGCAATGCATAAAGTGACGCTTATCCTGTAGCTGGAATGGATCGTGCGTCTCAGCTGCTTATCCCCCTACGCCAACAAGGTCAATTATAATGTTGCTTATCATTATCATCTTTGTCATCCACAGACAGAGCAATTTGACGAGCAACAAGGCACACGAGGGGATCTCATCATCGGACTAAAGTTCGAGTTACACGAGACAGGCGCGATGCGAGGCAAGGGGACACTGCACGTGCTGGTGAAGGAAGCCAAGAATCTCGTCGCGACCAAACCGAACGGACTGGCTGATGTGTTCTGTAAAAGGTAAGCTACTTTGAATTAGTTTTACGATAATTAATTGACTCGGGCGTGACTTTGCGGAAATCCATTACAAGGCAAAATATTTAGTACAAACTCCGCTAACTTTCTCTGACGATGTAACTTTATATTGTTATAAATATTTGCATGCCTATACTACTGAGAGAACATTGTCTAGGACAACACACTAATTAAAAAGGAGAATGCCGTCTGATGCATGGCGCTAGGTACCAAGACTAAAGTGAGTGCGTCAAAAAAATCTCCAATTAGTTGTAAGTCGATTCTACTGTCTAAATAATTAAAAATGAGGGTTATTGTCATAGTAACACTTTAACATCAATGTTTGTTGCCATAGTAACGTATATAACATTGGTTGTTGTAGTCTAATGGCGGCGTGCAGCGGAAACCAAATCAACAAAAAAATTTTTTACTTGATTTTTAATCCCGTCGGTGTGTGGAACTAAAGAAAATGTTTATTTTATTTTATAAAATATAATACATTTTATGGGATACGTTCGGTTTTGACGCAATTGGTACGGGTTCGCGGCATTCTCCTTTATCTATCTTATCGATGTTTGCAAATAAATGATCTGATTTCTAATTTCTGACTAGTTCCACAAAATGATTTGCGTGTGAATCTGTGGATGGGAGAGTGATGCACACGTATCCATTTTTTGGAACTCATCAGAGAAAGATAGCGGAATTTGTACTAAATATTTTACCTCGTAGAATAATTCTCCAAGTCTAAAAAAAAAAGTTCGAGTAAAAGTGTTATTAATTTTTTTACCTGCTTTAAATCAGCGGGGTGATCGGCTAACTCTGTTGCAAACAGAAATGATTGTCACCGATCCTGTTTTTACAAACTGTGACAGTTTGTCAATTGAATTTCTACAGATAAAATGTCAAAATTTGTTAAAACAGGATCAGTGTCAATCGTTTCTGTTTGCAACAGAGTTAGCCGATCATTCCGCAGGTCTAATGAACTAATGAATGTGTATTCACAAAAAATATTTTGGAACCTCCCTAATGAAATGTCATCAAAAGTCTAAATTTGATTGATTGATTTAATGAAATTGATTTAATGGAGTAATGACTACATGATTTTTAAATCCTTTTTTTATTATCTTCATACAGTAGGTATATAATGTAGTTGTATATTATATAATTAGGGTACCTAAGTTTTTTTTTACTGAATAGCACGCCTACCACCAACTTATAACAAACCACAGGTTTGGCTGGCAGAAACTGCCCCTAGCAAGCACACCTTTTGTAACATTTATAATACATTAAAGTACAAAAAACATAAAAAGAATACATTATAAATAGTGTATTTATCTTGTTTTGGTATACTTATAAAGAGCGCCCAGCGCTTTAGTATAAGAAACCGTTACCATCGAGAACAAAGTTCTCTCAAATATTCAATCTCCCTTATTCCTTGCACTCTTTATTTTCTTGACCAAAATTATATTTTTTTTCCAGCTACCTCCTGCCAGAAAGGGGTCGCCTCGCTAAACAGAAAACGAACGTGGTCCGTCGCAGCCTCAACCCTCGGTGGGAGCACACGTTCACATACCGTGGTCTGAAGCTGCAGGAGCTCAGTACAAGAGCTCTGGAGCTCAGCTTGTGGGACAGAGACCGTCTCGCTTCCAACGACTTTATGGGAGCCATTAGACTGTCACTAGGAACAGGTAAGATAACTAACAAATCAAACTAAAACTTGGTCCATTGACTCGGTACTATGTAGACCTATAGTTCATATAACGTGGTCAGCTTGTAGGACTAGTTTATAACGTCGTAGCTATGTCGTAGCTTACTACGTTGTAGCTGACTACGTCGTAGCTTACTACGTCGTAGCTTACGACATCGAATCTTAATACGTCGTAGCTTACTACGTTTTAGATTGCTACGTCGGAGTTTACTACGTTGTGGTTTACTACATGGTAGTTCACTACTTCGTAATTTACTACGTTGTATCTTACCATTTCGTAGCTTATTACATCGTAGCTTTCTACGTCAAAGCTAACTATGTTATAACTTACTAATTCGTAACTTACTTCGTCGTAGCATACTACGTCTTAGCTTACTAATTCGTAGCTTACTACGTCGTAGCTTACCATGTCGTAGATTACTACGTCGTAGCTTTCTACGTCGTAGCTTACTACGTCGTTGCTTACTACGTCGTAGCTTACTTCGTCGCAGCTTACTACGTTGTAGCTACGTAGTAGCTTTAAAAATAAAATCAAAAGAAAAGCAAAATCAACACGTCTTTGACAATCAATAATTTATTTTGTTTCTTATTTTTACAGGTACATACATGGGAGCTAACGTTAATTGGATGGATAGTGTTGGGAAAGAATGTACGCTATGGCAAACGATGATGGAGCGACCTAACTTCTGGGTTGAAGGCTCAATACCTCTCAGACCTCAACTGAACAACTAACTTCAAAATAGACTAACCGACTAGGAACTTCGTTATCGTAGTCTTTTAAATGAACGGTTACATCATCATCATCAGCTTATAGCAGTCAACTGCTAGACTTAGACCTCCCCAAAAAAGGTTAAAAATTGTGTTTTTTTTTGTTTTCTATATAAAACAGGAGAGATGAATGTATGAATGTAATTTGTATTTATTATCCTATATGCCTAATAGCAATCCACTGTTCGACATAAGAACATTAGGGGAAGCCACGGATTTATAATCCCCAGACAAGCTCACGAACTTACAAAAATATTTACTAACATTTTCTTGATGATGATTTGAACTTTTGACTAGAAAAATTGACATTTAAAATATGTAAATTGTTTTTTTCCATTTTCCTACAGCGAATAGAAGAGGTCATGAAAACTTAATAATGCTCTTTTTGATGGTTTGTGTTTAGATGTGATATTGACAGAATTTCATATTATAATTCCCTTCCAATGTGAAGTTTTGAGCCTCTTGAACTTGTAGGTATTCTAAAATATTATCAAAAACATCGAATCTACTTAAATTCTTTCTTAAACTTACTTTCTTACTTTTGAGTTTTGACACTTCCTCGTATGTAGGTATGTACATCACATCGACTTAGCCATAAATTAAACCTCTACCTTTATGAAGAAAATTATTATTTTCTCTTATTAATAAAACTGTGGTAGATCGTGCCAACTTTAAAAAACCCACTGTCACCTTAAATTTAAGTAACCACTTAAACTGTTTAAGTGCTAGTTATACTACTTAAATGTTGTTTTAAATTAGAAAATAATCTGTACAAATATCTTTCGTTACTTTCCAGAAATACTGTTTTAATATTCCTATTTCTTATCTATCTACATTCCATCTTGTGATTTAATAGTTTTAAGGATAATAATGACAATAACTAAAGGAGGTAGGTTAACCTAGTTTATATTTTGGTAAGAAATCTTACTGCCTTAGTTGTAAGTTTAAAATAACGCATTTAATTAATAGATTTTTACTGTACAAATTAAGTTCGCTTGATTAGTTTGACTCCGTTTTTTGTGATAGGTTTAGTTTTTTAGTGAAGATTTATGCATGGACATAAATAGGCGATATCTACTTATTAATAAAGTTCATGTTTGTTAGGTATTTATAATACGATAAAATATTTTTATACTTCCATATAACAATGTAGGTAACCTATGTATACAATTTATAAACATTAAAAAAATAAAATATACTTTACGAGATAATTGAAACTTGCTTGTGTCTTTCATTTCCAATCCTTTTACTATAGATAGGGTGTGTTTTAATTTGTATATTGTCCCGAAAAGGGGTGATTTGGACCATTATTGTCTAGCTGGGCGGGATCATTCATAAAATCCCAAATGGTATAATTTACTAACGGCCAGTTTCTTTATTATACGTAAACGATGATGCTTCGTTTGCCCTTGAAAAAACTGTCAAATTTTCGACGCGTCGTTAATTTTTTACAGTTTTTCAAGGGAAAACGAAGCCTCTTCGGTAACTGTATAAGTGTCTAAACACTATGCCGAACTTTTGTTACTAACTTTTGTTTTTCCCCGCCCCGGATCTTCTTCGGCAGTTGAACCGAACTTCAGTCGCGTAATGTGTGCTCTACCGCCGAATTGCAGTTGAACTTACGCCCGACCGAAGTTCGGCTGTACGTCATAACGCAACGTAATTTCAGCATAATGTGTCATCTGTAATTCAAATAGCATTGCAGGCGTATTCATGCTGAACTTCGGTCTCCGATAGGAGTAATAGTGTTCTGTGACTTCGGTCGCGTAACTTCAGCATAGTATGTTTGGACACAAGCTTATCATTTCGGTGTGCAACTGAGTTGGTAAATGAGATCTCAGGTCAAACCTCACAAAAAATGTGATTTTTTTTATCCGAAAGTTTTATCCTTTACTTTGTGTTGTATGTGGCAACCCTAACAATACATAGGGCTCATTTTGTTATCGATAAAGTCTTACAAATTCAAACTCATATATACTTACTCAGGTACTAGATGGTAAGTGGTGGGTAACCAGGGAATAACCCAGCAACGAAAAAAATTCGTCACTGGGAATAATCGCAATACAAAAATCGTCTCCATTTCTGAGGATGAAAAAGGAACTCATAAAGGATCACTTTGTTATCTGTCTGTCTGTCAATATCCTTTTTCTCTCTGGAGCGGCATAGGATACGAACTTGAAACTCCTCCAAGTAGGTAGTTAGGTAAGTTTAGTGTGCTGTAAAAAAACGACTCTCATTTTAAAGATAAATTAATGTCTAATTTTGGTAAGTAGTAGGTACCTATACTCGTAGATGTGCCAAAAAACAAAAACTTCCAGCCTGTAGTGAACAATTCAGATTAGTTTTTTTTTGTAGAAATGTATGAGGTTTTTAGGAAAAAGTGGCTGAAATATATACAAAAAAGGACCTCACTATTTTTTTTTTACTGGAAGTTATTGTGGTTATGAAATATAAAGCAGAGCCTAATTTCTCAAAAATAAAATTAGTAGTACCTATATTATGTTTTATTACATTAAATAGACAAACAGCGGCATATAGGTAACGATATTATAATGAACAAAACGACCCCCTTTTTTAAAATATAGTCAGACTAAAATTTATTAAAATTTAAATTAGTTATTATTTGGATAATTCGAGTTGGTTTTTAGAAATTGATTAAATATTGAAACTGAAAAAAACATTCTGGATGTTAATTTTTTTAAACATTTCTGCACAAATTACGCCATCTAACGAAAATAGGCAAAATAGAAACAGCTAGGAATTTACAGAAAAGTTGCTATAATTTAGTATGAGATGACGCTACCATAACTAACACAGCGATGCCGGTGCAAACTTTTTGGTCCGTTTTCGGATCTTTTCGGGCCTCAGCGGACTTTTTTTAACCTAAATATGGTATACACCGATTTTCAAAAAGTGTTTTTATATAATTTAAAAAAACAATTTCAAACTGAATAGTGCCTTAAAAATCACTTTTAATTTATTGATTTAAATTTTCGCGTGAAAACGCTAGCCGCCATGCTACCCACCTCATGATGTCACTGCACTGGTAACAAAACTATTTTGCAAAGGAGATTGTAATGAATATTACTATTTAAGTGACGTCATGTCGGAATCTAATAGGCGAATAGCGTTTTGGACATTTGAGGCAGAGAATATATATATTTTTTTTAATGAAATAAAAAAATCATATTGCATTTTTATGAATATCATTGCAAGAACAGTTGACCTGATTCCGCAGCATCACCTGAAAACTCCAAGATTATAAATAACTCCTCATGAAATTACATGCAGTGTGTAGAGGTATCGTAATTTGGTTCATTTTAATGATCTCAATTAATTATATCCTTACGAATTTTATAAATGCGAAAGTGAAAGCTAGTTGCTTATATATACGTGATCAGGGTGATCAGGGTCTAATGAAGTAGGAAAGAGAAATGCGATTTTTTTGATATATATGTAATGAAATTACAAAACGGATTATTTTGTCATATTTCGGACTATTTTGACCTTCAATTCGGATATTTTTCTGTTTAACTGTCGGGTGTCGGCAGCACTGGTTTGCTAATTGATTGCTTGATTGGTTTGCTTTGATTGGATTGGTTTGGTTGTGGTTGGTATTTTTTGTCAAAGCTGGGTCCTGATATTGCACGTCCTGATTATGCACAGCCTGATCATCCATGTACAAACAAAGCAAAGCAAAATGTCCACCAAAAACTGGCTGTGAAAAATCAACACGTGACGATTATGCACGGACTGATTAATCACAGCCTGATTATTGATGCACATGCCTTCTGATTGGTCGATTTTTTTAGCAGCCATCACTCGTTTGAACGCCACAAGTAAAAACGTCTATAGACGTTAAAATCACTAATTAATCAACGACAATTGAATAACCACAGACTATAATTTGAAGGGTTGGTAAGGGCGTGTACAAACGGAAAACAAACAACAAAACACCTTAAAAAACCTGTGTTTGTAAACATGCTGGGAGTAAATACGTTCCCTCTAGAAGTTCATTCATTCTTTCCAGGATAACAGAGTAGAGGAAGGGTACATACTTCGACTTATTTTGCTCGAAGGGTACATACATATCACGTATAAAAAAAAATGTTATTTTGAAAAAGTTTAGAAACTTACCTATCTATAAATTTTCAGAAGAAAGCAAATTATTAAATTTATATTATATACAGCGACTAGTTTCAAAGAATATGGTATAAATACGTATATTAAACATTGGTACCATAGATCTTTAAAATATATTAAAGATCTATGATTGGTACATAATATTAATAATAATAAGGTACCTACGAGCTAATCTATCTCACTTACCTTAATGGGTAGATTTTTAAACTTGGTGGCAATAGGGACCTTCATCATCATCATCATCATCATCAGCCTATAGCAGTCCACTGCTGGACATAGGCCTCCCCTAATGAGCGCCATTGCGCCCTGTCCTGAGCTCGACGCATCCAGCTTCTACCAGCAGCCTTTCGCAGATCGTCACTCCACCTGGCCGGAGGGCGTCCTACACTACGTTTGCCGAGCCGCGGTCTCCACTCAAGAACTCGTCGGGACCTTAATCGGTTATCGGTTCTTCGGCAGATATGGCCAGCCCACTGCCACTTCAGCTTGCTAATTCTCTGAGCTATGTCAACAACTTTAGTTCTATGTCGGATAGTCTCGTTGCGGATTCTATCCTTCAGAGAAACTCCAAGCATGGCCCGTTCCATAGCTCGCTGAGCGACTTTAAACTGGTGAACTAGCCGTACTGTGAGAGTCCACGTTTCGGCTCCGTATGTCATGACGGGTAGGACGCACTGATTGAAAACTTTCGTTTTCAAACATTGCGGTATGGGTGACGAGAAGACTCGACGTAGGGAGGGACCTTAATATGCTGGAACGTGAAATAGATTTTCTATTAAGGCAGGATACAGAAAAGGTTGGCAAAATTAGGGAAGTCAAGCACCCCAAAACAAAATCCTGAAAATTGGTGAAGTTACAAAATACTTACTATTCCATGAATTACAGTTTAATTTCGATCGAAAAAATTAGGTTTCTTTTTGACGCAATCACTTTAGCATTGGTACTGGTAGTGCCATACATCAGACAGCATTGCCCTTTCATCTAGCATATTTATATTCGCTTCGCTCGTCGGAATTTGTTTTTGCTATTGCCTAATTCATATTACTGTAACATTTTTTTTTTTTTTGCTAAGAATGTATTATCTGGAATATAGGTCAAAAACATTACCAAACACCAAAATTGCCCCCCCTTAAACGAAATCCTGTATCCGCGCCTGAATTCGCAACTGCATAATCAAATCATTCATGGTTACCTACCTATAATTCGTCTACAACCAATAAGCTGGTTATAGGTACTGGGTATATAGATAACTTCTACTTATGACTACTAATGTAATAATAATACCAATCTACTTGAGTAATTCAGTTGGTCAACCAAACCCCATCTAAAACCTACTTAGCTTTTCTTTGTCGAAGCTGACTACATAGTTTAAGTACGTACTATTGGTCTACCTAAAAAAAATAAGCCTATTATCCAGGCCAAGGAGTTTTTATTTGACGCTTTGAACCAAAATCTGTGCCTAGTGTATTTTATGTATTTTTGGGATTAACTGTCGACTCAAAACTTAACCACACATTACAACCCTTTCTAACAAACTTACTTAGGTCTGCAGCATACGCTATCCACAAAGTAAGTCAACTAAAAGCGCCTACACACGACCTTAAAATCAGAGACAATATCGGGAGAGTGGTGGGGAGCGCCCTAGATCGCTCCATTGATCGCCTCGTGAGTAGGCAAATCGTGATAAGTATTATTATTATTACCCCTAACTCAGAAATTGGTTCGGGCGAGCTCACGATTTAGGGCCGATTATCGTCTAATGAGCGTTGTCCGTGCGTGTGTAGTGAAATCGGAACCGATTTCACCGCAGTGTGCGTGCGACTGTAGTGGCGACTGGACGTGTTTTTATAAATCAATTTTTATTTCTTGCGGCGATATGGTAAAGGAGAAGTAGCAAGAGGCCTGAACGAAAATAATTGATATCTACAAGGAATCGTAGTACATATGGGACCAAAAACATAAAGAGTATTTATATTATATGAAACCTCCAATATCCATCCTTTGAAAGTTTTTAAATCAGCTGGTTGTAAATGTCTCATCACGTTGATGTGACACATGTGACTCAATTCATGGTGTTTCATCAACCACCTCTTATCCCAGGCCTTTCTCTTTTGTTTTGGTCGCACCGTAGCAACAGCCAGAGCGATGCCTATTTTTTGATTTTTTGAAAGTGTAGACGGCATCTTGGATCGACGAGCGCTTTGCTTCAGGGTAGGTTACGTACTAACTGGCAGGGACGTGTGTAGAGTAGTAGCCGATTTCATCCCCACTACCCATAGATCTTTTATACTACAGTTAGATTGGCAATACTGAACTAGGTGCGAGACCAAAACAATAGTACACGAGTATGTGTGTAATGTGCATGTGTGCAACAAAAATAGTGATGTGCTATGCACTGCCTACCTCAACTTCGATTATCGATAGGTACCTAGAGATTGCAACGTCTTCGTTTCTGTTTATTTGATGCAATGTACTCGTAAAGTTAATATCATGTTGAGGGAACAAAAATAAAACTAAATACGTTGCATGTGCAAAACTGTTTTTTTTTTATTTTCCTTCAGATAACTAATTTGTTGTAAAAATGTCGTAAACTTTCTTTAGAAACATTTTGAAATTTTGCTTCATACTTATATCAAGTATGTTAAAAAAGTTTTTACAGGACACAGGACATTTATTTACTAACTTTCAGAACATATTTTCTTTTACATTTTTTCCTTTTAAATGTGCTCGAAAAACTCGTTCAGACCGAATACCGATCTTATAACCTCTTTTGAAGGACAAATAAAGCCACCTATGTCCTATAAAAATGTAAAGTTAGGGCAAATGTCTTCAGTTGCGTATCATACTCTTGTTTAAGATTTTTATTTTATTTTTTGTCTTCTACTCTTTCAATGAGGTGCTGTAATAAATCGTCAGAACAAGATCCCATTACGGCACTAACGTTATTTTGAAGCGACGGAAAACTTTCTAGATTTTTTATCACTTGTGACAACTTTACCACTTTTTGGTCCGCTCATTTTTTTGTACTCTGACATTTTTTAATTTTTTTTTGTTTCATATTTATGCGTCTCTTATGGATGTCAATAGTTTTCTTCATTTTTTTCTTTCTCGGTGAATTTTCCAGAAGAGAAACGTTGCTGTAGAGCTTTTGGGTACCGGCGATGTATCTCTGTAGACATATGACGATACTTTGCGTTTTGACTTTAATACCACCTGCAAACGAATTTACCTATTGTAAAAATGTATGTTACGTAGTAAAAGATGCCCTCCAGCCAGGTGCAGTGACGATTTGCGAAAAGCTGCTGGTAGAAGCTGGATTCGTCGAGCATAGGACAGGACGCAATGGCATAATGGGAGGCCTATAACCAGCAATGGACTGCTATAGGCCAATGATGATGATGATGATGATGAAAAATGTATGTACCTCTCTATGTATATAATGAATATTCATTCCAACAGTGAAATTAATAGAAATAGCAACAAATTCAGTAAATTTACGAGTAAGTAGTAAACATACTTTAGAACGTATAGGATAACTTACTGGCCTGAATAATTTGGGTACTGATCCTGAACGAAACTTCACTCTTTGTGCTCCACGTTGACATTTTTGTTCGAAGTGCTTGCTGCATATAGTAGAATATTTTTTTTGGTGCCCATTCCTTTTTTTTATATTATTATTAGCCATTATTGTCGTATTTCAATATTTTTTGGAAATCTGAAAAATTATAATTGTATATTTATAAATTGCTTACGGAATCCTAAAATATGAAATAAAAATTACCTCTATGGCTGCATGCGAAGCATTACTTTTGTCAGTAAGAGACATCGACAAGATGCTAGGCATCGAAATAATCGACTATCGATACCATCGATAGTATCAATCACTATTTCTACAAAAGTGAGGTTAAAAATAGTAGGAATTCAAGTACCTATTTGATAAGATTCTGAATAGAATTCCTATACATTTAGAGCATAGATGTGATAAAATGCAATAATTTTCCCTATCCTTTTCTGTAATAAACTATGGTAGCAATGCTAAAATATTGGAAATATACAGCTAAACATTCCAATGGTACTTACGTGTGAAACGTATAATTCTGTGGGTTTTCTTTCTTAGATGAGGTACATTCAAGTACCGCACAAGTCACCATTATTCACGAACAATAAATTACACGGTAAAATACGGAGACTTCGTAAAATATTCAGGATTTCTATCTTTCACGAATGACGCCAGGCCGATACAGGCCGATAGAGTGTACATGAATGGTCTCGCCTATCTATCTCGCTCTAACACACGCGTATAATAAGTTCCCTCCCTTTTGCATTGCCAATCTAACGGTAGTATATAAAAGATCTATGCCACTACCACTCTCCCGATATTGCCTCTGATTTTAGGGTCGTGTGTAGGCGCTTTAACAAATACCGCCACAGCTCGCCTCGTAGCTACATTCATACCGTCATGTCTTATGGCAAACTCCTCTGGGGAAGAGCTGCAGGGGCAGAATCAATATTTGTACTTCAAAACAGACCTGTCAGGGCTATCTACAAGCTTGGCTTACGAGTTTGTAAAAAAAAAAAAAACTTTTTAAAACAATTAAAATATTGACAATGCCTTCTGTAAACATTTACACGTAATGTCTGCTAGTGAAAAATTTGGACAAATGAAAAGGCTTGGAGATAGGCATATATGTACAATACAAGAAATAGAAATAAATTGCGTGTACAAAAACTAGATTAGCTAGAGTAAATAGGTCATTCGACAACAAATTACCAGATGAAATAGGGTATTACACTCATTTTTCAAATAGGATTTTCTATGAATCCTAGTGTTATTACACAAAATAAAATGAAAATTTACAAAAGTTGGAAAAAGCAAAAGGGTTAGTGAAACAAAAGGAAGAAATATTTATACTTTTATACTCTTTGAATGCAAAAAACCAAGCACAGTCGAATTTGAAACAGCGACACACCTGTGTCCATTGATATATATTGTTACTATCGCCTGTGTCACCTAATCTTGGGCTGTTTATGTTACCGATATGATTGATGATGATGAATAAAATAATAAGTATATGTTATTTCTCCTGGCAACATTTTTAAACGAAATCCGATTTCTTTTCTGTGACATCGGTCGATCAAACTCAAAACTCTCTTCTCTTTGGATCAAACCAGCGTTGCCAGAAGGCTACATTTCTTACATTTTTCGTATCTTTTGACTTTTTGGGGTGGTAGGTGTGGGCAGATACTGGTTCAGATAGGATGAAAAAGTAGAAACACGTAGATAGATAGTCCAGTTCGCATTTAATGTCCAGAGCCACAACACAGGTTACTGAATTGAAGGAATTGAACACACATACAGAATTGAAGAAGCGTAAAGTAGGTACAATAGAATTAAGATAACAGATGAGATAACAATGGCACAGATCGAAGGTGCGCGCGGTAGGTTCCATTCGACTGAGGCAGCGATTCCGCGCTCGTAAGGGGCGTGGGGTCGCTGTCAGCTGTCAGCGGGGTCAGCTGTTAGAAATATTGAAGTAAACCTCTTGAAGTAAGAAGTATGAACATAGAACGCTAGTATGAACTATAAGCAAGTATGAACGGAAGGTATGAACAAGTAATGAGGTATGAACTATGAATGTATGTGAATATTAATGTCAATAGATATTAGATAGGTTAAAATTAAAATCGTAGCCTTGAATCAATTGACGGCCGCCTGGCCTGGTGGTTCACTGAGTGCCGTAAATAGGGCAGGGTTGTGGCACAGGGCGCAGAAATGACCAGAGCAGGACCAAGTTTTGGGTCTTGCATGGTTAGTAGGTACATATTAATAATACGGTTAATATTTAAATATAAATCGTAGTTTTCTTTTTTATATTTTGTATTCACCTATGCAAGAAAAATTTCGAGGCTCGCTCCGCTCACCAATTCGGTTGTGAAATGACGAATTAAAATACAATCGCGTTTTTATTTTGTTACAAAAAAAAAACGCGGCAAACTCCTCTCACCGATTTCCTTTTCTTCATCTACTGTTACAGTTACCTAGGTGTTGAGGAAATTGCAAGCGTTTTCTTTATTATGTTTCTTTTGTAAACCTATACTTAAAATGTGCGTGGCTCGCTACGCTCGCCGATTTAATTTACGGTTCAGAAGCAGCTACTTTTGTTTCCTAGGGGTATTAAGATTGATGCGTAGTCAGCTACGCACTGTAAAGTAAAGTTATTTATGATACTAATTGCTCTTACTCTCCGACTCCATTAGGTGTTCGGTTCAGCTTACGACAATCGGCCATGGCATCTCAGGAACCAAAGCCTAATAGCAAGGTGACGGATTCGTACCATTCGTTCCATTTTTGACTGTAGATTAAATGTCAAAATATGAAAATAAAACTTCCGATGTGTCATAGTTAGATTTTTTTTGGGGCCCCCCAGATCCTCGGAAAATGACCGAATAGATACGCTAATGCCTACCGACCCTAAAAACACGTAATTAGATAAGATAAAACTGCAGATTTCACACTCCGTGGAACTATCAAAGGCATTGAGAATGTAATTTAGAAATTAAGCACACATTAAAATTTCATTTTTAATTTTCGTACTGACGACAAAGTGAACGGAGCGCAGACTGGCCTCGTGCCTAAAGACCCTTTTATTGCCTACAGTTTTCGTCCGCCCACCACCCAAGATGATTTTTTGTTCCTTGAATAGCGAGCACAAAATAGTTATTGGGAAATTCTCGATTAATGTCAACGAAAAAATTTTGAAATTTTGATAAATATTGCTAATTTCTGTGAAGCTATCGGCAAATATCACAGTCTCAGGCATTATGCTCGTTCAGGAAAACAGACATTAGTGTCGATTTTGTTGTTCACTTTTCTAAACTTAACTAAATTTGGCAGCTATAAAGTTATAGCTATCCTTATCATTTACACCTATAAGAAAGGGATATATCACTTTTAGCAATGTCAATTTAGTTTAGTTTAGAAAAATGCACAACAGAATCGACATCAGTGTCATATAAGACGATAATGTAACTTTTGTAGCAAAAATGTAACATTTCAGGAAATGAAACATAACTTATGACTCAAGGGCCCTGGCAGCACTGAATCAAACATGGCGGAAAAAGTTTTTCGTTGTGTTTAACTAATGAAATGAATTTTAATTGTTTATGTCTGGGCGTTCAGCATTACCAAAGACCCAAACCATTATCTTTAGATTTCCCAAACCTGAAAAAGCAAATTTTCTTCGGTAAGTCGTCATTTATTTATTTTATTCCGCTTGAAATAGTTAAGTGAAGAAACGGAAAATACTTCATCTGCTGAATCAATATGTCCTCGAAACAGTGAAGGAAAACATCGTGAGGAAATCGGCATGCCCAAGAATTTCATTTCTATTCCATTAGAACAGAGATGGGCGTATCTTTGTTAGCTTTCTAAAGTCCTTTCAGACACAAGTTTCCGTCTATTGTTTGTCATCCATCATAGTACTACACTTTACAATGTTATGAAATTATTCTTATTTATGTCAATTTTATCAATAATAGTTCCTTGCGCAGAAGGGTCAAATAAAAATTACATTGGCTGTTTTATTAATTGTGATAATAAATACTTTCCAGATTGTATCTTCAGCAGGATCATCAGCTGTGTGCTGTGCCTTATAAATTAGTAACTGATCAAATAAGAAGTAAATTAGCTTTACCAGACAACGAACAAGAGGTAAAATATGATGTATAAATTAGTTGAAAACTAGTATTTTACTGTATTTATAAACAAACATTTTAGTAGGTAAAAGTTTAACAAACAAACATACATTTCCATTTACTTCCAGATTATGATGATACTAATAATTATATTTTTACTCTCATTGTTTTGAGTTTTACATATGGCATTATCTGTCAAGTACACTTGTGTACACCATTTCCTTTTTTATCATTAACTGTCTTCATACTTTTTTTATTACAGACCAATGCAGAGCTCTTAAACTCTTCTCTGCTACAGCTAAGTGAACACAAGAAAGCTCTGTGGATTGCCTTATCCACATAGCCGGTGTCAATATTCCACTTGGATTTATTATCTGGACCCACCACTCATGAGCCAAGCCACCGAGCGGTAGGACGGTGCTCATCGGTGGCTTGAGTGCAAAAAACATACAACAACAACAACAACATCCTAAATCAGTCCACTGCTGGACATAGGCCTCCCATTATAAGAAGGGGAATATGCCGATAATCCCTGCACTGGGCATGCGGGTTGAGGATCGCAGGGCACAGCTTCTCGCACCATCGATGCTGCTTCCCATTGAGGGTCAAGGGACGTAGCTGTGCCGGTGCGTTATGCCACAGTCAGCCGCTGCCAGATACCCGTTTGTTATCAGGATGCACCATGGGCAGGTGAGATTGGCTTGGGTTCCGTAGAAGGAGGTTGGAACCCCTTACACCCTTACTACAGTGTTCGCTATATCTTGTTAACTATAAGTTTTACAAACGTCATTTTCATACAAAAATATAGGTAACACAGACTTTGTAGTAAGGTGTGCTTTTGGGTTCAAGCCATGTTGCCACTCACACTTTCGCCCCTTTACTGATCAGTAAGGGTGTGTTGATCATGTACAACTTACGATTACCATGAAAATAATTTCATTACCATTATGAAATCCCCAATCTTTATATGATAGAGATTCTATTGTATTATTTATGAGTATTGTTATTGACTAAGACAAAATCATTAATGTAATTCATAATAATATGTTTATTTAACTTTCTGTAGTTTATTTTCTTTCTAGGGACTCATCTTAGATCTTATTCTTCAATATCTGTTGGGCTAGTATAGTTACGCATATATTTTGTATAATTTTTAAAACTTATAAATTCATTCTTCGTTTATACAAATAAATAACTTCTGTTATTTCGATTTCTAGACTTTTTTATGTTGATTTTTTTATATGAATGCAATGTCTAATAATAGGATTTAGGGGTTTAGATTAATCGGTTACATATTTACCTACACCGTGTTATGAAATACATGCATGTAAGTTAAGTACCTTACCTGCTATTTATATCACTACTATAGTAAAAATAAATAAAATATAAGTTAAGAAAATAATTCGTTTGATTTTACAGTTCAAAGGTACCTAATCAGTCCTAGCTAATAAACCAATTTAACCCTCAGTAGGTAGGTAAAGATAGATGTACCTAGGTAGTAGGCTCAACGCCCACGACCGATTTTTTGTAGGACAGTTAGGGAGGGGAGCACAGAGTGTATACCAACCAGGTTGGATCGACGAATGAAGTAACGCCATAAGAGCTCAAATGTTGGAATTGGATTGTACGTAATAATATAAGTATTTTATGTTCTATTACTTTTTTGCGTAAAGTTCATAGTTTAGGAGTTAGGACACTTTCAAATATCAATGAAATTTTATTTTTCTGGATTTAGAAAGTAAGGCCTTATGGGCTAAATTGGTTCGAATTGAATTCTACGTATTGATATAAGTATTTTATATTCCATTACTTTTTTCGTAAAGTTCATAGTTTAGGAGTTAGGGCACTTGCAAATATGTATGAAAATGTATTGTTCTGGATTCAGAAAGGCCTTAAGAGCAAAAATCGTTGGAATTGGATTCTACGTATTGATATAAGTATTTTATGTTCTATTACTTTTGTTCGTAAAGTTCATAGTTTAGGAGTTAGGGCACTTGCAAATACATAAGAAAATTATTTTTTCTGGATTCAGAAAGTAAGGCCTTTAGGGATAAAATGGTTGAAAATAGATTATACGTATTGATATAAGTATTTTATGTTCTATTACATTTTTTCGTAAAGTTCATAGTTTAGGAGTTAATGCACTTGCAAATATACACATGCAGCCTGTGGGCTAAGTACACTCAAGTGGCGTATGGCTCCCTCCGCGTCCAGTTTAATAACGCGTTCAGAGCGGTATTGGGGCTGCCCCGCTACTGCAGCGCCTCCGGCATGTTCTCGCAAGCACACACCGATTGTTTTTACGCCACTATGCGGAAGAGGTGTGCATCCCTCGTGCGAAGGACGTGGGCCAGCACCAACACCGTCCTGGCGATGATCGCCGGACGAATAGACTGCCCCTATATACGACGCTGCTGCGACAGACATGTCGTGTGTAGGGTCCTTCATTCATTATACCTATACAGGCAGTTAACTTGGCGACGGGTCGCCAACGGAAACAGGAACGAAAACAAGAGTGAGAGTGGGAACAGAAACAGGTACTCTACATATGACTACATTACGGGGTAGGTAATGTAGTAATATGTAGTATATTTACTTTTTATTCCATTCATATTTAGGATTCCGTGTCAAATCACCAGGCTTGGGAAACATTTCACATGAAAGGACATACGTAAAAAATTAGTATAAACGCAAACTAAGTTGCGAGCAGGTCAGCTAGTACATAACATACTTATATCAAAACGTAGAATCCAATTCCAACTATTTTTGCTCTTAAGGCCTTACTTTCTGAATACAGAAAAATAAATTTTCATTTATATTTGGAAATGTCCTAACTCTTAAACTATGAACTTTTCGAAAAATAGTAATAGAACATAAAATACTTATATCAATACATAGAATCCAATTCCAACCAGTTTTGCTCTTAGACTTACTTTCTGAATCCAGAAAAAAAAAATTCATTGATATTTGAAAGTGTCCGAACTCCAAAACTATGAACTTTACGCAAAAAAGTAATAGAACATTAAATACTTATATCAATACGTAGAATCTCATTCCAACCATTTTTGCACTTAAGATCTTATTTTCTGAATCCAGAAAAATAAATTTTCATACAAATTTCAAAGTGTCCTAACTCCTAAACTAGAAACTTTACGAAAAAAAGTAATAGAACATAAAATACTTAAATAATTACGTACAATCTAATTCCAACCATTTTAACCCTAAAGGCCTTACTTTCTGAATCGAAAAAATAAATTTTCATATATTTTTGAAAGTGTCCTAACCCTAAACTATGAACTTTACGAAAAAAAGTAATAGAACATAAAATACTTATATCATTACGTATAATCTAATTCCTACCATTTTCGCTCTTAAAGCCATACTTTCTGAATCCTGAAATTGAAATTTTCATACATATTTAAAAGTGCCCTAACTCCCAAACTATGAAATTTACGAAAAATAGTAATAGAACATAAAATACACAAACATTTTAGCTCTTAAAACCTAATTGTCTGAATCCAGAAAAATGAATTTTCGTTTATTTTCGAAAGTGTCCTAACTCCTAAACTATGAACTTTACGAAACAAAGTAATAGAACATAAAATAATTAAATCAATACGTTTAATCTATTTCCAACCATTTAAGCCCTTAATACCTAATTTTCTAAATCCAGAAAAATATATTTTCATTTATATTTGAAAGTATCCTAACTCCTAAACTATGAACTTTACAAAAAAAGTAATAGAACATAAAATACTTAAATAATTACGTACAATCCAATTCCAACCATTTTGTCTCTTATGGCGTTACTTCATTCGTCGATCCAACCTCGTTAGTATACACTCTGTGCATGAGGTTGCCATGAGGTTCCCCTCCCTAACTGTCCTACAAAAAATCGGTGGAAAAGTCGGTCGTGGGCGGAGACGCTTAACTACATAAATACCGTGAAAAAAAAGCTTACCAAGTGCGAGTTCAATTCGCGCACCAAGGGTTCCTATTAAGGGTTATTCCCATAATGCCCACCAGCCCACTGGTGGGGATTATGAGACAAGGAAATAATCTACTCATATTACCCACCGCGCGATCGTCGTTGTCGTGGTGGGGATTGTGAGCCTAACATTTTTATGTCAGTGTCATAATTCCCACCGTCCAGTGGGCCAGAGTTTATGCCAACCATGCTTTTTTGCATTGTAACATAATTCCTAAAGATTTTCTTCTGCCGACATTTCTCCCCACTTTTCAACACCTACTAGCTCCATAGTTTCCTCGTCCCATTTGTTCTTTTTTAAATGATTATCTCAGTATTCTTCACACGTTATATTAAAAAGAACAGGGTATACTCAAATTTTTATGGAAAGGAGTCAGTGCCACGCGTTTCTCACTAGATGGCACTACCTCGATTCCATATAAAATTTGCGTAAACGCAAATGCGATCGAGCTGGTAAAAAACTCCCAGGTCTCTTTTCGATCTCGTCGATTAATTTTTCAACGAGTTCGTCATCAGAAAAAACATCCTGATTTCTCTTTCCTGCCTCATCATCAGATCCTGATCACCATATTATTTCTATAAAACACTCAAGCCTTAGACCTGTGGGTGAAAGTTACTCTAATTATCAACAAAGTTGGTGAGCAAAGCCAGCCACCAGCCACCTTTTGGCAGGTACCTAATTAGAGTTAAACCTGCCTAATGCTACAATACCTATACACCTAACCTATCTGGGTAGTCTGAGGGATTGTAACGCAAATAAAGGTAGGTTTTAAAAATCGGCAAGCGAAGCGAGCCACGAATTTTTATTAGTAGGTTAATTTAATTCTTAATCTTTATTTTCATAAAGTACAAAAAAGTCCTAAAAAGTCCAGTAGACCAAATGATCTAAAATAATCCACTGAGGCCTGAAAAAGTCCGATGGGACTTTTTAGATGGGGGGTTAGGTCACCGTCGTGGATCATTCCCTATTCCCCACCAGGTCTGGCCCACTAGTAGGGATAATGAAACAGAAGAAAAATATCGACTCATAATCCCCACCGAGATTCAACTTCAGATAGGTATGAATGAAACGTAGGTATTGAGGTTACGGGTTCGATTCCCACCGCGAGACAAATGTTTGTATGAGCTTCAGAAAAGCATGATTTAAACGTGTGTATGAGGTTGTGGGTTCAATTCCCGCCGTGGGACGTAGTGTTAAAGATGTTGAAATAGTGAAGTGTTAGTCTTAAAATGTTAAAGTGTTGAAATGTTGAAGTGTGAAAGCATTTGTCTTAATATGCAAAAATATTGAAGTGTTGAAGTATTGCAGAGTTGAAATGTCAAAGTGTGAAAGTATTAGTCTTAAAATGTTGAAGTGTTGGAATGTTCAACTGTTAAAGTGTTGAAATTTTGAAGTGTTGACAAAACAAAATTTTATCATGCTCATGATCCCCACCGCACAATTATCGTCGACGCGGTGGGGATTATGAGTGGATATTTTCTTCTCACAATCCCCACCAGTGGGCATGACCTGGTGGGGATTATGGGAATACTCCAATCAGGGATTCCACTGCCGCACATAGGCGTCCCCGCGAGCTGGCTGAGTGCACCCTAAATTCACTCATGTCTTTGTGGCGTTCACATTGGTCAACATCAGTCTGTATAAACTACTTCCTTAAATCTTTCAGACTAATTTCGGTGGCTTCACATAACCAACCGATAAAAATCTTCAACAAGTATAAAATAAGTCGTAAACACGACATTCTACTAAGTTCATTGCCCCCCCCCCCCCCCCTCCCCCCCCCTCCTGTATCACTTGCCCCCCCCTGAACTCCGGCAAAATACACTACATAATATGAACTTTTTAAAACTTTTAAATTCTTAGTATTTCACAAGGTACTTATTATGTAGATAGGTTTATTTGGAACGATTATCATATATATCATATGAAAATTGAAAATTGCCTCTAGCTCTTGAACTACTAGTGGAAAGCACTTTATGATTGCATTGGCTGATGCCTTTATGGAATATACATCTTCTGACAACATTTTGAAACCCTACACCTAATTTTCGACGAAATAAATCAATTTTACAACAGAAAATAGTTTACTAATTTCTAACCTCAAATAAGGGAGTTGTAACAAGTTATCAACTTTCATGATTTGCCAATAATAACTAACAATATAACAATAATATACAAACAACATATAACTAACAATTTAAGAATAATCCAGTGCCGAAAATAAGGCCACCGGTGCCTCGGCACATTGCGCAGACCATGCATGGTAGTATTCATTAATTATTTCGTTGATATCCAGTTATGAATCTTAGTTTTCTTTTTGGGGGGCGCAAAAATAACCAGACCAGGACCAAGATTTAATTAATAGGTTGATACCCAGTTATAAATCGTAGTTTTTTCTTTTCTTAGGGGCGCAGAAATGACCAGACAAGAACCAAGTTTTAATTATTAGGTTGATATCCGGAAATAAATCTTTATATTCTTTTCTGGGGGGCACAGAAATTAGGTACCAGACCAGGACCAAGTTTTGGGTCATGAAAAGTAGTATTAATTAATTACTATTAGTTTGATATCCAGATATAAATTGAGTTGTCTTTTCTTGTGGGGTGCAAAAATGACCAGATCAGGACCAAGTCTTCGTTGATCCTAATACAGTTGATATCCTAATACATATAGGTTGGTTGAAATTCAAATTAGTTTTCCTACCTCTGATAGAAAAACTTCGCGGCTCGCTCTGCTCGCCGATTTCGTTACCATCTTATGGTTGTGAATGGTACTTAACTACGCACAAATATTTTTAAATCAATCCTATAAAGTTTGCAACAATGACGAATTACGCACACACAACACAATAGCGCTAGTTAGAATGATAAAAACAGATTGCGGCTCACTGCGCTCACCGACTACATTTTTTACGTCTGTTGTTGTAGTTTAAAAATGCCATCATTTTCTTTGTATTTTTTCTTTTGTGCACAAAAAATTTTACGGCTCGCTACGCTCGCCAATTTTATTTGTGAAGGGACTATACACTGAGAAGTCAACTTTGACTTCATATATGCTGGAACGCGAGATATTTTTTTCTATTGTGTCTGGTATCCAGACTTTACAATTATAGAAGCTCGCACCGGGCGCGTAAAATGCTATTTACGGCACTGACTGTGTCCATACAAAAAACAAGTAATGGAACGATATCCTGTTTCCGTCATGAGGATCATCCACAGTTTTTGGTTAATTATGCAGATTTGCTGGTATAAAAATCAATATATACTATGTTTTTGTTTTTATAGTATAAAAAATGACCAATATACAAAGGTTTTAGTGAAAAAAAATGCGGCTCGATTCGCTCGCCGACTTCATTACTGACTTTTGCATTTACAATTTCCTATGAAAATATAAAAATCGCAGTTATCTTTATCATGTTTTGTTTGTAATCATAATAATTATTATTATTATACCTAGGTATAATAGCACATTCTCTGCAAATAACTTTTTCGCGGCTCGCTCCGCACGCCGATGGAAGATAGGTAAGTGCAATGCCAAACACCAAAATTGCCCCCCCCCCCGAAACGAAATCCTGTATCCGCGCCTGTCCCAAAGTAAGTTACCAAATCAATCATAAGATTTGCAAATATAAAAGAATAAAATAGTTTACAAAATTTGGTTCTTTTTTCATAACGATAATTACAGGTTTTTTTTTATACACTAATATTTTCATTGTGAAAGTTTGTGTGAGTGTGTGTAAGTATGTTTGTCCCCACTCAACATGAACGGATTTGGATGAAACCTGGAATATACCTAGTTTAGTGACCTGTATTAACACAAAGGCTTTTTATACTGGTAGCAGCAAAGCCGCAGGCGGTATCTAGTTACAAGTCGCAGGTGTTATCTAGTTACAATTACATTTAGCAATCCAAACCCCAAACTAATGTTATAAATGCGAAACTCTGTTTCTTTGAAAACTTTATTGCACATACTTAAAAAATGTTACCGAGGGTGGGCTTAATGCCGTAGGCATCTGTCAATCTGTCTGTTATTTATGTTTCTTATGCCTAAAGAGCTGCAATAATTTTAATGAATTTTAGTATAGACCTAGCTGGGACATTGGAGAAATAGAAATAGAAATAGAAATAGAAAATGTTTATTTGAAACAACAGTTTACAAGATAAAAGTTCAGTTAGTTTAATACATGTTAATAACATCGCTGTTGCAAAAAGGCCCTAACTCAGCATATTGATAGTTGTAGACGAATACCTACAACAAGCGCTGGTCTTCCGTTGGAACCCTTTTGGTGACGTCACGAACGGACGTTACGTACGTCCGTTCGTGACATACTAGAAAAAACTAAATATATAGACTTAAACTAAAACTTTATATATAGAGGTTATTAATAAAGTATTTATAAAAGAACACGACGAAAAAGAAAGAAATTAATGTGCCTACAAATAAATTTTAAAAAATGCCATAGAAAATGTATAGTGTACTTAAAATAAGCCAAAACTACAATAACAATGAATAAAATTGTATGAAAACTATAGAAATCGGATCTGTAATGAAAACTATAGAAATCTAAACAGAAAGATGATGCATTTTTATATTTCATTATATTATATATATATATAATATATATTATACTACTTAATTTAATAAACATAATAAATAAGTGATACCTATAAAAAAAAAACAGAAGTAATACCTATCAAACGGAAAGTCCTCAACAAAGTTTAAGTTTATGAACAATAAATATTATATTATGATACATAGGTATAGGACAGGATAAAATGATATAGTTAGGAAATTAATGTTTAAGTAGCTTTATATTCTAAGATTATCCTAAATAACCTATTCAAATGTTTGTTTATAAAGCAAAACTATTCTAAGTAACAGGAGAAGCACATGGTGTATTCTGTGACATGGTCTAATTTTAGCAAAAATAAACATGAAAGGGTTGAAATAAGAAACGGAAAAAAATGGAAGAAACCATCAAAGGCTGGCCTCGGAACTGCTGGGCCTAAGGCTGCAGTGGGAGGATCCTCCTCACAGGGCATGCAGAGTCTAGGAGGGCCGCCTCTTGTATTTGACTTTTGATCAAGCTGCCAATCGAAAGCCCAATAAATATTGGTTGCGGCTCTTCGTTATCAGACTGTTCATAGATTCACAGTTCACAGATTATTAGATTATACATTTTTATTATTAAATTAAAAAATGAAATTTTATTACATATTTTATGAAGGTAAAAATTGTTGATATGTGGAGATGTATGATTGTTTCCCCTACATACAAAAACAGGTCTATAGTTCTACACCAAGGATAACATCAACATGTTACCATAGCTGCAGGCAGAATATAGTTATACCTAATACTAGACATTTTCACATAGCATGTAGCCCCATGGTAAGAAAGCTTGTGTCACAAAAAATCACTCATATTACAATGTTCTGGTGTCGAAAGAACTTCCTGAACCTTCATTCACACTTTCGAAAACAAACACCATAGAGATGCTCTACCTCCTTGATCCTCTTCGAAAGGCAGTTTAGGGTCAACCCTACAGCCCATGCCCCGCCTTCACGCTGTAGATAACGTATTTGTGATACGTAAATATAATTGAGTGGTGCCCGCTTTGCTGCCGTGTTAAATCCTGTTAGCACTGCTGCTCTGCACTACTAAAAAGTACATTTGCCCTTGAAGTAGCGATGTGAGCTGGCCTCTCTTAGTACGCGCCATTACGCCGTGTGCTCAGCTCATCGCATTCAATTTCTGCCAGCAACCTTTCGTCACTCCACCTGGGCGTCTACTAAGAGGGCTGGCTGAGACGCAGTTATCCACTCTTTTACACCAAAACGGTTGCCGGTTCTTCGCCAGAATGGCCATCCCACTGCCATTTCAGCTTTATCGAATTTCTTTAGGTTTGGCCGGTAGCTAGGGTTTGCATAGTAACTTTGCAATCTAATCTACTATTTTATGTTATGTAATGAATTAGATTGATTGATTAAATTGATAACTGCGCTTGGTGCCTTTTGTTTTGTTTTGCCTTTTTGTTTGTATTATTAAAAACATCGGTAAACATTTAGTTCTAGCCAAAGTGCACCGTATACTCATTGGCATTGTGAACAAGAACATAGCACTATCCTAGTCTATTCTTGGCACCTCGGGTAAGTACTGTAAACGAAGCTTAAGTCTCGTCGATGGCGTGTGCACGGATGATCAGGCTGTGCATTCCATGGGTGTGAAAAATCAGCACGTGCAAAACATGTACAGCCTGATCATCCATGGCCAATTGTGTACATGGATAATCAGGCTGTGAATAATCAGGCCGCGCAATATTGGCTCCCGTCAAAGCTAATTCGTATTTGTTGTGAATTTAAAATTCAGATTTTTCGAGACATTTTTGACTGAAAAATAGCGAAGCTACTAATAATTACTGGCTAAACATTAGTTACGATGGCGGCAAGTGCTATGGAAAAGTTAATTTTACTAATTTTCACATTATTTACTTTTATGAAAACTGGTAAGAAAAGGGCGTTGTTTCACTTTTGTTTACGTTATTATTTTTTGTATTTTATGTTATTCTTTTGTTATTTTTAGTTAATTCAATACAATGTTATCAATGCTCTGGAACGGACTTGAATAATTCGTTCGAATGCAATGAATTTTTGGGGAGTGATGCGACATTACAAGCTACTGATTGTGGGTCTCTCCACGACGCCCAATATTGCATCAAACATGTTGGGAGAAGCGATGGTGAGACACTTCTGTCTCTCGGCTGCTAACAGGGGATAGATACCTGGTAGAACGTACCTATGACAGTCCCCAGTGCCGTAAATAGCCTTTTATGCGCCCGGTGCCAGCTTCCATAACTGCGACCTTTACAAAAATTTTCTTAACTTATACCTTTTCTTGTACTTATAATGGTCTGAACCGTGGGGGCCCAGGATTTTGATTGGGAGGGGTGGAGGCCTTGGCTTCACACTCGGGTTGCCTTCTTTTCGCAAGACCCTTCCACCCATTCGACCATTGCCTCTGGTATTGATACCAGAGATATTAATTAATACCACCATGCATGAACCAAGACTTGCTCTTGACCTGGTCATTTCTGCACCCCCCAGGCGCCAGGCGCCAGGCGCCCGTGGCACCACCCTATTTACGGTACTGCTGGTCCCATCGGTTGGGTGGTTATAATAGGTATCTACAGTTACCAGCAGAATTATGATATGTAGTTTTAGAACCATGTCTCTTTTAAGTTGACTTGTTCGAAGACCGCATATTCTGTCAAGTGCAAGTTCTCTTTAGTGTAACATGGTACTAACAGTAATTTATTTATTGCTGGCGACTGTAGATACTCGCATCCTACTAACTTAAAAGCTACTAAACTGGCTTACCTATTCTAATAAATTGAAACTAATCCCAGGTGTAACATTAGAATGCTATCAATGCAACTCTTCGTCTACATTGGAATGCGGTGATGGACTCATGCATTTAGATGGTGGAATCCTAACCCCTACTTCATGCGATCATGTGTTTGAAGCTCGGTACTGCATTAAAAAAACAGGTCTACCTAACAAAGAATCTTACTCCATGAATATTTACTTTCAGGACAAACAAGTTACCTTTTTGCAAGTTTATAAATAATGCTAGACATTTAATTTTTTTTACAAGTCATTATCTAGCATCAGATTATGCAAATTAATGTTCTGTAGTAACCAACTTACAATACTTGTTTTTCCTGAAAAGCTTAACTTAACAATTGTAAAAAATAATAACTAACTCACCACGGTAATGTAATGAATTTATTAAATTAATTAATGCACTGGGTTTTTGAGTTTCTCAGCACAGCACACTTCTGCTTTGATGGCTTGTAATATTTTGGCCTGGGTGAACAAACGGTGAGTTCCTCCACATTATATAATAATAGCACCAAGTTAATTAACCCTTCCTATTAGATGATTTGACATCACCTTGCAAATCCCGCCACTACCAGCCACTGCTTGACATAGGTCTACCCTTATAAGGGGATATGGCCATACTTATCAAGCTGGGCATGCAGCTTGGGGATTGCAGGGCACAGCTTCTCGCATCATTGACAATGCTGCTCATCGGCAGCCAAGGAATTTAATAGTGCCAGTGTAAGACTGCTGTAAGACTATGCCGCAATGAGCTGGCCATCAGAACCCCAACAACAACAACAACAACACCAGCCTATTCAGTCCACTGCTGGACAAAGGCCTCCCCTATAAAAAGGGGGATATGCCCATAATCCCCACACTGGGCATGCGGGTTGGGGATCGCAGGGCACAGCCTCTCGCACCGCCAACGCTGCTGCCCGTCGGCGGCCAGGAATCTTAGCTGTGCCAGTGTTAGGCTGCGCTATGCCGCTATCAGCCGGCCGCCAGAGCCCCGTTTGTTAGTTAGCAGGGTGCACCACGTGCAGGTGAGGTTGGCTTGGGTTCCGGAGATGGGGGTTGGAACCCCTTACATCCCCATCATCAGAGCCCCATTTGTTAGCTTTTGTTTTAGCAGGGTGCTCCAGATGCTGGTATGGTTGGCTTTGGTTCACTGCTTGGTTAATTCCACCACCATGAGTTCATTATGAGATTACTGTTAAAATATAATCTATGTAGCACAGTAGTAAGGGAGTTTTACACTAATCCTTCCTGGACCTTCCTTTTTTGTAATGATCGATTATCTAGTCAAACTCTGGTGTCAGCAAGTGGTGAAGCATGAAAGCGCTCAGATCTAAATGCCATTCATCATAAAGACCGGGCAGCATTCCCTAACCAATATGATCTGCTACCATCAATGAATTAAGCCACACCATTAATGATTTACTAAAATAAATTCTATTGTAGGTGGGATCACAACAAAGAGATACTGCTCCTCATTAGACCTTGGAAACTTCTGCAACTACGTTCAGCAACCAGGAGACAAACTGGAGTACAGAACTTGCATTTACACATGCGGCAGTGATGGCTGCAATGCTGCAACTGCTTTTAGGATATCAGCAGTAGTTCTAGTGTTAGTAGCTTTAAGATTTGCCTTTTGAGTTATGTTTTAATGACAATGCGATCATCACAGATCTTTTTAAGACCTTTTTAGAGGCATTTATACATTCCAGTTTAAGTAATTCCGTCCAATTGTAAATGTTATTTTTCTACTTGCAATATTTTTTTAGGTACTTACATTAAGTACATATTTTCAATAATGCTCATATACATTTTAACATATTTTTGTGTTTTTTGACTGACTAGTGCCTTAAAATACAGTGCGACCATTGATTTACGTGTTCAACTTATTTTTATGTGTGCATTAAAGGTTTTGAAATAAACAAAATGTTTAATTAAGATCAAACATTTATTCAGAATTTGTGCTACACAAGCATGATATAAAAATACAATAATAAATATCAACACCGACTTAGCCAATGAATATGCCTGCTAATGCACAATAATACTTTCATTTTCACTTACAACATACAATATGCCTCCAAATCCGAAATGGAATGTAATAATTTTATTATAATCTTTTGAAGGATATTCCATTATTACTAGCTTTAGTGGAAATTACATTGAATACAAGTCACAAAACTAAATGTGTTTGAATTATAACTAACAGCTGAATTTGAGAGCATCTAGCACCTACGATGCCAGCTTTTCAAATCTTACATCTAAATACGTACCTATGTACAGAAAAGTTCAGGTAACTTTTTTGTACAATTCTCCGTAATTCCTAAATTGAATAGAATAAAATCAGCTGAATACAAACGGCACATCATAAGGCGTATAAATTATATCAAACTGCACGCTATGTGCTTGCTGTAAAGTTTATTATTACAAAACTGTAAACATAATAAAAAACATAATTTTATTGTAAACATTGAATACAATATTATTAAGTCCTACGTGAACGTCGCTTACTGATTTTACTTAGCATACTACAACTTAGTATTGACACAAACAGAGAGATCTCAAAAGAGTAAAAGCTGTCACTTACACACATAATATAAAAGACAAACACAAAAATAAAATAACAGGTAACGCTTACTTAAATCAGACTATAAAACAATCACTAACAAGATTCAACTTAAAAAATAAAATAGGAATAAAAGGCTCATTACGTGCGTAATAAAAAGGTGCTCAATATCGTCACCGAATCGGACATCACAAAAATCATGTCAACTTATGGTCAGCTTAAATCGGGAGACGTCAAGGCATACTATAATTTTACTTATGTAAATTCGTACATATCTACTGGTAATAAGAAAATGAATAAATTCTAGCTTGGAGACCGACAACTTTTCTTTAAGGCCTTTGATGCTCTGTTTTCGGTCTGTGAACTTCGAAATTTATATCTTGTATCACAAGATAGTAAGCAAGATGAAAGGCAAAGGGATCACGAGGCCGCTCCCCCTCGTGATTTTTAGACCTTATAATATATATTTATCACACAAGCCACTATAACCGAATGATCCCATCAAGCTACTGATAGATATCAATGAAGGTATGTTGCGAGAGCTTCCATTCAAATTCGACCTCTAAAACCATGACCACTTTGACAAGAGTGTCCGATTGTAAAGACTTAGTTAAGTATAAATTTACTTTGGTAAATTTAAAAACCCTTGCCCTACCGTCAGCCGATTTACGCTGACTTAAAAGGTTTAATTGCAAAACAGAAAAACAAAAATACTAAATAATTGTGACTGAGAACATGTCATGAAATTTAGAAGGCGGTTTTATGGCTTTAGGCCAATTTGTAAAAATCTTCGGTTGGAATTTCGTCATGGCGTTTGTGCAAAAGACAATTGGAATGTAACTAAGCCCAGGAATTTATCATAATCATTTTATCACACTATCAGCTAATTATTTTTTGAATTTTTAACTAACCTCTCCCTAAGTTAGGCTATAATACTATTTATTATAAAAGTGTGTCCTATCAAATAACTTTAGGTTAAAAATGCTGCTATTTGAGCATGACATGACTAAGCTAACACTATTGTGACAAAAAACTTCTCAAAAACCCAATTTGACTGCAAACTTATATTTACTTGATCAAAAGAACTCTATTCTGTAAATTAATTTAAAGACAATCGTCTAAAAAAGCCAAATCTCTAGCCCAAGATAAACTGATACTCTTACGAATCATCTTAAATATGCGTGGGAGAACTATAGGAATGATTCTTGTTAACACAGTATTTTTGTTAAATCGAATTTTTTTACGTACCGCATTTCGAGTCATTTAGAGAGCCTTCATTAGGCTAAATGAACGCTACTCTTCATCCGCGTCTCACCTAGCACTCGTCTATTAGACGGGACGAAATACCGTCGGTGCCTTCACCGATTTCACGGTACGTAAAAATTCCCGTTTTTCTATATGAAACAATTAAGAGACGAATATAGACAATCTCAAATTATGCTCCTCTTGCAATTACTGCGATTGTGGCTAACAGAAGCTTTCACAAAGCCAAGAAATGTTTTGGTATCCAATGCGAAACAAGTAAGCGAATTCGCTAAGCCAGCGCTTACGCGATTTCAAACGACACGCAATTATGCGTATTCTTATCATTACAAGCCTGACGATCTGCTCCGAAGCAGACTCAAGGCATAGGCAAACATTTAGGCTCAAAGCACATCTAGCGAACAAACTAACTCGTAGCGTTCCTTGGAAACGCGCAACAATTCTTGATTCTCTTTAAAGCTAGGCCCTTTTGGCAGTGATTTTTAGCAGATAATCAAGTCAGTTTTTCCGCTAAACATGGCTTACATAGGCGGTTTAGCACACAGTAAGCGCGTGCTTCGAATCAGTTCGAGTTCGCCTGCAATGCAGCTATGTGCTGTTCCAACTCCCTGACTCTTTGTTGACTGTTGTGGAGTTGCCGCTTCACGATCCGTAACTCTTCGCCTTGCCGGTTGAACGCGAGACGCAACTGAAAATAAAATGTATTTTTTTAACAAACGAATATGTATCTGTTCTCATTATTATTTTATTATTACTGCGCCTTTACATATCTATTCAAAGATATGACTATTACAGGAAACATCCGGAGATGATGATGATGAATATTTATTATGAGGATGGCGAAGACTTCAGCATAGTATCATAAATAAATATATAAGTTAACGAAGTTTCGGTCAACCGATAACTAATTCTTCATTGAGTCAGTGTAGTAGGATTTAATGCGCCACTCCAAAAGTAACAGTTTAATCATAGAAAGTATGCATATCCTTTTGCATTTTAAGTTTCTTTATGACGGTTTCCGTACTATAATCAATTTTTCGGCCATTTCGGCCTTACCTCACCATCAACATAATCATCAGCCTAAGCATCCACTGTCTGGACGTAAATTCTCCTCTAATATAGCCATTGCGACCATCCACCGGGCGTCCCATACACTACGTACGTTCTCCACTCAGGAACTCGCTCTTACCTCATGCTCTGTGCTAAACACATCCCCTTGGTTTATTTGCTTGTATAACGGCACAGGCTCACTATCCCCTGTCTGCTTCCCAAACATTTTCTGCAGTTGATGGAACTTCGTGTTTTGGTTTGCGTTTGTCTTCTGTGACTTTTCAGTCGGTTGAATCTGCAATCGGTAAATAAGTTAGATACTTAGGCAACGTATCTTTGTCCTACTGAAGTTGGCTGCAAGCGACGTAGTTCCTATTTTTGGGACGGATTGGTATTGATATTATGACAATTTATTTAACTTTAAAACTTGTTACTAAACACATTTTTTACTACAAAGCTTATAAAAAGTTAATCTACAATCTACAAAAATAATTCAAAAACATTATAGTTAAATGTATCGAAACCGTCCTGCGCGGCATGCTCAAACGGTCGGTGGCTAGAGCTGCAGAGAAGAACCTCATCATAATGCGTGCAGAGTCCAGGAAAACCGCCTTCTGTATCTGACCTGTCTAGCGAGAGCCTCAAGATATTAGTCGAGGCTCTTCGCTATCAGACCGTTCACTGATGGTGAGGACTAGAACGATAATCGTTAAGTCAACATCCCACATGGCGGTAATCTCGTGGGCCAAGTCAAGGTACTTGCTAAGCTTGTCCTTTTCGGCTTTCACGAGATTATTATTCTTATTTTATACTACTAACTTAGTAAAAAAGTATACGGTCCCCCTGATGGTAAGCAGTTCTCGTAGCCTATGAACGCCTGTATTAGGATTGGTCGAATCGTTTGCTTAGCCTAACTTCAGAGGGAGATAAGTCCGTTCTGACTATTTTAGGTTGATTAACTCTTCTGTGGTATAGATAGAATTCTTTATTGCACAAAAACAAATTCATTGTACATAGGCGAACTTAATGCTAAGAAGCATTTTCTACCAGCTAACCTTTGTGTATTGTGGATTAAAAATTAAATGTGGTATACACGGATGCATCGTGCATACGGGTTCGTGATTTGCCAAAGGATCAAAAAATTACCTGTACATCGTTGTCATTAACGTGATTCTCATTTGGCTGCCAAGTGCCGAGCGGGCGGTAGTCAGGTGTCGTCTCGCGAGAGAGGAAAGCGAACTTCTTTCTGTTATTAGCGTCTTGCGGCTGCATTGCGGGTGCGTCGCGGTTATTACGGGGCTTGTGAGTTGATATTGTTACACCTGAAGAAGAAATATAGCGTTGTACAGAAAAACTTACACAGGTTATTTACACAACTTATTTAGGTTATATCATGGTTATAGAACTATATGCTCAAAATAAATTTGTATTATATTTTATGAGAAATAACAATTTAATCTTACCTGTCTTCAAGCTGATCAGAATAGGCGGCGCGTTCATTCCACTTAACCAATCCTTAGCCGACAGAGCGGGGAGAGGGGCCGCTGTGTCGGGGTATAAATCCTCCTGTAATTCACAGTTCATATGAAAACCTTAAAGATATTCCATAGTCCAACGACATAAACTTAAGGATATAATGATGCAATCTAATTTTGTACCACGCGGTATGCAGTCTGTCTTAGTAAGACTGTCTTACAATTAGCGTAGTTTATTAAGAGTAAGCCACTTAAAGTCGGTCTTCATCATCATCCACAGCGCGATTTCACCCACAGCTGGGTATAGGCCTCCTTCAACTTGTGCCATCCAGTCGGTCTTAGGCTTGACTAATTAGTCAGTAAGACAGTCTAAATACTTACAAACTAAATATAGCTTGGTCTAATAGGCTTTTTTGGATGGTATCATAGAGTAGGGATGATGCCCGAGTAAAAAAATAATAATTCTAAATACCTAGTCCGAGATTATCAAAAAATATTGGATACGTTTTTTTTTGCACGCCGATTTATCGGTGGAGTATCTGAGACTATGTAAAAAAATTAGATCTTCTATACCATACTTCATGCAATGAACAATTTCATTTCAATATAGGGTGATGTTGTGTTGAATTCGCGATACTTGTGACGAAATAAAAATAGTGTGAATAATGACTAAATACCTAAGAATGATATAAAACTAAAAATGGCGCATCAAAATTACAAAACTTACAACATAATGTCAAATCAAGGAAGTTAAGGTGTTCCAACCTCTATCTACAGAACCAAGCCAACCTCACCTGTCCGTGATTTGTTATACCCTGCTAATAACAAACGGGGTCCTTGATTACGGCATAGTGCAGCCTAACACCAGCACAGCGAAATCCCTTGACTGCCAACGGGCAGCAGCGGTGGTGGTGCGAAAAGCTCTGCCCTGCGATCCCTAACCCGCATGCATGGGTATTATCCCCCTTCTAAAAGGGGTGGTCTATTTCCAACATTGAACTGAATAGGCTGATGCTGTTATTGTTAAAATGAGTTAATTTCGTAGAAACGATCGCAAGTATTGAATGCGTTATGGGACGCATTCCTATCTTGATTACGTATCCCATGCATCGTAGGCATATGGGATTGTGTTTCAGAGGGCTTACCACAGGTTTTTATAGTTTACGAAAACTTTATAAGTTTCGGTATCTTTCCATACATTTTTAGTACAGCGCCTCTAGGGAAACGTGCATGAACTACGAAAATGTATGGAAAGATACCGAAACTTATAAAGTTTTCGAAAACTATCAAAACCTGTGGTAAGCCCTCAGAACATACTTGGCCAAATAGGCCCATAGAGGCGGACTTAATGGTGATAATTTACCTGAAAACAGTCTGATTTGCGCGGCACGATCATAGAAATAGGCTCGCAAAGTCCGCGCGACGTGTGCAGTTTGTAGAAACGGAACACTTCACAAGCAGCCGTGTTCACTCCACGCTTCGACATGAAGCCTAAACCTCTCTGTAAAATAAAGATTCAGATTAGTTCAACCCTACAAATAAATTTTCACTTCTCTTGCTTTAAAAGTGTATCATAATAGTGTAGCTTAGCGGGCCTAAAACTCGAGTTTAATACCACGGGCTAAAAAGTTTTTTTTTTTTTTATTATTGTCTAAAATCATCAGCCCGTACAAAGCATTCGTTCTCTTACATAAAAACTCGACTTCTTGGTGCTCCATCAATCTTTTTTTTTTGAAAATAGAACTTGGCCTTGGTGATGTTTTATGAAGGTTGATTAATTTTTAATAAAATTTCTGAAAATTGTCTAATTTTGAATTGTTTTATTTTCTCGCAATCGAAGTGAAACTCGGTCTTGTCATCCTCCCTCGTAAACCAATCTACTATTATAAACTTGTTACTCCTTCAGGCCAATGAACGGCATTGAGAGGCAGGCTACTGAACGGGTTTCAGCAGAAACTTTGCACACATTCCACAATTTTTTTAAATGATGGTTTAAATCGATGATTAAGTCTGTTTTTGTAAGTAAACGATGATAATGTTTTAAAACACGCCTCTTTAACTAATGCGCTCTGCTAAGTATGACCTGCGGTGCTGAGACACGACGACTAACGAAGGAGGCCGTGAGCACCGCCTTAAGTACGATTCACACTTAACGGCGCGCGTCGGAGAGCATCGGAGCGCATTTTAAAACATGCTAGAGGAAATTGAAACATCCACACAGCAGTTAAGTTCCTTATTTGCACGCAATTTACGCATCGGATCTATTTATGTCAGTTGACAAAGCTCAAACTTGCGTAAATTGCATGCAATTAAGGAACTTAACTGCTTTGTGGATGTTTCTATTTCCTCTTACATGTTTTAAAATGCGCTCCGATGCTGGCTCCGCGCCGGTATGTGAGAATCGTACGTTAAACCCCTTAACATCATAATGACCGTTTTAAACCAATGTAATTGGGATTGAAAGAGCTTCAACCTCCATATTTGGAACCAGGGCAAATCTCACCGGCCCCGCCAGCCCACGGTGTCATCATCATCAAGCTATAACAGTCCACTGCTGGACACAGGGTCAGGCGGGGTATTTATGAGACATCCAATATGAAACACAGAATTACCTACTTCAGGCTCTTGTTTACAAAATATCTCAATATAACATCTTTTATTAATCATAATTCAGTATAAAATTACCCTAGAAGGTTGATTTTAAACTGAATTATGATTGACTGACTGAAGATTTGAGGTATTTTGTTAACGTCTTATTTTTACCCGAAATATTAGATGTCTCATAAATACCCCGCCTGACCCTAGTGGACATAGTCGGTGGAGTCATCATCATCATCAGCCTATAGCACTCCACTGCTGGACATAGGCCTCCCCTAATGAGCGCCATTGCGCCCTGTCCTGAGCTCGACGCATCCAGCTTCTACCAGCAGCCTTTCGCAGATCGTCACCCCACCTGGCCGGAGGGCGTCCTACACTGCGTTTGCCGAGCCGCGGTCTCCACTCAAGAACTCGTTTACCCCAACGGTTATCGGTTCTTCGGCAGATATGGCCAGCCCACTGCCACTTCAGCGTGCTAATTCTCTGAGCTATGTCAACAACTTTAGTTCTATGTCGGATAAACTCGTTTCGGATTCTATCCTTTAGAGAAACTCCGAGCATAGCTCGTTCCATAGCTCGCTGAGCGACTTTAAACTGGTGGACTAGCCGTACTGTGAGTGTCCACGTTTCGGCTCCGTATGTAGTTTCGGCTCCGTATGTACCCTGTCCGTGGAGTACCCCGCTTTAACAAACGGGGCTCTGAAACCCTGATGACGATATAGCACAGCCTGATACCAGCACAGTTTCGGTGGTGCGAGTAGCGTACCTAGCACTTGCCCAGTGTGGGGCTATGTCCAGCAATGGTAATAGGCTGATGTTGTTATTGTTGATAAACAAATATCTCACCTGAGGATTCCCTGATAGGAACTGGTTCAGGAAATGCACGTACGGCGCTTCATCGACCACCTCGTAGTATCTAATGTTCCCATCTCCCTTGCCAGCAAGGTAAACCTACAAAATTGCAAGATACAAAAGTTTTGATATGTAGAGTTCTTTGTGAATTCATCAGGGGTAGTAAGTACTACCTCCATGCCTATTTGCGCCGTGAAACCGCATTGATGTGTTTCTGTTTGAAGGGTGTGGGTGCCGTTATAATTAGAGGCACATGAGGCTTAAGATTCAGCTGACATTTTCTCTCGTGGCGTGGTTAACTTCGGTGGTCCTAGCAGATCACCTTGGTTAAGCAACACTCCTTACTTGGATGGGTGACCATTTAGTGACATTTATATTTTGAGCGCTTCCGTGCTTCGGAAGGCACGTTAAGATGTTGGTCCCGACTTTTCAGTCGTTAAGCCATGCCGGAGGCCTTCGGGCAGCCTAAAAACTCCGACACCAGAGTTGGTCACAAGCTCATACGAAGAAGAAGAAGAAGAAGCTGAAATTTTGAACATATTCCTAGAATAACCTAAAAAAATATAACCGGATTTAGAACCTACTCCTTTTTTAAGTCAGTAATTTTCACTACTTAAAGCGAATGTCTGATGGAGATTAAAGGGTCCAAAAGAGTTTTAGTTATCTGTATTGTACTCATTATTACCATACCATATTCGTATTGTAGTTGTAAAAATACGGAAACACAACGCCAGTCCTCCGGCGGACGATTGACAGCAGCTGTCAATCGTCTCGCAGACCCCCACAGATATAGAAGAGAACTGGATGAAGTCTTAAAATTCACTATGTTCTGAACGTCAACTCATACGTCTGATCTCTACTTTCTTAGGCCCATATATCATTTGCTAGAAAATGCATACTTTATCTCAATGCGATTGCTGCGACTTCGTTCCAGGGCATTTCAATGAATATGCATAGAATTTTGTTCAAGCGCCCTGGTACGATTAACTTTTTGATCTCATTTGAAGTCGCATTGATATTGTATGCGTCTATTTCTAACTGATGATATTGGACATATGATATCTACATCTAAATTAATACTATAAAGAGGAAAAATATGTATTTGTGTGTGTGTGTGTGTGTGTGTGTGTGTGTGTGTGTGTGTGTGTGTGTGTGTGTGTGTGTGTGTGTATGTTTGTATGTTTGTAATGAATAAACTTAAAACTACTGTGCAGATTTCAAATATTCTTTCACCATTGGTAAGCTACGTTCACCCTGAGTTAGAGTAAGGATCCCTAATCTTTTCTAGCAATAAATATAGTCTATGTTGGTTATATTTATTGCTAGAAAATATTAGGAATCTTTGCTAAAACCCGTGCGAAACCGGGACGGGCCGCTAGTTGGACATAACAAGGTAGAGATGAGCCGTATGAGTTGATGTTCAGAACATAGTGAATTTTAAGACCAACTAGTTCTCTTCTATATCTGTGCGCAGACCAATGGTTTGGTCCAGCGTGGAGATTATGGTCGATATGACCATTATCTCCACGCTGGACCCGTCTTATTAAGGAAGGCCTTTGTCCAGCAAGGGACTGATAAAGGCTGGTGTTTTTTTTTATAATTTCAAAATCACTCACCATGTTTGTATCATAGTCGTAATAGGGGAACACAACGCCGGACGAGCTATCAATTGTCTCGCAGACCAATGGCTTGCTCAAATCGTGTTGATCCCATACAGCGTATTGCCGATCGCTGTACCGTGAGAAACCCGTCGTCAGCACCTTCCCTTGGTTGCCGAGGAACGTGCATTTTGATGCTTTTGTGCCGGAGTGGCAGGGACCTTCCTGTAAGATAATGCTTTATTAATGTACTGTTTGATGATCGGAATGGCTGGAGGGATCGTAGGGAGGCCCTTTGCCCAGCAGGTGGACATAACAGGCTCATCGTCATCATCATCAGCCTATAGCAGTCCACTGCTGGACATAGGCCTCCCCTAATGAGCGCCATTGCACCCTGTCCTGAGCTCGACGCATCCAACATTTAACAACAGCCTTTCGCAGATCGTCACTCCACCCGGCCGGACGGCGTCCTACAACTGTGGCCGAGCCACAGTCTCCACTCAAGAACTCGTTTACCCCAACGGTTATCGGTTCTTCGGCAGATATGGCCAACCCACTTCAGCTTGCTAATTTTCTGAGCTATGTCGACAACTTTAGTTCTATGTCGGATAAACTCATTGCGGATTTTATCCTTCAGAGAAACCCCAAGCATAGCTCGTTCCATAGCTCGCTGAGCGACTTTAAACTGGTGGACTAGCCGTACTGTGAGAGTCCACGTCCACAGGCTCATCGTAATCGTAATGTATTGTTGATGTGTTACGCCGACGCGTAGGTCACAAACGCGCTGCTCCTCCTCCAATCTCACCAGGAAGACCATTTTTCTGTGACATAGGCGGTCGAAGCTATCGCTCCCGTATCGGCCTTACTAGCCACATTCGTAAGTGCCAAACCTTGAAGAATGCTGCTTAAATTATCTTTTATAGATGTTAAAGGCCGTATAAAGCTGTCATGTTGTATAAGGTGTCCAGCATCATGGAGGCTTCTTTGGAGAGAGGGAGATGGAAGGAGCTGCATCAGTTGCGCCGACAAGATCAAAAAAATCAAAATCAAAATAATTTTATTCAGCATACAGTACACTTTGAAACGTCAATTTTTGTTAAATTTACATTAATTCGTAACGCGACCAAACAGAGAAGAATTGGCAAGAAACTCTGCGTGGCTTATATTTTTTTTAAGTCTTGTTTTTTACAAAGTTTATTATTAACTATTACATTGTTTTTGAGGGAGTTGGAGACAGTTCATCCCAAGCTTTATTGTCATCTAAATAATCAAAAGTTTTATAGTAAAAATCTTATTACATTATTACAGAGGTTAAGTTTAACAACATTTTTGAATTTATTTACAGATAAATTAAGCATATCATTTATGATTTTGTTAATAAATCGTACACACTGCCCTTTAAAAAATTGATTCACTTTAGGGAGCCTTACAGTAGGAGCAGCTAGTTTATTTTTATTTCTAGTGTTAACATTATGAATGTCGCTATTTTTCTTAAACAATTTGATATTTTTTCGGACATACATTAAATTTTCATATATGTATTGGCATGGAACTGTCATTATATTTATATCTTTAAACTTAGTTCTAAGTTATTCTCTGGGGCCCATATTATAAATTGCACGAACAGCCCTCTTCTGCAACACAAGTATGGTGTTGATATCCGCTGCATTCCCCACAAAAAATTGGTGTACTGTGGAAGTAGCTGAAATAAGCCAGTCTAGCCGTTTCTACGTCAGTAAGTTGACGGATTCATTTGAATGCGTAGAGCACAGCTCTTAAATAAATGATGTTGATGAAAGGAATAAGACGATGATGTTGATGTGAAATATCTAGTGAGGTTAAGACCGGCTATTGCAGGTGGTCTGACCGACTGGAGTGAATTTGAGTTTGAGTGGAAGTGAAAGTGTCTTCGTGGTTTCGAAGTATTTTCAATACAAAATGATTTCTAGTTTTTTTATCTTGTTGTTACAAAACACATCTGCCAGACGTCCCGCGGCCGACATATAACAGTGGTATTTTTTTTTGCTCGGGAATGAATTATTAATTTCTTGCTAACGTGGTTACGCACGGGTCTTGGTAGGTATCCGGATAAAACAGCAGAATCTTCTACTCTGCGATAATCCATTTGGAAATATGTTCAAAAAAAATACAACCGAATTGAGAACCTCCTCCTTTAAAGTCGGTAAAAAATACTCTACCTACATATTTTTTGGAGGATACAATGTAGATTGGCATAGCTTGCTTATAGCTCGAAATCCGCGAGCACTATCGCGTGTAGGAACTACCATTATTATTTGTCATGAATCTTTGGAATGGGGTCAGTAGGTTAGGGCAATCCTTGGTTGCAACCACACAGAGTACTCTACTTACTAAACTGTATCGAGCGCCGTGGAGTGTCGCCCCAACTATATACATACTTTCATTCTTTGCCAACGAGATTTTGGACAAACGAGAGTGAACGTTGTAATGACATAGTCTCTGTATTTGTGTACAGACATTGGTTTTTTGACAGCGCCACGTTTTGCACGTGACAAGACTAAAACATATATTTACAAATAGATACAAATAGTCAGGCATTGCCCTTCTATTGGCTAGCAGGTTTTCTTTTACGTGGTTGCAACAAAATGGTCAGAATAGAATAGAATATAATTATTTTATTTAGCACACAACACAACATACATAGAAGCAGAACGTAACATAAAAAAATTTCGGTATCTAAGTAGGTAATAAAATAGCAAAAGTTATACAAAAGAAACAGAAAATCATTTAGGAATAACATTAAATAATCGGTAATAAAATTAAATTAGCCTACCTACCTAGAAATGTAACGTCATGCCAGTGGGTAGGTTTGTTGCGCTAATTAGTCTCATCCATGTACTCGTCGTGTAGGCTAAACAGGTCATATTTCAGCATGTGCTGCCTCACAATAGTACGAGTCAGCGTTGATAGCTTTTTGCGCTATTAGCTTTCAATCGTGTTTTAATGTAGTACCCATTCCGAAACAATTTTATTAAAAGGATAATTAACGGAAACATTGAACTTTAGGTACGAACTACGATGTGATCATCAAGATTAGTATTTATGGATAATTTTAGAACAGAACTACAGAAAATTAAGTTAGCTAAACCACTTAAGATTTCAGATAATATCTCTTTATGATAGTATTAATATATTGTCAGATAGGAAGCTTTTATTATTGGAGCGACATGATAAAATATGATGAGTACCTGCGCAGTGCGTACAGATAATTGATATCGATAGAGCTCAGCTCCAATCATGTACTTTAAATGGTTGGACTTGCCGTTAGGACTTTAGTATTTTGAACACAAATATTTCAACCTATCGTCAGTAACGAAAAAATTTTACAACGATAAATAAAGCGTTATTTTGTCATTAGCTCTTCCAACCAAATACTTACCGATAGAACGATCCCTCGTCTAGGCTCGATAACACGCAGCTTCTTGTCCTTAGAAGTGGTAGCCAGCAGGGATCCATCGCGATTGAACGACATGCAGTAGATGACGTCGCTGTGGCAGTCTATGACCTTCACCGCTTCGCCTTTACCGACATCCCAGACGAAAATCTGCAAATAATGAAATCATTGGATTTGGAGATTAAATGTTAATAAATATCTTCAGATCATGCAAACAATTCGGTTTGGAGATCGCTTTCAAGCGGCAAGACCACACATTATACCTTTTTTTTAGACATTCTATCTGTTGTATATGGTGTACACCTTTTCTATCATATAAACATTAGTCCCGCAGTGGAATCGAACCCGGAATATCTTGCGTCTGAACCGGTTATTCACTCCTCGTGTTAACGAGGTCGTTTATTGAATAACGACTAACTAACTTCTGAGGATCGGAATACTCAAACCAGGAAAAAAAAAAGTTAAGACACACATGTAGATTCTTTCTCTTCTTTTGAGATGCAGAGGATACTGCTGTCACACTACGAACTTCGTGCCGAAATTTCGGTCTGTGTCCGATTAGAGTACCAATCACACGAAACGAAACACGAAATTTCGTATTTCGTTAAATTCTATTGTAGGGTCCCAGGTGCGGAAATCTAATTTAGTACATACATACTTATGAAAATCATAACGTACAACTTGGGTGAAATTCAACTATTTGTGTATTGTGGTTATTAGTGTTATTAGTCAAATATATTAAATTTGACTAATATTATAAACTACTTATACCTTTGTAATATTATCAAATCATTTATTTTATTTTATTAATTCTTTGTTTTTGCATGCTGTATCGAGTGTGATACCAATGTTTATTCTTAAGATCCTAGTACAAGTATACTATTTTGAAATGAAACATTCTGATTCTGATATTGTTTGTATTAATTTCATTACATTTTCGAGGATCCGTGCCTCCTGAAAGAAAGTTAAAAATAGCGACATTTCATAAATTGATATAATTTACACAAACAAAAAAATTCGGTCAAATTCGAATCTAAAATTTCGTAAGTGAGAAATTTCTGTTCAAACTTAAAATATCGTAAGTTAGTAGATACTTTCACGTACCCCATTCAAACTGTAACATTTATAAAGCGGCACAAGAAGCGGTACTGCTCCAGTTGATTGAAAGTCAACATGCGAAGTTCGTTACGTTGCCGGCTCGACTTAGTTTCGCGTGATGGCTCCTAACTGGTTTAGTTTGGTTATACTTAGTGCATCGCGTAACTAATTAACGTAAGTGTGATTCCGAACGTTTAGAACGAAATTCGTCGAACTCCTTCTAATTTAGCCTATATTAATCCACTGCTGCACGTAGCAATATAAAGCAGACCGAAGCTTGTAGATTAGTTACTTAAGTATGTAACAAATTGTCATTGCGTTGATTGATAACTACTGACTAATTCGTAAGCCGAGATGTAAAGCACCTCACGCAAGTACTTACATAAGTGTTTAGGCGCGAGTAACTAAGGGTTAACCAAGAAGAATCAGTTATGCGAAGCGACAGCACGACAGAATATTCACAATTTACATTTGTCTCTCGCATTATAATGAAGAAACAAAGAGTTCTTTCTATAAATAATGACAAAGTATTTTTAAAGAGAAAAGTATTTTCGTAAACCAGTCTTCTGCCAGAATTTAAAACGTAAAATTATGAAACAAAGAGGTATTTGTTGGTCATTAAAGGGCATTGTAATCAGATGTACACTTGACTATGAATGGGCGAAGGTGATCAATTGATATTTGATTGACACTTGACACTAATGATCGATTCAATTAAGATCAATAATGATGCGTGATGTTCGTTTATTTGGTTGTTGGCTTGCCTCCACCCGCGGCTTCGCTCGTTAATGTTGATTTTGTCAAATATATTTATCCCCTTTTCAGAGAGAGTGGAATTAACAAAACGCTGCGACACGTATTTTAATTAAATTTCAATCGTCAGCAGAAAACTTTAAAATCCAACTTCGAAACTGACGGGTTTTCATACAAACTTTAATTCTTTATTTTACACCTTTATATGGGTGGAATTCCTAAAAATCCTTCCTTAGTGGATGCTTACGGTATATAAGCCAACAATTTCAAGTCTCTAGCTCCAGCTGTTCGGGCTGTGCGTTGATACTGACCCAGTCAGGCAGTCTATCATTTTATATAATTAGAATTGTGTCTTAACATTATATTTATGTTCAGTTACATGCATCTTGTTGTTGCCTTAATTAAGTAGAGTCTCCCTCTGGAAACACCGAACCATTTTTATCACACTCAACGTCTAACGCCCTTCTGTTTATAAAACTTGTCGACACTTAGGGTCAGCAAGGAGATAGAGGAGCGCAGCGAAGATTGGATTTTACTAAGTCACTCGAAATTTAACTTTAAAATTATTGAAATAAAGTGCATATATGCTCGAACCTGTATCTTCGAAGACGAGCGAGCATCTTTTGTCAGGTTCAAGCTTATATGCACTTTATTTCAATAAGATTAAAGTTTTTTCGAGTGCCTTAATAAAATCCTCTCCGCTGTGCTACTCTCTGTCTGCGCTGACCCTTAGGCATAAGCATAATGGTGGACGCTATATCACAGAGGCCATAAATAAAGAAGAAGATGCGTGATTTTGTGTTGCTGGGCCGCACCTGCGTCTGTCGTGGCAAAGCAAATAAGAGTAAAAGCTTCGTTCGTGTCTTTTGCACGAACTATCCCTGCGTGCAGCTCAAACAATTTTCCTTCTTCTTCGAAACACAGCAATGCTGCTTCACGACATAAATAGGCATGGGTAGTACTGCCCCGAATGATCCCTTCTCAAAGAACACTAGTACTTTAATTCTTCAATACTTCATCCCTGTGTGCAGCCCGAACTATCAAGGTTATAGCCGATATTGAGTGGTCATAGCTTTTTTAGTATTTCTTACATTCGCAGTTTACAGACTCACTAGGGCTACTGCAGGGTATATTATAATATATTATATTCAGGGCCTTGATTCTCGCGAATAGAAATGATTGTCGCATTAGATATGTTGCGAGCACTGTCAAATTTCCATATAGTTTTATAAAAATAGGCTAGACGACTGAAAAATTCTAATTAGTCAGTTTTTTACATATCCAAAAAATATTGGACACTTATTTCTTCTTTTGACAATTAAACAAAAAATAACAAAGATATAGTGCGTTAAAGTTCCGCGTGACGTCACGTTATAGTACATTTTTTACCTAGGCGTGACGTCACGAGCCTCCACTCCCGAACTTGCACGTTCTATATCTCCGTCAATTTTGATAAATAAAAAAATACGTATCCAGTATTTTTTGTTGACCTAACTGACGGACTAATTAGAATTATATTTTTTTTACCCATTCGTCATCCCTATTCTTGCGGTACAATGTATATCGTGACAATAATCTCTAAACACTAGAATCACATGTGTAATATCTCAAATGAAAAGTCGCTTTATTCCAATAATGCTTCCGAAATTTCCTATTTCGACAACTAAACTTACCAAGTAATCGAATCCAGCGCTGAGCAGCACGTTTTCAGCGGTCGGATGCCACTCTATGTAGGCGACTCGCCTCTTATGCCCGTGCAACTCTACAAGCCAGTCGGTCAGGTGCATTGAGAGTCCTCCGTCCGGAATGTGCCATAATTTCACCTAGAAAGCGATACTGGTTAGAATGTAGCAGGAAACTTTAGAATGATAAATAACAAAGGGGGTCGCCTCTGTACATATTTTTTTGTTATACTCTTTGTTTCTATTATTTTTGTGTGTAATAACCAGTGATCGGAATTAGGCGGGCTAAAGTATGAATGAATGAATGAATGAATGAATGCAGTTATCGCAGTAGGTAAGTACCTACATGTAATATTGATGTTAATAATATTGTGGACTAATTCAAATCACTTTGACGACCTCTGGCGCAGTGGGCGAAGATCCACCTAAGACGCAGAAGGTTGCGGGTTTGATTCCCGCCGCGGGACAAGAGTGGTGTTTTCTATGTATGTATTTACAAAAAAAATGTATATATATTGTAGTATATCAATCATATGGTTTCCATAACACAAGCTCTGCTTACTTTAGGCCTACATGATGCTGTGTGATAGTCCAGAATTATTTATTTATTTATTTTTCTTTTTAAGCAACTGCAAAAAGTTCTTTAATGTATAATTTAAATTTAAGTTTTAATTGTTAATGATGGGTTGAGGGCGTGTTTCGCATTCTAAGAGTGGTCGTTCGTGCTTCACTATAAATGTGTACACATTTAAATAGATTTAAGCCCACAAATAAACCGAAAACCGAGGCGATTGGCACAAAATTTTTTTTTGGCACAAAATTAATAAAAAAATTAATAATTAACAATAATTATAAATTCTACTCGAATAATCTACGTTTCATCCATTTGAAAGTGTTGCAAATGACATCGCGAGGATTTGGCAAGCGTCACGTAGCTCTGATGCTCCGGTTTGATTAAATACTATGCAATCGTTTCAAAATCTAGATCGCAACCGATTAGTATGCCGATATTTGTTTTATTTATTTCATAAAAATAAACAACGTTTCTTATTATTATATCTAACACCCCCATTTGGGTCTGACTAAGATGTAAGACTGGAAGGAAGTTTAATCAATATGTAAAAAAAAATGCCGAAAACAAATGTTTGCATGAAAGTAGCTGATACCTATTATAATTTACTCAATATGCCTTTCAATTTGAGTTTATTCCCTGAAAGATATTATGATATTTTCATCGGCATCATCCATCCAAAACACAGCAATGCATTAATAATGCAGAAATAGGAAAATAAATTGAAAAAACGATAATTCTCACGTTACATCTTTCTACTCGTCTCGTCTCTAAAAACACTAATGGATACAACAGTGCTAGACGAGACGCAAAGGGAAAGCGTCGCCTTCACGCACTCTGATGAAGGCTCTCTAAAAGAGTCGAAACGGAGTAGGTGCCTTCACTTATGTAACGCGAACGGTGCGTAAAAAATCCCGTCTTTCAATATGAGTCAAATCAGGTAGGCTTGGGTTTCGAAGATGGGGGTTGGAACCTCTTACACCCCTTCCAAGCCAACCTCATCTGCGCGTGCTGCAACAGCTAACTAACAAACGTGGCTCTGGCAGCCGACTGATTGCGGCATAACGCAGCCTAATATCGGCACAGTTAAATACTCTGGCAACCGACCGACGGGTAGCAGCGTCGGCGGTGAGAAAAGTTGTGCCTTGCGTTCCCCAACCTGCATGCCCAGCGTGGCGATTATGGGGATATTTCCCTTCACTAGGAGAGGTATATGTCCAGCAGTGGACTCATATAGGCTGGTGCGGTGGTGTGGGAGTTAGTTCACGCTAGTTTCATGAGTAAAATGGTAGTAGATTCTTCTCCGGGCGAGCACACAAAACTACACTACAAATTTCTTGTTCAGCTATCGAGGCTCTGGCGGAAACACTTTTTTTATAGTACTTGAAGATGAAACAAGCACCTGACCCACCTGATGTTAAGTGGTAACCATTACCTATCACAAAGGAAGTGCATATAGCAAGTAGAAGGAAGAGATTTCACACTTCACTAGGTACATAATCTTGTATAGACGGATAGTTCCGGTTAATAAGAAAAACTGCTCTCTCGATACCCCACAATACATCCATATAATTTTGAACGCGTGATCACCAATTACAATAACAACCACGGCAAATTGCGACTCGAAAAAACTGAGAGTAAAGCTTAGAGCCCACTAGTCCTGTCGCAACGTGAACGTACCGACATTGTTTTACAACTTGAATAAATTACAGCAGATTACTTCGCACCTAACGTTTATTAAGTGTACAAATGACGTAATTTTGATGGAACAAGGCTTGTTCATAAGTCCACTTGACTTATTATTATGAACTAACTACCGCCCGCGGCGTCACTCGCGTGATTACGGAATAAAAAGTCTATGTGTTAATCCAGATCTTAAACGTTATGGAGTAAAGCGACCACAAACACACTCACACAACACCAACTTTCGCATTTATAGTATTAGTGCTATATTTAAATACCAAGTGGCTTATTAATAATGTAGTTTTGTTTACACTTTGGGTGTTGTGGGCGAAGGTTCGCCTGAGACGGAGAAGGTTGCGGGTTCGATTCCGCCGCAAGACAAATGTTAGTATGATTTGCAAATATTTGTCCAAGTCTGGATGTTTTCTATGTATAATATATATTATACATAACAAGGCCAAGAAAGTCTTCGAGAGAAGATGATGGGATATCTCGAAGGTTGGCGAAATTTGGGGGAGACCTTTGCCCAGCAGTGGGACGATGCAGGTTGAATAAAAAAAATACATAACAAAAAGTATTTTATCAGCCACGCGTTTCCCATAAAACAAGCTCTGCTTAGTTTGGTCTAATCATTCTTCATCATTCACCGCCATTTTGGTCTAAATCTAAATGGTGCATTCATGTCATCTAAGGTAGATGTTGATCAGCTGTGATAGTGTTAAGATGAGATTAAACTACTGACTGATGCGTCACAGGCAGGAGTTTCACACGCGCCGGCACAGTGGGTGTACAGCTTTATCATATAAAAATCGGCACAATTACCGTGCAGTCATCGGAACACGACGCGATAATGTTATCGTTGAATGGATTCCACTTGATGTCGAGGACTGGGCCTTTGTGGCCTGTCACTCTACTCGCATTGAAGTCTAGGCGGCCAGTCTGAAAAACAACGAACAAAATAATGCAAGGGTCTCAGAATATTTTACTAGTAAAAGCCTCAAATTGAGTCAACACATCGTCTGTTCTGTAAGTGTCTTAGATAATATACTGAAAATAAATTGATGCAATTGTATCTGCGGCTGATTGGCTAACTCTGTTGCAAACAGAAATGATTGACATTTCATCCGTCGAAAGAAGATCGGTCAGTTTCATACAACCTGTGACCTGAGACCTGACAGTAAAATGTCGCATCTAGAAATGACCTATGTCCTAATAGATAGTTCTTATTGCAGGATAGTTCTTATCATGTTAAATTAATTGTTTTTTTTATTAAAGCCGGAGAATTTTTCTAGGTATTTATTTTATACTTTTAGGTCACGATCGATTAGGACACTGGCGCCCTCAAACAAAAACACCAAAAACCAACCAAACGCAGTTTTGTTTTAGACGGTTGTCATTGGGACGAGAGATGCACAATGTGGATGAGAGTGCGTTCAATAACCATGATACGTTATGTATGATAGGGCGTATTGCGATCAATATTTATAATTAATTTACTAAGTATTCCGGCTTTAATAAGTAAAGTTATTAGTTATAATTTGATAATCCATTATCAAGAATATTTTTACGTAATTCGTATTTTTATTCGCTTCCATTTATAATCAAGTCTGAAATGATGACGCCCTCTTTGATAAACGTCAATTGACAAACTGTCACCGTTTGTTAAAACAGGATCGGTGTCAATAATTTCTGTTTACAACAGACCTATTCGATCACCCCGCTGGTGTTACATTCTATAAGGAGCGTTTGGGGCGATTCAATGTCGCATCACTATTAAATTAAAATTAAAAATATTTATTTTCAGACACGAGATTCATTGACAATACAAATATTTAAAAATAAATGCACACACAAAAAAATACAGGAACATACTACGTTTGCCAGGCAATCGGTTTTCTCGCTTTCTGGTGGTCATGATGACAAGACTTGATTGAGATACTGATAACAGGGTAATACTACTGTTCCATAAATACAATTGTGATTTTTATCGTTGTACGAAGGAGTTTAATTCTTACGGTATCGTAAGACCTCACTAATATTAAGATCTAAATGTACCACATGAAACAATAATATGATTATGATTAAGTAGCAACTATGAAATTTTACCAGCAGGGCAGCTGCATTGATTTGTCTAAAATGATGGGCAAGATCTAACCACGCAACCAACCGTCGTACCGGTATCTAACCGAAGTGGGGGTCAGGAATCATCAGGGGAGGGGTATCAGGAATATTAATATGAATCGAAGAAATCCTGATATTCAATCAGGAATAATATTGTCACATCAGGGGACTGATTCTCAGGAATTTCATACAGTTCCGACAGTTATCAATATGCCAAGTGTGACCTCTGAATCGGGGCCCAGGCAAAAACTGTCGAATTCATACGTGACAATCATCTCTATTCCAGAAAATAAATAGGGCGATCACGAATATGTTATCGTATTGTAAACGTATCGTGAAATTTTGGCCAATGAGAAAGCCTAGATTCAAAATAACGTTTTGTCATTGGCCAAATCTTTTCGTTACGCTTATGATACATGGTCAGGTTGAAGTATTTGTGACCGCCCTACTACTCTAGTACTATGATGCCAAACTTGATTGAGATACTGATACCTGGAATGTATGATAGTTAGATGTGTGAACTTTTTGAAAGATAGAAGTGTTTTTGTTTTAATTACTTACCGCCCTAGGGCTTTACTAGCTACATTATTACCCTAGAGCGCTTATTAGTCACCTACAAGCCCCATTTGGAGGTAATAAGAACCTACTTACCGAACATAAGAGATGTAATTTTTTTTATTTTATTCTGTTTTTAGTATTTGTTGTTACACAATAAAAATACAAAGCGGCAACAAAAAGTGAAAATTTCAACTGTCTAGCTATCACCACAGGAAAGATATTTATCACAGTTCATGAGTTACAGTGACAGACCGACAGACAGACAGAAAGGCAGAGGGACAGTAGAGTCTTAGTAATAGGGTCCCGTTTTTACTCTTTGGGTGCGGTACCATAAAAATTTAATAACGACAATGGAAAATTCAGGTTACGCACACCAGGGCAGATTATTGAGTTCGACACTATCAGTTCTGGGTAAACGCACGATAATTTTATCGCAATTTTATCGGGTCTTCGATCGGGCTTTAGACTTTTACTAGCTTTTATGATACCATATTTGTGAATAGACATTTATTTTCCGAGATCCGAGGTACAAGAACCGGCGAGTCGGACTCACGCACTGAGAGTTCCGTATAAACTTTTATGTATTAAATAATTTATTTTTCACTTCTCTTGCTCAAAAAGTGTATCATAATAGTGTAGCTTAGCGGGCCTAAAACTCGAGTTTAATACCTCGGGCTAAAAAGTATTTTTTCTTTTTAATTTTTGTCTAAAATCGTCAGCCCGTACAAAGCATTCGTTCGCTAACATAAAAACTCGACTTCTTGGTGCTCCGTCAATCTTTTTTTTTTGAAAATAGAACCGTCTTGGTGATGTTTTATGAAGGTTGATTAATTTTTAATAAAATTTCTGAAAATTGTCTAATTTTGAATTGTTTTATTTTCTCGCAATCGAAGTGAAAAGTAGAGTGTTTTACTCGGGCCAAAACCACCCATTATAACTCGGTCTTGTCATCCCCTCGCTACGCTCGGGAGTATAACAACCTCGTATGTAATGGGATGGTTTAGTCCCTTGTAAAACAATCTACCATTTGTGATGTAACTACTAATTTACGTTTTTCAGATTTTTTTTACTTGTGCCATGAGACAATGGCTTCTTGCCAAAATTCATTATTCTAGGTCAACGGGAAGAACCTTATACCCCTCATTCCAAAACAAAGACTAAAAATAGTCCGAGTTTAATTTGACATTTTGTATACAAAATACCAGTTTTAAGCCTAGACTATCTTTAGTCTTCCGTTTTGGAATAAGACAGCAAAGGTTTTGATTCCTTTGCAAGTTTCAAAATATGCAGCCGATTTGGCCGATTCTTTTGATTGCGTTTACTTATAATTTGTCGAATTGATTGAAAATTTAAAAATTAATTGGTTGCGGGTTCGATTCCCGCCGCGGGACAAATGTTTGCATGTTCTGCAGATATTTGTCTCGGGGCTGGGTGTTTTTTATGTTTGATATGTATGTATGTTTGTATTTACAAAAAAAAGTTATATATGTAATATTTCAATCATGTGGTTCCCAAAATACAAGCTCTGCTTAGTTTGAGGCTACATGATGCTGTGTGATAATGTCTAGCATTATTTATTCATTTATAAGTTTGATTTCACAGCATAAACTTCAACTTGACCTTACGCTTAAACATGCCTGAAAAAAGGACATTCAAAGATAGAGAAATGATCCTTTTTCCTTGAGACACGGAAGCCTTAAAAAAGACGATAGGTCACCGAACTGTTACAGCAACGTTCACATCAACTACTTATTTGATAAGCGGATGAACCTACTTGCAACGCCTAGCCGTATTAAATCAGAACACCACTGATAATGATAACGTAACTTAATCTCTCTGAAGTAGTCTGGAAGTAGTGACGTAGTTCCTATTTTAGGGTCGGAGTGTACTAGGATTGATTGAATCAATGGGTGAACCTAACTTCAGAGGAAAAAAATGTACCAGGCATTTAGCTATCAAACAACTCGAATACCAAAATAATAAGGCATAAAAAAATCAGTGCATTGTAATTGTATTTATTTATTCACAACACCATCATATTCAGTCTGTCAGTCTTGAAGGATATGCCAATAATCCCTCAAGCTGGGCATGCCGGGTTGGGGATCGCAACTTTTCGGATCATAGCTTTTCGCACCGCCGACACTGCTGCCAATGGCCAAGAGATTTAGCTGTGCCAGCATTTGTGCTATGCCGCAATCAGCCGGCCGCCAGAACCCTGTTTGTTTGTTTACAGGGTGATGTTAGCTGGGGTTCCAGATATCTGATAACCCCTTACATCCCTATTTATTTATTCATTTTTATTTATTCATCAAAACTAAATACTATATTCAACCATGTATACTGTTAAAATCCGTATTGTGATACTCTGGACATTGGCCCAATCACACAAATAATTCGACAAACTTATTAGCTATTAGTGCTGAATGGTAGTCGGATGTTCGACCAATTACTAAAATAAGTCAAATTAGCAGAAGCAAATTAATTATAGCCATAACGCCAAATTATGTGAACGCAATGTATTTCTAATTTCCCACGGTATAAAGTTTCTTGTAATCTTGATGTAATATGACCACTAACAGGCATCAAGTTCGTTTACCAACAATTCGCAGACAATGGGTTTTTCAATGCTCGTTTGATTACTTTACAAGGTGTTTCAGAATTCTAATATACTATACTAACAACAGGACATAGCCTGTCGAATCATCCCCCATTGGATAGGGGTGATTCATTTAATGTAGGGATGAGTTATTTATGAGTCTGTCTCGGGTCTGGGTGTTTTCTATGTATGATATGAATATACATGAAGCTGTGTGATTACGTCCTACATTATTTATTTATTTAATTTAGCTTCTTGAGTAGAGTCACCCCCAACTATTCAATTAAGTTGTATGAGTACAATCATCCCCTATTGGATAGCTAATTTAGTTTATTTTACTTTTTACGATATAAACCTTCTATTTTTACAAGTTTAAACAACCTTTATTCTGGATAACAAATAAATTGTCAAAATTCTTAACGTTCATTGTACCCACACCATTACTTACCGGACTGGCAAAGAGCATAGGAAGCGTAGGTAATAATGTTTTTTTAGAATAAGTTTGTTAATGAGATTCCAAAAAAAGCTGATTTTCAACAGCGATTTTGTTCAATCGAAAACTCGTAGAGCTGAAATTGTTCGCTAAATTATCAGAGTTCAAATATCTCTACTGTAAAAAAAATATCTAAACTGTAAAATGTTTTTTATAATTTACTTTAGATGTTGATAAGACTAGCAGATGTCTTGTCTACGGTTTCTGCGATTCGTTATTATGACTTCATACAGCTATTTTGCTACGGACGAGGTCGGCATGCAAATCATGACACTTTATGGTAACAGGAGCTATTTTTGGCAATGTCAATATTCTTCTTCAATATTATGGTTGGGCTTGTTAGCTCGGCCATGTATATCAAACCTAATGGTCACCTCTATCAACAAACATGCTCGCAAAATAATGGCGAACATTTATAAGTTAAAAACATTATATTTTCGTAGCGAACTTTATTTTAGTGATTGTTTGTTTGTTTGAAAACTTTATTGCACATACTTACAAACGTTACAAAAGGCGGGCTTAATGCCATATGCATTATCTACCTGCCAACCAGTAACAGGTTTAGATAAGAGGTTGGCGTGCTAACCTTAAACTACTAAAAAGATAAATGATGGGAATAATATAGGTTAACTAATAATATACAAATATCAACACTAAACCAAAACTATATAAATATAAAAATATTATATAAACCAATTAACGTAACAAAAACTATTTAAACATAAAAGATTACAGACATACCTGTCGGTACCTGATTGGTATTAACGCAAAAAGCTTTTGTAAGAATAAATTCCTTAACCTTTGCTCTGTATTTTTATAATGAATGCTTTTTTACGGTTCCGTACCCAAATAGCAAAAACGGGACCCTATTACTAAGACTCCACTGTCCGTCCGTCTGTCTGTCACCAGGCTGTATCTCATAAACCGTGATAGCTAGATAGTTGAAATTTTCTCACATAATGTATTTCTGTTGCCGCTATAACAAATACTAAAATAAATATTTAAGTGGGGCTTCCATGCAACAGTACGGAACCCTTCGTGCGCAAGTCCGACTAGCACTTGGCCAGTATTTTTAACCGACTTCAAAAAGGAGGAGGTTCTCAATTCGTCGGAACCTTTTTTTTTCTTTTATGACCGATTTTAAAAATTATTTTTTTGTTTAATAGAGTATACTTCACAGGTGGTCCCATATAAATTTGATTCCTGAGGGATTGGTACTTTTCCCGGAAAACTCAATAAAACCTCATCCTCACTTGTAATTTTCGCCCTATGATCACCAATATCTCCGTCAATCGTGAACCGATTTTCAAAATTCTTTAGGGCAAGTGATTTATTTGAAGTCGGTTTATTTTTTTTAAAAGTCCGACTTGTATAGATTAATTTTCGAAAATGTTATGATATCTTTCCAAAGTAATGTTTCGAAACAAAACCATTGAAACATTCTCTATGATAAAGTTTACCATTATACTTGTGTGACATAGAAAGTGGTGACTAGAAATGCAGTCTGCCCACCTGAATATTATGGAGGAAAAGTTATAACGACTTTCCTCACTTATAGAACCTTACATGAACAAGACCACTTTTTGAAATCAAACTGATCTTCAATCATAGTTTACCAATGTTTGAAACAGATGGGTAATCGTAGTGGAGGTACCTAGACTAAATACATAAGTAAGAATAAGAATTACTTTAGTTTTTTATGCAATTCTAATGAAGATACCATCAGGTTAAAACTACTATCGTAAGTTTTATTCAAGGTGGATAACAAAGGGGTGCAAAAAAGATAACAAGGAAAGCGCCGCGCGAATTATGCTTTCCCTAAAACACCTGCTCTAGAAATAATCTTTAATAATCTTTTTTGCATAAATCTAGTTCGTTTAATTTGATTGATTCACGAAAGTGAATTGAGTAAAATTTGATTAGCAACATGAGGCTATTAACTGAGAAGTGGTTATCTTAGAGAGATAATAAATAGGTACTCACATGATCCAAAGGCAGCACAAGGAAAGCTCCTCCTCCAGCTACTTCAGTCACAATGGCCACAAACTTAGGATTGACAGCGCAGAAGTTGGAGTCGTGAGCGTTTCTCGTGATCTTTATGTTGTCGTAACAACGCTCTCTTTTGAATGGCACGCCGTACACATGGCGGAACTTTGAGCTTCTCACGCCACGGAACCATATCTAGAAGAAGTAATCTGTTTTGATATTGGAAGAAACTTTCTGGTACAATAGTCACAATAATCTGTCACTCGAATTCAGCTGCAAATAGCTACTTAGTTTCTATGTTTGGGTCCGATTGGACTAGGATTGGTCGGACCGTTTGCTGAGCCTACTTCAGAGGCTCGATGACGAAGATTAGCGAAGAAAAATTATTCCTATCGTAGACGTAAAATTTTGGCCAATGAGAAAGCGTAGATTCAAAATAACGCTTTGTCATTGGCCAAAGATATTCGTGATCGCTACTTTGTGTATCTATGATTTTGATAGTACTGTAGGTATGTTATACAAGATACTTAACTCATAAAGCATCTAAGGGACAGCCATGTAATGGTCAATCGTCTAGCCATCAGCCTAGTCATGCAAAGGAAAAAATATAAGTGCTTCCATCGCTTATCTCTATCGTTTGCATCTAAATATTAATTGGGGCAATAGCCACTTTTTGTGCTACGAGATTAACATCCGTACACAAACGACAGGGATAAACGATTCGTTTCAATGATCCAATGATCAATGGGTAAAACTTCATTGGATCCAAATGTGTATTCTCCGCGTAATTTTTATATTTATACTTTTGTGAGCTAAGGTGTCAAAAGAGAGAATTTTGAAAACATTGCTTGTTAAATTTTCTTTTGCTGTTTGTCACATAAATCGTAAAGTATTGTGTGATTGCTATTTTCTTGTGTAATTTACAGAAACTACTGACCACGCGTAGCGTAAAACAAACGTACACAGTGACGTGCATGCCAAAGGAGAAAATACACGTTCATTAGGTACGAATGAACTGTGTGATCTAGAATTTATTGCCAGCAAGTACATTCATGCTTACCGATTAGAAGAATAGACAATAGACAAATATTTATTTAACCACTTGGAACACAATACATCAACTCATTTCCTGATGTACAAATACATACAACAGTAGTAAATGAAATAGTTAAATAGTAAACTATATTTTCTAAACTCAAACTCAAAATTCATTTATTCAGTAGGAATTGTATAGTACACTTTGAAACGTCATTTTTTTTAAATTTACCACCAATTCGTAACGCTACCAAACAGAGAAGTATTGGCAAGAAACTCTGCTGGGCTTATATTTTTTCACGTCATTGTTCTTAATAACTATTACATTCTTTTTGATGGAGTTGGAGGCAGTTTCATTCCAAGCTTTTTTGTCATCTAAATAATCAGATATTATAATAAGCTTTATTACAGAGATAACGTTTAACAACATTTTGGAATTTATTTACTCACGTCAGATTAATCACGTCATTTGGGATTTTATTAAAAAATCGTACACACATCCCTTTAAAAAGTTTAAAAGATTGACTAACTTTATGGAGCCTTACAGTGGGAACAGCTAGTTTATCTTTATTTCTAGTGTTAACTTTATGATAGCCGCTATTTTTTTTGAACAATTTAATATGTTTTCGGACATACATTAAGTTTTCATATATATTGGCACGGCACTGTCATAACATTTATTTCTTTAAACTTAGTTCTAAGTGATTCTCTGGGGCCCATATTATAAATTGCACGAACAGCCCTCCTCTGCAACACAAATATGGTGTTGTTATCTGCAGCGTTCCCTCACAACAAAATGCCGTACGACATAATGCTATGGAAGTAGCTGAAATAAACTAGTCTAGCCGTTTCTACGTCAGTAAGTTGACGGATTCTTTTGACTGCGTATGCTGGAGAACTGAGTCTGTTCGACAACCCATCTATGTAAGCGCCCCATTGAAGCTTTTTATCTAAAGTTATGCCTAAAAATACAGTAGTGTCCACAAGATTTAGATCTTCATATTTTATTTTAATGTTAGGTTTAACTTGTTTAACATGACTCGATATGAAGTAGATGATAATATATAAAAAAGCCCAGCAGTTTATTTGTACCCACCTAATGGGTTGGATGAGTAAACTAAATGTATTTAGGAAGAAGTTTTGTACCCACTATAAGGGAGTGGGCGGAAAATAAAATAATGAAGACGTATAGCCTATTACTGTCCTGCTGCCAACTTTGTCATTATTAAAGTGACTAAATTTAAAACGGAAAGGATTTGTCTCGCACTTTACAACTGAATAAAGATAAAATGTGGGAGACAAATTGAAATGGCAACTCCTGATGACCCCCTACTTTTACAGGATTATTGGGGCCATTGACTTGTTAGTCAATGGCCCCAAATCTAGGCCGGAATATACTACGAATCATGCAATCGTAGGGGGAAATCGAAACTACCTAATGTACAAACAGGTATACATACAATACCATTCAAATGGCCAGAGTAATGCATGCCAATTTTACCGAGAAATCGTATAGATTTGTGAATGCTTGGTTACAGATCTCAAGAACGAACGACCTCCATTGCCTGAACTTTTTCTCTAGATGTTTTATGATCTGATTGTTCGATCTTAATTTAACCATTCACAACATAAAATACTGGTCTTATTACGCTATACAACTACGGGTAAAATAGTCTAATGTCACGAAAGTCAAGTAGGTACCTAGTACCTAACTAACAACTGAGGTTTTTTAAAGGTAAAATTATAAATAGAAGAGAAAGTAAAAGTAGGTAAGTGTAATACTTTCAATTTTTTTAAAGTTTTCAGTGTCTTATGAAGCTGGTTCTTGACATACAGCTTCCAAATAAATCGTTACAGTCCTAATAACTTATCGCTGCATTTTGATTTGTAACAAAAGTGCAATGAAAACAATGATCACACACAAGAGACCTCAGTATGCATTTTCAAAATACAAATTAGTTAGAACTTTGAATACTTCGAAAAATTAATTATATCTAACTAGGAAGAAGGCGCTGACTCCGCTAGTGTTACACAGTTATAAATTTTTGCAGGCGTCAAGGTTTCGACTATTGATTTTTTGAATATTGTTACTGCTGTCACAACAAATAAATTTGAAATTTGAGTTATCCTTTTAGACAAACGTCAAATGAACCCGTGAATCAACTTCAAATTAGTAAGTAGGTAGGTAAGTACCTATCTAACATTGATTCGGAATTGAGGCAACCCGTATTGATATGCCAAGGGCCAGATAAATTAACCAGTCGCTTAGTCATTACTAAAATTACATCAGTTTACGAGAACAGAATGGTAATGTTTAATTGACAGATAAAGACGAGATGTTAGTCGACGCCTGGGGAATTAAACTTAATCAACATAATTGCGTAAGAATCAAATGAATAGTTAGTTCGTTTTAAAGTAGAGCTTCTCGTCTCTAGTGAATTTGAATACGAGACTGTTATTGACCTAAATTTATGCAATCTTAATGTTTTAAATTCTTCGGTTTTAAGTTTATTGATGCCGTCGAGAAATTGTCGAGAGAGAGATGAATTTGGATGGACACTGTGCAGTAGAAGTGGTCAAAGAGAGTGAGATAGGGAAGAAAAATAAGATTAGGTAAGTAGTTTCTTCTTGATAAGTACATATATGAAAACCGAGAAGGTTGAAAGTAGATTGAGTGCTGTCCTTGCTTAGGTAGAGACGTTGAGATGTTTTCAGTCGTTAAGCTATGTTGGAGGTTGTTTGACAACTTGAAAACTCCGACAGCTGAGTATGGGTAGACTTGGCTCATTCAATACGAAAGTCAGAAGAAAAATGTGTTGAATAAGATGATCACACAACACTAGGCGCGAACTACTGCTCCGTGCAAGGCGCGGAGCGTCATGTGCAAGGTGTGCAGTCAACGTGTTAATTGTGAATATTTAAAAACCTTGTGGTTTTTATTAATTAGGCCTGAAAATAAATGTGTAAAATACAAAGAGTAACTGTATAATAAAAAGCCTTTAATATGTTGCAAGCTGCAGTTTGTCTTCAAACACATTACAAAGCACAAATAGATTTAAATAAGTGTCAATATCAAAACAAACCACAACTTACAAAAAGTGCAAAATAAAGAAACAAAAATACCTGTGAATTAGTCATCTTGTCCAGTCTACACGGGTGCAACAAAGGCATGCACTATATAGATCACTCAAACAGTTCTGTGCATTTGCGTAACAATCATCTAAACAAAACATAAAAATCAGCTGCCCACATGACGCACTAACACTGAAAGTTTGGGGAGAAACAAAAAAGAATGCATTAGAAAAAAAAATCGCAAATAAATTAAGCTAAACGGTCATTACCACTGGATAAGAACAACGGGGCTTATTCAAAGTTAATAAGGCGTTTATAATGGGATAGGGTGCAACAAACTTGGTCATAATACTATTACGCTGGGTCGGAATGAAATAATTACGTGCGCGAGTATATGATTACGGTAGAGACGCGTGTCTTGAACGACGGGCTAAAAAAAAGTGAAAAGTTAGTTGCCGTTCGTTGCCGCTGCTGAGAGAAATTCAAATTCAATACAATGCCGATCGATTTGATATCAAAACGTGACGTTTTAACATCAAGCTATTAAACTCTAGCTTTTGACCTTTTGGCACTCTGCAATATTACTTTATTGATTTGAGGTCAATTTTACAACCCTGCTTGGCGGTAAATTATTCATGCATCAAGGTCTTTTCCATTGAAATAAAGTTATTTCAGCTTTAGAAAAATCCTTGAATCTTTATATTAACCTTCACCCGATTGACTACAAAAGTTCAAACAAATGTGCACCGCCTACCAAAGCATTCATTGAAAGCAACAACACCCCCCTATTCAGCCCACTGCTGGACATAGGTCTCTCCTAATAAAGGGAATAACCCCATATTCCCCATGCTGGGCATTTTCGGGTTGGGGATAGCAGGCATAGCTTCTCGCTCCGCTGACTCTGCTGCTCGTAGGCGCGGCGGCCAGGGACTGAGCTGAGGTCTGCTTAAGGAGTTCCTAAGATGGAGATTGGAACCCCTCACCCTTTACACATTGAAATAATCCCAAGTTAAAACGTTTTCTATATTTTGATGTATGGTTACAATACATGATGAACTTTTTTTCTGTCCATGTTTTGGCTCAAGTACTACTGTCAGCATATATGCTGTACTATAAGGCCTACCTTTGACTATAACTATACTAGCGAGTATGAAAATTTTGGCCATGAAAATGTGTAACTACGAAATAAGAATAGGCAATATTTAAACGCACATATAGCTAGGTAGGCTAGGTCTAGCGGCACGTAAGTCTAGAGTGGTGAACGAAACTTCTGTGCAAGGGTCTCTCGCTCTCTCTCTCGCCTCTAGCTCCCGTGTGATACCTTACTTTACTTACATATACCATATCACCATACTTTACTTTTGTCTTCAGCACTAGAGTTGCATGCCGCTACTTGTAATATTATACGAACCATAGTTCTCAGGCCAACTCATGGTTTTTAACGCAAATAATAGCATCTAAGGGTATCAGAAAAAAATATATTTTTCTGCCACAGTCAGCCAAAACTCAACCAAAATTACATTCAGTAAGAAAACAAATAATCCAAAAGTGGTTTCATTTGGCTTCTGTTGGTATTATCCTATTTCTATGATATGCACTGTGCACATTATAATGAACTTGATCAAAACACTAAACCACTGAAAACACACTTTACTGTGATGCAATATAAAAAAAATTGAAGCAACAATTTTGCAATTTAACACTTTCCCTCTTTCAATTTAGCCAAATGATAAGATTGTTACATTGGAAGCAGCTAAGCATGAAGCTACCTACTACATAAGTGGTTACAAGTAAAACACCCAATTTGGAAGTAGGGAACACAAACCAACTGGTACTGTCATGGTTTGAAGATTTAGGTATAAAAAAAAATCAATTTATGTGTATTATTCATCCATAATAAAAGAAATCCCTTTTATGTATAGCTTATTAGCTAATAAATACTATTATTCAGAAAATAGTAACAAATGCTCTGAATAACACATTTTTTTTATCTATATTCAGCATCATCATCATCATCAATAAGCTGTAGAAGTCCACTGTTGTACTGATTATTAAATTTTGAGCCCTAACCAAACTAAATACTAAATACATAATAGGTACATAAAATGGATATATAGACTAGGTTATAAGCAAAGCCAAACTCCAACTATACAAAACCCACAAATCCTTTAGCAAACCACAATAATTAAACAAGTAAAATATTCTAATGAATTGTGAAAGTTAATTTTTATGTAAATTAACTAACATTGTACAACGCATGATTTGAATCATTATAAGTTGACTGCTAATTGCAGCGGTTCAAGAATATTTACTAGCTACCTGCTGCTTTGCTTGTATCATACCCGGATAAAAAGTAGCCTATATGTATTGCCAGTGCTATGGGTGAACCTGTTGAGATACGAGGCGAGAATTTGTGCCCCCCAATTCATAACACGCATATCCAGTGTGTGCATTATGGACATATAACCCACTGTATTTCAATTACAATGCCTTTAAGTATTTGCTTCTCAAAGTTTGAGTATAGAGTTTATAAAAAAAAGTTATCTTTTGGTTATGACTCGAGTAGCGTGTCTTTGGACACAAAGGCCTCTCATGTGTCCAATGACTTTCAGCTTTCCCTATCTCCTGAACCGCACCCAAAGGGGAGCTATAATTTTTTCCCCTTCACAAGGTACCAATATGCAGCAGTAGACTTACAAATACGCTGCAGATGTTTGCTCTGAGTCTCGGTCAAGAGTTTTGTGGTACCATGGTCACAGTCAGTGATACCAACAACAAAGAGAAATCTTAGCTTGGGGTCATTATTGTATGTGACAGTTACGTGTATAAAATAGCTCAGGGTCTTAGGTTAAAATTTTGAAACATTAACACTGAGCTCTGAATAACACAACTTCACCTAGCACTATTATGGGCAAATTTTCTTTAAGCCCAGAGGACTGAGAAGCTACGAGAATTCATACCAAAAAAGGTCCTACAGTTTCTTAGGGCTTATTGGTGAAATATGAATGCAACGCCTTAAGGAGCGATGAAAAATAGAAGAGGTGATCATAATAGGCCTCCATGGCCGCTGTTATATGATAGCCATGTTATCAATCATAATATTAATACAACTGCTCTGCACTCACTGGATCAGCTACCCGGGCAAGATGCATGTCATGTCCGAGGCTGCAAGGCCCGCAGGCATAGTGTTAAATAATTATTCTTTTTTCATGGCTGTTTCTATTAAACTTAGCATTACATATTATCACACTTCTTACTAATTTAATGCGAAAGATAGTGTGTCTGTGTGTTAGTATGTAGGTTTTCATTCATCTCCATAACGGGTCAACAGATTTAGATGAAACTTGGCATATACATAATTTGAGACCTGGATGAATAAATAAGCTATTTATCCCGGTACCACGCGAGCGGAGCTGCAGGCGGAAACTAGTAATAATATCATAAAACTTCCCTTTGTTCCATGAAACTCATGTTCATTATTACAAATTCAGTAAGTACCTGTATCCACATTATGTATCCATGTAGGTACGGTTTAAGAGTGCAGTGTGCTAACAAAAAGCAGTGCAGTGATTTGCTTCCTTTGAGACCTTTACCTGGCTAGTGGCTACTATCTGTTTATAGGATTTTTAATACTTTACAAATATTTAGGTAGGGAGGGAGATTTGTAATATAAATGAACAATTCATACCTTAGCCGCTGGTTTATTACACGCTCTTACGTCCACCAAAGCGCAATTTTTTGCGGGACTCTTCTCCGACAGGTTTATGATTTCTAGGCAATTACCCTCTCTTATCGTCTCATCTTTTACAGGAGTCATATCCCAATTATCCCTCAATAACCCTGATCTAATTCACTTGTATTTTTGGGTAAATTATGTGAAAAAACACGATTTCTTTGAGAAAAACGTTAAAAACACAACGTTCACAAACGCAACTCCCGACACGAATGAATGGATTGATTGATTGATTGGGATGATTGTGATTGATGTAATGCGGTTTGATTGAATGAGTGAAGTTGTTGACATTGACAGCAGGAGAATCAAGAATGAATGAAACTTCCGACCAAATTGACAAATTGATGGCGTTGCCACCTTAGCCCTTTTTAGGCTAGAATTAGCACTTTTTACAGTAGTTGAACTCGTTTTTTGGTGATATAGCCTGGAATAAGCAATCTAGCCCTTTTCGTATTGCGATACAAAACTTCGCATCGTGCCTTCCGAGTTATTATATTAAATAATGCGCGCCACGTAGCATAGACATTTTTAGTCACACTGATCATCTCTTTTAGCGTCAAAACTAGCTATATCCCAGGAAGATACAGAAAATGTAAATGAAATATATAAAGTTAATCAAGAAAAAACCAAAACACAAGATACAGTAACAAGAGCAAAATATAAACCTCGATCAGGGAGAAAATTAAAGCAACCAAAACATTTGTCAAATTATTACATAGGACCTGAATAACGAGAAATTAAGTAAAGTAGAATAAATAAAGACTTTATTTTAAGAAACTTAGTTAAGATATGATTTTCAAAGATTCCAATTAAGATGCCGATTTTTAGACCGTTTGATGACAAAATGATCTACATTGCCCTTTCTAGCTTGTCAAAATGCCTTTTTTCAAAAACCAAAGTGGCAACACTGCAAATTGTTTATGACATTTTTCACTATCTACAAGACGTACCTACCTACCTACCTAGATAATTTGAATGTCAGTCATGGTCATGATATCGTCACCTGGGTGCAACTACTTATAAAAAAACAAAACAATGTAGAACTAAACAGGGTAGAAGTTTAATGGCGTTTATTTCTGCCACGTTTCGTTCTACATTAGAAGCCTTTAAAAATAATAAAAGGGGAAAAAGAAAATAATAGTAGGATGAAACCCATTAGTAAAGGAAGAGAATATTATAAAAATGAAAGGAAAAATAATTTACCGGCGATCTGAGGTCGGGAAGGGGATGTGGGTGAGTTTTTAAGGGTAAAAACGGTTTTTCTCGATTTCCGGCAAAACTAAAAGTCTTATGGAAAAAAGTGAAATGGCAAAGTTGTAGGTAATAAAAAGATCTAAAACTTTTGTATTAACACTTTTTTCACATAACCTCAAAATCTTTTTTTTTTTTTTTTTTTTACCCTTAAAAACTCACCCCCGTCACCTTCCCAACCTCAGATCGCCCATAAATTAATTTTCCTTTCATTTTTATAATATTCCCCTCCTTTTCTAATGGGTTTCATACTACTATAATTTTTTTTGGTTTTAAAAATTATCGACCCTGGTTTATATAGGCGCAGGCGCCTTGTATTTGTATTGTATTTAATATTCCGAATTTCAGAATGCAGGAAGTATGTACGCTAGAGGTTTTAAATTTTTGCTATTTCAATACAAAAATAAGACATCTTCATGACTTTTCTTCCATTAAAGATTATCTTTAGGCATAACTTACACAAATCAATTGAGGGCTCCATATAAAGGGTATTCAGAGGCAAGTCCAAACACTTAATTCAGTACATGCCACCAATTATAATTCCACGTGACGTGACGTGACTGGTCGTAAGCCCATTGCCACTACACACAATACTAGGTAACCCAGCACATGATCTCTTGAGGTATGAAACTTATCTCATATAAGTTTTTATTCTGGTTTCGTAAATACAAAATGTCGGGCCAAGATTGTAACTTTATTTTATATTAATATTTATTTAATTATTTCTTGTTCAAGTAATTACCTACTATTAATTATTCTGTGGATAATGTTACTTCGAAAAGTACCTATCTACGTTATCATAATCAACTAAACACGAATGTAGGTATGCATGTAGGTACTTACCTTCTTAAAGATATTTAAGTTACTTAGAGGATCACAATACATTTACGAAATGCAAGTTGGCTTGTTATGTTACCAATATGGAGCGATAACCTCATTATAATTAGCAGATTGCATCACTTTTATAAGCCAGTCTGTTTATTAATTATAATTTATATTATTGTGTGATGTTACGAAGCGTATGTAGGTCCTATCCTATGTCGTTTATTATTTTCAATTCATTCAGTTCATTCAACCGACCAACCAACACTTATCATTAGTGTCATTTGACAACTTGAAACCACTGGTTGTGTATTTTTAGAAGTCATTAATAATGCCTAAAGTTTACAATTTTGGAGCCGGACCGGCTAAATTGCCCGAAGAAGTGAGTTAATAATAATTTTTATTATTTCTTATGCATTTTGTAACTTTTATTCAGTACCTACTTACCTTCTAATTACAATCTAAACAAACTTCATAGCTCTATAAAAATTGTGCCATTTAACCGGTTTTAGCATGATCGCGTGGTTCAAGTAGGTCAGTCAGAACGTTTTGTTTTTGACAAAAGTATTCTGATTTTTACAGGTATATGAAATCCTGAAGAATGAGTTAACAGATTTTGAAGATTCCGGCATAAGTCTGCTGGAAACCAGTCATAGGACACCGAAATATATGAATCTTAATACTGAAGTTCAAAACGTAGTTAGAAGATTACTGTAAGTTCTTGTCCAATAAGTAGACCATGCCTAAGTAGGTACTTGCTTTATCATTAGTCATCAAAAGTATGTCAAGCAACAACATATTATTCAAATCAGCTGTTTCTTGAACTCTAATTGTTCCACTCACGTAGGTACCTAATCATCAAGTCATCACTATGAAGTAGGATAGAAGTCTTCCTCATGCCATGACACGTCCATTTAGCCATAGTTTCAAGGCTGATTGGTTCTTTTTAACTTTTATCAACATTTTAGCTCTAAAATGTACTTAAGTTCACACACTTAAAATTTTTACTTAATATTTTAATAATTTTGTGAAAATTGTTCAGTTTAAAAATTGAACAGCTTCACCCAATGAAACATTTTGTCTTCAAAATATACCTACAGATGTTGTTTTTTGAAGCGGTATATTGAGATTAATATAAAAATAACATTTATTTTCAAATCAAATCAAATCAATTATTAAATAAGTGATCAAAGAAATTACAAAGAACTTTATTCGAAGATATATATATTCAACAATTAAAATAAATGCTATGTAGGTATAGTACTAAATAAATGATTATTTTTGATTTGCATTTATTTTTATTGAACTTGGGCAGGGCCTAGGTTCATGCAGCACTCTTTTTTTTATTTTTGAACCGATTTCAAAAAGGAAGAGTTTCTCCATTCGTAAGAATCTTTTTGCTTTGCATGTCTATTTTACATCTCGGTCGGCTCTTACCGTTGCGTGTCGGCGTTGTCGTTTCATTGTTGCATATCCCATGGTCCAACTCTGCCCTAACCTACCCTTTAATTTTTATCGGCTGGACTGGGGATGACTGGGGGCTCTTAGGTTTTTTTCACATTAATATTTTTTCATTTGCGAATGAATGACTGAATAATTAGTTGTCTGTGATTTTGTTTCTTTGACACTAATTTGACAGTTGTTTGACTTGTTTGTTTGAGTGTAAATTTTGCGCGAATTTGCTCGCTCACTTGATCGATTCGGTAGGTAGAAATTTCTATAAATTTTATTTCGAATTATATAAAATTATATTTTGATAAGATAAATCAAATTAATAACTACCTGAAATAGATTGCTGTCTTCGTTTTACTATCACTGTGTTTTACCATGGTTTTACATGACCCAATAGATAAAAAAAAATTGTGTTTGTTATCTCTAAGTAAAATCTGGCTTATGTAAAAGTGATTGTTGTACTTTCAGAGATGTTCCCGCCAACTACAGAATTTTGTTCATCGCTGGCGGTGGACTCGGCCAATTTGCCGCTGTTCCACTCAATTTGATATCCAGAACAGGAACAGCTGATTATGTTGTTACGGGTATGTGCGAAACTAATGCTTAGGTACTGCTGGACATAGGCCTCCCCTAATAAGAAGGGAGATATGCCCATAATCCCCACGATGGGCATGCGGAGGGCCTAGTACGAGTTGCATAATTCGAAAACTTTCATAGTATATTATGTCGAGCTCAATTTTGTAGTACATATTTTCGTTAATTACCTCACCGCTTTGAGTGATAATTATTGTAATCTGCAAGAAGATTACATTACCTACGTTGTTTCATCGGAAGGACTTTCCTTTATGTGTAGTGAGCTTTTGGGGGGTAAGGGGGTGGGAGGGGTGGGGGAGGGGGGGAGGACCCTCCCCCTAAAAGGGTGAAGTGCGGAAACTCATAGTTTCCGAGAAAAATAATAATTTAGTTTTGAGGTTAAGTATGGAAAAAACGTAAACAATTTACACCAAAACACACTATCGGGAGAGGGGGGGATGCGGTAGTGTTAGGGAAGGGGAACATATGACCTATGACCACTCTAAAAACCCGTTTCAAATCATAAAAATGGTATTTGACTCCGGTATGGGCTCGCGCCAGAACTCTCACTCACGCATTTTTTATATACACTCTAGGGGTAGGGATCACAAGAAAAGGTGGCATCGGGGTGCTCTGTGTGGGTTCTGTGTTAGATTTCGAACCTAATCTACTCAAGTCGGGGTGTCCTAGAACCTACTTTTGTGAGAAGGATCTCCGGGTGGTTATAAAAAAAAAACCTAATAACCTACTGTTTATCTGTGTCAATTTTTACACGACTAAATTCAATCAATCAAACAATCAACAAAAACCGGCGGGAAAACAAAAAAAGATGTCATTGTCATTGTCAGATTACCATAAAATTGACACAAAAACCACGAGAAATGTCATTGTCATTGTCAGATTACCAAATAATTTGCAATCAGTAGCAAACATTATCATCAAGTTTGACGAAATTACGTGAAAAATTGGAATTTTCAAAAATTCATATCTCAAAAACTATTCGTTTCCGCACTACGCCATTTCAGATTTAGGCTTCCTAGGTGTAACCCTACCTGTGACAAAAGTTTCAGCCGCCTAGCTCACTACACATAAAGGAAAGCTGGGCCTAAAAGTTTTCAAATTGTGCAACTTGTACTAGGCCCTCAGGTTGGGGATTGCAGACCATAGCGTCTCGCACCGCCGACGCTGCTGCCCGTCGGCAGCCAGGGGATCAGCTGTGCCAGTGTTAGGCTGTGTTATGCCGCAAACATCTAGCCTCCAGAGCTCCGTTTGTTAATTAGCATGTTGCACCATATGCAGGTGAGGTTGGTGTGGGTTCCGTAGATCAGCGATGAAACCCCTTACCCCTATTGATATTGAATATGCAATCGGCTATTGGAAATTTTGAAAGGTGGGTATCAGAGTCCCACCTGATTAAAACTTTTTGGATGGAATTTTAAATTGTTTTATTGTTAGAAGTAAACTAGCTCCCGTCTGTGGCTTCGCTTGCATGGTACCAGGATTGAAAAAAGCCTATGTGTTATTTCAGATCTTAAACGTTAACTTTGTAAATTACAAGTTTTATCCAAATCCGTTCAGACTTTAAAGAGTTGTGTGGGAACAAACATACACACACACACATATATACTTTCATACTTTTGAATTCGTAATATTAGTATGATTGGTGTGATACAATACTTAATATTAATTTTTTTCAGGTGCTTGGTCTGCAAAGGCTGCAAAGGAAGCAAAGAAATATGGCAAGGTCAACATGGTTATACCACCAACTGACAAATACATAGACATCCCTCGCCAGTCAGAATGGAATCTCGACCCTAATGCTTCTTATGTACATATCTGCACTAATGAGACTATTCATGGTAAATATTTAATTGAGTAGCAAGCTGAAGTGACAGTCTGGCCATATCTGCCGTAGAACCTATAATCATTGGGGTAAACGAGTGCTTGAGTGGAGACCGCGGCTCGGCAAACATAGTATAGGACCCCTCCGGCTAGGTGGAGTGACGATTTACTTATTAGGCCTGTCCAAGTATCAGGCTGTGACTGCTTTAGGCAATTTTTTTTTTCCTCTTCTTATCTGCAATCGGCTGTTCAGCCATAATCAGATGTGATCTGGGGGGTGAGTCGTATGGGCACAATTCCAATGAGTTGCGCCAGAAATTGGTTGTTTGAGAGGTTTGGTCATCCTCTTTGGTCGATATTCAGTATTTGCCATCTTTTGAGGCGTTTAACATTTTCTTGGTTGTTGAGCAAGTTTTTGGCCAGTTCATTTGTGTGCTTGTTAAGCCTTTCTTTGTATCGCTTGCTATGTATACTTATTTCTTCCTTAACGGTCGGCATCTCGAGGTAGTTATGTATTTCGTTGTTTCTCACAAACCAGTGTGCGCATGACAAAGTTCTTAGGGCGATATTTTGGAATGTTTGTTGTATTTCAATGTTAGAGTGACTCGCAGAGCCCCAGAGTTCTAATCCATATTATTATAGCTTTAGGCTAATGATGATTTTAATGTTAATAATGATGATGTAATATTGTTTTGCTTCTGAGACTTCTTCTTGACATGTCAATGGGATTCTATTTTTTTTTTTATAATCATATTACTTTCAGGTGTGGAGTTTGACTTCATCCCAGACACCAAAGGTGTTCCACTTGTAGCAGATATGTCATCAAATTTCATGTCAAAGAAAGTAGATGTTTCAAAGGTTAGAGCCTTTTAAAACTCATTTTGAATTTATTTGTAGTTTTGCCCCATACAAAGTACAAACCTAACACCTCATAACACCCTAATGTAGGGGTAATTTTGGGAAACAGTGCTATTGTGACTTTTTATAGGAGTTGATCTACGGCCGGTTTCTATATTATTCCGTTAAACGAACAACTGTCAAAAAATAACAACGAGGCGTCGAAAATTTGACAGTTTTTCAGGGCAAAACGAGGCGTAATCGGTAACGGTTTAATATAGAAACCGGCCATTAGAAAACAGAGTATTGGTTGATGGTGGATTTTAATAGATTGTTGCCAATTGAATAAAAGTTTAACAATAAATACAATTCTTCATTTATTGTTTAAAGCTTACCCCTAGTGTAGTTTAAAAATATCATATTTAGTTTGTGATAGATAACACATGTAAAGAAGCTAATTACAGATAACTACCATCAACCATGGCTTGGTAATTTTATTGGACTGTCTTCCGCATGCTGCATTGTTCGTGTGGTACCTGGATAAAAGTCCATTTATTATTCCTGGACCATCTGGTCTAGAATTTAAGTAATGAGTATATGTAGACATTTAAGTTAATGAGTAAAATTTCAGTTCAGACAGTAATTTCAAATCTGTTTACAAACTTTGGCCTATTTATTATTATTGGAATTTATTTAACTCATCAGTTTGGAGTAATCTATGGTGGAGCTCAGAAGAATATTGGCACATCTGGAGTGGCCCTGGTGATTGTGAGAGAAGATCTTCTGAACCAGGCCTTGCCAATATGCCCTTCACTTTTGGATTGGTCTGCAAACAACAAAATGGACTCCATTCTCAATACACCACCTATGTTTGCGTGAGTAATTTATACTGAACGAAAGTTATTTTCCATAGAGATTTTTAAAACGTTGCCTTGGACGTAAGGCTCTGCACCATGCCCGAGGTGGTGGTGGTGCTAAGCATACAGGATTGTGTTATTCAGCATTCTAAGTGTTAATACATTGTTACCTCTATGCTACCTCTATAGCTCGGAAAGTGATAAACTTCAACGTTACGCGCGGGTTTGATTCCCTAGTAGTTGCAATAATATTCATAGTTTCTGATACCAAAATACATTTATTTTTAGTTTTACCCCATAAGGGGATGATATATGTTAAACCTCCCTCTCGCTCGCACTATTCAACATTTTAGAAGATTTAAAATCACTGAATGAGGTTATGCAGAATAGCAAATCTTCACGGCCGTGAAGATTTGCTATTCTGCATAACCTCATTCAGTGATTTTAAATCTTCTAAAATGTTGAATAGTGCGAGCGAGAGGGATAATTGACATGTATAGTCGCCTTAACATACAAATACATGATAACAGGTTTTTTTTACTAAAATAATAAAAACTTAACAAAAAAATATAAAAAACCAATAAAACTATTTCAGTAGTTAGTTCAATACATGTTGGGTGAATTCTGATTGAAATAGTGTTCACCTTGAAATTAATAACTGACTTACCTACTTACCATTCGGAAAATCTGTGATACATAGTGGACATCATCATCATCATCAGCCTATAGCAGTCCACTGCTGGAAAAGGGTGCTTAGTGGACGGTTTTTTGAAATACTAGCTTCCGACCGTGGCTTCAGTTGCTTGGAGCCTGGAAGAGAAGTAACCTGTATATTATTCTTAGTCTAGAACTTTATAATGTGCAAAATTTCATCCCAATCCGTCAAGGAGTAAAGGATGAACAAAGATACATTTAAAAAACTCACCATTATAAAACACGTAAGTGTCAGTAGAACAGGTTATGCTAGGATTTTTTATTTAAAATAAATTTGCGGGGAGTGTAAGGGCTTCCAACCCCCATCTTCGAGATCCGAAGCCAATCCTCAGCTGCATGTAGTGCACCCTGCTGTATAACAAACGGGGCTCTGGCGGCAGGCTGGATGCAGCATAGCGCAGCCTAACTCCGGCGCAGCAAAATTCCCTGACTGCTGCCGAGCGTGGCTGCTGCCGAGCGTCGTCGTTGCTAGAAAATGTGCGATCCCTAACTCGCATGCTCAGCGATGTAGTGGAATTTGTGGATTTAGTAAAAAAATGTACACAGATGTACAAAAATGTATGTAGGTACTTAAATCCCAACTACGATTACAGAATCTACATAATGGGAAGAGTCCTCCAATGGATCGAGAAGAAAGGTGGGCTAGGGGTCATGGAAGAGCTAGCCACCAAGAAGTCTGCACTTATCTACAACATCATTGAGCAGTCAAACGGTTTCTACTACGCTCCGGTCGCTAAGAATGTCCGAAGCAAAATGAACATTCCGTTCAGAATTGGCAACCCTGGCAATGATGCGTTAGAGAAGGAGTTTTTGAAGGGCGCTGAGGCTCTAGGGCTGATACAACTGAAAGGACACAGGTATGGCTTTGATTTTTTTTTGATCTTAAAGTTAAACTTTGTTGTAAGTAAATCGGTCGAGCCATATTCGAACTTTTGCAAGATACACGCACGGCGTAATTGGATGAAACTTGGAAAATACATAATAAATAAATAATAAATAAATAAATAATGCTGGACGTTATCACACAGCATCATGTAGCCCCAAACTAAGCAGAGCTTGTATTATGGGAACCACATGATTGATATACTACATAGATACATTTTTTTTTTTAAATACATACATAACATACATAGAAAACACCCAGACCCAAGACAAATATCTGCAGAACATGCAAGCATTTGTTCCGCAGCGGGAATCGAACCCGCAACCTTCTGCGTCACAGGCGGACCTTCGCCCACTGCGCCACAGAGGTCGTCTTAATATTCCTAGTATCATGCTATTGCGTTCGCCATTACGGAGTTAAGTAGATAAATTACTCACACACACACTAACTTTCGCATTTATAATATGAAGTGTGATTTCAAATGTGATTTATGAACGTATAACTTATCTTTTCATAGCAAATAGCAACTAGAATAAAATTGGAATAATGGTATCTAGATTGTTCTCGAACATCTATTTCTGATATCTTATCTATCTTTGTAGTCAGTACGTATTGCTATAATAACTATAAAATAGATATCTATCTACTAATGAGTCACCGACCTTTGTGGTGCAATAAGACATTATCCGAAGTAAGAACTATTGATAAGCTACAAACATAGTTAAGAGTATTTATTAAAAAGTAGGAAGTAGGTGAGTTATACATACAGATAGTAAAAAGAAAAAAGTTTCTGATTCAACCTCTTTGGAAGTATCAGGCTTAGGTGGAGTGACGATCTGCGAAAGGCTGCTGGTAGAAGCTGGATGCGTCGATCTGAGGACAGTGCGCAATGGCGCTTATAGTCAAAGGCCTATGTCCAGCAGTAGGCTGTTATAGGCTGATCATAATGATGAATATGTGTATTCGCTGCAGTTGAAATGTTTTTATGATCTGTCTCTTTGCATTTGTTTGGGTGTTGAAACTACTGAAGATCGCGGTCAGTGGCTATTACTGAGAGAGGAATAGGTCAGTACGTGTTAGAAGGTACCAGTAATCGCCATTTGCCACTGACCTGAGGGTCTTAGTACGAGTTGCACAATTCGAAAATTTTTATAGTATTCTATTTCGAGCTCAATTTTAATGTACGTTTTTTGGAAATTACTCAACTAGTTTTAAGTAGAAATTGATCGAACAACGTAGTTATTATATTATTCTTTCAGATTGTAATAATTATCACTCAAAACGGTGAGGTAATTAACGAAAAAAGTACTTCAAAATTGAGCTCGATATAGTATAATATAAAAGTTTTTGAATTGTGCAACTCGTACTAGGCCCTCTTCTGTACATAGGTCCAGCAATGGATTGATTTGGACTAAGAAGAGCCTGTTATTTTACCGGCACCCATACCCTTGAAACCGAAACACAACAATGCTGCTTCACGGCACAAATAGGCATGGTGCACTTCTTCGGACAAGCCCTTCATAAAGAGCTCTATTACTACTAAAGCGGGGGGCATTAATCCTTAAATCGTTTCTATATTCCAGGGATGTGGGCGGTATCCGAGCGTCTACATACAACGCAGTCACTCTTGAAGAAGTGGAGGCGTTGGCTAAATACATGACTGATTTCTACAAGAAGCATTCCAAGTAAATCCTTACTTTATTCTACAAGCAAATTTATATCTTATTGCGTATGCATAGTATTCAAAACATATTCTTATATACGATTTTTAAGGTGGTAATAAATTTTATTTTTGTATTTGCAGAGTTTTGTTTACCAGTTTGTCTGGTTGTGCCATTCCTATTTACCAGTGGGGCCATTCTTCGATAAATTGATAATTTTGTTCTGATAAATTGATTTTATCTTTCTTATCAAAGCTAATAAACCCCAAGCATAGAATTATCGTAGAATATATCTATAACGTGTCAAGGGCTTGTAACCTAAAAGGCTTTGAACACAAAAAAGTTAATCAAAATACTTCAGGCGACTATACATGTCAAACCTCCCTTTCGCTCGCACTATTCATCATTTTTGAAGATATAAAATCACTGAATGTAGTTATGCAAAATAGCAAACCTTAACGGCCTAAAAAATTAAAATACAAAGGCTCATACTTTCATACAATTTTGCCAATGAGTTATTTGACGTGCGTTCGCGAACGTTAAAGATTATTTTACAGTGACACAAGTATAACTTGGCGAGGTTGAACGCCACTGTGCTTCAAACCAGAAAACTAATGTACTTTGATTATGGCTTCTCTTGAATCACTTATCACTTTCGACATTTTAAAACACACTGGCACTATTTTTTTTAATAGTTTATAGGCTTACTTTTGACCGCCATCTCAACTATTAGTAAGTAAAGATGCGGTCGACGATATAGCACGCTAGCCTAGAATGTACCTATTTACTCTTCGCTTGAAAACCTCTAATGTACGATTGTCATTTACCGGGGCGCATCGGAGAGCATCGAAGCGCATTTTAAAACGTGCTAGAGGAAATTGAAACATCCACAAAGCAGTTAAGTTCCTTATTTGCATGCAATCTACGCATCTATTACTACTTTATCTACTTACGCATCTATTTATGACAGTGTTTGACAAAGCTCAAAGCTGCTTAAATTGCATGCAAATAAGGAATTTAGCTGCTTTGTGGATTTCCTCTAGCATAGATTTTTTATAAATACCAAAAATTTCGACACAGGCGGGATTTGAACCCGCGACCTTCCCATCAATACCGGGATACGCTAACCAACTGCTCTACTGAGTCAACTTCTCGCTTTATCGAAATTTTTCGGGCAGTCACGGCTAAGCGCCGTTTGCTTCACCTACAGGGGAAACGTTTGAGCTTCCAAGCCTGCTCAATGACAAATAGTTTAGTAAATTGACGAGAGGTCTAGCATGTTTTAAAATGCGCTCCGATGCTCTCAGACAGTGAGAATCGTACATAAGTCATTGTGATCGGGAAACACTGACGCCGGAAGAGCATTCTATTCCTAAGGAGAAAAGTTGCAGCAAAGCGCTTCTTGTAGGCAGGAAGAATGTCCATCGTGTTCGTATGACAAGATTCCCTGTGTGCAAATCAACGGCAGCGACGCATTTTGCGCGTGAAAAAACTAAAACATAGATTATTGCTGGGGAGAAAAAAACAAATCAGTAACAGAGGTTCTGATACAAATTCTCTCGCATTGCCCTTCTATTGGGTAGTAAAATTACTTTTCTGTAGTTTTCATTTATTTTCTAGTTAGCTTATTACTATAGAAAGGTTGGTCTAATAGTTTTATTCTCTTCAAGCACTCTTCCTTTAAGTTCTAATGTCATTATTTGTCTTTACTATGTTGCTGTCTCGTTTGTGATACTTGCAACAACAACACCAGCCTATATCAGTCCACTGCTGGACATAGGCCTCCTCTATTAAGAAGGGGGTTATGCCAATAATAGCCAGGTTGAGCGGGTTGGGGATCGCAGAGCAAAGCTTCTAGGCCCGCCGACGCTGTTCGGCAGTCAGGGGATTTAGCTGTGGCTGTGCCAGTGTTAGGCTGAGCTATGCTGCAATCAGCCGGCTGCCAGAGTCCGTTTAGTAGCTTAGTTAGCAGGGTGCACCACGGGCAGGTGAGGTTGGCTTCAGTTCTGAAGGTGGCCTTTGGAACACCTAAAACCCCTCATGCACATCACCTTGTTATTTGTAAGGTATTTGAATTTTGAATTTGTAAAAGTTTGCTCACTGCGAGTTCATATTTCCACAGATAACATAATCCATAATAATATAGTCTACATTGTCTTAAAAAAATCTCGTGATAAAAATATCTACGTCTCGAACGTCTCAAGAAAAAACAAACAACAGATAATATTGTTGACCTCAATAAAGTAAGCAATATTGAATCATCAATACATGAAATAGAGGCGTGTCTAAAGGTGAATAGTGTCAATGTTATCTAAATGCTTGTAAACAGTTGATGAAAATCATTCGTAATATGAATAAACAATTGCAATTAGATATACTTCAGTAAATAAATGATAAGTGTTGATAGCGGGGATAAACATAGCCTTTTTAATAATATTTTTTACAATATTATTTTGACGTGCGAATTTATTTATCAGAGACACCCGACAAATTAACACAAGCTGTTCAACTATTGAATAAAGATCTGAACGCTATAGCGGACTGGTCCTCGCGCAATGCGCTCGTGTTAAACCCAACAAAGTCACAATATATGGTTTTGGGTACCAAAAACCAAATTGACAAGCTAAATGGCGATCCTGATGTAACTATCGGTGACGCTAAAGTAGGTAGAGTCGAAGAGGCTAGGAATCTCGGAATTGCCATCGACAGTCAACTCAGCATCCTGACTGAAGCATTCCGTATAGTCCTTTGTGAATCGCTAATAATTTCCAAGCTTAATTATCGGGATATAGTTTTTGGTCCTCGGTTACTTACGAGAACCCAGCGCACCGTACAAAGAGTGCAGAATGCTTGTTGTCGCTTTTGTTTCAATATCCCGCCTCGTAGTCACATAACACCATACTTGAATAAAATGTCCTTGTTGAATATGGAATCACGGAGGCTTTTGCACTTGGGAGGACTAGTCTTTGACGTTATTAAATTTAAAATGCCTGAGTATCTGCACTCAAAACTTAACTGCGTCTTTGATAAAAGGTTACAGTCAGTAAGGTCTGCACTTTCCTATCACAATCACAAGACTGCAGCTTTTAGAGGAAGTTTTAGGTATTCGGCAACGAAGTGCTGGAACAATATTCCACCCCCCATCCGCAATGCTAACACTAAATATACATTTAAATTAAATTTCAAAATGTTTTTGTTGCAAAAGCAAATAGAGGGTATTCCCAAGCACGTCCTATGCCAGAAATAAAATAAAACTCTCGTCAATTATTTTGTTAGACTATTGTCATATTATACATTATTAAAAACACATATTATACATTATTATTACACACTATCTTCAAATTTCAAAATTTAGGAATGTTATTTGTTACACAACCATCATACTTCATAGCTAGGTACGTAACCACACATTATTTTGCGGCTCGTTCTGCTCGCTCTCGATCGGTCTTGACTGAAAATCAGTGTTTTTGCTATAAAGCAAAAAAAATTCACTGAGGCAAGGCCTTTTTTCTTGCACACACAAACTTACATAAAAGTTCATAATTCCTAGGTTCTTTGAAATGTTTGTGTTTCTTTCTTTCCATTAATTTTTTGTGCTTATATCTTGTTATTAATGTAAATTGTGTGCCTGTAGTAATATCTATCTATCTATATATTATTGGCTAAACGTAACGTAGGATGTCCTCTGGCCAGCTGGAGTAACGATTTGCAAAGGCTGCTGGTAGGTAGAAGCTGTATACGTCGAGCTAAGGACATGGCGCGGCGGCACTGATTTTATGCCTTTATACATATTATGTCCAGCAGTGGACTGCTATAAGATGATGATCATCATGATGATTAATACATTGATGTTTTGACTCGTTATGATTAAGAATACGTGAAGTATTTTGATATGGGGTAGGCGGGTGTTAGGAGTTACAACCTACTTCTTTGGAACTCAAGCACCCTTAACTGTCGTAGTGCACCCAGGGGGTCTACTACAATTCTTCGAAGTACGAAATTACGTTTCGTTTCTTGCGATTGGTACCCATAATCAAATGAAAACCGAAATTTCGGCTCGAAGTTTGTAATGTAACCGTCCGAACGTTGCGCATCCTACTCTATTTCACAAAACATACGACCGCAATATTAGAATTAGGCTAGACGACTGAAAAATTCTAATTAGTCCGTTATTTACATATCCAAAAAATATTGGACACGTATTTTTCTTTTGTCAATTAAACAAAAAATAACAAAAATATAGTGCGTTAAAGTTCCGCGCGACGTCACGATATAGTAAATTTTTTACCTAGGCGTGACGTCATGAGTAGGGCTTGCATTCGAATATTCGAATATTCGAATAATTCGAATATTATTTTTGTTCGAATATTCGAATACTGATATTTCAATATTCGAATATTCGATTTAAATTAATAACACCGTAATTGGAACTCAGATGTGCATGAAATGCCACTTAAGAGTTCGCGCGATATATCCATACAAGACTATACAAGTTTACGTCGTCGTTCGGGTAAACAACATGTCGAACGATCCGATCCAAACCCAATAACTTTTATCGGGTTCGGAACACGATTCCGATACACTCGGAAGTGTCGCGTAGTGCATTCGCGTAGTTGACGAGACTGTTCTGTCCATTCGTCTCTGTCGTTAACGTGAATGTTTATTTTCATGATTTTGCTAAAATACCAACTAACCTAGATTTATAAGACTGTTTTTAGAGTGACATTACCGAGCCAGTCAAACGAACCCTTTGGTGCTGCTTTGTCCGTCCGTCCGCCCTTGGCGTGGTTTACTTCGGCGTACTTAAGAGATCACCTTGGTTAAGCAACTCTCCGCGTGGTCATTACTTGGATGTTAGACTGTTTAGTGACATTTAGATTTGACCACTTCCGTGCTTCGGAAGGCACGTTAAGATGTTGGTCCCGGCTTTTCAGTCGTTAAGCCACGTCTGAGGCCTTTGAGTGGCCTAAAATCTCCTTCACTAGAGTTGGGTACTAGCTCATACGAAGAAGAAAATTTTAATTTGTGGTAGATTGTGCGTGTAAATCACCAATGTCTCGTTACGGTGACATACCTTTCTGTAATTTTTTTAAAATTAGTTCATGGAAAAAACGCGTTTAAGAATAAAATAAGTTGATATTTTAAACTTCCTCATGAAAATAACACTCAAAATAACAAAATAAGATGTGATTTTAATAAAATCATAGTGTTTTTCTATTATTCGAATAATATTCGAATAATTCGAATAGTACCCGAAAAAAATTCGAATATTCGAATATGAATATTTTCGAATATTTGCAAGCCCTAGTCACGAGCCGCCACTCCCGAACTTGCACGTTTTTTATCTCCGCCAATTTCTATACATTCGATAAATAAAAAATTACGTGTCCAGTATTATTTGTTGATTTAACTGACGGGCTTATGAGAATTATTATTTTTTGACCCAGTCGTCATGCCTATTCACAGTATGAATTACGACCCATCGAACGAAACGAAACACCAAATTTCGTACTTCGGTTAATTGTAGTGGACCCCCTGTTAACTGACAAACGGGGCTCTGTGCCCTCTGGCCTCTGTGTCGGCCTGTTGATTGCGGCATAGAGCAGCCAAAGTCTCCGGGAGGGATTTCCCCTGGCCGCTAATGGGCAGCAGCGTTAGGATTGCGAGAAGCGGTTTCTGCGATCCTCAACCCAGCGTGGGGATTATGAACAGATCCCCCATTTATTGAGGGAGGCCTATGTCCAGCAGTGTACTGATATAGGCTATTGATGGAAGAATTTCGACGAACTTATTGTGGTGCAATGGATGAACGCCCCGGTTGAGACGCTAGATGTTGCGTGTTAGATTTCGTTAGATAAATAATCTGCAGATATTTGTTCCGGGTCTGGTTGTAGCGTTACCTTGGTGTACCTACTCTTAGTTCCTCATACCCACCATACACGAGAGGTGAATCTCTAGGGTAGGGTCGAGGTTAATCATCAAAGTAAGTAAATACGAGACAATTTGAATAAAACGAAGCAATAAATATATGTATAAAGTATATTTTATTAAAAATTTTGTAAAAAATATTACTTTTCTAACTAATGTGGTAATACATTTTGTGATGGAAATCTGACCACTCAGTTATTTGAGTATTTTACACTTAATCTAATGTAACATTTGTTATTAGTGCTATAGTCAAGTAGATATGTTTTTTATTCATAAATAAGATACGTATTGGATGGAGATTCGAGTCGAGTATCCTCTTATTATGCGTTATTCATAAAAAAACGTACATCTCATTCATACAAACATACATTCAATCTATCTATATAATATTCTACCTACAGAATATCTGCATTATAATAGACAGTTCTGTTTACTAAAGGTACAAAACATAACCGCTTACTTAAAATTACATTCTTAGTGTTAGTATTCATCCAATTCTAAACTATACAAAATCTAATTCGTTATATAAATTACTATAAAAACTTCAATAGATTTTTACTAACACTAAGAACGGACATAAAATATACAAGTATTTATTTACATGGAATCGCTACCTCGTTTGGAATATTCTTCGATCAAAAATACTGAGGGAAATACTATTATCTACGGAATACTGTTCAATTTATTGATATTGTAAACGGGAATTTTATGCACTGACGGCGTTTCGACTCGTTTAGAGAGCATTTATCAGGGAGTGTGAATATGACGCGTTTTCTCCATGTCCCGTCTGGCATAGTGTTCAGTTCTCGGAAAAAAATCCCGTTTTTCAACATTAGTCTATTGAGTAATTTTCTTGGCATATTGTGATGATAGCTCGTACAGAGAACTTAAATTTTATATTAATTGATACTATTCATGTCAAACCGTCAAATTGAAAACGAATTTGCACTTACCTATAGAGTTTACTATCTGTTCTTTCCTATTGCACCTATAAGTAACTTGAAAAATTTTAAACGTCTGTTGTAAGGGTATCGTACTTTGGCCAAAGTCAATGTTTTATTTCTTATCTACGCTTTGTCATTGGCCAAAATTTGCCTATACCTAAGCTGACGATGCGTCAGTTTGAAATATTGGATTATCTCTGTGCTATATCGGCCGGTTAATCCTATAGTTTTTCTGATCGAAGGGAATGTTCAATTTGGTCTCTCTTTCCGTTATGGCAGAATCCGCCTTAAAATACTTGAGCCTTTGTTACTTTCAATTATTATGGAATATCAACACAATCACTGTTTTAAGAATCTAAACGTATTCAAATTCAATTCGTGTAATAAATATTCATGAATACAAAATTCTGTTTCAATCAAAAGACATTTGCTGCCGAATTCTAGAAATTAAACGTAAAAGCAAATAACCTGTTTAATATTACTTCAACATTTGGTGGGAGCTGTAATGTCAAACAGTGAGTGTGTTAATTTATAACATTGGTATTTAAACTAGAGATAAAGCTAACAGAATACGATATTTAAATCAAAATTTTCTCGAGTCTCCTAAAATCTCACGAGAAATCGATGTTTAGTAGAAGGCATCGATACAACATAGAATTTACGCCACGCATCTTTACGGGAGGGAAAGTAGTACTTATAATAGGACCCAACGTTACACTGATAAATACATTTTAGTTTCAATTTGTAATGTGATAACGTACTGCCAGCTAACGCGATAGTACCCGTAAAGATATTTGGCGCGCAGGTTTACTAGTAATAGTATTATGTAAAGTTGACCAGAATTAACATAACGTAGTCCTTACGCTTACTGACCTTCACTATCGCTGTCGCTCTTATCTGGAAAACAACAAGATTCATTATCACGTGTTTGTTACTATGAGTGCGCAGCTGTTTATTTATCAGTGGAATTTTTTGCTGGATTTTTGCCCATCTTTGTTCTTGTTACCAACCAATGTTAGAACGATCCACATACCGCCGCATCAGCCTGTGTCGGTCCACTGCTGGACCGCCTCCCATGATAAAGGGGGATCCCCACACTGGGAATAGTGGTTGGGGATCGCAGGGCACAGCGTCTCGCACCACCGACGCTGCTGCCTATCGGTAGCCAGGGGACTTAGCTGTGTCGATGTAGGCTGCGCTATGCCGCAATCAACCGGCCGCCAAAGCCGTTCGTTATTTATCAGGCAGATGAATTTTGGAACCCCATACAGTGACCACTACGAAAATACCACAGTAGATGGGATTGGTTATGGCATTTTAGGAATTTAGAGGGATATTGTAAAAATCTATGAAGTAAGTGTATTTGCGATCGTTTTTATTAAACGTGAATCTGACTAGACAATATTTAAGGCGCCTACGAATCTAGCATAGTGAACAATCACCTATTCCTGAGTGACTAGAAAATATCATGCACTAAAAGCGATCCTAACCGTGTAAAGCTGCAAATACATTATCGATTAGTGTCTAATCTAAGTGCTTTGAATACCAACCTTTCTTACCCGGATACGCATGCCTTTTCAATCTGTCGTATAAGTCTTCTTTCGTGCCGTATATGCTCGCGTTTGACCGCGCTAAGCTGTTCATTTTACCGTTCATTCCATTATGTAGGCTTTCCTTCATATATGTTTCGTTGTAAAAATTTGGCATTTCCCAACCGTCTTCTTCATCGTCGTAGTAATGAGCGTAAGTCGAATGGTGGGATGGTGCAATCGACTCAGCGTATGGCGTATGCGCACCGTAGTAGAAGTTTACTTGGGATCCGTTTTGGTCGATGGCTGGGGTCAAAGTCTTCTTTGGTTCCTTCTTCTTTGTTGATCTGCAACAAGAGATAAATTAAGTCTATCTAGATTACAGTGAATGAGTGTGTGAAAGAGGATATGAGAATGAAAGGACTGGGCACAAATTTCACGGTTGATAGAGGTGAGTGGAAGAATAAAACATATTGCGTCGACCCGACCTAGCGTGGCACAAGGGCAGGTTATTAGGCGCAGTCGGTTGGGATAATAGTTTATCGTACCCAATATTTGGCACAGCCAGTTGGATTAAGTTAAATTTCTGTTAGTGGATTAAGTTAAACTTACCTCGCGCAAATCATCCATACAAGCAACACTAGGAATATGATAAAGATCACTCCTCCGGCGACACCGCTGGCTATGTACGCAAACTCGCTCTTCTCTTTGCATTGTCTTCCAGTAAATGAACCAGTACATCTGCAGGAAGGTTCACCTCTTGCGTCCTTTACGCATTCGCCTCCGTTGTCGCAGAAGTTAAGGCAGACATCTGAAAATGATAATTTATTATGATTATTTATTTAAGACTAAAATATAAAGACCCTACATTTTTTATAGGTAGAAGTTGAGATGCTTCAAATCTTCGGAACCTAAGCTAACTAATAAACGTGGCTCTGGCAGCATAGCGCAGTTTAACACCGGCATAGCTGAATTACTTGGCCGCCGATAGGCAGCAGCGTCGGTGGAGTGAGAATCCTGCAATCACCAACCTGCATGCCCAGCGTGGGGATTGCGTTTCCCATCATGGGAGGCCTATGTCCAGCAGTGGAATGATATAGGCTGGTTGTAGTGGTGGAGACTAAAATAACAATGATAAGTATCTGACATGAAGTAGCAACTCGAAGGCTCTTCTTCATCGTATGAGCTAGTGGTCAGCTCTGATGTCGTAGATTTTAGGCCGCCCGAAGGCCTCCGACATGGCTTAATGACTGAAAAAGCCGGGACTAACCGGGACGTTCGGCTTATGCCGATTGGGTAGTTCATTCGGTTCATTCATTCGATTCGGCAGTACATGTTGAACGAAAAATATGACCCGTAGCAACTACTACATAAAATTTAAGCCGAGCGGGTTGTGATTCCCGAACTTTCAACTACAAATATTCGGTTTTCCGCCCGGCTTTGCAGATGACTGCCCGCCCGCTAATGCGGGCAGCATTAGCTAGTGAAAGCCGAGCGGCTTTTTCTCAAACATTCATCTACTTACATTCGATTTTACAGCCCGGCTGTGCCGATTAATGCCGTATAATGTATTGTATAAGCTACCCTAAGGGAAGACCTTATCGTGGCTCATGTTTTGTGTAACAGAATGCAAGTTACCTATGCAAACTTTTCCTGTGCCGTTGAAGCCCGGCTTGCATTGACACTTGAATTCGCTGGTCTCCGGAATCAGAAGACAGTACGCGTTGACGTCACAGTGCATCTCAGGTCCGCTCATCTCGCATGGGTTCGTGCATTCTGTTTCTGATATCTGTAATAAAACGTGTTTTGGCTTTTATTCCTTCATTATACCTTTCAATAATTATGGGAAATTTCATACAACATTGAGTAGAGCTTATAGTGTGTTATGGTAACCACTTGACTGATGACTTAAATACGTTTTTTTTTTCGTAAATACATTATCACACATACTCGTAGAAGACACCCAGACCTGAGACAAATATTTGCCAAACATTTTTTTTGTTTCTTTTGAAATTCGTGATCAGTTGGTGGACTTTAAGCGGATGAGTAGTTTAGCAGTGGCGTTAAGGATACAGACTCATCACTCCTTTTCCTTCCTTTGACAGAAGGGTATTCAAGACATGCATTCTTTTTAACCGCTTTGTGCTGCTAGGAGAATTGCCGAATGTGCAAACATTTGTCCCGCAGCGAGAATCAAACCCGCAACCTTATTCATCTTAGGCGCAGCAGGTGAACATCCCCTGCTGCGCCTAAGAGGTTGTCAAATCGAATCTATATACCACCGTTGTGAGGCCGATAATCACATACGCCTCTGTGGTATGGTATGACAAAGCCTTTCAGTCGACAGTTATTAAAAAGCTAGGTAGTCTACAGAGGACCGCGTGCCTCATGGCCTCCGGGGCCATGTCCACTTCCCCTGGGCTGGCGCTCGATGCAATGCTAGGCCTACCGCCTCTTCATTTATTTCTGCTTAAAGAAGCGAAAGCTAGCATGTACAGGGCAAATACCCAGGTCAGAAGGAACTGGCTATCTAATAAATTGAGATCCTTACAGGACTCAACAATGGAATCACGCATACTAAGCATGACATCGGACGTCATGCTTCCACGGTATGTCTTTGAAAGACACTACGCCGTAGAAATGCCCTCTAGAGAAGACTGGCTCAACAACCAGCTCCCCTACGAGGCCGGGTGCCTTAACTGGTACACGGATGGTTCTAAAATTGGGTTGGATGTAGGATGCGGGGTCTACGGAGAGCGACCAAAGTTTCGCGCAAGCATTAACTTGGGTAAACACGCCTCCGTCTTCCAAGCGGAAGTGTACGCCATTCTCGAATGTGCATACATTAATCTGCAAAAACGCTACTCCAACCAAACAATATATATAAATTCTGACAGTCAAGCAGCTCTCTTAGCATTGGATTCGAAGGTTATCACGTCCAAGCTAGTAGAGGACTGTCTGATACGTTTGAACACTCTGAGCCTAAAAAACAGGGTGGTTCTAAGATGGGTTCCAGGTCATGCTGGAGTTCACGGCAATGAGTGTGCCGATGAACTCGCAAGGGCCGGATCAAACGGTACACAGTTGGGTCCTGAACCGTTCTGTGGCATACCGAAAAGTCTGGCCATAAGAACCCTAACAGATTCCTGCTTCGAAGAGTTAACCAGATACTGGTATAACTCTCCGGGCATGAACCATTCCAAACTGTTAATTAGAGCCTTTGACAAACGGTACACCAACCAAGTCTTAGCGCTAAGCAGAAACAACCTACGCATTATGGTCAGAACCTTAACTGGACATTGTCGCCTTAACAAGCACATGTTTAAGTTGAGGCTTTGCGACACTCCAACCTGCAGGTTCTGCAAAGAGGCGGATGAATCGCCCTTTCATCTGCTAGGAGAGTGTGGGCCACTAATGCACAAACGTAGCGCCATTCTGGGCAAATTCACTTTAAGCCCAGAGGAGCTAAGAGAATTCACACCCAAAAAGGTCCTACAGTTTCTGTCAGCAGTAGGGCTTAGTTGTGAACTATAAACGCCCCGCTTCAAGGGGCGACTTGAATAGAAGTGGCGATCACAATAGGTCTTCATGGCCGCAGTGATATGAAAGCCACGCAATCAATCAATAATAATAGGCGGATGTTCACCTGCTGCGCCTAAGAGGTTGTCAAATCGAATCAATAGAATGGTAATAAATAGGCCACTATTGTACATTGTTGGACGGTGTGTTAATTTTGATTCGGGAGATGGAGCACTAAGCGATTTAGGTAAAACGTATCTATGTCACTCTAAAGGTGGCTGCAAGTAGCGAAGTAGTTTCTATATTTGGGTCGGATTGTACTAGGATCGATCGAATCGTTTGATAATTTCAGACAGACATAGATCCTTTGGAACTACTGTATGTAAATGTGTAACACTTTAATCAGACGTTCTACGACGCACCGAAATTCCATACGTTTCATCGTCTCATTGGTTTATATAGTTCATAGCCAGGAAATTATGTTTATACTTACAGCACCGGGTCCTCTTGTGCTGGTGTTGATTGGGCAAGGGATGCAGACGGTCTGCTGGCCTTCCGACTGGTAAGTTCCCTTTCTGCACTGGATACACGTGTTCAGAGTAACGTTGAGGTATGATCCTGAAATAAAGAGTAAAAATTCAAATATCAACTGATCAAACGAAGCGGATAAAGTATTTTTCTTGCAGGTTGCAATGTTTTTCACTCATAAAAAGTCAGGTAATCTTCGATCACTAATTGCAAAAAAAGGAACTTTAAACTTTTCCTTGAAAACGAAAAATATTGAACGTTTCTGTATTGTGCAACTCCTACCTAAGGGATACAGGTAATGTAGGTCATAAATAAATACACATAATTATTTATGACCTACATTATGTATATACTATAGTTTCTTCAATAATAACTTACCAGGCCTACAAACTGGCAATGAGCACTGGTCAGCAGATGCTGCACCAGATTGGGGTGTGGTAGTGCCGGGCGGGCAAGGGGAACAGGCCGCGCCAGCGCCGTTTGCACGGTAAGTTCCTTGAGGGCATGGCTCGCAACCCCCGTCGCTGCTCAGCTGTTCACCTGCAATTCCGATAAACTTGGTTAAATGCGTTCTTGTCCGCATAATTCCAGAAGATCCAAGTGATTTGACTCAACACCATCAAGACTGACAACTGAGTATCTAAGAGGATATGCCCCTTGATGTAAAGTGTTCGGTCCCTGAATTATGGTATATTTGAATTATGGTCTATTGAATTCTCGTACGGATAAACCGGTCAAATGCGTTCTTGTTACCGTCCGTATTATTCCAGAAGTGAATTTGCTACACTCTAACCTACCAATAGAACTTTTAAAAAAGTGTTTAAAAAAAGTGATTGTGGAAAGGTTTACCTGAAGGACAGTCATCCCTGCATTCTGCAGCCAATACGGCCTCAGTAGCTCGGGTGGTCTGTCCTCTCGGGCAGGCCATACAATTAAACGCGCCTTCTCGTGGTTGGTACGAACCGTGCCCGCACGGACGGCAGAGTTCAGCTTCTGCGTCGTAGTACTTGCCGGCGGCACATTTTTCTGAAATAAACATCATATCATTCTGGTTTCTGCGTAAACAACATCAAAACGGTGTCCATTAAAACAACTGCTTCAAGTCTCGTGGCGAACCTTGGAAGTTGGTACTACTGCATGACCGTTAGTGACCGCTTGGTGCCATTTAGATCTGAGCGCTTCCGTGCTTAGGAAGGTACGTTTGAAAAGACTAAATATTATTTCCGACTTTTTCAGTCGCTAAGCCATGTCGGAGGCCTTTGGGTGGCCTAAAATCTCCGACACCAGTGTTGCCACTAGCCCATACGGACGATGGAGATTAGCGAAATGTTCAATCTTGGTATTGAAAACAATTTGCACAGGGGTGGGCGCGATGTGGGTATCTTATGACTGCGAGTGGGTAACTTGAATATTCTTTAATCTTTTCAATAATTAAAATAGTAGCAAACCTTTACAATCAGCAGCGCTTCTGGCACCAGTTGCCTGCGTAACGCCTGGCTGTCCTGCGATGGCAGGGCATGCTGTGCATTGGAGTTGACCTGCCTCAGACTGGTATGAACCAGCCGGGCAAGGCTTGCAGGAATCACTGGCTACGTCAAGGAAAGTGCCGACAGCGCATGCCACTGAAAACAATAAATTATTGAGCTATTGGTAAAGCGATACTGCATTTAAAGATCTTCAGAGAGTTGACTGAGGAAGAGCTTGAAAATTTTGTATGTAATTTTGTACTTACCACAATCGGGTGCTTGCACAACCTGTCCCATTGGACAGGCGTAGTCCGACACCAGTTCCAAGCTAGCTGGATCTGGGACGGTGTTCGGAAGGATGCTTCGTACGTCGAACTGTTCGTCTTCGAGTATAAGTTTCTCCAGTAACCTTTGTACGGTTGATCTTTCGTTGTTTCCGTTATTGATTACCGGGTCGCTGAAAAAATGTTAACAATTATGATACCTATATCTAATCTGTGAAAGAAAAAAAGGATTTTTTTCTAGTCCATAAATCTAAGATTCAAAGCCAAAATCTATAAAGCCTGGCTGCTCCCAGATCAACCTTACCTTTGCTAGGACATTTCGTAGCTTTACAGTAATCAATGCAAATAACATCTAAAGAATATGCAAACGAATTTTACAAAGCTTAAAATCGAAGCAAATATATAGATAATAATTTTCCACAACATAGTGCTAAAGTGCTACTTGATATTCAAAGCATGCCAACTTACTTGACTGCCGGGAAAGAGATCTCAACGCTGTACGTATCTCCCGCTTGCCGCCCTTCCCTACTGCTGCGTGTCCTAAGTGCCATAAAACATGCAGATGTGAAGGACATGCTAAGATTATAAAATGAATAGTGCTACAAAGAAATTAAAAATAATTTCAGAGGTAATAGTGCCGCATTGCTTTACAAAGTTTACAGTAACACATGCCCAATGTGCTCTACAGAAAACTATTGGTCTCTGTTCATGTGCTACGCCAACACCAAGTCTACTTTCTGTCAGCAGCAGACTGAAACCTTACAAAACTACCTACTTAAAAATTGGTATAATTTGCATGGTAACTGCTTGGTACTCACTCTTCAACAGGAATTATTGCGTCGAGAACGTACGTATCTTCAGCAGTAGCCGAGGGAGTGGTGGCTACTTGTCTGGTTTGTCGGACATTTGCCCTGTGGTCACATTTAACATTGATATCTAATTCTTTGCATTCGCGAGTGCCTGAAAATAAGATAGGAAACAATGATATTTGGAAAGTTGAAAACAGTCTAAGTATACATATATTAAATGATTATGACAAGAAAACATACCATCAATAGCGTAAGAGCAGAAGTTCCAGTCACGATTGAGTTGGTTGATAGCCGTGCGAACTTTCTGACGAAGGACACCTTGTCCAGCGTCGTTGCAAAGTACTGAGCTTGGGAATAACATCGATACCTTGAACACACGCTGTGCTGGGGAAGCCGCTGTAATAAAAATAAATATGAGCTATTTCTTATTAGAAAGATAACTTACAGCCTGACAACGCATCAAGAAATTGGTCTATCCTTACGTGAGCAAGCAGGGTAGACCAAAGGCAGAGTTGGGTCAGGTGTTGGTCGCCAGAACCCTTCGGCACCGCATGTGTAGAATGGCGGCACGGCTTGTGAGAATCGAAGGCCGTCGCGACAAGCGATCTCGCAAACCTTAAATTGACCACCTGCACCCCAGTCGCGGCAAGATTGGTAACCTCCGAGTGGATCAGCTAACGGTGGGCAGAATTCAGCTGCAACATAATTATATTTTAATTAATAACACTGATGAGAATTTTTTACCAATTTCAGGTGATCGGGCGTAATAAAACTTACATAGTACTGTTACTTTGAAAGTACAAGTGGCTGCGTTGCCAGCAGCGTCGTATGCGATATAAGCTATGTCGTATGCTCCCCAAGCGAGGTTCTGACCGGGTCTATGTCCTGACTTCTCAACCACTCGAACAACACCAACATTGTCGCTAAATACAGGTGCATCCCAGTTGACTAGAGATGAACCGTTTTTAGCGATAACCCACAGATCTCCTGGACAGCGGTCAACACGTGGTGGTTCTTTATCGACTTGCAACTGTTGGCATTTAGGTCCTGAGTAACCGTTAGGGCATACTCGCTGTCCGCAATGAGAGGGAACAATTCTTTCGACTCCGCCAATAAGGTCTTCATAGCCAGCCCACGTGAGGGCTAAAGAGTTGTAAAGAACGGGCTCTGTTCTGCAGTCTCGGACTTGTTTCTGGATATCGTTGGTAACATCGAGGGCACGGTTCCATATCTGTACTTTGGTAAGATGGCCCTGGAAGCCGGCTTCTGTGTAAGCTTTCGGGTTATCTGATTGAGGTTTACCCAATGTTACCCAAACACTGAAATGTGATTAAAACATTGATTACTATTCAAAAGCAATGTACCCACATATATGTTTATGATAACTTGAAATTTTATACTCACTATTGAGGTAATGTTCGTCCGCTGCCGTACCCATCGATCTTGCTAGCAATTAAACCTTCGGTGATAAGCGTCAGTTCTCCACCGTTGTTTCCGTCCCAGACCAAAGCAACATGATGCCATTGACCATCGTTAACAGTTGCGAATTCACCGAAGCTTAGATACACATCTTGTAGTTCAGGGAACAAAGATACTTGAACGCCGTTTGAGTGCATTTGGATGGCTTGTCTTCTGTTGAGTGCAATGTGAGAGTTGCTAGAAAAATGAAAGGAAAAATGTTATACAATGTTCGAAAAAAAATATAGAATAATCACGATAATTTGAGAAAATTGCATACCTAACGCTGTAAGCGGTAAAGAATATACCACCCTCGTCTTGCTGAGTGTACTGAACCCATAAAGCTATGGTCAAACTGTCAGCAGAGCCGGTGTCAAATGGAACAACTTGAGCAGCGCTCGAGCGAAGAGGGTCGCTGAAGTAAAGGTCATAGTCAACGCTGATAGCTAGAATTGAAGAAAAAAAAAACATTAGGTACTACGCAACTGGAACTCAAATTAAATATTTAGTAGGTATAGAAATATAATGCTAAATGACATACTTTTTCTGCAGTCATCGCCGGTGAGGTTGAACGGACATTGGCAATAGAATCTACCAGGGAGGTCGATGCATGTCGCGGATGGTGGGCAAGAATTCTCCTTGCAATCAATGATATCTTCATCACAATTCTTTCCTTTGAATCCAGGAGCACATTTGCAAGTATAGTCTTCGCCTTGGTCAATACAAGTAGCACCGTTTTGACAAAGGCCTGCTTCGCAAGCGTCGAATTCGTATTGACATCCAATACCAGTGTAGTCTGCAGAACAGGTGCAGTTGAGGCCTGATCCAAAGTCTTGGCATTTTCCACCATGCATGCATGGGCTTCCGATGCATCTTTCAGGAGCTGTCTCACATTGTTTTCCATCGGTTCCACTCGGACATCTGCATCATAAATAGTATAAGATAAGTATACTTTAAGTGAATTTGTTAGATTACCTGCTAGATATTAACATACGAATAAAGACGAATCAGGGATCTTAGAGAACCTAAATAATTACTTACACACAGAAGAAGTCTTGGAAGAGATCAATACATTTTGCGTTGTTTTGGCATGGTAGGTTCATACAGTTCCCGATATCTCTTTCACAACGATGCCCAGTCCATCCTGGTTGACAAATGCATTTGTATTCGCCGATCTCGTCTTTGCACGATCCGCCATTGAAGCAGGGATTTGAAGAACAATCATCGATGTTAGTTTCGCACATTTCTCCAGTAAAACCTTCACGGCAAATACATTGGAATTTGTTGTCGAGGTCTACACATTTATCGGTACCAGCAGGATTACAGGGTTCATTCAAGCATTCATCAATTGCTGTTTCACATTGGAGTCCAATGAATCCTGGTCGACATTTGCAAACAAATCCTTCTATTTGGTCGACACACGTAGCACCGTTCTGGCAAGGATCTGAAGCGCAATCGTCAATTGTGTGTTGGCATCTCTTTCCGGTGTATCCAGCTTCGCAATTACAGGTAAAATCGTCAATCCCATCTATACATTGTCCACCGTTTTCACATGGTGAAATCACACATTCGTTGATGTTGATATCGCATGATGGTCCAGACCAGCCAGGGTCACAAATACATTGGTGAATGAAAAGCTTGTCGACACACACTCCATGTTTGCAAGGTTCGTTAGAGCAGAGGTCTATCTTTTCATGGCAACGCTTTCCTGTAAAGCCCGGAGGGCATGCACAGCTGAAGTCATTGACTAAGTCCGTGCATTCTGCTCCAAGCAAACATGGTTTTTCAATACAATCGTCAGTATTGATTTCGCAGAGCTGTCCTTCCCAACCAGGCAGACATTCACACTTGTAGCGGCCTTGTTGTAAAGCGATACATGATGCTCCGTTTGTACAAGGGTTTCCATTTGCTGTGCATGGATCAATCTGTAAAAGACAATATAATAAAATCATCATGGGGTATAGTATTTAGGTGGTTTAATCATATAGGTAGTGCAGGGTAAACGTACCGTAATATCACAATCAACGCCGGTATATCCGGATCTGCATAAGCATGTGTAGTTATTGAATCCCGGTTCGTCTTTGCACATGGCTCTTTCAGGGCAAGTATCGTTTCTACAGTCAGACCTTTCTTCTTGACAGTTGATTCCACCATATCCTGTCGGACATGAGCATCTGTAGCCTTGAGGTAAATCAGTACAAGTTCCTTTGTTGTAACAAGGTTGACTAGCGCATTCATCGATGTCAATTTCACATCTTCGGCCCGAGAAACCAGCTGGGCAATAGCATTGGACTCCATGTCCTTTAGGTACACAAAGACCTCCGTGTTGACAAGCGCTGTTCGAACATTCAACTGGTATACACTCTTCAAGTCCTGTTGCACCTGTTCCTACAGTCTTCATATTCGTTGGGCATTCCATGCAATTTGTTTGTCCAATTACATTTTGGTAGAAGTTTCTTGGGCATTGCGAGCATGGAGCTAACCCAGTAGGCGAGTAAGTACCAGCGGCGCATTTAGCTCTACATTTGTCTCTTCCGGGGGCGGCAGGTTGATATGTGTAGGTATTGACAGGACAGGCTTGACAATCTTTAAAACCGCCAACAGGTGGCTCGCTTGTGTAACTATTCCTAGGGCATTCCAAGCAGGGAACTAATCCAGTTGGTGAGTACGTTCCATAACCACAAACAGGTACACAATCTGTAATGTCCTTAGATCCCTCTTCTCTTGTAAAGGTGCCAGAGGGACATTTCAGGCAAGAGCCTTGTCGCGCTTGATTCTGGAAGTATCCTCGTGGGCACATGGTGCAAGATTTCTGTTTTTCGCCGGCAAATGTTCCAGCAGGGCAGTGCACTGTAATAAAAAATAGCGGTCATGACTCATGATATTTCACCATAGTATTAGAAAATTAAACAATGTGTAACTATAGATTAATACTTACAGCATCTCGGAACATCGCTTGTGTCCATATTCAGGACTTCTCCAACACTGCAAGTAAATCCTCTTGATATAGAGCTTCTGATTGCTCTCAGCGGTGGGCATTGGTTTCCTATAGATGACACATTCAAAACAGGCTCAATAAGAGCACTGGCGTATGGCACAGATAAGTCAAATATTAGGTTGAGGGTAGAGCCACAAAGGTCATATAGTTGGGTCTGTCTAATGGCTGGTGTGATTGCCAAAACAAAGTCCATTTTCACAACATTTTCATCAAGAAGACTTGGCATTGCTTTTACAAAAGTAACGTTGATGTTGACGTTTACAGCTGAGCAACGTTGTGATAGTCGTTCGTTGAGAACGTTATCGTATTGGGCTAGCAAGTCCTTGTACTGTGGCAGGCAAGCATTTGACACTGCGCCAAGAGCACGGTACTGAACGCTGGCTACAACATGATAAGCTGCTTGTTGGGTATCTGAAATAGAAAAAATATATATTAGAAATAGCATCTTTTATCTATATACGAGTCTTTGCTAAAGTTTTATTGGACTTCCTAGCAACTTACTTTCGGAAACACAGTCTGGCACTACTGCTGTAGGTACCCATTGCCGTTTATTTTCACAAATAAATGTCTTGACTGGTTCTCCATCTGTGAATCTGTATCCTGGACTGCAAGTGGCGATACATTGAATACCTCGGTCTCCAGGTAAGCAATTAAGAGCACCATTGGATGGTGGCATCAACTCCCAATCAACACAAGGTGTAGCTTGAACTGATACTTGGAAGTGACACTGAGCTTTATTTCCATACTTGTCCGTAGCGATCACAGTTACATTTTCATAGCCCCTGATTGGAATAACTGCCCTTTCAGGAACGAATTTCAAGAAAACTTCTCCCGAGGCGTCGGATGCATTTATCCTTCTGCGTGTGTCATTGAAGTTCACAGCATAGCTGTCCTGTTTATCTACAAGTTCGATGACGTAGCTTTGTGGGCAGCTTAGTTTCGGTGGCGTGTAGTCAGGAACAGTGATGTTTACTTCGCAAATAGCTACGTTTCCATCAAAGTCGAACGCCACATAACGTACTACCATATTGTGGAATACTTGTAGGGGGGTCCTGAAGTGTTGAGGGGTGACTTCTAGACGTGCGATGGCACCAGAGTTATCGATAGCCGTTGGTTCTGTAAAGTTTACAGGAAGAAGACCACCGTTTACGTCTGTTCCAACTATGATAGGCTGTTGAGGGCAGTTCTGGAATACTGGAGGCTCGTTATCAACGCAGGGAGAATAACCATAGTCATAACCCAGTAATGGTTCAGTCGCTGGCTCGTCACATCCCATAAGCTCAAATTTGAGACATGCGTTGTCCATGAAGCTCACAATTCCCAAAATAACAAATCTGGCTTGTACGTATTTTGGCAAGGTTATCATAGCTAATTCTCCGTAATTTCCAGGATCTCTCATTGTTAGATTAAAGTTAGGGAAGTAAACAACATAGTTCTCATTTTCAGCTTGTTTGTAGAAGAACCTTATTTCTGTAGGGCGACCAACGATATCAGAAGTAACAACACCCTTGACTAGGATAGCTTTTACCCTGTAAACTTTTCCGAGATCGACGCTTACGTATGTGAAAGCCTCTTGTTTACCACACCAGCCGGTTACTGAATTAAGTCTTATATTTTTGGCTTCGTAGTTTGGCCGTTCAGATGTCGCATTAATGGCAGAGTCCGGAATCCTTCCTGATGCCAGGCCTAGTGGCTTGATGACTTTACACTCAGGCTCGCGCATGCAAGTGATTGGTCTAGGGTTAATGAGAATATAGCCTGGTTTAGAACATCCAAATAGTACTTCCGATCCTTGTTCGTAGCTTCGTGCAATTTGGTAACCGTCAGCTGGTCTCCCTGGATCTTCGCAAACTGGGCCTTCACACCTTAAATCACCAAAGTCCCAAATACCGTTTCCTTGGCATCTGACAACATTGTCATGTTTGCTTGTTTCTCCAGCAAGTCTGAAGGTATTCTGGCATCCAAAGAAGAATGAGCTTTGGTATCTGGTGTCTAGATATTGACCGTATTCAGCTCCAGGAGTTGGCATTGGAACGCCACAGTCCTTTCTTGGGCATTGGGGTTGAGCACCAGAAAGCCAATAGTCAGGTAGACCCTGAAAATGTATTAATTATTTATTATTATTTATTTATTTATTTATTATTCTTAGTATAAGCAAATAAGCTTATGTGCATATAACAAGTTATGTTTTTCATAGTAAATAAATCAAAAACTTACTGGTTTAGGATCATAAACACATTGTCTAAACCCTGATGTCACTGTGTTTCTCAACTGTCTTCCAGAAGAAGTGCAAGTAATGGTAACATTGTCTCTGTATGGAACTAACACACTTTCAGGATCGTCTCGGATCACTCTCAACCCATCGTTTTTGTCATCAGACAAAGTCACACAGCGAGCATCTAAAAGTATTAGAATGAGGTCAGTATATGTTAATTTTTGAATGTTCTAATTAAGTAGTATAACTCTAGTTACTTCGAAATCATACTAAACCTACATTGACATTCAGGAGCAGTTCCGTTCCAAGTGCCACTTGAAGTGCAAAGTAAAGATGAAAATCCAGACATGACAAATCCAAAGTCACACTGGAACTGCACAATATCTCCAAAGTGGTAAGCGTCCTTGGTTGACAGCAGCTTGCCGTTTTCAGGATAAGAGAGAGGTGGGCACATGACTGGCACACATGACTTGTTCTTCTGGTAGGTGTCACCATCTCGGTCACCGGTTTCCGAAGATTCGATAGCAAAACCAGCGGTACCATTCAAAGAATAGAGTTCGTAGCCAATGTTGCAAGCACAAGAGAAGTTTCCGGGACTGAAAAATGAACAGAAAATTGATAAAATGATTAGGTAATCTGATTAAATATGTGAACTTCTATGTTTATGGTGTAAAATAGTTCGGTAACTTACGTGTTGAGACATTTCTGGTCGCAGCCTCCATTATTTTCACTACATTCGTTGATATCGGCGCAGTCTAATCTAGCGCAACCCATAATTTCTAGTTTAAGACAAGGTGCGCCCACGTAATCCTGAATCTTGAATCGCACGTATTGTGCTTCAATCGGCATTGGTAGGTTCAGAACTGATAGAGTAGGCTCCAAGATACGGAATTCAACAGCTGTACCATCAGGGTTGGTGTAATCTTTGAAAGCGTCTGTCAAATCGTTCGTGTATTGAATTCTGATAGCAGATGTGAAGGCAATATTGCCATCAGCACGCATTACGCTCATTGTTCTAAATCCCCTGATGATCGTCGCTGCTCTGAGGTCAACAAGGATCCAGTTAGCCCCAGCTTCCAAGTTGTTTCCACACCAGCCTCCACCGTTGTTGAGACGAACCATCTAAAAACAAAGATTAGTAGGTAAACATGGAAAATACAAGTTAGAACCTACAGTTTTTTTGACTATACTTATATTTTAGAAACTTACGCCTTTGTGATATCCACTTTCTGGAGTTGACGTTGTGATTGATTCATCGGGGATGGCTCCATTGATCAATCCTAAATCGCCAACGGGTCTACAGTCCATGTTGGGTGTAAAACCGGGTTTACAAGGACAGAAAAAACCCCCTTGGGTATTTTTGCATTCGGTTGAGGCACTGTCGCATTGGCTGCTAATACATTCATTAATATCTTCGCAAGTTGGTGCTGGATCAAACTCTTGGTTAGGTCCACATCGTAAAACACTAGGCCCGTTCAGTTTGTATCCTGAATTACAAGAGAAATTAGTTATCAATATCATATAATTTTAAACTAAGTAATTTTTTAAAATAATGAATCTACCCTTACCCTTAAAACACTGTACACGAGCCTCATCTCCGTACATATAGACTCTAGTTTGATCAACAATAAACCCGTTCTTGATCTCTGGGAAAATCGGGCACAGAGCTTTAGTACATGTTGGTACATCACCAGACCAGGTTCCGTTGCTCATGCAGAGTAGTACAGGTTGACCAGATCTGACGTAGCCGGGTTCACATTCATAGCGGACAATGGTACCGTAGCTTCTTCCACCACCGTTTAGAATTGTCACGTTTGCGTGTTGAACATCAGGAAGAGCTACACATTGTGAGGCTGTAAAATGTTTAAAAATAATGTTAGATCTACCTAATTGACCTAATCTTGTAAAAATAGGTAAATGTAAGATATTTCGATAAGTAGATATACTAAATTACCCAGGCAAGTTGGTGTCCTTTCCCATCGGCCATCAGATAAACAAGAAATTCTCTCGATAGGTTGTCCAGTAGGGAAAGCAAATCCAGCATAGCATTGATAAGTTGCAACTCCACGGTAGGTCACGTTTGTTGAACCAATCGAGAATCCATTATCTATTTGTGGAACTGGCCCACAATAAACTTCTTGGCAACTGGGGATGTAAGTTGTTGACCATTTGCCTCCATCCAGGCAAGTTGTTGTGATCCGGGACTTTCCAGTTGCAAATTCTTGACCAATAGGGCAAGAGAAAGTACTAGCTGTTCCAAAAGCAGTATCTCTGTTCGACGCTAGGGCACCTAATCCGGAATTCAATGGCGGGCAATCTGCAATATACAAAATAATACATAGGTGGAGAATTATTTTGCTTTAGAGCATAGAGTCATTATTCAATCAGCTATTATAATTATCATACCTGCCGAGAATGTTGCCTTCCAGCCTTCTCCATTATGCAGAGCATCAGATACAAATCTTATAAGCATCTCGCCGCTGGAAGCAGTTAGTGTGATTCTAGGTTTCACCGTGAAACCGTTTTCTGAATGTAATCTCAAACCATTCGTGCTGGCACCATCAAAAACTTGCACAACATCAGTTGGATGAATGTTGAATTCGACAAACTTGAGAGAAAGAGGACCTCCGTTGGGATTTTTTACTCTGTATAAACATTCCTGATTATTAGGGTAATTTGAAAGTCCATAAGCTGGCGAAGTAAAAGTGCCATTTGAAGCTATAATAGTAGCTCTACATCCTTGAGAGTATCTCATATTGAATCCTTTTTTAGAATCGCCAAGACTAGTACGGAAGTACATGTAGAGATGGTTTGTTGTTGAAATTACCACTTTTTCATTTTCTTCGCCGGGTCCAGTAAGTCTAGCTAGCACAGGACTAGAAGGTGTGTTGCCATCTTTAATAACAATGTAGTCTCTGTTCATTCCCAATTCTAGGTCTTCTATTTCTAGTGAGACTATTCTTCCAGGCTGGGCTTCAATGATATACATGCATTCCAGGCCACCAGGATAGCCGTTCGGATAGCCAGGTGAAGTCAGTACTTGGCCTTGTGGGGTTGCGCGAAGAATACCACCACAGTTCGAAGATTCAGTTTTCCACGCAGCGCGGAACCCTTTCCTTTCCACAGATCCATCAGTACTGAATTTTATGATCATAAAATTCGACGCAGATACGTATAGTTTATTAGACAAGTCTTGTTTTCCAGAGAGAGTAGCTAAGTTAACAGATTTGTCTTCGGTCCGGCCGCCTACTAAAATCTGAACAGTATCGAAAGTCTTTTCAGTTTCAAAGTCTTGGAACTGTAAGACAATGTTTTGACCTTGAGGTCCTTCGAGGGTCCATTTGCATTCGCTAAAGGGAGGGTACTTGTGTGGATAGCTGGGGCTTTCTACTACGTCTCCGCTGCTGGCCATGTAGAAATGGCATTCGGAAGCACAGTCCATTTCGTCGGAAGCGTCTCCGCAATCGTCTTGCTTGTCGCATTTGAAGGCTGAATTGATGCATTTTCCGTTCGAACAATGGAAGGTTCCTAAAAGAAAAGAAATGGTTAAGTATTGTTCGTGATCTTAGCATTGAATGTGTCGTATCCGTTTTACAAAATTCACTAAGAACATTACATAATAATCAATTTAAGACTAACCAGCGGGGCAAGCGTTTGCTCTGCACATAAAAGGTAGTAGAGTTTCGCAAGTTGTCAATTCCCAGGACTGGCTCTCAGAAGTAACATGAACATCTACACATTCTCCTTCCTTAGGGTTCGGTTGTCTGAGGTCCCAGAAGCCGGCGTATTGTGAAACCAGCGCCCCAGCAGCAGATTCCAAGGTGTTTGTCCTCAGGTCGTCGACGGTTGCAAGACCGAGCCAGTAATGGTTGTTGCTTGGACTAGATGGAACCATACTGGCGGTCATATTATTCTCTGAGTAGTTGTCGACGACCATTAGTTCGCTGCCGTACCTGAAATGACCATAAACTTTTATAATAGTCGGCTCGTTCTTATGTACCAGTACAGAAGCAATTTTATTGACGCTGGTTCGAGTTGTTAGGTTGAAAATAATGTTCAATGGGCTGATCCTATAAGTATTAAGAGCTTAGCGGCTGCTGTGTGTTTCGAATATCTGTTCATTAATGTCTGATTTAAAAAGTCATAAGTACCTCCGACATAATTCTGCCGCTTTCTCCCATGAATGTCTGATGTTGAAGTATTTATAACAGTGTAGCCCTCTTAACTCCCAACCTGTAACAAAAGAGATACGTATTTTAGTGTTTTGTCATCTCTTAAAATACAACTTATCTAGACATTTCAGGCCATATTGCTTCAAGAATGTATGAGAAGTATGACAACATTTTACAGTCATTTTATGTCTCCTGCTTGAGCTTCAATATGTTGGTAGTCCATAAAATATTCGAGACTTTTACGAGGATGTATGTATATGTAAATATCATTACACAAGTCCGTAGTAAAAGGAAAAGTTATACGTACATACAAAAATGAGTAGGTACCTACTTAGTTATACGAGTTAAGTGTTAGCTTTGTAAATTACCAAGTTCAAGCTGAAACGCATATGAATACACTCCTATGTGTAAACTTCCCGCCCAATGTAAGTAAATTTTGTTCAAATAACTTTCACCTCACCTTCCTCTTTTGTAGGGTTAAAGGTGAAAGTTTGCCCTTTATTTAACTACGATAATATTGTTTCCGATTACTGATAACATTAGCAAACCATCCACTCATTTGGAAACTTATTTTCATGTTTTCATAATAACGTAGATATACCTACCTATTTACTTACGAATGTAAACATTAGGTATCTACTTAATCTTTTAGGTATCTAAATCGAGGGTGACATTGACTCGTGGATATTTTTTTTTACATTCGATGGACCTTTGTTTGAACAGGAACTCACCTGATGTTAAGTAACGTTGTTAATTCTAAAGGTCTAAGATGGAGCACAAAGGTCCAGAAGACACCTATTCACTCAAGACTTAAAGTAACACGGATTATAGTTATCAGAAAAGGCCAAGGCCGGTAGAGAGTTCCAATCCTTAGCAGTTCGCATTATAAAAGTAGAAGAAAACTGCATATTAATAAGTTATCGATTTCCACAAAGATACCATGAGCCTCTGGGTTTGAGATGACAGTCTCTTTGTTTGTACTCTTCTTTTCATGTTTGACAACGAATTCATAGAATCAATAACAAAAGGTCAAATAGTATTTCTAAAATATCAAACTAACTAAAACTAACCCAAGTCCCAAACATTCAGACATATTTGTGAATCAAACTTGAAGTAGCAACAGTTAACTGACGCGTCCCTAAAGTTTCCTCTTAAGTTACAAACTTTACACTTAACTCTAAGGGACATGAAACTGTGCTTAACGTAGGTAACGAGTGAATTTACCAGCGCCTTATTAATTACTAGCGTCGCGTGTTAAGTAACTTACTACTTAAATATTCTTAACTTTACCAAGACACGGTTACTTTAGTAACATTTAATCACGGACATGCTTCAAAGGGTAGTCTCTTTCAAAGCAAAAATAAATTAGTGTAAACGCTAGATTAAAGTAACTTCTAAACATTGATTAAACATTCGCTTAAAACCAGTTATCGCATTACTAGTGAATACCTTCCAATTCCACTATTTCACAGAGCTTCCACGTTGTTTTACATTTTTCCATCCATCACATTCGTGTTCTGGCATCCTGTTTGTCATTTAGGTGGTATTTACCTATACAAAATTTGGTGCCATTCTTGCTAATCAAGTTGGAAGGCTGTATTTAGCTTAGTTTCATATAAGATATTTTAAGACCCTGACCCAGGCAATCAATATCTAGACTTTCAAGGTGCAATTGTTCATAGCCACAACTCAACGTCCAGACGTAAAAGACGGAGCAAACGTCCAAACGTAGGTATTATTTACTTACAAAACAGGTTTCCAGTACTGATTTTCTAAAGCTAGAACTTTATAACCCTAGCAAATCAATTACACACAATTCTTACTTTATCGAACTGGCTCTTCATTGCAAAAAACTCCAAAAAAGACGGATGCCATACTTATAAAATAAAAATAAAGTCTCGTATGCTTAATAGCCTTTCTTATTATGTTATAATAGTGCATTTCGGTGACCTTATTTCTTCCCACAATTACACCCGCACGGTGTACCTACTACATTCACTGTCCACACTGATGAAGTGTGTGGGTTAGTGCGAGACAGGTCGTAAACCAAATTCCTGGTTTTTATGTGAGCAAGAGGGAGGTAGACGTGGTGCAAACGAAGGACCACTTGTCACGCTCACGTGCCAAGCTTTGTGCATTCCCGAATGAATGGAGGTATTTCCGACACTCGATGGAACTGGTGAATATGGTTGATTTCTGCGAGGGAAACTCAAACTTGTACTAAGGCTAAGGTTCAATTTGGGGAGTTCAACTTGAGGTTTTCTACAGACAAACCAAATATCATTCCATTTTACTTATCTGAATCGGAAATAACGTTTTTCTTTAAAAGATTTGATACTTATATAAATTCGTTCCCTGTTGTCTTAAATCACGTTTAGTAGGTACATCTCACACATAATTACCAAGTTAAATATTCTAGGATGCTCTGTCTAATGATCTGCAGGCAATTACAGAGGCAGTCTCCCTACAGCTGGTTAATCATTTTGACAAGGAGTTAACCCTGCTCAGAGCAGGCAGCTCTAAACTTCTTGTTCATGCAAAATATGTTATCAAATTTTCAAGAGGCAATATCCTTTGTGTTTCCAAAACGCTGAAGTGAATATGTAACATTACATTGCTCATGTTTTTATTATTAACAATCTTTTTAGCTAGAATAATATACTGCACTTAAATATTTTTAAGTTTCTTTCAATGGGAGCCTCGTTACATAAAACATCAAGTGAAACTAGGATGGTATCTATCCAAGTTTTGATTAAGATTGAACTCTCTAACGACAGCTGCTAAGTGATCTTACTGAAACCCCATAATTCATTATATACGCTCAACAACTTCCTTCCGATCATCAATCCTACATGTCATCAAGATCATCAGATCATTTAATAAGTAGTAACGCTGAATCATAAAAAAGGTAAATTGTAACAAATAGAGCGTGCGAATTTGACGAGCTATCGCGAAGACCGCGGACGCGCTTCACCGGCAACACGATGCAATGTTCGACCCAGTTTGGTTATACGTGTGCTGATCGTGACTTTGCTTGCTATGTTTGTATTTTAGTAAGTGTACCATACCTAGTATAGTAATAAAGGAATGAGAACGTTTGTGTACCTTCTTAATGTGTACTTAGGTATACTTAACTCTATCTAAAAGTAAACGTCTGTGATCTGAAGAGATATGTCTAAGACTTTTTCCAGAATTTTGTCAACCTATTCGCCACAGCTAGTCGTAGATCTAACGTGGAATGTCAAAGTTAACTTTATTTTCGTTCAAAACTTGATTATACTAATTGAATAGGCACAATTGAATAAAGATATGACGAATATTGAAACAGATACGTTTAGGTTATGCCCCAATGTATAAAACAGTCATAACACACTTCCGACTGTTCGCTAGTTGTAGATACAACAGATGTGTCTGTACTGTAATAACATCGCGATTCGAGAACACGCAAGCAGATTAGCGTATGGTTGAAATTGGCGGCATGCTTTCCGAGGCTCGCAGTGGTTTCAATCTCATTGTTGAAATACACTCATCCGCCGAAATGTCATGAGAAACAAATGTGAATTTAGAACAGATTTACTCACGTGAAATTACAAATTTACATACAATTTATCCAAGTTATATTCGTGTTTTGGTACGAGAAATCGTATCAGTAAATTATTATGTTGGTAGATCATTTTGTTAATAAGTATTATTATTACCAAAAGATGTATAAAGGACAACAGATACACCTAGGTATTATAACTACCTAACCACTCCAGCTCTTGGGATTCATAGAGTTGAGAATAAAATATAAATATAACTACTAGCTGACATGACAGCTCAATAATGGAGTAAAGATCAATCAAGGAGGACTAACGTCCACAACGTCCCTTCAAAATTCTTAAGCATTAAGCATTCTTATAAATAAAATACTTTAAATTTTTCTGGAATTATAATGCAATTCTGACGAATATTAAAAAATTGAAACTGTCACGTACTGCAATATCGGCGAGCCTACGAGGCCGATTTCACTCTTTCACAGAGTCATCAGGGTGAGTGAACGCGACTTTTACCCTCCGCGTCCCGTTAATAAATTCCCATTTTTCAATATGAATGAGTTATTAACATTATTTTTACCAAACGAAAATAAAGTCAGTTTCAGTAAAATGTTAAGAATATTTAAGGAAACGCTAAATCCCTCCAGCCGTTCTTCTTTCTTTTTTTTTGTTCTTCGCTTATCGCCGAACAGCAATATTTTTTATAATAGAAGCCGAATTATCGAAACAGACCTAAGCAATCCAAAGCCTACGATTATTGGAACTTCGATTGAAGCACCGATAGCAAATAGACGTACATATGTTGACAATCATGGTAGCCCGGGTCAAGGCAGTCGTAATAGATCTTCATTCGCAGTCTGCAGTTCCCATGTCGACAGTCATGGACGAATAGTCTTGTAACTGTGAATAGGGTTTCGTGTGTCGGTCATATTACTATCTTCTGATCAGCTGGTGTATCCAATCACAGGGTAATTCTAAGTTCAATCATATATATTTCACTTCATATGTTTTTAAATTATTGTAACAGCAATTTTATTATTTTGATATTTTCTAACCCTTGACGGATCCTAGTATAGTTTTCTCATAATCACCAAAGTAGGACGTAGGTTAATAAGCTATAAATAATATTTATGAACGACTTAATTTCAGACTCAACTTTCCTAATATCTTGTTTGTGCTTTACCTGCTTACATTATTTTATGAGGGCTTAATCTGTCTAAACATCAATTATATCTCATAATCATAATTTTCCACACAAACTTAGAAAATAAGCAGTTTGCTTTTGATCTAAGTACAAAAACTATGTACCTATTGTATAACTCCCACATTACATTTATGTTCTATGAGCTCAATAATATCTTCGGACTTCTTTGAAATATTCTTCTAAAATGATCGATGGTAAAATATTTAAAACTCTTATCAAAATAGGAATAGAATTTATTCTAGGCCTCGCTCGAAATACTTGCTCCCCTGTGAAATTCGCGAATAAGGGGCAATGTCATTCGGTTGTGTCGACACGGTGTCCGCCACTCAATTGTTGAGGCTCTCAAGCCTTGTCAAGGATCATGACGGCCGTGCTCCGGAGATTGACTTACCTACAGGTATCAGGCTTGCCACTTAAACCTGGCTTTGTGAGGGAGCGGAGGCTAGGTAAACCTAGCTGTAGGCTAGATCTGTAGTGCTCTACATTGTCGGTTCGACGGAAGGACTTTGTGGACTGGTTTGGAGGGTTACGGCAACTTTCTGTTTGTAGGGCAACTGCATTGCGGCGAGTTTAGCTTGTCTGTTAGTTGTTTAATTTAGATAGATCTTGGGTGAAACTTGTTGAATCCTTTTCTAATTATGATAATGTTTTCAGTTAAAACTTTTCAAAAGAAATAAGTAAAACACTTTATGTTTATCGAATGTAATAGTTAGGTATTCATATTATTTCTTGCTTTATTAATACCTACCAGATTCAAAGATTCTCATTGGTTTCATAATTTAATGTAGGGCAAAACGTGCTAAATATTAATCTTAAAACTAATTAGGGAAATCAGACATCTCTTTGAGTAGTTACTACCCAGTTTAATAAAGCATTCCTGTTACAACGCTTAGAATTCTCTGCAGCTAAAAGGACTTTCCAATCATTTATGAGACGCGTTTACCGATAATATCAAATATCCGTCTCGGAAAGTTTCCCGCCCAAATCCTAATAACTTGAGTTTTGGAATTGATACCATTCGAATCAGATATCAATAAATACGACGCGCATTTTGATATTTTCGATTTATCAAGTGGCTCTACAATTTACGAGCGTCTAGAGTCTCGAGAGTTTCGGATGGGTGGGCATGATGGATATTTCATTGAGTCCCTAAACGGTAAGAAAATTGGTTTTTATCATATCTTGCTTTACGTTTATTTAGGAATTTTCTATTTTTAAATTTTCAGTCAATCTTCTTTTCTTCAGCTTAGGTTCTTTGATGCGTGCGATGGTTTTTGCGCTATTTAATTTCAGTTAAAACTCATTCTAAAAATAAAATAAGTAAGTATCTAATCAAATAACACGGCTAATCAACAGAGTCATGGTCTACTTAATTTATCTTAGATTTTAGTAGCACGGCCACGGATACACGGTTTGACATTATTCTTGATAAATTAGACGCAAGAAAGTCCGAAAGAGAGCTATGGAGCGTAGTATCCTTGGCGTCAAGTTAACAGACAGAATTAGAAATAGTGAACTACGCTCCAGAACACAAATCGCAGACATTGGGCAACAAGTCGGCAAATTAAAATGGGACTGGGCAGGCCATATGTGCCGCATGTCGGATGAGTTCTGGGCAAAGGCTGCCACTGATTGGATCCCACATGGCATCAGACGACCACGTGGCAGACCGCGATGAAGATGGAGAGACGAACTGGACTCCTATATGGAAGACTAGCAAAATACAGCACTCAATATAGAGGAGTGAAAGGAGGGAAGGGAGGCCTTTGCCCTGCAGTGGGACAACTCAGGCTTATAATAATAAATAATAATAATAATAAGAAAGTCCGTATCAAATTTAAGTTCCTCTAATCCCTAGTTAATGCCGTTGCTAATAAAATAAGGGAAATATTCATAGAATGCAGTGTACAATTATTGCAATTTAGGGTTTACGCACTAGACAACTTAAGTTATATTAGTCTGTTTCAAGTGTTGACCAACAATTTAGAAAGTTTCCGCGAAGTCCAAAGTTTATTACAAAAATTGAAGTCACATCCTAAAAGTCGGTAGTACTTATCAAATACTCTCCGAAAGAGCGGTCCGCGAAATTTAAGCTTTTGGGTATTCGTATTTTAGTCTAGACTAGACTAGTCGTTAAAAGGTTGCTCGTATAAATCATTGCTATGTGGGTAATAAAGTGGTATGAATGTCCTGGTGGTGCCTTGCTTTTACGATACTTTGGATCGAAATAGCCCATCAAAATGAGCTTTCGATGCTTTGCATGATGGCTTCCTATGCCCGTAGAACAAAGCGAAGTAACGAATGCGCTATTCAAATTCAATACATCGCATCTGAAAAAACATTTTATTTGGTGCGACCCTAGAATGCGGCTTTGGCTCAAATCAGTCTTTAAACTTTTTTCTGATCCAACCTCTTTGGTGTTTCCAATGTTTATAAATTCTTCTAAATTGAACTAAATACCTACTTACGAGTACATTAACAAAACATCTATGTATAAAAAAAATCTACTGTACTTACACAAAATGCAAGATTCAGATACTCATTCTTACTTGTAATACACCTACGTCACGTTTGTAAGGCATACTCGCATATTAAAGTCGTCTGTGAGTCACGTCGCCTTTCACTCATTACGAATGAACTTCAAGGCTACAACAGGCTGCTTCGCCGCTCAATCAACGATAAGGTTTCGTTTACACAGCTGTCTATCATAACCTCCGACCGACCCCAGATCTACTGATGACATGCTAGTTACCCATTTATTAATAATGTCTTACTTACTACGTAACTATGGTACTTTTAATCTCCTATGACTACTTTTAATCGTTGATGTAACAAGACCAAAATGCGAACATTCTATGTAATATTGTGCACATAAAATACTTTGCCTAATGGTTGTATATAAAGTAAGGCAAGTAAATTATAAAGTTGTAAGTGCCTACGTAATTTTCGAGTGATTGTGTGGGTAGCTTACAGTACAAAGAGCATTGTATTGAGACAAAACAGCCAATCAATCAGTATATTTTTATCGTAATCAACCTTGTAATGCGATTTGAACTGTTTTCTTTGGTTGTTCAAAGAGACAATTAGAAAACGTACACAGTTTAGCGCGTCTTGTTCTTATAAGACTAAGATAAGGTTTATATAGCTATAGATGTAACTATTGTGTAGAAGCTTATTACATTTTCATGGTTAAACAAAGTGGTATTTGCATCTGAGCTTCTATGCTTTAGAGGACACACAGTTACGAGCTTATTCAAATGATTCTTAATTCAGTAATCAAAGATCTATTGCGTTGTCATTTATCTACAGCAATCACAAGCCTCACTACAAATTTAGACTCCAACACTAGATCCAATCTTATATATAGGTATTTATAAGCGTCTAACTTCTTTAAACAGTGTTTTAACAAAAGTCTTATGTGAGATTTGAATCTCTGGAAGAGACTAGTAAACAAAGATTTGCATTGCAAAAGGATGCTTAACCAAATACAAACCCAAGGAGGGGAATTTAATCTTGATTTGTTTCACAGAGATAGGCTCAGTGTTGGGAATGTGGAGTAAATACGTGAGTACCTTGTTTGCATGTTAGTGTTTGTGTGTTTTACGGTTCTCTAGCTAGCTCTAGCGTCTCTAGCGTTGGAGCTGAGCAAGGTCTGATGAACAAGAGTTTTTGAAAAATATTTTCTGTCTTCGGAAATCTTCCAAACTGATCCGTCATCAACAGACTCCTCCTGTAGGTAGTTATTGGTTAACTGCGTTTAGGTCATCAACCAGATTGAAGGTCTTTTCGGTATATACTGTTATTAATCTCAATGGTAATCCCTAGCATTACCACGGTTTACACCAAGACCAAAATCAGGCGATTCGATGTTAGGTCTGAACAAGGTCTGACGAACAAGAGTTTTGGAAATCAGAGCAATCAATGAAAATAGAAGAAACAGAAGCAAAAATATTTGCCGTCTTCGAAATCTTTCAAACAGATCCGTCGTCAGACTCCTTCCTGTAGGCAGTTAGTGGTTAACTACGTTTAGGTCATCAACCAGATTGAAGATAAATCCCATTGTTATATAGGTACTGTTATAAGTTCACACTAAGACCAAAATCATGCAACAGTGTTTCTCGCAATTATTGCTTGATTTGTTAATTAAAAACTGCATGCTGCGATCATAGTCGTACCTATTCAATATTTATTGCGGCTGGACATACCACGGAGCATCTCCTCCAAGGCCAACAGTCAATGTTAAAGATAAAATAATGCTAAAACAGCTGCCTACTCTACTGAGACTCTACATAGCATAGACATACATACTTATGAGTATAATTGAACAGAAGTGTGGTCGTTCCAATGCAGCATCAGCCGCCTTACCAACTGACCCAGATTGTGATGCTCCAAATGCCATATCAAGTTTAGAGTAAACTAAATGCTATGATGTGTCGTTGTGGTTTTATTCGTAGACCGTATTACTATATATCTATTAGGTGGTATGCGTTGATGTAGATACTTGACGTGTCTATTTTTGAAAAAAGATTAGGAATGGGTGTATGATGGTTATTTGGCGCTATGGTAAAGTGTTAGATACATAATTATATCCGCCATTAAATTAAGTTGAATTTCTTTAGACCTTATCACGTGGGGAATTTTTCAATGAACGCCTTGTCATATCAGGAAAACGTCAGTAACATTCACTGCTATAACGCGTAAGTGCGTCAGCAATAAAAGAATTAAACGAGTTACGTTCCTGAATTTATGACCAGAAATGGGAACACAAATAGGTACAAAACCAAAACATGATTTTTCAGTTTGTTCTACCAATTGTGAAGCAATTTCGTTGCCATCCATACCTTGATCTTCAGAAAAGTTTATTCAGCCACGATGACACATTTTTACCCGTTTGATATTACCAACAAACAAATACGTAAAAAACCTTAAATTGTTTTTCCAAGACCAAAGAGCGCCGTAATAAAATAAGGAAGCTTTTTTTAAAGGTCACTCTAATAACAAAATTATGTACTTACCTAACCAGACAAAACAGTTTTTTCTCGTTATTACCGGCAACAATAGACTTTACAATATAATTACGTATTTTGATGAGCTCTGCGTAGCATCGAAAATGTTTTTCTTTATTATTTTCAGGTTTTAGGTAGATACCCATACCTACGGGTATTAAACTTGCTTTTTGAGCGAGTTGAAAGCGACGTGTTGCTGGCTACGAAAGGTATTTCATACAAACAAATACGTAGGACTCTGTGGCTTGAGTGCGAAAAACATACCTTAATACGAAGTTAGAGATACCTACCTATATTTTTGGATGAAAATGTAGTTTGTAAAACTTTGATATAAAAATGCAGTTACTCTATTTCCCATTAGGAACACATTTCCTACAGTAATTTACTAAATCAAATCGTAAGATAATGCATAAAATTAAAAAAAACTGTTTTCATACAATTTCTATGAAGCGCCATCCGCCACAACATTCAGTTCACGTATGCCATTATGTATTTTCTCTTATTAAAAAGATTGAACAAAATTGTTTTTATGCCGTGCTGGACTCGGCCTAAAAACTCCGACACTAGAGTTGACAACTAGTAAATACGAAGAATTATGTAGTTTTAGTTAGTCATCGGGCTGTGTAAACGGAATGTAGGTATTCAGATGTAGTTCAGTTATCGCTAGCGTCGTCTAAGCTAGTTATTATTGTGGCTGTGATTAGTCGTCACTAGGCCAATAACGGTGTCCTAACTAACCTAGGCTGCTCGTGTTGCAGTGGAGGTACACCGGCTTCTGATTCAAATATAACATAATAGGGGTTTAATTGCAACAACAAAAATAGTATCCACAATCATATCACACATGTCACATAGGCAGGTACCTACATTGTATTAAAGTACATTGTATTTAGTAGTAGTAGAGTTCTTTGTGAAGGGCTCGTTCGGGGAAGTACTGCCACCATGCCTATTTCTGCCGTAAAGCAGCTGAGCTGTGTTTCGGTTTGAAGGGTGTGGGTGCCGGTGAAATTACAGGCATAAGAGGCTTATCATCATCGTGCCTCAAGTTGATGGACGCAGGGCGTTGCATCGTAGAGCACGTTCCAAAAAACGTGATCTATGATGCAATGCTTTGTGATAGGTATTGGTTTCCACTCAACATCAGGTGGGCCATGTGCTTGTTCCATCTTCAAGTATCATAAAAATGCAAAAAAGGAAAAAATCTTAGTGTATTTTTTACACTAAGATTTTTTCCTGTGTGGTATAATATAAATCTCGAACTATGAGTGCAATAAGGTAGGTACTTCTTAACCATAAACCATTGATATATTTGATTCCAATATCTTAAGATTTAGAAAAGATAATATTCCAACCCAACAGAGCAATTAGATAATGATGTCGATACTGCTGTGCATTTTTCTAAACTAAACTTAATTTAACATTCCTAAAAGTTATACTATGCCTTTCTTTTAGGTGTAAATGACAAGGATAGCTATACATTAAAAGCTGCTAAATTTAGTTAGGTTTAGAAAAGTGAACAACAGAATCGACACTATTATCTTACTACTTATATTTTTATAATCAATAAAAATTGGTATCCCTTTTAGGGTAATATTTTTAGTAGTTTGCAACACTACTCATAATAATAAGAATAAGAATAAGAAAAATTTATTTGAGTTACACTACAAATTCACAAAAAAAAAACAATCAAGTGCTTATATCTATACAAGAAATAGTGACACAATAATTTCGCCACTCAGCATATGCCGCAGAAGCAAGGAAGATACTGCAGCGCTATGCATACGTAAAGGGCTTCAACCTAGAACTTAACAATTTTTCTTGTTATTTACATTTCAAATATTTTATATATAACTACATAAATACATACATTGCATACTGATAGGTATAAAATGCAAGTGTTTGTCAGATGCATACAAATCAATAAATCAGACATTAATTTGGGAGAGACATTCCACTTCCAGGAAAACAGTTATGAACTTAACATGATGAAAAGGCTAACCCAATTTCACTCTATAGATTTAAATACAGAATTTTGGTGTTTTAGTTTATGGTCATAAAGATTATTGTTTAAATATATTTAGGTAGATAACCTCCTAGCCGTGGTGGATTGCACAAACTTTGAGAGGCCTATATCCAGCAGCGGATACAGTCAGGCTGTGGATGATGATTATGATTAAATTAAAAATAAAAAAACTCAATATTTTATCAAGATTCCTCTAAATTAATATATTTCAAGTTTTGATTCATGTAAGTAATTATAAGAATGAATTATTTTACCCACCTACGGGCAACATGCTCGCATTTCATTTTCTTATGAATAATTAGTCTAAGTTCTCATTGTAGGTGAATTTGTTATTCTTAATGAGAATAAAGTTACTTAAACTGTAACTTTGTTTTTGGTATTGAATTTTATAATATTCACATGCACTAGGATGTATTATATTTTAGGATAGCCATTCGTTATTTAAATCGAGAATTAATGAATTCTTGACATGTAATAATTTAGAATAGAACCTACATATATTAATAGTTTATTTCATTTAATTTTTGTAGGCATTGCTATTTTATTTGTGTTATTTTTATTTAAATTTAATAAGCATGTTTTTGTTTTAGTTTAATATTTTATTTCAGAATACGAGTGTGTGTATATATAATTAACGAAATAACCAACAAAAAAAAATTGTGACTTAACTGAATTGACCCTGTCGGTCGCTATAAACTTGGAGCATTTGACGAGCGCATTTTCATTATGTAGCAAGCAGTACTTTTTCACACTTTTTAATAAGCGCTTTCTAGTTGACAGTACTAAATTGTTAACATCTTATTGCATGACTGTACCTTATTTCTAACAAAGTTTATTTTGCTCAATATTTTACCGAAGAAGATTATCGTATTTATCTTATCAAATTAAATAAGGCTTATTTAATATTCTAAATTCACTGAAAAGCTCACGAACAGGGTGTCACATTCTCGTTTTGTTTTAAAACTAAGTAGACACATTAAGCAATAACGTAGTAAACCCTATCCACATAAACGAAGTTTTCTCTTAATCAATTTTTTTTGAGCTTTTAGAAGTTAGTACATTTTATGGCTATGTCATATGCCTCTCCTTCCTAGTGTTCTAAATTCTATCTTATGTTTGGAAATCTCATTTGTATTTCGGTCTCCCGCGACGCAGGCTAGCCCTAGTGCGGGGTCCACTGGTAATCACTGTATCATGTATTTTTGAATTTTCTGGTAATAAAAATATTTGTATTTGTTGTATTTGTATTTGTATTCTTCCCATTAATGAAGGTTTATCATCATCACCACGCTTAGAGAGATTAGTGATTGTAAAATCATGGTATCTGACAATTAGATATAGCTGACAATTATATAGATGCGACTACTGTGATCAACATTAGTCGCCTCTAACAATATCCACGTGAAAAAGAACGAACTTGTTTAAAATGATTGCCACGTAATATTATTAACATATAAATCTAATATACTGTTCGACTTAATAGAAAAAATAATATTTAGTAACTTTATTTTGGAGTCTACAAAATCTACTTGGGAAAAGTACAAAACCATACTTAGAGTTTCATTTTTAGGGAGCGGGCTCTCGGTCAAACCTTCTGAATAATGATTAAAATAAGTACTTAGGTTCTAATCTAGCGTCTGTAGATAATTACTATCATTATTCAGTTAAACAAGAGTCTGGAGTAATTAGTAAATTAAACCCGAATTTCATCTTTAGCAAAATATTCAACGAACTGAATACTTTAGGTAAATTGCCCGTATGATAACATCCATCTTTAGACAAGGTTAAAAAGGGTGTTATTGTAGCGTAATTTGGAAACGTAATTTAGTTTTAATAATATAATTATTTTAGTATTAGAATTTCATTTACTGTTTGAACTTGACCGAGTTGACATTCAATTGTTTCATAATTTGCTGGGGTGAGCAGAAAGTCGTTAGAGCTTGTCAGATTGAGTGATTTTACGCGCGAGTTGTATAGTATTTTGCCAATCATATAAATTATATATGAATAGAGGGAATGGGTCTTTGCTCAGCAGTGGGATGAAATGGCTAGTATAACAATATATAATAATAATATAAATTATGGACACTATCACACAGCACAGCACCATATTGCTCCAAACTAAGCAGAGGCTTGTATGGGAACCTCATGACTCATATATATTACTACTGAAATACTTCTGAATTCATATAATTCTTTCACTTTTTTGTAAAATATTTCCGATGAATTATTTTATTGTTTTATTAATAAATAAATGTAATGAAATGAAATGAATTCAGAGGAATTTGTAGAAAATAACTGTAAATTAGCTAGCGTTCACATGAAAATATTAATTTCGTTATAAATAAATTTCAATGTCTGTCCCGCATTCATCAATTTTATGATCTTATCCAATTCCATATCAGACTGAAATATCTCCATAAAAATGGAATAATGTAGACCTACATAATTTGATTGCCTACATAATATTATTTATATTCAATACCACCTACGCACTCCATCTTCAGAGCCACAGTGGGTATTACACTCATATTTTAACATTGTGATAGTAAATCTGTGAAAAATCAAACTTGTTTTCATAAACTCCCAGGTCGTTTGTAGAGAAGTACTTGTCTGAAGTACCTAAAGGCAAGCAACAATTTATCGTAAACTAATTTCTTAAAAATTAAAAAATTGATAGGTGTCAAGGGACACCCGGATGGAAGCTTTTTATGAGAGAGAGAGAGAGAGAGAGAGAGAGAGAGAGAGAAACAGAGAAACACGCGCACGCCGCACGGCTTCATTGAAATACAGAACATATTACATAAATTCAAATTAAAAACATGCAAAAAGACGTAAACACCACAGGCGGTTTGAACTGTACGTACGTAACGTTAAATTAAATTACGTAAAACGTAATTTAATTTAATTATTTATTTTTGAAGTAAATATATAAACAAAATATTCTATGCATATTTCAAGCGTCTACCTGTTGCTGTTATTAATATCGAGCAAAAAAATGGCAAAAAAGTGGCAACAGAAATACATCATCGGTGAACATTTCAACTGTCTAACTATCACGGTTCATGAGATACAGCTTGGTGACAGATAGACGGACAGACAGACATACAGACGGACAGCGAAGTCTTAGTAATAGGGTTTCCCTTTTTACCCTTTGGGTATGGAACCCTAAAAAGCATATTACTAGCAAAAACCAAGTACCTACCTAGTCTACCTACTAGGTACTTAGTTAGTATTTCACATGGCAAGGTTAAGTACCTACTACTTAATATTTCACATGGCATTTGAACAATTGACATCGAAATGATCCTCACAACAATATATATGCTGTTGTTTTTGGCCCTAATGGTGCTCTTCTCATAGCATTTGTCCATTTTTTCTGATTTTCGCATCCTTAGGAACGTAAAAAAACAACTTTTCGGGTGTTTTTGTGGCCCTATTTTTACAATGAGACACAATACAACATTTATTTTATGAACTCATGTAGTTTTTCGTGTTTCTTATTTAAAATAAACAAAGTAGTTCCGCGCGCGACGGGCACATTGGGGAAAATGCTTTGAATCCCCCAGTCACTCGCGCGGAGGCAGGATCCGTGACGTCATCAACGATATCGCGCTCGGTCCGCGGCTTAGACCGAAAATGTTAACTTTGCACTTTGATATCTTGGTCAGTTTTAGAGATAAAAAAATAATAAAAACATAGTTGTTCTCGTAATTTTGGCATATATAACAAAAAATGGTTTTCTTCTTCATTACAGTGTCGTTACAACTTTTGTCTTAATTTTTTCCGTCTGCCGTTCAGCCCCCTTTCGCAACGCGCGATAAGGAACTTCGTTCCAATAAAGTTCCCAAAAGGAAAATTTTAAATATAAAATAAAAATGTGGTTTGAGTCACATCATCAGTTCGTTAGAGCAGTTATCATAACTTTGGGGTCGAAGAAAGCAATGGAACTTCCTTCCCCACATCCCCTCATTTCCTTCCCCCACTTCCCCTCGTTATTGGACGATAGCCACGTCTGGTTAGCTAACATTGAACCTCATTCTCCACGTTGTTCGGCCAGTAAATAATGTTAGTACATAGATGTGAAACCGCTGTCATACGGTCCAATGGCTTGTAGGCTTGTTGGCTTTTCGCTTTCATACTTATGTCTTTTTTCAACGCACAAAAAGCAACAAAACTCATACAACGAAATACCTATTATAAAGATCTGTGAATATTATATGAGTCAAACATCATTTATAATGCGCATTGCTAAAATATAGAATCAGCTGCCAGCGTCTGTTTTTCCATTGTCTTATGACCCTAACAGCTTCAAAAAGAGAGTTTATAGGCATCTTCTGGGAAAGCTCGTCCCATCGTCGACCTCATCCTTGCCCACACAAGCCAAGGCCAAGCGCTGGCCCATACTAAATTAAAAAAAAATTAAGATAAGAAAAAGAAATGTCCCGAAGCGAACAAAATAATTTTGCTCGTAAATGTAATGTAAAGTTCTGAATGTAAAGTCACCTTTTCCCGTAATTTTAAAGTAGCAGTTCGTTTCCTACGAATAACAGGGATGATATCACTTGGAAGTTGTATCTAACTATTTCAATCGATAAAGAATGTTAGGTACACAGAAGCACAGCCAAAACATACTAATTTATTTATAAGTGTTGTATCTAATTAGTTACTCAAAATACAGCAGAATAAAAGCTGTGAATTAGTTTCACTTCCATAACTTTACTATTCATATCATACAATTTTCAAGACATTGGTATTTACTTTATTACTCTCAACAGGGGATTTTGCGAAATTGAAAACGTTTACTTTGTTAGAATTCAAAACTTTGTTGTAGATTTTATCGTGGAGCGGTTTCCTTTTGGCGTTTATTTCAGGTTTCAGACGAACGACAGAACCCGAAGTTTTATATTGTTTTTTTTATATAGGTTGGTACTTCCGCCCGCGGCTTCACTCCCGTGTTACCTGGACAAAAAGTCTATGTGTTAATCCAAGTAGGTTGTGATGATGAAGTATCTGCTATCCATAAATTTTTTTGAGTACCAGTATCGCTCCCGTCTTGCACTGATAAGTTTTCTGAACAAAACAACCTGGGCTATCAATTCAATACAAAAGTTTGTTTACCACGAAGGCTAACCCAGGCCGTTGTTTCAATACCTAAAAAGATTTTTTACCACGATTCAACTTATTAGGTCTACAGGGCTGGTACGAAAGGTTCACAGAGAAGATAGTCTTTGAGTAAATGAGCATAGAAAAGATACAAAGAAAACCGCGGCACGGATATGGGTCAGCCCGGGCGTGTATATAGATTGATCGGAAGAAGCTTGCGTAGGCATATGCAATGTATCGAGGTAAAATGCCACGTGCTGGAATTGGCTCTAGGAGTCGCATCCGAGGAAATGTCAGACCATTCAGCCAATGAGAAAACAGGATACAAATTTAGTTTTTGAAATACCCCCGTAATAGTAATTAATAAGGATATTACCCACATTATGAAAAGCGAGTGACATATATATGAATGAAAGAATAATCAATTCCGATTTAGAACACATTATCTATCATAACAATGAAGGATAGGAACTTTCGGGGTTGCTTGACTGCACAAGTGTAATATAACGTAGTTAAGGTACCTATAATAACAATATAATCTTTTTGCTTCTTTTCGTTTCGGCAACACAACAAGTACTTAAGTACTTCTAAAATATCAATTCTTGCAGCATGATCACGATGAACTAACATACAAAGGTCAACAAAATGTGCAATTAATTACGATTCCCTTTTGTTTTCGATTTCATAATATATAATCGAAGGTCATTTATCCCACACTGTTACCACATATCTAATAGAGATCTTTAAACTGTCGTGCGTAGGATGTTGCTAAAGGAGTCTACACATCAAAGCCGTCGACACCCGCAAAATAGAAGAAGGAAATCGTTTTATTTAAAGTTCTATCATCCACTACACCTCACCAGCCTATAGCAGTCCACTGCAGAATATTGGCCTCTCTTAATAATGGGAGATATCTTCAAAATCCCCACGCTGGGTATGCGGGTTGGGGATCGCAGGACACAGTTAAAAGATGACCAGTAAATCAATCATTATGTAGTTAAATTGTGCGCCACGTATGTGTACACACTAAGCTGATTTTCCACCGACTCCAATAGATTGTATGAGGTAGCTAATGATCTAAATATTTAAATAGGTAATATAAGTACTAAATTCCTAGTCTTAAGACCTGACTAAACTTTAATGTACCGTATATGTAATATGATTGCAAAAAATATTTAAAAAAAATCTTTATAATACCTAAGCAACGACAGATAAGTATGCAGCTAAACAGTAATGAATAATATTACTTACACTACTATTATAAAGAGGAAAAAAAAATATTTTTGTGTGTGTGTATGTTTGTAATGAATAAACTCAAAAACTACTGTGCCGATTTCAAAAATTCTTTCACCATTGGAAAGCTACATTCACCCTGAGTAACATAGGCTATATTTATTGCTAGAAAAGATTAGGGATCCTTACTAAAATTTTAGTAACGTAACCCAAGGTGTAAAAAAAGTTCCCTAACCCGTGCAAAGCTAGTGTAAAGATAAAGTACGAGGAAACATGGACACGACACAGGCACATGGAACATGCAGCAACTCGGATGGCGACTAGGCGACTGTGGCGTCGATGTCGGCGACTTTTGTGTGAAGACTGCTTTATGCTTGGCAATTAACTAGTTAATCTACGTGAATCCGCTTGTGACAGACACTGTTGAAACTTCGAACACAACAAGTCTCTTTAAGACTTTAACTGGTGATAAGTCTTTAACGCGTTGATTGCGGGCCCGGGGCGCGATGCCGACCTAGTGGTAAACATTATTTAAGAGCCTCTTATCAGTGTAGTGATGCAATTATCTCCATTTAACTCTTCCCATCATAGCTGTCTCTTTTACTTCCATAAGACGGCTACCAACATATTTACAAAATCTTTTTACACAACAATACAACAGCTATGTTTCCTTAGAGACACAGACGTTTATACGTCTATTATGCATGTGTATAAGCTAAGTATATACTTATAGTAATACATAAGCAGGCATGCGAATCGGATGACTGCTACTCAGTCACGCAGACCGTCTTCAAACCCATTCGATCTTAGCCAGCCATCTCTAGGAAGCTGGCGACGTATAGGGTGCCCCAGATTTTCATGTGATTTCATGAAAGGGAGATTTCTCATACCTATCTTTATTTAACGCTTTGACTGCTGAATAACACAATGTCGATATCGAGCAGGAAGCCATCCTGGGACCCGGACCCTCAGTCAATCCTCAGTCATCGTGTTAATTGGAATGGTATTTAAGCCATGGGATCTTCCATAAAATATTTAGGCGTAACACTAGATTCGGATATGACCTATAAACCTCATATCTCTCTTCTCACCGCTAGAGTCCGTTAATGGATTGCTGCTTTTAAAAATATTAGACACGCAGTAAATTAATCCCAACTAAAATCTACATATTTTGCTCTATGCCAATCGCTTTTGACTTACTGCAATCTGCAAAACATCTTGGGGTGGCGCTGCTCTCACACATATTCTCCCACTTGTAAGAGCACAAAGAGCAGTTCTCAAGGTACTACAATACTCAACGGTTGTAAAACAACTAAACTTATTTTATATTTATATTTCTTCTTTTAAATATAATTTAAAAAAATTTGGAACTAATATTACAAATACAATAAAACAGTTCTGAAGACAGATGGAATTATTTATTTTTTTCACCTTTGCCACAGACATGTTTAAAGGACATTGTTGTCTGATGTATGGGAGCTCGGTACCAAGACTAAAGTGAGTGCGTCAAAACCAGACCAATAAGTTTTTAGCTGATTCTACAGTCTAAATAATTAAAAATGAGGGTTGTTACTATACTAACAGTATATATCAAAGGTTGCCACAGTATTATTAAAGGTTGTTGCCATAGTAACAATGGTTATTGCAGTCTAATGGTGGCGTGCAGCGGAAACCAAATCAAAAAAATATTTTTACTTCATTTTATTAATCCCGACGGTTTGTAAAACTAAATAAAATGTTAATTTTATTTATAAAATATAATAATTTTTATGGGGTACGTTTGGTTTTGACGCAATAACACTTTTGTACCTACATAACTTAGCATTTGTGAACTGCCGAAGGAGGAACCCTCGCGTCTTCACACAAGTGTCTCACTTAGTTAGAGCGATGATGCTATTATTATGCTATGTAATAAATGTTCATAAAAAGTACTTTGTAAATCTTAACTCTGGATGTTTCCCCCTTATAAGCTAATTTGCACAGTAACTGCATGCTATGTTACAGTATTTCCCTGATAACATGGAGATATTGCAAAGTATTTAACTATAGTTCATTTTATGTACAAATTGTTAGGAAAGACACTTGTCTAAACGTTAAATTAATTATGCAGAAAACAGCTTAAAACGCTGAATAAGTAAGTACCTACCTACAATTTAAAAAAAAATCGAAATTGTCTAGTTTCTTTCAGGAACGGAAATCTCCTCTGTTCTGTGCACCCTGTAGTCATGGGTGCTTCGATCGCGTTTTCATTGTCACATGTCATAAGCACGATTCTCAAGGGTAGTTCGCAACGCCCGATCAATTTCGATTTCAATATAAATTCAGATATGCCTCGTTTTGCCCTGAATAGATCGAGGAGAATCATGTTTACTTAATGAGATGTCTGATCTTTCTAAGGGAGCCGAAAAGAACTGATGGTTTCACAAAGATAAAGCTTAATGGAGTCAAGTTCGATTCTCTAATCGAAAAGGGGATTTTTATGAAAAATTCAAAGCCTGTCAACCAAGACACTTCCGGTTTCAAAGTTTGTTAGATTTCAAAGTGAAATCCATACTTTTAGGGGGAATATTTGTGTAAAAGGTATTTGTCAGGCTCTTCTTATTCATAATTTGCACAGTTTTTATTTCATAACTTCTTTTCATGAATTTGGTAGATACCATAGATACCACTACCATGGGTGGTAGTATTAAAAAAATCTATGTGTGTAAACTAAGCAGGAATGTAACACAAAAGAATATTTTTCACGTGCTAAGCTCAAAATTAGCACTGAGCATCAGTTATTCACACAATGTAAAATTCCCTGTGAAAAATTCTCGGTGTTCTTGTGGAAACAGGCCGAGTGCACACACATTAATGTTCCCGACACTGCAGCCACTAGTGAAGGTTGACTACACACGAGCGACAATATTCATTAGCCACAATATCCGTAGACAAAAATCGAGTTGTAAATTCTACTGTTACAGTTGATTATGATGTCTAGAATTTGACGTTGTTTGGATGATTTAATATTGTAGTAATTCATTGGGATTACACACGAGCGACAATATTAATTAGCCATAATATCCTTAGACAAAAATCGAGGTGTAATTTCCACGAATTGTTACAGTTGATTACGACGCGCGACGTTAATTAAATAACAGTTGATTACGACGTCCAAAATTTGACGACATTGTTGGGTTGATTTGTTATTGTAATACATAATTGGGATTGATTATTAAAGTAATGAAATAATAACAATCGTCCAGTCGTATTATTATGCTTTTAAAACCTGTGGTATCAGAAGTATAAATTCTTAAAAAAATATATTTGTGTTGTAGACAGAAACTCACATAGAACCTACTTGTAGACATATTTATCTAACTACGTTGTCATTTATTAGTTTCAATCATGCTAGCTCTGTCTTACTCACCGGTTTTGTAAACAACAAAGAGAAACAGTTTTTAAGGAGTTTAAACTAATATCAAACTTCATAGTATAGGTAGTTATAGTTAGTTATGACGGTATAGTACCCTATTGTTAACATGCACAGTTTCAATTTCACTAATATTTGTATGTATACAAATTTGGTTTCGTTGTTGCTTCTCATCCCGTTGCCCGACTTTAATCGCCCGTGTAAAACTTCTTAATGTTACTTATATTCCGAGAGGCGGCTGGCATCCACTTGTAAGCCGCTTTACCTTGCTACTTCAGTGTGTTTCAGCTAACAGGTCATGTTCATACCCAAGTAGGTAAACTGAAGTAACTTATTTATTATTTTTTTCTGACGTTTCAGAACCAGGTGTGTTTTTGGGGTGCGTGTATGTGTACCTAAGGACTTTGTTTCTTTGGTGTATCCTAAAGTGGATAATCGTGGATACCTATTCAAGAAACGATGTCAGATTTTTGAAGATTGAAGTAAGACAGTTTGTCTATGATTTCGAAAAGGTAGGTAATTTAAAAATCTTTCTAATTAATATAAAAGGAGAAAAAGTCACTTTATTTGTATTTGTTGGCTCGCTTTCATACAACCAATCATCATTAAATTGATTAAATTGATCCAACATTCATATAGGGGTGGGTCTAGAAAAGAACTTACGGGACATACTTAACGTCCAGAAAAAAGTACCTGAGGAATAGGACTTAACTAACTTTGACGTCAGCGAAGCTGTGGGTGAAAGCTTGAAGGTACATAATATAATTAGTGCAGTAAGGCCCTGACCGCAGCAAAGATGGAGAGACGAACTGGAGTCATATATGGAAGACTGGCAAAATACAGCACTCAATAGAGAGGAGTGCAAGGACGGAAGGGAGGCCTTTGCCCTGCAGTCGAACAACTTAGGCTTATAATAATAATAGTAAGACCCTTTTTATACAGACAAACAAATTCTGAAGCCACATTTAAACTTGCTAGTTTATCATCAGTTAAGGCAGAGATCACAATAATGATTATAAGTGTCATTGTGCCCTGTCATCCAAAATCCATCTGTGCCAAAGTTAAGCTGGACTTAGACGAGAAGGCAAGCAGACGACACGCTTATGTCTAAACTTAGATTTGCACAAAACAAATACAGACGAAGCTTGCAGAGCACAAACATAGTAATTAGAGGCAATCTCCTCGTATGTTTGCGGATATTAAGTGTTCATTCAATCCTAGACTGTGGTTGGAGACGGATTGACTCAATCTCGAATTGGAATGGCACGCGGTTTGGTTTAAATAACTAAATATAAGTTCACTTGGATCAAAGCCTCTGAGCAAAAATAGGCTTCTTGTTCTTCGTATGAGCTAGTGTTCTCTGTGGTGTTGGAATTTATAAAAGGTCTCTTATAGGCCTTACGACTGAAACAGGCAGAACAAACGGCCATCAGCATATTTGCATGGCAATTAAAATGTTTTCTTTTAAAAGAGGGCCCAAAATCATTCCTATTATAACGGATTCTTTTCTTACAGTGATGTATTTATTGGTTTGCTTAAAATATTTGGAATAGAGATGACGACTGGGTAAAACAATATTAATTCTAATTAGTCCGTCAGTTATATCAACAGAAAACACTGGACACGTATTATTTTATTTATCGAAACAATAAAAATTGACGGAGATAACGAACGTGAAAGCTCGTGACTCGTGACGTCCCTGTAAAAAAAATGTACTATATTGTCACGTCACGCGGAACTTTAACTTTGTTATTTTTTTGTTTAATTGACCAAACAAAAAATACGTGTCCTATTATTTTTTGGATTTGTAAATAACGGACTAATTCGAATTTTTCAGTCGTCTAGCCTATTACGAAAATTTTTGTTTTTCTTACAGACGAATCTGAGTATCCGAGAAAACTATATTCGTTGTATAATAAACTGGTCTGGCTTGATTGCGATACAGATTTTCTATTTCAAATGGCCATTAGTTTCACTAATTTAGAGTTAAAACTGCTGATTATGCACTATCGTTTCCGTTACTGCCAGTATCATGAAATATTGTAAAAATTACATATTCTGAGAAATTCTTACATCCTGTCTGCTAACTGTTTCGATATTAGCCGGTTTGATTACACAATCTTTGGGTTGACTCACATAAACTACGCATAGTAAATCTTAACCGGTCACATAATCTAGTCCGAAGAGATCAATTTAAAAAAATCAATGGAATTTGTAAGTATGAACCCATGGAAGTCAGGAACAACCCCATTTTTCTTAATTTCTTGACAATTTGCGAGATAAGTTATTCTTAAGAATATTTGTAGGACTACTTAGGTATTTTCTTAGTATTGCGAGGCGATTCTTGTTGTTGGACTGGTTAAACCCATAAATTTAGTAATTCGTTACATTTCTCTCCAAATGAACGCCATTGCGCCCTGTCGTCAGCTCGACGCATCCAGCTTCTACCAGCAGCCTTTCGCAGATCGTCTCTCCATATAGCCTTAAGGGCGTCTACTCCATATAGCCTAAGGGCTTGGGTGGAGACCGTCTCGGTAACATAGTGTACGTTACCGAGACGATCTCCACCCAAGAAATTGTGTATTAAGGATGCTCATTTAAGATGAAGAACAGATTGAGAGATTGTAACAGAGATTGTACCAAATATTGAATCAAATAAATGAATTATTAACTACGAACTCATTTAACCCAACGGTTATTTATTGGACATGGCATGCCCACATAACCACATCTTAGAGGATAGTATCTGAAATCAAAACCATTAATTTGATTTCGGTTTACACGGTAGAGACAAATGCAAATATTGCTAGTGACTCCCAGAGTACAAATAGCATACGACAGAGTGTGTCGAAGCAATTCCCTCACTTTAATTATGTGGCTGATGAAAATTTAGGAGGTAGTGGACCGCTCAATTTACTACGGCTACGGAGCCTCATGCCAGTAAAGGCAGCCATCCAAATTTGTACTCTACCAAATTCAAATAAGGCCGGTTTCATTAAATTTAATTTGCAGTAACTACCTATAAAATTTAAAGCTACGTACGTTGAACGAGTGTTTAATATTCCAGCAGTAAATTTTTATAGAATCTTTTAAAATAAATAGGGATTAGGGACCTACATAATATATATTTATCCAACTGAAAAAAATTGATAACAAAATAATTATGGTATCTAAGTATTATTTTCTTTTTCATTCTCTTATTAAGTAATAAGAAACATTTAACATAGATTTACCGTGTTTGTTTACTTGTATAGTTTTACTTTCTTCTGCTTGCGGTATTTTTCTTTTTCTGGGGTAAAAAGTACCCTAATGTTCTTTTCTGTACCTCAGCCAATGTGTATGCGAAATTTCATAATGATCGGTTAAGTGGTTAAGGCGTGAAAAAAAAAACAAATTTATTCATTTTCACATTTATAATATTAGTTATGATAGGATGAAGTAAGATTTGCCTAATTTTATTTCTACTGAAGTCTATACAAACAAATACCTTGACCTGATTGAGATTCTCAAATAGCGGTATAAAATTCGTTACGCGCCGTTTTTGGTAGTAATCATCGAGCCTTTGCTGAAGTACGTAGGTACGACATTAATGTTTGCAGCCTTTGTTTTAAAAGCCATTGGAAATTAATTTTCCATGAATATGATGAGAAATTATCATAAATTGGAGCGCAGATATGATGTGACCGCATCATTGTAAATATCACTGACAAATTGGCTGCAGCCGGTGTTTTTGATGGCAACATTGCTTTTTGAATTATCTTAAAAACTATCCTCCTATAATAAAATGTCATTAAGCTTAAAAATACCACAGCTGAAATTTATAATACATCTGCAGTACATCTGTAACAAATATATACCTCTCAAAATCTAAATAAGTTTTAAGAAATTGTGATTCTATTTGTCTTGATCAAATACGAAACTCGGGTTTTCCGTTTATTTTAGAAGGTTAATCAAACTTTTTACCACACTTTTTACTATACTATTAATAAAATGGCTGTGCTTTTAAAATGGGTCCTAACTCCTAACTCCTAAGCGTATGAATAACGAAAGAGATTACTTTACTTATACAGCTTCCGCCAGCGGATTCACTCGCATGATACCCGGATAAAAAATAACCTGTCTAGCTTACAATATATGCATAGTTCAAGTTTCATTCAAACCATTCAACCGTTACTTAGTTAAGTGGGGACGATCATATTCATACACACATAAATTTTCGCATTTATAGAAACAGTATAAAATTATAAATTACTAGCGGCCCGTCCCGGCTTCGCACGGGTTAGGACACTTGTTTTACACCTTGGGTTACGTTACTTTAGTTTTAGTTAGGATCCCTAATCTTTTCTAGCAATAAATATAGCCTATGATACTCAGGGTTAATGTAGCTTTCCAATGGTGAAAGAATTTTTGAAATCGCACACAAAAATGCAAAAATACAAATTTTCCTCTTTATAATAGAATAGTGAAGAAATATGTACTTATTTACATAAAATATATTTTATTTACGTTTTTCAAAGCGAAAAAGTTTTCAAATTATGTCGATACAATAAAGTCTTCATTTCTTTAAATCTTCTTCTAGGATTCACAAAAATGCTGCTGACTAAACAAATAGGTACTTAATATTATACAAAAAAAGCTTGTAAACTCTTCTGATTTCATTTACTTATAAGCTTCTTCTTTATTATTTTTTGAGCTTCTCGTTGAAAAACTAAAATAAAAATACGTTTACGACGTTCAGTTAAAATTAATAGTCCACACGGCTGTTATAACAATTATCATAGGCAACAGTGTTCCTTGCTGTGATTGGTTGTCTTATAAAAGTAATTTGCTTGACGTTTTATCTGTGTTTTAACGATTTGTAGTGAAACGGCCAACAGTTGGAACTGTAGCCAAATTATTTTATTGGCACCGCGATAAAGCTGAATCATGGATGAAAAATTGATAGGTATGGTATCTTAGTGTTTGTCGTCCAATTGGATTTTAGATTTCTGTATCTTACCCGACTAAGGTAAAGCCAAAAAAGAAGGGTTATGTGCGAGGATGATCTATATATATATATATATATATATATATATGTTATGGACCTTTCTGTCGTTTTTTATGCCTAATAATATTGTTAATACTAGCTTCCGCTTTTGGATTCGCTCGCGTGGTCCCGGATAAAAAGTATCTTGTTATTCCAAGTCTAGAACTCCGTTTAGTTGTCTTAAAATTATTAAGTCTGAATGTACTCCGCGAGAATAAGAAGCCGCGGGGAGAAGAAGCGCGGTGTTAAGGTTAGCGCGGTTGTAAGGCTCGAACCACAATCAATCTATGCTGAAGTTACGCGGCCGAAAGTTCGGCATGATTACGCCTGCAATGCTATTTGAATTACAGATGGCATATTATACTGAAATTAGGTTGCGTTATGTATGGCATACAGCTGAACTTGTCAAAATCAGCTGCGGAACTTAAGGCGCGTAAGGGAACGCGGTGCAATGGCAATAATTCACGTGAAAATATTCATTCCCATTTAACAAACTTTCGTCTTTAAAATGTTGTAGTAGTATTGAAATGCATAAAAACCTAGGCGTAAGTAGTACCTATGTGAGTAGATACCTATATTCGGTAAGTAGGCACTTTTTCCGAAAATAATTGAACTTTTAGACTTTCGTCTAGAAAATATTCTCTAAGCGTTCGCTATGGATATCAAAACTTGGCCATCACGTTTGGAGTTTACGCAATAAACACTTAAAAAAGAAAAACTGGAGGGAATAAAAATGGCCAGGTTATGTTAAAAATATATTATTTCTCAGACGCTTATTATAAAGTTATCGCAAAAAAATATCATAGAATGGGTAAATAACATCACAACTTCATTTTGCTTTAGATATATTTACTCAGAAGACTTATTTTGCTATTAGTACCTACTTCAGCGGGTCTACGAAATTAATTAGTAAAACGGATATGCAAGCAAGGTCATTAGAAATCGAACATGCAGAATCATCTCACGACTAGTGATTCACGAATACCAATGAGCGTTTTTTCACTGACCGATCCGACCCGGCACCGGCACGGCAACGACAATACTCGGAGAATCCTACACCGGCAGTTACATTCTTCATTTGACCGACACTGTTACGCTCCGACCTGACACATCATCAGCCTATAACAGTCTACTGCTGGACATAGGCCTCCCCTAATGAGCGCCATTGCGCCCTGTCCTCAGCTCGATGCTACCTGGCCGGTGACCTCACTGGTGACTGGTTGGCCTGACCCAATAGCTCTTAAAGTTTACGCCACTTTCACGCCCACATGGAGGCTTCGCGTCTACACACAACACATTTAAAAGAAGTCTTCCTAACACCTGTGGGAGACTTGCTGCCGACGACATGTGCCAGCGCCGGACGGGCCGGGGCAGTGAGATAAAATGCAGTAGGTACAATTTAATAGAATTATGGGTCTACTGATGTCGGATGATTACACCGACATGTCGGTGCCGGGCCGGGTCGGTCAATGAAGAAACGCAATAGGTACAATGTCGGTTCGATAGCTGTGTGTACTCATAACACTTCATTCACACGTTTAGTGTTCCTCCGTGTTGCGTACATACGTAGTTCGAAGCTATTTGAAAGTAAGTTTTTTTAGTAGTTAGAAGTTATTGGACATTGATATATATATTGTTACTATTGTTATTGGAACGAAGTTCCTTAAAACGAAAATTAAGACCAAAAGTTGTAACGACACTTTGTAATTGTCAAATGGTTGGGCTGATGGCGTCATGGGATAAAGACTTGTGCGCTTATTTCAACCATTTACACTAAGTGCTCGTTAGCCTCGCCGTATAGGCTTGATCTGCCGCGCCGCGACACCTAGTTCGAATCGCAGAGGTGATTATACGTCTTTTTGCATGTTTTCAATTTGAATTTATGTTATATGACTTGTATTTCAATGAAGCCGCGGGGCGTGCGCGTGTTTCTCTGTCTGTCTCTCTCTCTCTCATAGAAAGCTACTTCGATGCATCCGGGTGTCCCTTGACACCTCTCAAGTTTTTTTCTAATAAAATATTGCTCAGCCATAAAAGCATGATTTCCAAAGTTTATAGAAATGAATATTAAAGATTTAAGTAACCCTTCCAAAATCTAATCAAGAAACGATTGTGTTTTTAGCAGTATAATCTTGGTAAGAAACACTCTACCCAGAGACTCCTTTGGATGGGTGACCGATTAGTGGCATTTAGATCTGAAGGCTTTGCAAAGGCACGTGATATTGGTTCCGGTTTTTCATTAAGTAGTTAAGGCATATCGGAAGCCTTAGGGCGGCCTAAAATCTCTGACATCAGAGTTAGCCACTAATTCATATGAAGAAGGAACTAAAAATATCACAAAATAATTACAAAAAGTTTTAAATAGTATCAGAATTAATTCAGAAGAGCAATGTTTTCGCCTCTGACGGGACCGACAACACAACTCACTTCTATGTTAAACGTGCTCAAACCAGCATTATTCACAGTCTTGGCATAATACCTATTACATTTACTATTTACTGTTTGCTTACACAGCTTTCTGAATTTCTAAGAAGCTATGATACACGAGAGATTTAAGTGTTATTATTTCAAACTCCACATCAAAGATAAGCAATGTATCAAATGCTGGAGACCCGAGTACCACGCAATAAAAACGGGTGGATCATCATCAAAGTACCTAATAGTGGAGTTTGTAACTAGTTTATTTAGAGTATCACTGTGGGAGACTATATTGCCATGCCTATATTGTTTTCAGCAACTATCGCCGTATAGGTAATTACAAAATTGCCCGTATATCAGATTTAGCTTTCGGAACGTAAACCCAGTTTCATCACGTATTGTGCTCAACTATTCGCAACATGCAGCCCTCGCGATTGTTACGTGAGTTACTACATTTTCAGTGGAATTTCAGAGCAAATTAACTTTAAATGTTGAAGAACTATAGCTAACTACATAATTTAATAATGTTTGCGAAAGCTTGTCGCCAAACCGAGTTACCAAACAAAGCGTTGCTCGTTTACAAAGGAGTTTTTTATCCAACCAAAGTCGTTTCATAATTTTCCTCGAGTACAAAATGTTCACACTTACTTAAAATTCTTATTTACTAGCTAAAACAAAGAATAAGAAGACTTACCAATTGGACATGTGAAGATGTTGCCCTGAAACAAAATAAAAAAATTAGTAACGCATGAAGCCTAAATTATTATCCAGTTGTACATAAACAGTTTAGAGTAGAGGGATGTATGTGGATCCAACCTCCATCTTCGGAATCCAAGCCTATATCTCTTGCCTGTGGTGCTGTTAACTAACAAAGGAGGTTCTGATGGTCGGCTGATTGCGGCACAGCGTAGCCTAACGTAGGATTATGGGCATATCCCCCATTAGGGGAGGCCTATGTCCATCAGTGCACTGATAAAGGCTGGTGTGGTGGTAGCCTAACAGCTAAATTCCCCTAGCCACTGACGAACAGCAGCGTCGGTGCAAGAAGCGACCCCTAATGACAAGATCTTCTTACTAGGCGAGGCTTATGTCCAGCAAAGAACTGATAGTTGGCTGGTGTTGTTTGATAAAAAGTACAAATTTCAACAATGTTTGTTACCATTAAAGTATGGATAGACAGGTGTGAAACTATTTCGAATGTTATTCAGTAAACAAAAACTAGTTGCTTTATTTCATCCAATCAACAAAGTCTATATTGTTAATTCAATTATTCTCTCTGAAATAGAATGAAAAACATTGATGCAATGTGACCACATGCTACCGAACGCTTATGTACAGGGTGATGACAGTGAGTAGGTTTTGATTGCAATCAAAATGAATCACAATGAAGCGCTCACCACTCCGTCCGGTCACTAAGTACTTGGATGGGTGCACGTTTAGTGGCATTTAAATCTGAATGCTTTCGTGCTTCGAAAGGGACGTTACAATCTTGGTCCCGGCTTTGCAGTCGTTACCCATGTCAGAGGCCTTCGGGTGGCCTAAAAACTCCGACAAAAACTCCGACACCAGAGTTGGTAGTAGCCAACTCTGATGTTGGAGTTATTGAGCCTCATACAAAGAGAAAGAAGAATTGCAATCAAAACAGACAAATATTCTTTTTAAATAAAACTTTATATACCAAAATATCTCGTTTTATGGTCAAAATATAAATAAGCTTGTTATAAAAAGTTTGTTATGTCTATTATTCCATGTTTTAAAAGCAAACTGATAACTAGTGTAATAAATAAATACAAGAGCCAATTGAATTTTAAAAAAAATGTAAATTGTGTGTAGTATATTGTGTGTGTGTCTGTGTGTCTAGGGAGAACCTGCAAGAGGTCCGCTAGGCAATGAGAGGTTACTTGGAAGTGGGTGAAGTAGGAAACATTGATGAAGACTTTATATTATTTGTTATTGTTATTTATTAAAAGTTGAATACTTTAATTTTTGAATTTTATCGTTGAATACTTAATATCCTATGTTGTTGGTAGGTATAAATATATGGTTGTTTGGTCATATATAGACAGGGACCTAATTTTACCCTAGGAAATTTTCCTCTTTGTTTTAATTTCGTGTTGTTCGTGTATGAACTGGGTAAAATGTATTTCTTCTTATTTTTCTGTTATATACAAAACAAAAAAGTTATACCAATTCTTGGACACGCTGTGTAGTAAGTTATATGAGTGGTAGTTTTATAAATGTCCATTCGGGAATTGTGCGGTCATGACAGAATGAAACAACGCTTGCCAAACCAGGGAAAGTATACCGAGGCTGTACACCACCCGTGACCGCTACTGTCTATAGACAGAATATTGATGAGTTGCTTCAATTAATGCTGTTGCTGAGAGTGGTAGCTTTGTAGCTTGTAGTGGTAGTTTAGTGGCTAGTACCCTTTTTAATCTGAGACGGGATCTTTAAAATAATATAAATAAATCTTTATTTTAGACCAATATTTATAGAAAAGCAACATTAGCACCACGAAAACACAAGAAATTAGTAAAACTCAAAAAAAAAAGAAAAAAGAAAATACAAAATCATCATTGGGAGCGGCTTCAGTGTTGCCAGCCAGTGACGCATGATGGCGGAGCAGAAATCTCCGCCACAACGGCCTTGTCTAAATAAAAGTCGTCTGTCGCGCATCTGCAAAAATACCCGATGCGCTGCAATAGCGCAGCAGCCCCAACAGCATCCTGAAGCTGTTGTTGTATTGGACCCGTAGAGCGTTGTAGGAATTCTGTGTATACTTGACCCATAGATTGCACGTGTAGAAACAGGTGTAATACGCCTTGAATAGTGTAATCTTCACTGCCAAACCTTTGCAGCACGGATGACACCCACGCGTGGCTTTTTAGTTCCTTTCTTAGTTTGTGTAGTGTGTCCTTTCCTAGTTTTATTTTCTTATACCTACCAAGTGGTTTTAGCTATTTATACTGTTTTAATTTCGGCTGTCTAATTATTTATATTACCTATAATAAATAACTGATCCTACTTATTATTAATTTTGTGTTCTATGTGCTGTAATTGTGTGCGCTGAATAAAGATTTATCTTTTCTTATCGTATGCTAGAACCGGAGTTTTTTGAAGTGATTGTTGGCGTCCTAAAGCTTTCGACAATAGCTATAAGTGGATAGAATAGAATATAACGATACAACAAAAAGCTTGATAACATACAGAGAACGGTTATATTATTGGTAGATACAGCTACCAATAATACAATGACAAATCCATTGTAATCGTTTAGTCCTCCAAAGTTTGGTAGAATTTACTTCACAGGCAAGCGACACTACAAGAGCTTCATTAAAAGTTAGTTTAATGGACCTAAAATATTTGATTTTGAAACACTTGAATAAGAAATGACTGTTTTTCTCATAAAAGAAAAGCAGATTTTTTGTGTCAATATGTAAAGTTTTTTTAATATTTAATACCCTTTACATATTTGAGTTTAGAGTTTATTTCAAAACTTTTATACAATAGTTCAATAAGAAATGTTAAGATTGTTATTTCATGAAAATCGGTTACTAAAACTCCTATTTGCTTTGTAAATGTTGCATGCTACACGTTACATTCTTGTTCCACGTTATTACAAAATGTGCATCTAATTATGCAATGTCAATGCCGCGAACTTGAAAACATATATGATCATCTGGTAAATAAAGCCGGCTTTTGACTAAGGAATATATACACATATATATATACTATGTATTACGTCTTTAGTCATATAATATTTTATCGCTCGTCATACATTTTGTACGAGTCCGTTTTCACTGATTACAATTTCTATGAAACGTCATTCGCCATGATATTGGGTTTATGAATTCAATTCGACGTAAACTGGTAATCGGTGGTATTATCATTCTGCCATGCAAAAAGGTTGGATTTTTTTTCTTTTTCAGACTGCCAACCCATTATGAAAGATCAATTTGAAATAAGATCAGCGTATTTCGTGACAAGTGTTCGAATTGCATACATATACTCAATGTTAGGCGAATGGCGCTTTTTAGAAATTGTATGGAAAATGTTTTTTTTTAAATAGTACGATTTGATTTTGTAAGTTACTTTGGGAAAAGTGTTCCTGTTGGAAAATAGGGTCTATTGAGACAAACTTGTTATTTTTTACAAATGTCATTTTCTAGCCTGACTGTATTTCAAAATTTCAAAAATGCTAATGTTTTTATCTTCAAATCTTAGAACAAAACCTTCTTACTACAAAAGAAAAGGTAGCTGCCCTCAATGAGGTAAAATTTGGCTCCCAACGAGGTAAAATATTTAAACTTTTGTACTATAATGTTAGTTTTACTAAAACTATAATTAGGTCATACCTACATTAATGCCATTTGGTTTCGTCTATTATTTATTTTGAAGGTCCAAATCCCAAGCGACTCAACAAGAGCTTCGCTTGATGCTCTGAGCTACGCTACTATAACGTCTAGTCTTGCTCTTGCTCTATTTTACTATGATGGCACTAGCGTCTATCGTGACGAAGCAATGTGTGTCAAAGCTTTGTGTGTTTTGCGCGAACTATCCATGTGTGCAGTCCAAACTATGGTGACGATAGCCGATAATGGGTGGTCACATCTGCGTGTGTCGTATCATTGCACGAAACTTCGTCACAATACACTGTGAATTACAGTGGCTACAAGCTTTGTAACCTTATATTCACATTATTCAATTTTACGAGTATTTACGATTACGTCTGTTATATACTTATCTGTATATTCTTTGCATTCATATTCACGTTTCATAACTTATCATTACAAACTCTAGTACTACCAAACGTCATTTAGAGCACAAGGTATTCATCTCGTAATCGATTACGTGCTAGCACCGCCATAGAACGTAATTTGTTTCATAGAAGTCAAGTCAGTTACATAACTGTTGCTCGTTACGACGTTATGGGAAACCGTGTGTTTATAGTTTTTGTACACGAACTTATTTGTTTCTTGCATGCCGACAATTGCGGATTTCTTTTATCGCTGTTTTCGGTATGAGTTCCGATTTGATGGACCATTAACAGTTTTATTACTGTTCCGCGGAGAAGGTGGATTCGTGGCTTTACTTTTCTTATAACTATAAGCAAGTAGCTGTCTTTCATTGCTTATGTTATGATAAGGAACATAACTTTTTTTCTTGTACGTACTTCATCATCATCATCCACAGCCCGATTTCACCCACTGCTGGGTATAGGCCTCCCTCAACTTGTGCCATCCACCGCGATGTCTAACCCACGTACGGCCCGCGACTTTGACAATGTCATCTGCCCATCTTGCACCCGGACGTCCCACACTCCGAAAGCCATCCGTAGGCCACCACTCTGTACGTACGTACTAAGTAAAATTTTATAGTAATTAAGTTTTTTTTCAAACACCTACCTGAGGTTAAATTTTTTTTGAAGAACATAATGAGTGGAACCAAAAATATGGAATTTATTAAATAACTTTTATAATATGGAATTTTCAGAATAAAAGCGTTTTGGTAGTTATAGGATCTATAATTAATCTAGATATGAAAATACTTAACTTACTCTTAAACAGTCGATTAATTCTGCAATGCTACAGTATTGTATTACAGTACCAAGAGCCATTGTTTAATTATCTCTTTGTAACACATAATTCGGTAACTGCTTATGATAATTGGTAAAAGTTGATACCAAACAATGCCTGACAGGGCGTTTCGTTATATTGTGCAATCGTATCTCGTTTGTTTACCATACAATGTGGTATGATTGAAAGACGCATCCGTTTCATCGTTCAATACGATACATTTTGCGTCGACCTCTGTGGTGTAGTGGGGGAAGGTCCGCCTGAGACGCAAAAGGTTGCGGGTTTGATTTCGTAAAACAAACGTTTATAATGATCTGCAAATATTTGTCTCGGGTCTGGGTGTTATATGTATCTACAAAAAATGTATATAAGTAGTTATATCAGTCATGTATCATCATTCTCCTGCTCTTGTCCCACGCTAGGTGGTCTCGGCACAACATGTTTTTTCCTTCAACTCACTTCTAGTAGTCATCAAATCAATGTCCACTCCTTTCATTCTCATATCCTCATAGTCATGTCTGCTGTTCCTATAATACAAGCCCTGCTATAAGATGCTATAAGATAAGGCTATAAGATGCCGCGTGTTATTGTCTAGCACTATTTATTATTACTTATTATAATTTTAGCAGTCATATAGATCGTAGACTATAGGGGTTAACGTAACTTTGCTGCAATTAGTAATAGAGAGAGCATATAAAGCAAGTTTAAAAGATTCTAAAATAATAAGGTTTGAAACTAATCGGATCAAAGTTATCTACCTAGCGCTAATAGACTCAATAATATCATGCTTGGTTGTTTAATTAAGCTACACTCAGCCTAGTATTTGGATAGGCCGTTTAGTCCGGTTCTTAAAGAGCAGCTGTGATTTGGAACTTTAAAATTTCCGGTCTTACCGTGTCGGATGTTTCAATTCTTCTTCTCTGATACTTAATTAAGCTACAGTGAGATATATTTGTCGTAAGAATGTTAACTAATAGATACCTTTATTTTTTGCGCATACAAGTAATCCATTAGCAATAATAATAATTAACTTTGAAGTAGTAAGTAGCTACCTAGTTTATAGACTCAAATTCATTAAACCATTATAATGTTCCCAACGAGCATAACTGTTTGTACAAATGTAAAAACCTATTATTGGCCTTAATTTAACTAAGGTTCATACTCTTAATATCTAACTTAAACTGTATCGCTGTTGGTTTTTACTAATAAATAAATAAATTCCGTACAAAGATAGAGTGAGGATGTGTAAAATGAAATATTACATAAGTATAAATAAAATGAATAGAATTTTTCACATTAAATAGTCCCAAAGTAAACAAAGTATCCGATATGGTAACCACTTATCTGATACATAATTATATTTATACACAGAAAATATTATATACCTAAGTAGGTACCTATAATGATGTGTAATGGTTTTGATTTAATTCTTTTCTGGATAATCTTCGCTCTTAATATAGCTCTAACATTTAATTACCATTTGAATCGAAGTCATTAGGAATATTTCTAAGTTCTTCGACCTTAGTTTGGGTCAAATAATTTTGATTGTTTTATTAATTACTTGATTGGATTCAAATTGATTATTTTTTTTATTAAAAATAAATTAGGTAGAGTCGTTGACATTGATGTTAATTAACATAAAAATGAGTTACTACAATAGTTACAACGCATCTTTGTCCCTCTGAAAATAAGCTCAGAAAACGATTTGACCAATCCTTCATCATCATCATCATCATAATCTTCATCAGCTTATAGCAGTGCACTGCTGTACAGAGGCCTTCCCTAATTAGTGCCATTGCGCCTGTTCTGAGCTCGACGCATCCAGCAGTGCTGGTAGACAAATATAAATACAAATTCATTTATTTACATAAATAGAGTAATTACATGGGTATGTACATGTACATAATCTTATTATTTTATAGTCGTAGCATGTGAATGTCATATAATAATTACTAATATTAATATATTTTTTTTACTAAACCACTCATCCAGCGTCTTAAATGATTTTTCTAGTAACAACATTTTTTTTTAAACATAGATGAAGGAAGTTCCATATAAGAAAACTAGGCAACCTATTCAATACTTTTTACACATGACATAACAGTTTCTTTGTAGCAGAGTAGTTCGAGGTATAAAATCTAAAACAAGTCTTTGTACCAGCAACCTTAAGAAGATCGTCACTCCATTCGTCAATCCTAGTTCAATGACCTAAATATAGGAACTCCGTCGCTACTTGTAGCCAACTTCAAAAGGATTAAGACACGTTGACTAATATAATATATTTATGTTAAATGGATGAATGGTTTTGTATGAAAGTCATCACTCACCGTGCTTATAACTACTTGCCACCTTCACTAAGCTCGGCTAAGTAGAATGCTAAGTATAGCTCGTGCTAATCCTAGGAATTATCCCAACCATGTGTCTTGTTATTTGTGTTCATGACGTGGACAATGCTAAGCTTTAAAAGGAGTTTAGTATGCTATTATCATTATCATCATCAATATCAACGGGTGATTCGCCGGCTAAGATGCAAGAGGAAGCTAGATTCCTACTGCGAAACAAATGTTTGCGTCTTCTTCAAATATTTGATCCGGTTCCTATCACTAATGATCCAAGGATCCTTCCTTCTTCATATATGAGCTATGTTCTTGGAGTTCTTTGGCTGTCCAAAGGCCTCCGACATCTTAATGACCCATGATTGAGCTCAGATCTACAAGATAATGGTCACCCATCCAATTAGTGACTAGGCAGAGTGTTGCTTACGTAATATGATTTGCAAGAACACCGAAGTAGCCAACGCAACGGACTCTTTGGCCACCGGCTCGGGGCGATACGTAAATACAAAGATTGATAAAGGCTGACGTATAGAAACTTACCTCTGAGTGAGTGGGTGTCGCAGCGAGAAGGAACACGACGACACACAGTGCCGCCGAACACCTTATCAACATCGTGGATCTGTAGACAAAACGTAACTGTTTAGCTTTCATCGTGGTTTGGCTTGACCTCTTTGCAGCAATGGGAGAATAGTCTGAGACACAAGAGGTGGGTTTGATTCCCGCTACTGGACAAATGGTTGGTTCTAGTTTCAGTTTCGGGGATAGGTACGTATGTGACTGTTGTTATGCTAAGTATAGAAATAAATAGTATTTCTTTTTAGTAAAAAAAAAGTAATAAATAAATAATAATAATGCGGAACAGCATCATGTAGCCCCAAACTAAGTAGAGCTTGTATTAGGGGAACCACATGATTGATATACTACACATTATTTTTTTTGTAAATACATACATATTATAGAAAACACCCAGACCCGAGACAAATATCTACAGATGTTCTGTACAAACATTTATCCCGCAGCGGGAATCAAACCAGCAATACAATGGGTGTGGTCTATTATCATAAACATAAAGTTCAATTCATTGCCCAATTAACCTTAACAAAATACCCTATCCTGCTAATATTATAGACGTGAAAGTTTGTAAAGATCTACGGATGTATGGATGTTTGTTACTTTTTCATGTAAAAACTACAGAACGGATTTGGATGAGACTTCGATCGATTTGATCCGGGTACCACGCGAGCGAAGCCGCGGGCGTAAGTTAATAATAATAAACTGAAATTGATCACAATATCTCACATACACGTTGAATTATTCAAGCAGTGAAATGGCTTCGTTAATTAGAAGACAATTAATTTCAGTAGCTAATTCCGGTAACTGCTCTTGAATCTGATGGTTCAGATAACTGACGTACCTGAGTAAGTACTTAATTAATTAACTTGAGTACCTACCCAATTTCTACTATAACTCAATCATCCAATAATAATATAACCATATAAAGCTTTATATCCCACATAGAACCAAAGTTGTCGATATAGCTACCAAGCTAAAGTGGCAGTTGGCTAGCCGTATCTGCCGAAGAACCGATAACCGTTCCAACATTATAATATTTATTTATTTAATATTAAAATTAAATCTTTATTCAACAGCACATAACGAACATTAATGCCGCGGCGGAAACCAAACGCAGCAATCAACGCAATAGCAGGTAAACCAACTTTATTTTAGCAAACCAGTCGATAATGTAACTGGCATTTTAGACAGGATTTCTCCGTAAAAACGGAGCAAAACAGTTCTACTCTACCCACCATCTGGGTGTTTGGGGGGAAGCAATTATCTCCTGTTACATTATACTTTTTGCTGTAACTGTTTGTAAGGCTTTATTCTATGTAATGGTAAAAACATGTGCTTAACCAGTCCATATGCGTCGCCTTCTACCAGTGGATTGCTAAATAATTTTTCATTCTCGCAAGTAAATTATTGTTTCAGGTTTACAGGTGCATTCTGTAAGAACCGTGGTAATAACATCGTAATTGTAAGTTTTTATCATATAACATCACACACTAAGTGTGTGTGTGTGTGTGTATGTGTGTGTGTGTGTGTGTGTATGTGTGTGTGTGTGTGTGTGTGTGTGTGAGTGTGTGTGAGTCTGGGTGTGTGTGTGTGTGTGTGTGTGTGTGTGTGTGTGTGAGAGAGAGAGAGAGAGAGAGTATGTTTATCCTCACTCAACTCCGTAACGGCTGAACGGATTTGGCTGAACCTTGGAATATACATAGATTGTGACATGGAGAAACACAAAATCTACTTTTCAAGCTTTCATATAAAAAAAACTGTTAATCTGATGAAAATAAGTCTGCCCGGCTTCCGGGGCCGGGCCGGAACAAAACTTCTAAAGGGAAAATACAACAAAAAATTGGTAGAAAGAAAAGACTTCTATTTCTCACTGATTTATATATCTCTTTCTTACATATTGCTTTGCAAAGCCACAAGAGCCAATGTACCTAATTCATTTCAACAGAATCAAAAGCTCTTGAATCTAAGAAATGGCATTACAACCTTAAAGTACAGTGACCAGCAAAATAAAGCGTGCCTGATCGAAAACAACGTGCCTTTTGTACTCTCGAGTGGATAAAGTAATTAAATAATGGCCACTGCAGCTACATTGTGAGTTTGCTAGCTCTTTGTGGACAGTCGTAAATTAATCAATAGCTTAGTTAAATAGTTGTACAATGGTACGGTCTCTCTTAGAAGTTTTGTGGTGACTGTTTTCAGGTTCAAATAAAATTGTAAGTTCTATGTCGGTTGTAATAAGGACTACATCAGATTGGAACTACGTGGATACAATGTTCTTTTTGTTTGAAGAGTTACAAGTTGGTACCACAAAGATCAATATGCATTTAGCGCTAAGAAAAACGAAGGAGGTTGATTGAAATTTATTCTGAAACACGCAAATTTTTCTTTTGAAACTCAGAACCTAAATATTTTGAGGGTTTCTGAAGAGAAACATACAATTGACAATTTCTAAGAATCTAAAAATATTTTAATCTAGAAATTGTTTTCTGAATATACCAATCAGTCTAGGACTCTTATTCTGGACTCGTAACTATTTCATCCGACCGACTGTATTCAGACCATTTTATAGATTTTGGTCGGTCTTTTACCGATCAGATTCTTTATAGTGTTTTTCTTTGTTTTTGACATTCATATAAATGTTTCGCTTCGTTTTCCTTCTGTTCTATTACCTCTAAACCAGGCCGCACACCAAACACACATACATGTATCATGACAATATTGTGGAATCACATTTCGATGTAAAAAGTTTAGTTGGTGTTAAGTGTTCGTTCGCAGTAAGTTGTTCACTTAGTTTTTTGATACCTATCATAATTATTTTTATATTTGTTATTTCTTGTCTTTATTTTGTTACTTCAACATTAACCAATAAATGTTTAATTATAATGCATGTTGTACTTGCCTATAATTGGTTTCTCACATAGCATAAGACTACAGGCAAAATACAGACTATAGGCAAAATAGCATAGTATTGTAAATTATTGGTGAAACTAATAAAAATAAATAAAATTTGATGTATTTTGTAACCAGCCATGCATTTGTCTGTCTGCGGTCTACAGAGGATTTAGCAGTGTTAAGCTTCAGGGCTACGTCGTTGCGGGCGTAGACAGCCCCGCTAGAGCCCCGTTTGTTACTTAGCAGGGTGCACTACGAGCAGGTGAGTTTGGCTGGTCTTTCGAAGGTGAAAATGAAACCTCTTACACCCCAAATCCGAACCCAGATAATAGTAACCTTCATGTAATTCCTAGTCTAGAACTATATTCTGTGTTTCGGTTTGAAGGGTATGGGTGCCGATGAAATTACAGGCACAAGAGGCTTATCATCTTCATGCCTCAAGTTGATGGACGAAGGCCGTTGCATTATAGTGCAAGTTCCGGAAAAACATGATCTACGATGCAATGCTTTGTAATAGGTAATGGTTAGCACTTAACATCGAACAACAAATTATTTAGTATAAAAAATATTATTATGTGCATAAATTTAGTTTTAACCGTTTAGAAGTTTTGGCGTAAAGAAAGAACAAACATCTTTACATACCATAAACTTTTGCCTTCATAATATGAAATGAGATATGATAAGTAATATAATTATTTTATATTCATTATTAGTAAATAAATTCGTGGCTTATTTCGGTGTTTTTAGCCGATCATCTGAGTTCAGCTACACTCCACCCGGTCACTACTTGGATGGGTCACCGTTTGGCATTTAGATCTGAGCGCTTTCGTGCTTGATGTTGGCCTCAGCTTTTTCAGTCATTAAGCTATTAGAGGCCTTCGGGCGGCCTAAAAACTTCAACACCAGAGTTTACCATTAGCTCATACGAAGAAGACGAGGGACGTACATATTATAATGTTAGCTCATTCTATGGCAAACAGTTTATTCAGCACGAATATCATGCTAATAAAATTGAATAATATATCCATAATAATTGGCATCATTTGTTAATTGTGATGGATTAATTAAGTTTACCGAACGCGGATTTCTGATCTCGTACAAAATGTATTCGTGTATTAATTATTTCCGCTTAAACCAATACCAATTTCCAAATGTTTGATTACAAAGCGCTTTGGATGCTTTCGCTTTAGTAACAAATTGACTCGGCTCTTTCATTTTTATTAGCTTTTCATTATATTTCACAGCTAAATAATTCTTCGAAGGTTTTATTTGATTTTGGATTTAGGCTTTAGTGGCGCAGTAGAGGTTTTGCTATTTGAGACTTGAAACTTACGGGTTCATTCATTTACAGAATTTTTAGGAGAGGGCCTAGATGGGCTATGTGGAGTAGTGGAATTGGGAGGCTTATGTCTAGCAGTGAACAGCGATAGGCTGATGATGATGATGATGATGTTGATAAGGCATTTCATTTAGGCTGTGTGTTAATTGCCAGTCAGCAGAATGCTACGTGTGTTACGGGCATAAAAGACCAAGCTTATTGTTAGACATTTGTACTAGTCTGTGAATATGAACTTAATCTATGGCAAGTAGCGTGCGCATGCGAATTATAAGTGACCCTAATTCTATTCAGTGGTCGAAAGTAGAGCAAGGGCGATTAGGTGTCAAACGGTATCTTTCGCGCTGTCTAAATAAGTGCCAAAACTATTATAACACGACCACTCATATATACTGTTATTATCAATGAATACAACTATTATAATAGTTTTATTACTGTCAAGTTAAAGCCTTGCCTTTTCATGCCTAGTTCTCAAAAATATTTTGAACTAATTGCATTATTGTCAAAAAATATATATAAAAATCTTTATTGAAGTAAAAGTAAGTAAGAAAGTTTGTCTGAAGACTATTACTCAAATCCATATGGTTAGCAAGTACTTATTTCAAATTACCTAAGACCTAGAAATTACCTAACATTCATGGCAGGCTAAATATTCGGACGAAGCCTTCGAACACAACACAATAGAACTTCACTTACAGGTAAGTTCGTTTAATTATTAACTATATAAAATATTGCCATCTCTATTAATTGTGAACCTTAAAGACAGCCTAACTAATTCTAGTGAGCTTTTTTATCATCTGTCATACTAGTTGTTGGGCAAACTTATTTTTATGATTTTTTGTATTTTAGGTGTAAGCTTCAGGGAAAATCTGATATTTTTATATAACCCAAAAATTTCGACTCGGGTGGGATTTGAACCCGCGACCTTCCCATTTAAGGGAAATTTATGGTATTTATGGGAAGGTGGCGGGTTCAAATCCCGCCTGAGTCAAATAAAAAAAGAGTCCGCCTTTTGGGATAAATAAAAATCTTAAACTTATTTTTCTTCGAATGAGTTAATGGTGCCTAATCAACTCTGGTTTTTAGGCCCCCTGAAAGCCTTCGACATGGCTTAAGGTGACGATACATGTCAAACCTCCCTCTCGCTCGCACAATTCAACATTTTAGAAGATATAAAATCACTGAATGTAGTTATGCAAAATAGCAAACCTTCACGGCCTAGAAAATAACAATACAAAGGTTCAGCAAAAATATCATGTTCAACCCAACACGTTTTCCTACCAAAAATATTGTACCAAAATTTATTACATTGGTACAAGTTTTTTGGCAAGAAAACGTAATAGAATCAAAATGATATTATTGCTGAACCTTTGAATTGTTATTCTCTAGAATGTGAAGGTTTTCTGTTTTGCATAACTATAGTCAGTGATTTTATATCTTCAAAAATGTTGAATACTACGAGTGAGAGGGAGGTTTGTCATACATAGTCGCCTTAACGACTGAAAAATCCGGCAGCCGGCAAATAATCTGCCGATCTCTTTCAGCCACGGATTCATGTACTTGTGATTGATCAGCGAAGAGATTGAGAGCCGTGGTGGCCTATTGGGATGTACCCCGACTTAAGATCTGGAGCTCGTGAGGTCGAATCCCAGCCGTACACCTCTGGATTTTTCGTTTGGTAAAATTTATGTGCGCATTGCCACGAGCTCGAAACGGTGACGGAAAACATCGTGAGGAAACCGGCATGCCCTCGAACTAAAAAGTTCGAAAGGTATGTGCTAGGTTAGTGTTCCAATAAAAAGCGGCGATGGGCTTGCAACCTGTCACGTGGAATCCTAACTGCTTGCAAAAAGTGGGCATGTATCGAGCGTAATGTTTGGACTTGCCTCTGACTACCCCCGTTGAGGTATCCTCAATAGATTTGCGTACTGAGCAATATCTGAAGATATCCATTATGGGAAAAAAGTCGTGAAGATGTATGTATGTATGATCAGCGAAGTAGTCACGCCACGAGCACTTTGAGTATCTCCCAGGAAGTATCAGACACTACGATTACTGGATTGTAGGGCAACCCAATGCCTGCAATTATGCATACACCATTTCTTCCCATAACGGACTTTATACTCATAGAACTACCGATAGTTATACAAACAATTAACCTAACGTTACAGAAAGCTCCAAACGACAGAATTATACTTACAAACACATAAAATCTAGAGAAATGGCAAAATGTATGATACTTTCAGTTTTCATTATTTATTTAGCGTGTCGAAGTATTGCATTTTGGAATTAATAGGTTGTTAAGTAATTAATATCAGAGTACGTGAACGTGTTTTTGTGTTTTCTACGTAATTTCATTTAGTTAATACCTACTAGAGTTTGTAGGATCCACTGCTGGACATAACCCTCCCCTAATAGATTATACCCATAATCCCCAGTCTGAGCATGCTGGTTGGGTTGGCAGAGCACAGCTTCTCGCATCTCATCTCTTTTAGGATCACTGAGAACTATGTCACTAATTTAAATCTATCTAAATCTGTACTAATATTAAAACGAAAGTTTGTGTCTGTGAGTATATTTGTACCCACTCAATTCCATAACGGCTGAACGAATTTAAATAGTTTTTGCCATGGATTAACACATATGTTGCTTTATATCCAGGTATCACGCGAGTTTCATCCAAATCCATCCGAAATAGGATGTAGGCTCCTTTTTGACTAGGATCCGCATAAGTAAGGATAACAAAAAGTCTCTGTAGGGTTCTGAACCAAACTTGTCAAACCCTTATGGTACGACTTTGTCCGTATATCACCACTGGTCTTTTCCTTATGGCGTTTTGTTATGTTCAACGTGATTACTGTTTGTTTTAAAAGTACCTACACATAACTAAGTGCTCGCGTAGAAAATAAACAAATGACATAATCACCGGTTAAGTTGTAGAAAAATGAATTTTCCAAATTACATAACTTGTACCGATTTGGAAAATACTTTTTTTGTTTGGGAGGAAACACTTTCCGTTTGGTCCCATTTAATGCTGAAGAAAAAAATACCTACCGAATCAACTTGTTTTAAGACGATTTTTTAAAGTTATTAGTTAGCAGTTTGATCTTGGCAAGAAGCGAGATGAATTAAAGGTCAGACCATCAGAAGCCATCTATAACTTCGTCAGTGGAGTACTGACGTACCCCAAATGCGATCGTACCTTCATCAACAAAATCGGGTACACAAGCCACAGTAGAGTGCATTAGAGGGCAGTACAACGAAGCCTTCATGTCTAATAGAAATTCATTGGAAAAAAGTTAAAATGCCTGTTTAGATACACAGTCACCGTAGCCGAAGTCGGCTAGGATAATCATCATCAGTTGGCAGTTTAAGATATGTTTAACCTTACAACCTTGCGATGATATCATCACGATCCAAGTCCGGTTTCGATCGATGCCTCAGCTACATAACAATAGTTTTAGGATGAGGTAAGCGAAAAAACAATTAATAAGTGCCTGTCTTAATAATGTTTGTAAATTATGTAATAACAATTTTATGACTTAGGTTGCATTTTCCAGCTTGCTTAGGTCAGTACCTAAGAAAGCATATATATACACATTGGTAAGTGTACCAATATTATTCTATTAGGTACCTATCTTTAACTGTATGTGTCGGGTAATCTCTGAAACAGTAGGGCCGATGTTGACGATATATATATATGTATATAAATAGTTCATTTTACATTTTATTTGAGCTTTGTACAAAACTTTATTCTGGAAACATTTGCAGGAAAGGAAGTAGGTATACGTCAAAAATATTGCAGACAGCTAGGTTAGTTAATACTTATCATTGAAGTTGCATGTTCATTCAGCAAACCTTAATTGGTGTTATGCTTTTGCAGATAATTATAAAATGCAATACAACCAACAATTTGTCTAAAGATCCTTTTCGTTTTGCAAGAAGGGAAGCAAATATTACCGTTCGAACGGGATGTAAAGTAATTGAAATGTAGTAATAAATAATAATCGACAAAATAAATATGTTTAGCATACATAATTGAATAATACCACTATCGTTAGAACCAAACGTTGTTCCTTTATTTGAAAGTTTAAAGAAACTGATGACAATATTTGTGTAAACAAATAAAAAATTATTACCTCCCATTAGTTTAATCAAACCACCGAGAGAATTCCTGTTTTGTAAAATAATTACTACTACAATTTTTACGAAAGATTTATCATAGGACACACTGGACATTTTCATATTTTTCTGTTTTATTTTTTAGATTTTTGTGGCTTGAACAAGCTCAACGTCCATATAATATTAAGTAGCTTCATGTTGCTGTAATTTGCAAAAACATGAAGCCCTTTAAACTGAAACACTGCTGTTTCACGGTAGAGATAAGCATACTCGTCGGATATAGTATCCTAAGAAATTTTGAGTCTCGTCTAATGCTATATTCTGTGCTAAGATTGTTTTATGAGCTACAGAAGTTTTATTGAAGTATTTAACCAAATATTTAAAAATATTATTTTGAGAATAATGCTCCTTAAACCTAAATTTGTAAATACATGAATAGTGTAGAAAATGTCGAGAAAGCATAAAATAATGATAATAGTTGTTTGAGCAGGGCGTTTTTATACATTAGAATAAAAAAGTAAAGATCGCAAGCTGAAGTCAGTATCTTTATAGACACATCAAAGAAAATAGTTCTTTGTGGAAAAAGCGATTACAAAGAAATAATTCGAGAAAAAATGATTATCAAACGCTTGTTCTTTGATACAAAGACTGTATTTTCGGATTAAGGTATAGAAAAATACATTAGAAGACATTAAACACAGAGGAAAAATAAGGAAAATCTTTATTTTTAACCGACTTAAAAAATTCTGGCGGTTTTTAGTTCGTCTGTATTTACGGTTTTTAGTAAAATAAATCGGGATCCTATTACTAAGACTCGACTGTCCGTCTGTCTGTCTGTCTGTCTGTGTGTTCAAAATAATTAAGGGGGGCTCCCATACTTGTGTAGATAATGTAAGGAACCCTTCGTGCGCGAGTCTGACTTACACTTGGCCAGTTTTTTTGTATATTATCGGTATGTTTATTGAGTAACATAGAGAGAGCAGGGGGGCTAGTGGGAGTTTTTTTACCAGCCCGATCGCGTTTGCGTTTACGCAAATTTGTATGGAAAGCAGTAAGTACCACGCGTCTCTCACTAGATGGCGCTACCTCGATTCCATATAAATTTGCGTAATCGTAAACGCGATTGAGCTGGTTAAAGACTCACACTAGGCACCGATCAGACGATATCGTGAAAGAACGAACCAGTCACGATGTAGTTACACGTTTCTGCATTTGCATAGCAATACAGCCTGTTATATTTCCACTTGAATTATCCACTAGATATAAAGATTAGCCGGTTGAACTAGCACACCGTTTTTATCTATGTGACTTCAGCAGCAGTTCCATCGAGATAGCGGGATTACCCAATGCGGGTTCCCATTGTCCTCACAGTATCATTACTGATTTTAATTAGAACCGACTCATTGGGCGTCGACGTGCCGTTATTTGCTGAAAGTTTGCGGTTTTCATTCGGATTTTATGCTTTCATTTGCCGGATTACGCACTGAATTAACATGTCTATTGAAGAGCGTTTTAATACAAATCGTTTGACTACGTTCTGATACTTTTTTGAGATTATATAAACTCACAATTACTCACAATACTAGGTACTTATCTTTGCTAATTAGTTTATCCTGACCTGCACATTTGCTTTCGTTGATTTTGTTTAGATTTTTAGATTTATCAAAATAATGTGGTTATTGCTCAATTTAGTGGACTATATCTTTAAGTTACTTCATAAAAAAAATGCGCCTTTTCTAGGTAGGTACACTTAAAAATAGCAAAAATGTAATTCGTCAGTTTTCTTAGCTGAATCCATACAAGCAAAAAATACCTACAACAAAGGCACCTACCTAATTGCTCTCAATTTGATGTAAACTAGTGTAAATAAAAAAACGTAAAATCTAGTTTCAGCGTTGTGAATAAGATAAGCATCTTCAAGCGGCATCAGTTCTGTATGAAAACTTTAGAGTGTGTGTTGTAAGAATTTGGAGTTTTTCCCACGTTAGAGTTACAAACAGGTCGAGTCTCGAGACGCTCTACTTAATTGACCATTGTTTGTCACTATGAGAATTACCTAGTGCTGGCCTGCTTATGATTTATATGATAAAAAAATAATAACAGGTGTTTTTCGAAACATACTCTCACGCTTTTGTATTAACGTCTCGGTTATGCAAATATGTAATGGTATTTGTGGATGAATGAATCAAACGTGGCGCGTTTTGTAGCTATACCGAAGTGTGTTATTTTCCAAAGCTCATATAATACCATTTAAGTTGTTCAACGTTTCATGGTATTCCCAAAGTGGTCCGTTAGAATTGGCTTTGAATACTAAAGTTCTAATAAATTTTAAAATAGCTTATTTTACATAGTCGTTTGTATGTGTCGAATCATCATTGTGACTTCCAAACGACTTTTTTTAAATCAACGTCTCTAATGTGATATTTAATGTGCAAACATTATTCAAAGAACGGGTTTCAAAGACGAGAATTCGTAGAATGGAATGCCTACACTTTGGTATTTAACTTAGATTTGAAAGGTTCCTTCAATCGCCGAGATTGTTGAAAAACAATGTTGCGACATCTTTGAACCATGAAAAACCATTCAAACGAATAAGTTTGCCACAATCGTTCCATTCAAACGAATAAGTTTGCCACAATCGTTCTTTATGACACAAATATTTTACTCTAAAATGTATTTTAATCAAAACTATAGACTAAAATTCCTATCATGTCAAACAGTTGTAAAATCTTATCGAACGTCATTATTAGACCTATAAATTTCGATACCTACGCGTTTGTATTCGTCTTTTGACCTAGCCACAATAGTTAAATTTTCATGCTGATTGCTCGAGAAGTCAAAGGTCACATCTGTCAGGGATCAAATATGAGTGTTTTTGTTGCTACATTTGAAATAACCTTCGAATTCTTAAAGAAAAATACAAACCCAAATGTTATGTCATACCTTACCTACCATATCTTATTCTCAATCCTGCTAGATGAGGGTTACTACACTACATTTAAAATCGGGGATGTCACACAACATTCGCCACATATGTCTCAAGACTAGGGCTTGCTATCCAAAAATATTTCATTGTATCTGGATAATTCGGATACTAATGGAATTAACTACATCAAAACTAGTAGTAGTATCCAGTATGTAGTATCAACCAAGTAATCTGAGTTTAAAATAGTCTCATTTTAAATTTTAGGCATCTCTTATACCTACATTTGTTCCGAGATCTCTCTTCGAACAAATGTCTCGACAACAAATGTGTATCTCTTCCGAGAACTCGTGATATTCGAAATGATTCTTCGAAAATCAATTGTACTTTATACCAGGCTTCAGACTTCTACCTGGCTCTGCGGTCGGCTGCAAGTCCGTAAGCTCCGTAACCTCCCAATTCAGACTCAAGCCGTACTGACTCAGTTTAAATCCTATTAGATCTATTAACATCGACCGTCCTGCTCCACTGTTAATAGCCCGCTTTCGGATTGCAGGTTTGATAGAAGCTTGAAATTCAATGTGGAGATTGCCCTTAACTATCTGCGAGAATCTTTAGTGCGTCCATCTTGATTCTGAACTAGTTGTGCTTGTTTCAGTTTAGGGACAAGAAATGCATTCTATTAAAGATATAGTAGAAAAATGATGAAATGATGATTATGACGTAGATAGATTCTAATAGTATGCCCAATTTTGTCACCTTGTAGTAAACAGGCATTTTGACTAATGAGTCCAGATTTTTAAGGTATTTCAAAGCTAGCCTTTACAAGTTGAGTCTGCATTTGTATGTTATCCCGAGAAAAAAGGTAAATATACTCCCGAAGGACAACAATATTTGTTTAATGACTTTTTGAATTTTGTAGTTTTTTATTGAAGAATTGGCTTGTAAAGTTACGCCAAAATTTTGCTCAAAAACTTATGAGTCAGTCCTAGATCAGCTAATTTTGTTCAACTTTGTTGTTGATACAATGGTTATGATATTGTAGGCCTGGCTTAATTTTAGGACTGCTACACACAACACAAAGATAACTTAGAAGTATATTTTTGGAGAAAAGTTTAAAACCACAACTTGTGTATATTGCTCCATGCTCCAAGTCACCCTTTTTCGGGATAACATACGAATTAAAACTAATCTTGTAAATTTTATTGCATCAATATCATCATCATTAGAGTTGCTTATTTATTTACGCAAGACAAGTTGCACCGACTCCGTAAAGAATCTTATAAAATAACATACCGCTATTTAGCATTGTACTGGCATTGTTCTAAGCACAGTACACAATTATACAATGAAAACTATGTTGAAATTATGTCCCTGTGGTGATATAGCTCTCATGAGCAACTGTGATTCTTGTTACATTCAGAATTTAGACAATAGTCTGTAACCTAAAGGTACTGAGTAGTTCCAGTTGGATCACAAGAGTTAGATTAATCATTTTTGGTAAAATTGTTTAGACGTAGCAGATTTATGATAACTATAGAATCTTCAGGGTCCTTTTCTTTTACAAGAAATCTCTTTTTCTTTAACAAGGCGGCGCGACGCCTTGTCTTTGGTATCCTTGGTGTACTATTTCTGTATAAAAAATATGATTTCTTTCGATAGGTACTTCTTATTCATATAGGGGTACGTACGTATCATGTGTATTATTCTTCCTAGGCATCTCGTCAAAGCAATATGAGTTAAAATCCGAGAGCTGGCTCTCATCTAGTTCAACGGGTTCAACGTATTATTATCATAATATAGTTTTGGGTTTCCATTTAGTAATGTTTGATCATTTAAGCCATCTTTACAGCCTAATGCCATAACACAAGCTCTGCTAACTTTAAAGCTTGATGATGCTGTGTGAATAATATTTATTTATTGCAAGTATTCAGTTAGTATTTAGGTATGATTTTCCATAATATTATTTAAGTAGCATAATTAATAGGTCTTACTTATTCAATCAAGCGGTGACTCACCGATGTACGGGTAAGTATCGTATAAGTACTATTTCTGCGGTCGTAAACAGCGAACCAGGCCACCGATTCGATTACCATCCGTTATATTGACAAGGATTACCACAACGGGAATGTCATCAAAGTTGTCCTGAATACCACCGGAATATTAATTCAGTTTGTCAAATAAATTGCTACTGGGCTCGCTATATGCGACACTGTTTTACAAGGTAGGGTCAAGTTTTCATTATTCACATAACTAAGTAAAAAGCTTACTTAATGACTAAAAAAAATTCGAAAAATGTATGCAATAACGCGTTTTCACTAATAAGTAGAAACTTTTTTTTTTTTTCTTAACAACCATTGTTTGAAATTTCAGTGATATACCTACTTTGTGCATAAGTGAGTTTTCTTTAATAAAAACATATGATGGACCAATACCCTGATCAGTTAACTCAATTGCACTCCGAAAAGTAAGTACCGGTCCTGTTACTTTGACATTTCATCTGTCGAAATTCAAAGAACGTCAATTGACAAACTGTCAAAGTTTGTAAAAACAGGACCGGTGCTTATCATTTCGGTGTGCAACTGAGTTAGCTGATTAGAAGCCTCAATTTTGTTAAAGTGAACTGGAACCTACAAGATAGGTACATAATTTAAGTACCCAGTCTACATAACTTAGCCTAAGTACCTAATCAAAACGATTAATTTATGCATTTTGAGACTATTCAAATAGCAAGTATGTTTAAACCTCAGTGGTTTTTTGGTTGCTATTTATAATTAAAAACATTTATTATGTAAAACTTTTAAATGATAAATAAATTTAAAAAAAAATTACTCTGTTGCATACCGAAATGATAAGCACCTGTCTTGTTTTTACAAACTTTACCAATTTGTCAATTGACGTTCTTTGAATTTGGACGGATGAATTGTCAAAGTTTGTAAATATAGGTCCAGTGAATAAATATAGGTAGTGTCGAGCATTTCGGTATGCAACTGAGTTAGGAAATGAAGACTCTGGAAGAAGGTCGACAGCGAATTCTAATTTTGATCCTTGAAAAACAGAGTTAAATTATTGATAACTGTTTTATGGCGTTTCAAGTCAGCGTCTGGCCAGACTGAGTGCCAACTGCCTACCCCGTTGGTCTGGCCCGTGCAATTATATTATGCAGCTGTTTACTGTTACACATTTCCAACGAACGAATAATATTTCGATGCTGTTTTATTTCACAGAATGCAGATTTTAAATATTGTTCATCATTCGTTCAGCTATTTGTATTGACTATGCGATGCTTCGGTAATTTTATTCCACTCACACTGTTTGGTTTGCTTTCTAAAGGCTATTGGTTTAAAATACTGATTGCTGATTTGTATGAAATGTTTGCAGTGAAATCTTAAATGTCTAAATGGTACTTAAAGGTACATATTTTAAAAGAAACTTGAGATCATAATTGATTATGCTATTACTTACTAATATTACCATGTTCTTTTAGCTTGCTATTTATAAGCATATCTGTGTTCTTTAAACCTGTTTGACGAACATAAGTGTTACGAGGCGTTTTTTCTTTCATTGCTTTCTCAATAGACAGAGGAAGGAGGTTCACCTAACCCTGAGCTAACCAAGCATAGGGGTTAAAAGGTTAAATTGAATAAGCTATTCTAAGCGTTAAGTATATTCTTTCAAGCTGATAAACTCTATGAGAAATACTTATTCAGGAAATACTGATGCCTGTTTAAATCAGCCTACACACTAGCCACGCTACTAGCAGAAGATGGATAAAATGTAATAGTATCAGATAATTTTAAAAGCAAAACGACATTCGAGCCTAGTTTCAATAGTAAGTTCGTAAGAAAGTTGATTGACAATGTAATAGCAATCAATGGTAATAACTAGGCAATAAATAATGGGCGGGATTCCGAATAGAACGAGTCACTTTCACGTGGGTTCGAATTTGAGATGATTCGAAGAAAGTGAGAGGCCACGCTTTTTCTTTGCTGTGCGTATTTGAATTTGCTAAGTGCTTACAGTCGCACAAATTTCTGCAAATTCTTACACTGTGAGTTCAAATATTACTGCGGTTGACAACTTTTTGCATTTTAAAAGGGACAAGATTTTGATAAACTTTGCAATTAAACCTGAAAGACCCAGAAACTTGGATATGGAATCTCTCCTTTCTGTCATTGGATAAAAAGATGATACTATTTTTGTTGTGGAAAATTCTGTAAGATCAATTTTCAACGGTATACTTCTAAGTAACGTAATAATGATAATGATTATGTTTATTGCCATAATATGACCCGTAAACAGCGAGTAGATAAGGGGATAAAAGATTAGACGAAAGATCAAACAATTTATTATTACCCTTGCAGGCTCAACAAGAAGTGCTTACACGATACCTGTTTAGCTGTTTTTCCTTTTTTTCTGTTCTGTTACACCCTTCCTCGCACAGGGCAATTACCTGGAAAGAGAATAAATAAGTAAGTAAAGGTTACAAATGTACGAATATTTTGGACTACCTAACTAATGTTTACCAGTAAAATAATTATTTTGGTTTAAACTATATATTAATTTTATTATTTTAGAATGTGCGTGAAGTAAAAACCAGAAATGCGTAAACATTTTATTTGTTTTATAAATCACTAGACTGGATATAATAATATAATCTATCCATATATCTGATAGTTGTATCTGACATAAGCCATACCTACGAGTATAGCTTATGCAATGAGAAGCAAAGCTCGCACAATGAAGATTTTATCGTTTACAAGCGAAATAATCCAAGTTTACGTAAGTGTGACATTGTATAATGAACGCGCATGTAGTCTTGGCAATTTCATTGACAACTTCGCAACTAAATTAAAATAGGCACTACTGCCCATGACCAAGATAAACACTTAACTAGGTACATGTTCTATGAAATATCCAGTTATTTTATTTGCTATTTATGTAAACATTATAGGAATGCCAGTGAATTTCAAAACTATTTTAATAGATGTTAAGTATGAGTAAGAAAGTTGGAAACTCAAAATATCTGTTCAACCTACGTACGTACTTTTTAAGTAGTTACGCTAGTACAAAAGAGTATGGTAATAGATCCTTTATTAAATCTCTATCAATTGATTATTTTACAGAGTAAGAAGCTAAGTTATTTAAATTATGTACTGACATTGCTTTGGTAGTCGGCAGTCGGCGCCAATCAACAAAGCAATAACTCGATAAATATGAGTGATCTGCGCATAGTATCGCTTCGTTAATCAGCCACGGCCCGTGCGTGTAACGGAACGTAGCCAAGATGGCGGAAGCAGTTACTGTGATTACGACAATATTGCCTTTAAATACTAGATAACTGATAGAGAACTGGGTTACGGGAATGCATTAGAAGCAAAAGATCTTTATGTAACTCCTCATATAGGTACAGGTACCTATAAAGTGAATTAATTAATTATGTTTGGACAAAATTTGCTTCTTATTTATTATAGCAGCTTTGGACTGTAATCATAAGCTAGGTCCTGCATGAAGCCTTTTTTGTATCATCATACAAATAATTATTGTTGTCAATACAACAGTAACCGAAGAGAAGTAGAGAAGGAAAATGTTACAAACATAAATATTTTATCCAGTTATTTTCTATTTGCTATTTTGCAGAATGTTAATGATAAGAGTAGAATATACAGAGAAAGCAATGAGAAGCATAAAAAATGAGGACTGTAACTGAGAATTACATAATATAAAACCAGACAATTTCCTGGCAGGAAAAAGGCGTAGAAGCAGTCAGTAAATACGCCACTAATAAAACCTGTAGCCGACGACTCATTTGTTTCTCTGTTTGTGTTGCAGTGGAAAGTCAGTACGTGCCACATGTCCCTGCAAACCATACACGTACTACGAATACGTGACACCTAAAACACACCTAAAACGGAACGGCAAAGCAGTCGAAGTCTCATTGTCAGTGTCACTATCCATTGACTGTTTTACAGTTACTGCCTTTTTCTATACCCTATACGGCGGTGGACGAGTCATCAATATTCATAGCGCGAGTGAAAGAGGAACTGCCGCAGAATGATCTTAATTTCATATTTTTGGCTGGCGAGAGTAGTTTGGTCACTGTCCACTGAGATAGTGATTACACAATCTTACGACGAAGCGTAAATAGACTTGTTTCGTCTTATCTCAGAATAAATAAAAAGAAAATAGAGGTAAATATTTGTTTTCTACTTACTTGCAAACTAGTTTTCTGGTAATTTTGTAAGAAATCAGTTAACTTTAGGCTAAGGTAGCTTTTAAGTATAATCATATAGGTAAATTGTGGCAAAATAAATAGGAACAGTTTAGTATGTAAGTTGGTATTCATTTATAATAAGATCAAAAAGCACAATTTAAACAAGCTCTCTTCGATTTTAAAACCAGACGCATCATTTCTTACTTCTTTCTTCCATTTTGTAATATTATTGCCATTTCAGTGAGCACAATATTTTCCAAATGATAACGACGAAACACGTTACTGGAATTTGAAACTATTGAATATGTAAGCCCACACTTCAGGGAAAAAGTCATAACACAAGGAACTTTAGAAAAGAAAGAGTAATTATCGCCGAGAAAGCTCCTATCGGTCACTAAGCAGGTATTTCCGCAGACGAGAAGACTTAAAGGACTTAGTCGGTCAGTGTGTCGTTTTCGCTTGTACTAAGTAGCGATGCAGACAATTATCTTGTCTAGTGTACGTTTGGTGACTGCCTGGGCTGGTGATTAGTGAACCGCGGGAAAGTCATAGACACCGAGTGTATTGTTCTTGCACTTTCATACATTTCCTGGTGAAATCATCGCCAGCTGGGTCTTGTTTGTCACCATTTAGCAGCGCTTATGAGACAGCTGATACTGATAGTACCTATACCTTTAAACCTTTGTAATTTTCCTTCAACATAACTCAGTTGCCCTATCTAGTAGCTCCTACATAAACAACGACCCTCACTACGAAGTATTGCAAGTTGTAATTTTCCAGAGTGCGAAAGAAGGCCAAGCCAACTTATGCGCTTCTCGGTTTATAAAAAAATCTCGTTAGAAAATAGGAAGTCAATAGTGGAAACTAGTTGAACGAGGTATGATCAGGGTAAATGTATTTTTAGTTTAGTACTGAAGTCTGCCTCTACATAAGTATAATTAATTGGGTTGACACAATATTCAATTGTAGGTAACTGGTTAAACATGATTTTACTTGGTGAACTTTTATACAAAACATTCATTCACAGATGGTTCACACGTAAATTTAAAAATAACTATGACTACCAAGGTAAAAACTTGGTTTGGGTTCTTTTTCCAGAACCTAGGATTAATTATAAACCAAAGAATGGCATAGCACGAAAGAAGGAAATTATTTAACTCAGGCGGTAGTCTAAGCTCTGAGATGTAACCGAGCTATTCTACCTGCTAATCCGTATGGTGCAAGTGAACTCATAATCACCTGACCGTAAAATTCTTTTTTTACAACCTCCGGGGAACTGTTACGTAGAAAAATGTTTTACACCAGCAACGTTTCTGTTTATCTTTGTCGAGTCACGACCCGAAAAAGTAAAAGTTGATGTTTATAGACGCGAAATACTTCTGTACACAACATCATAAATTGTGAGGCTGTAGGCATTCACCGTGCAAAATCGTGCTGAGCCTAGATCTACAAAAACAAGGTTTAACTTGCGTACCTGTGAATATAATTTTGCGGTCATGACGACACGCTAACTTTTATCTTCAAACCAAGTTTTTAAGAGACACGTTTTTAAATCATTTTTGAATCCGATTTTGCTGAGAAAGTTCGTTTGCTTGTAAAGCTTAGTCTTTTTCTCTACTTCCTTATCAGTAGTGTGAATTTATGAGTCACAAAATTCATGTGTCAACTCAGGGTTTGGAGTTTTTGGAACGGGGTTATGATGACAAATCAGAAAAATATGCCTTCTTGTATTTTGCTACATGAATTTGAGTGAAATCGATACAATTTTGAGGCCTTTGTAAGGTTTCTCTACCTGCATTTCTATAGGTGCTTATGCCCCTTATTTGGCACAGAAACTCCCCTTAAAAGCAGGTGGCAATTATTATTAGTGGCAGCACTTTCCGTTCAATGAACTAACACCGTTAGTTTACGCATTTAGCTCTCGCCGACTTTACATGACACAAATAACAATTGGCCAATCGGCAACTCTTAGAAATAGGATAACGGGTTAAGTTGGTATTGGTTGCAATCCACGAAAGTACGAGTTCGCGTTTCTTTATATGAACACTTTTCCTTGTAAGACATCGGCATTGTGATATTGCTGGCGTGCGGCGAAGTTGAGAAATGTTTTTGGAACTTGCTCGGTAGTTTGGGATATTGCGGCATGCTCCATCTTACTAATATTATAAGCGCGGAAGTTTGGTTACCCAATCACGCCAAAGTGACAGTACCAACAGATTTTAGGAAAACAAAATTCAAGTACCAACCTATACTATTACATGTAGGTAAATAGCATCGTTCATAAACAATAAACCACATCAAAGTCGTAAAAAAAATGTGCATTCTCCAATTTTGAACCCTACTTCAAGTACCTCGGAGATGAAGTGAGTCGGTAGGCATATCTCACCCAACTTAACCTACATTATGAAAATATATAAAAATAGAGCAGCAAAATAAAAATCGGTTACCAGCCGTGCAGCCCGTTGAGCTCGAGAAAAACAAGATAAAACGTATTCCGCATTGTTATTCAAACGCAACATTCGCGGATGCATCCGCGCCCGCGATTCGCGCGTTTTTACCGCCGCCATTTTGTGCTCACAAGGAGTTTGCGGAAAATATTGTTTTATGGCAAAAGTGAAAACGTGACTCGATGAAAAAACAATGACTCGATGAGGTTGAATGACACATAATAAGTGTTGTGGCTTTTAGCCCTCTTAGTAGAATACGAATGCTGTTTTATGTTAAGTAAGTAGGTAGGTAGGTATTAAGCTTTCTACTATTTGTGCAGATTTCATAAAGATAATAAATAAATAATATACCTAATATTGTAACTACATTATTGTATTGAATTGATTTTTAAAGTGATAACCTGCGTTTTTCTAAGCACTAATAATGTCCTCTCATAAAAGGAAAGGGCCGTGGGTTCAAGTCACGCATGTGTCTATTTTTAGGGATTCTTTAAAAATTCTATGAATTTAAGGGGCAGGTATCTACTTCGAAAATCCCAAAAAGTAAATAAAGAAGAAAAAAAAATCCCATGAATAAAGGTAGATAGGTACTACATGGATACCCGACATAAGATACCATACATTTATGATTTCAGTAGGAACTTTTATTTCATTCTCCAGTTCAGTAGGAACTGAATTTGCCTGTGGAAATTAATAAGACAAAATAGTATTGGTCTGGGTGTTTTCTATGTATGATATGTATGTAAGTATTTAACAAAAAATTATACGTGTATTATATCAATCATGTGGTCCCATAATACAAGCTCTGCTTAGTTTGGGGCTACGTGATGCTGTGTGATTACGTCCCGCATTATTTATTTATTATAATTTTCGCGATTTTTAGAGTCCTGTTCCTTTCTTTTTAATTTCATCGGTGTTACCATAATGAAACCACGCTTGGCAGGTGTTTTGGTGAATGCAGTTCCTATTGGTAAACATGTGGATGCCGCTGCCTATCCCTGGAGTAAAAACTCCTTCGGGAAGAAATGAAACAGCCAAATAGTTTTCCAGAATCGCAACAACCGAGCGTCTACGCCAAACATTAATAGTTTCTTTTAATAATTCACCTACTTTTAAATTACTTCCAAGTAGTTTATCTGTACAATATCCTGCCAAAAACTATAATAAATTTAGAATGTGGTTACACCTAGTTGCCCAATTACAAGCAAGAAGATTTTGTAACACTAGTAAGTAAAACGCCGACAATCTTGATCCGGGCGTTCAGGTGACAAACTAGTTTAGCTATTAAGCAAGTTAGATTGGTCTAAAACCGGCACTTGCTAACTGCCTTTAAGCATGTTGATAGTAACAGCATAATAATATTATAATAAGATTTTAATATACTAAGAAATAGTATTATAAAGCTATGTTTACGAAGTGGCGTGACTGACATGCCAATAATCCGCGTCAGTCCGAAACTTTTTAGTTTTTTTGTTGCTTGTAACAAACTTTAGTTCGCTTTTATAATATTTACGTGCTAACCCATTCGCAACTACGTTTGCGTGTACTTGCTTAATTTAATACCTATGATTAATTTACGTGGAACTGGTAACTGATAGTTTCATGCACGCCAAATAATGTTTTAGAGGCAAACATTTTTTACACTGGTTACATTATTGCTATTATCGTACGGATTTCTGATTTTTTAGCATGTTAACACTGATAATGTTAAATTAAACGGCACTGCTACTGTTAGTTAAATTCTAAAGGTAATTTTTTAAATCGGTTCAGTGGTTTTTCTGTTTTAAACAAACAGTACAGTACAGTAGCGTACAGTAGTAGTGAAGATGTAGATAAAGATAATGCTTACATGCAAATTGAGTATTAAAACATGGTTGGTTGGTTCACTTTTCATTAACTACGATACGAATACGACAAGTTCCTCGGCTTCGAACCCCACTATTCCACACCGATGCCTTTTCTAACGATGACAAATATGATTCAATATGTATTTCATTTTAAGTCCCAAGTAGCAACGAGGGGAATTGCTAATTAATTAAGTAAATGTTCAATACACTTTCTACCAGAATGCCTTTTCCCTTTTTTTAATTGAAAATTAAGATATGATTCTTACTTAAAGCTATTTAAACACAATGAAGAAGCGTATTTTCCTTCTTCACAGGGTAAGATAAGCAATTTTAGTTTGACAATTAATAAATACGCATATTTGTGTTCAATATACTTTATTAGCAGCGTGTCTTTTTCCATTTCAAAATTGGAGTTATTGATGTGATTGTTTACATAGTGCATAAAACACATTTTCCTATGTACGTTAAGTAATTTTGGTTTGCCAAAGTGTGTAATAGTTTGACTGTTGGGTGAATTTGACGGGTTGGTGTAATCGCAATGCACTAACCCGTTTTTCACTTTTATGCAATTAAGTTACTTTGAAGGTATTCTTCAAAGATAATTTCTGCCGCTTCTGTTCTATAATTTCCAAACACTGTTATTTTCGAACGGGAATTTGCACACTTTGCAAAAACTCAGCGCAGATGCTGATTGATGTTCGTGTCTGTATGTCAGCTATAACGGACGCCTCTTGGACATGCAAAACAGTTTTTATTTAATAACTGGTATATAGAGTAATTCATTTAATAATAAATTGTAGCTGTACCAAAAAATATCAGGCAGATAATAATCTTATCAACAATCTTAAGAAGTTGAGAGTGATATAACGAATTCTGAAAATATTCCGAAAGTTGTCAAATGACTCAAACTCAACAACTTTTTTTCTACAAACAGGTTCAAGTTTCCAAGTATAATTTGCGAGTGGCGTGGAATAGAAATTTCACAAAAGTAAAGGTATATTCAACTAGACTTTTATAAGTAAGGCCTTCCAGATGTTAAACCGTAACCACTACCTACAACAAAGTATTGCATAGTAGGTTAGGAACGCATATTCAAAACGTGCCCTACGATACAAAGTTCTGCGTGACATGAAGGTGATAAGTCCCGTGTGCTTGTTGTTTCACCGACACTCTCGTCCTTCAAACCGAAACAAAGTAATGCTGACTTCACGGCACAAATAGGCTTGGTACTTGTGGTAGTTCCTGAACGAGCACTTTATAAAGAGCTCTACTACTACTAAATACTATTCACGTAAGAGTCGTCATAGATGATATGAATTCTTATCATCCTTGCAATTTAAAAAGGTTCTACCTGCTTCGGCTGACTCACTGAACCTTTTATGTCATAATCCGTGACTTCTTGGCCTAATGAAAAGGACGGCCTTTTTACCTGGCTGCTTTGGGATTTTCGAGAATGCGTTTGACCTTAAATCCTTGAAAGCCCAATCCCGCAGTACAAAAGTTTCGTTTGTCGGCGTATAGTCCCATTTTATTGGACAGGTAGAGTTCCGGTAGAATTTGCTTGCGAATGTTTTTGCTTGTTGAATTGTTGAATTACAAGTGTCCGAAAATCTTTATTCTCTGTGATTTATTTTAAAGTATTTTTACATCAAAATATATTAAAATCTAGGACAAATCAAGACTTGTTTTAATACCTAAGTAAGTAGATCTAAAATATAATTTTGTACAAGGTTATCGGCTATGCGGATATCGACTCAAAATAAGCGTCATCCATTTTCTGACGTAACTGTTCATGCAAATTTTACATTTTATAAGAATAATAAAATAGTGGAACAATTATAAATGCGCTCTTTTCTCTATAACAACGTTATAATACTGTCGTAATTTTATCCACAATTATACTAAGAGAGTTTCTCTTCCTCTTCTTATCTTTGTAACCTCAAAGTAAGGTATTTACTGGTTAAAGTGTCAAATTTTTGAGCGAATTAATCACTTTAACAGGCAATTCATTTACTTTGACGTTACTTGAAGGTTTTTTTTATTTTACTAAGTTAGCATACAGGTATACGGTAGATGGAAGGATGGTGAAAGAGGCCCTTACGAAATTATCCCATCCGGATTTTTTTATTATTTTTATTGTATTTTGGATTCAAAATTCATTCGTTCCATTAGTATGATGTTGGATTATTCAAATGCATTAATGGGTCACCGAGCGATAGGCTTTCAATCATTCGCATTAATCATCGATGTCCTTTTATGTTGGGTATCTACTATCTATCATCTTTGTTGACGTTGCACGCCGGAAGTATTCATAGATACTGCTGAACCGATACATTTTGCATGTTTGTATTCCATAACAATATAATAACAGTCTATTTTCGTAAATTAATTCAAATCGAATCTATGTAGGAGGTAGGCTTATAATTGTAACTTCATCATCAACGTCAACCTATAGCAGTCCACTGCTGGATGTAGGTCTTTCCCAAGGAACATTTAAAACACAACCATTATGTCACCAATATTTTATTAGCTACATACCGGCAAATTTGTTGTTTCCATCTCTTCATTTCATGCTACCATATAACAAATAATTAAAAATTATCGTATGAAGAACTAATAATTTATCCATCAGTAGGTATAGTCTCAAATAATAGATTTCATCCAATATTGAAGTACTTTGGTGCGCTTCATCTGGGTGCGCCTCAAGGAATACCTCGGCAATTAAAATCTTGAATATGAAATATTTTAAATTAGTAGAATTTTTTATTAGTTTCTTGTTTGTAACAAGCTGAAATAGTAGCTTAATTTAAAGTTAAAATTGTTGAATTTTGCTCTGGTTTTTACCAACACAATTTTACCCGATATGAGAAAAACTTTGCCGTCGTATTCATTATCCTAAAAGCGAAACAACATTCTATCTCAAATAGTCACAACAGCACAAAAAAGGAAATGTGTCAATGTGAATAGAGTCCCTACCGACAAGAAGGATAGCCTCTACACAGTTCATCCGAGTAAGCAAACCTAGTTGGGTGGCGAAAATAAAAGCCAGCAGTTGAACGAACAACACAAAAACTCCTGTACCTATTCTACGAAGCAGTAACAGTAGGGGCACAATAAGCTCAATCACAACCAGAAAATGAATCACTAATATTTCAACTTTCGTTTCGTAAGCGTATCGTAAAATTTTGGCCAATGAAGTGTTATTTCTGATCAACACCATGCGATTTGCCAAAATTCAACGATACTGGTTTATTCACGATTGTCTTACTTTAACATGCTAGTTAACCCACATGGGGTTACAATTTAGCTATTCTTTAGTGATTAGTGAGTGTCATAACAGCTCCGGGACCATTCATGGACAAATGGTAGTGTGCCTTCAGCGTATGAGTAACTCAGCCTGAGAACCGTGGTATACTTTGCATCTCGGCAGCAAGACCTACTGCATACTGGTACTGGTATTTGCCAGTTCAATCGTCTGCTTCATTCATAACCTACCGGTTGATAAGGGGATGTTAATCATTACGTAGATTTGATTTGTCCCTTGCTGGTAAAAGATAAGGAATGTCAAGAAATAATGTAAATCCTGGCTTATCAAGTACCACTCGTAAATATTTTCTTCCTGTGTTACAACCTATGTTACAAACTTTTTCATAATCTGACAGAACAAAACAATACTTGTTATTAAAGTAACATGTGGATATGACACACATTCTGCACTGGTATCATAAAGAAAAAAAAAATCCTGTGTTTTATTTGTCAAAGAGTATTTGTAAAAAAATTTTACTAATATTATCTGGAATATATCTACTATTTATTGATAAAAACGCATATATCAAAAGCTAATAAGAAATTCGTAAACTTTGACATTAAGTTTGATCGTGTTTTTTGTTACTTCCATGGCCTGGAAAATCATACAAGTATTTGTCTGTGGAATGGAACCCGCAAGATTTTAGTTTTTGATTTTAAGCAGTCATCTTTAGGTAATAATAGTTCGAAGCTGAGATACTGGTCGTTTGAACGTGTGGCCCTTGAGAGTTGGTAGAGTGAGGGTGAATGGAGCTAACGAGACAGCCCAACGATGCCCAGTGTTTTGTGGAGCCACTGAAAGGATTCGCGCTTTCGTGTTTTAGCATGGTTTTGTTTTTGATTACGTACTTCCGTTTTTTTAGTGTGACACTTTTATGATTTGGTCTTCTAAAAATGTTTTTCTGTGATTCGATCCCTAAGCGTGGAATCTCCAGGTCTTCTAAAAATGTTTTTCTGTGAATCGATCCCTCAGCGTGGAATCTCCAGGGTGGAGATTATGAGAGGTATGGAAGCTATGCCCATCAGTGGATTCTTATAGGTTATTGAATTCAAGTAAAGAAATTCTTCAACAAATACCATTTACAAATAGACGTTATTTAAGATTTGTTGTAAAATTAAATCGTGACAAGACTGTGAGTCATACAATCAGAATCCTTGAAGCTACAATGTTGGTTGTGGTTCCGTCATTATTTTCATATGCGTAGTAAGTATCTATAGATTATAAAGTCACTCGATTAATTCGATAGCATCAAGAAAAGTCACGTTGCCAATTCCTGCCCACGCTACAATCAATTCGTAACCTAATTTGATTCGTTTAAACACAAATTCGATACAAAGTTCACTACCACCGTTCTAAACTTGACCAGTTTACATAATCAAAGTTCTCTTTTTCTTTATCACTTTTTTATTCGAATGTTAAATAAACAGTTGGTTAGTGCTGAATAACTCAAGTGGTTTTGAAACCGGTGAGGCCCATACCATAAGGCGAAAGTTCAAGGTTCCTGACAAATGCAGCTTGGGCTTCTGTGGGTCTTTTTGTGTCCTCGATTTAAATTTATTGCATTATTCGTTTCTACAGAGGATATAATGCACAACGTGTATTGTAGGTAAGTAATCATCTTCACTTTGCTTCCTAGAATCTGCTGCATCGTAATCTTTTGATTAGAGTGCAAATCCTTAGTTTATATCTTAAGGTTAGCCATTCGCTAGCGGCTCCGCTTGCGTGGTAAAATGGTGCCGGATAAAAGTAGCGTGTAAAATAAAATAAATAAATAATGTTTGACACTATCACACAGAATCATGTAGCTCCTAAGCAGAGCTGGTAATATGGGAACCACGTGACTGATGTACCTTAATACATTTTTTTTTGTAAATAAATATCTGTATATTACCTATACATTGAGAGGACCCAAGACAAATCGCGTCACAAATCAAATCCGCAACCTCTTGTGTATCAAAAATTTATGTATAATAGTCTAAGTTTCATCCAAATCTGTTGAACCGTTACGGAAATAAGTGAATTTTGTTTATGAAGGAAATCGGAAGCATTTTCAGGAAGTGCTACTCGGCATTTTAAGATCGCTTTAAAAATATTAGCGATACCTACCATACACTAACATCGTAAATAATATTTTTATGCTGAGTTATCGAATCGTTCGACCTTGCGACGATCTTCCGCGTGTGTTTGCTTTAAATCTTTATTCTCATCATTGTCGCTGATTTGACACGTTTTGTTCACAAGCAATTTTGTAAACGTTTATGGCCACTTGCGAGGTTCGTGTCTAGACCTGCTATACCGTGGAGTTTACTTTACGTGCTCTTATGTATCTTTAGGCTTTCATAAACTGTTTATGAAAGAAAATATATAGATAAAATCCCTGTTCCCCTGTTTAGCAGCGATCGTGTTTTGATTAGAAAATAGATATTTTACTATAAAATATTCTTTAGCTTTCAGCAAAAGTAACGCTCAGGCTTTTCGTGACATATAAATTTCTTCATTTATTATCGCCATTAAAAGTTAACAATTTGCATCGGAAGACGTTGTTGTTGCAGCTGTTCTTGGTTTTTCTAGAACTTATATATTTTGAAGGGTGTTAATATTACGACCTAAGTTGGCCCCTATTTGGATGAAAAAAAGGGGGGAGGGACAAATTAAAAATACAGAAAATTTTTACTATTTTCTCAGTGCAATTGCAGCTATTATCATTTGTCTTTGTTGAACTCGTCGTGAAATCTATATTGAACACAAAAGCTCTGTTGAGTAAGAAAGAACGCCGATTTACCGAGATTACGGGATAAGAGAACTCCGGAAAAGTTTCAACACTGTATTGTTGCGAGTACAATGTCTTTGATCGGGAGTAGAGAATCTAGGCCCGTGTGCACGACCTGGCACACAACAAAACTTTGTACTGGTGCATTTCAATTATTTAAAATGCATACTGATGTATAAGATATTTGAAATCTGTATGTTTAGATATCACAGAGACTACATAAACCATTGTTGAATTATTTATATTAGTGTTATCACTTAAATTTGTAAAAAAGGATTTATTTAATCACCAATCAGATTATTTGTTTCAGATACTACGTATTGGACACAGGTACTAGATTTGAAAAATACATTTAGATTGTGCCATTGCTAAAAACAACGACATGAATTATAAAACGGAAAGAATCTGTAAAACTCTTGGAAAAGTTTTAGGAAAACAAAGTTATACCATTTAGTTCAAATGCATTTATGCAGTGGGTCTTGGCATTATGCCAGCGAAGTCTCGTATACACCAGCCCTTAAATATTGCTAGAGGGGGCAAAGGTGCATTGAAGACACGATCGCGATTGCTATGTAGGGTTGTAGCGTTGTCAGTTGTGTAAAAGTTCTGTGCTCACACTGCTCACGTTCCTAACAAACATATTTTCTGGGAATAAGTAATGATAAGTATGTTTCACTAACCTTACTTGTTGGTTCGTGGATGTAAAGTGGTCCTTATTCTCGATTAAGGAGATATTTAATTTAGTTTTTTTTGTTTGTGGCATCCTTCCTTCCAATATTATAAAGGCGAAACTTTGTAAAACGTGAGTTGAAATGTGAAATTTTGCACACTAAGTACCTAATACTAAGCCTGGAATAACATATTTTTTTTATCAGGGTACCACACGAGCGAAGCCTTAGGCGGAACATATTAAAATAAATATAGATATTAAAATATTTTTTATGTTTAACCATTTGAGAAGTTGATAGGTGGTATATAGCTAGCTATACGTTTAAGTCTAGCGGTGAATGAAACTTCTGCGCATAGGTCTCTCGCTCTCTCTCGCCTCTAAATCCTTTAGAAACCTTACTTTTGACTTCTGCGTAAAAACGGTCAGCGCTAGAGTTACTTGCCGCTACTTGTAGAGAAAACCAAAATTCAGATAATAACAACTCATAGAAAATCTAAACGAAGCTAGTGGATAATATACCTACTTTTACAAGTAGTGCCTAATTATAACAAGTCAATATATCTAGTAATAGGTATTATTCGCTTATTGTCGATGATTTACGCGAACTAAGAACGAGTCAGTCAGTTCAGTTACCTCAACATTTTATACATATAACAATTACAATACAACTGCAATTTGACACACCATAATGGCTGTACCATTCATTTCATAATAGTTTGGAAACATCATCACGAATCGTGTGTTGTTTGCTTGAATAAAATGTATTATATTGATCCCTAATAAAGCAATTAGTTTACTTACTTATTACATTATATTATGTAATTTGACATCTTGTCTATATGGTGGTAAATTTAAAAAAATGACGTTTCAAAGTGTACTATACAGTTCCTACTGAATAAATGATTTTTTACTTTGACTTTGACTTTATGGATAGCTTGAAATAGTCATTTATTAGCGTTGTCCCAGTTACTCCCAATAATTGCTTTATCTTGCTATTGAACTCTGACATTTAGGCATAACATTGACTTTGTATTCTATCAGCGTTGGAAAGTGGCGATATCGCCTGGTTTTCCTTGGCAAATGGCTATGTAGTGTTAGTTTATTATTCTGAAGACCACTTTAACGCGTTTGTGGAATAATAAGCATTATTGACTTCCATCTCAAATCTGACCAGTGGCCTATGTCGAATAATTTTTGGCTTCGTCATTTTTATATTTTTTTTATGAAAATTAAACCTACCTACCTTAAAGGGGGTTATGGTATTTTTCTAAAATTTGGGTAGTGACCTATTAAGTGGTATCCGAACAGCAGTCATGGTTTGCCAGAAAGTGTACTGTAGCATTTTTCAAGGAGGGATGAGATTGTCTTTTGTTTTTTAATTGTAAGAAGGTAATTGGACCAATGCTTCACTACTAAATTAGAGTTTCATGTAAGTAAAATATCTTCTAGTCATTTTCAGAAAAAAATTGACGGTATGTACAAGAAGAATGATTACTAGTACTAATTATGACATCATCATCAGCCCATAGCAGTCCTCTGCTGGTCATAGGCCTCCCCTAATGAACGCTATTGCGCTCTGTCCTCAGCATATACAATGTTTCCATCATCCATCTATCATCAGCCTATAGTAGTCCACTGCTGGACATAGGCCTCCCCTACTAAGCGCCATTACGCCCTGTCCTGAGCTCGACGCATCCAGCTTCTACCAGCAGCCTTTCGCAGATCGTCACCCCACCTGGCCGGAAGCCTACACTACGTTTACCGAGCCGCGGTCTCCACTCAAAAACTCGTTTACCCCAACGGTTATCGGTAACATATTTGGTATCAATTAATGGTTTGGATTTAATATTAAGCAAATTATAACAATATTTATGTTGGCATAAAAAATAATTATTTTCCTCTATCTTTCTTTACTTTTTAAAAACAGACGAGCGAGCTTACCCCACATCATTTATACTTTAGTAGATTTTATTTTCTATTCATGTTTTCCTTGACAGAGGTCAGTTTTATCCACTTCAAGAGTCTGTAATTAAATCGGCCTAAGAATACATGTATCCGTATGTCCGTACTGTCATTTCATTTGAGTAATGATTTCCTTTGCTTTGCCGTTTTATCTTTTATCTTGCGTAATTCTGGATTTATGAGTAGTTCACTTTCGTATACCTAGTCATTGATTTTTTAGTTTATGCTATTGCAGCAATATTACTTTCCTGCTTTCTTGATTGTATATAAAAGTATCGACTGAAACAACAGGTCATTGATGGAGTAGCTAGTCAAGATTAATCTATACTGCAGAAACTACGTAAGAATTATAAAAAATAAAATAATCATTCAGATCTTACGTAGACTCCTACAACAAACTGAATAAATAAATAAATACATCAATAAATAAAAAAAAAATAAAAAAAACATCATCATTTCCCTGCCCTTATCCCAATATGTTATTTGTGTCCCAATCTAGGTGGGGTCGGCACAACATGTTTTCTTTCTCCATTCACTCCTATCGGCTGTAAACTCTGTACTCACATCTTTCACTAAAATAAATAAAAAAATAATGCTGGACAGTATCACATAGAATCATTTAGCCCCAAACTAAGCATTGCTTGTATTATGGGACCCACATGACTGATATAATACTTATGTACATTCTTTTTGTAAATACATGATATACATAAAAAAACACCTAAACCCTGGAGATTTTTTGCAAATCATAGTAACATTTGTCTCGCAGCGGGAATCGAACCCGCGACTTTCTGCGTCAGATGGGCCGTAGTCCAGTACGCTACAGAGGTCGTCATTAATAATGAATAATGTAAGTTGGTATTTTATGTACTGAATAAAAAAGGTCCAATACCCTACCCAAATACCTTTAAATATACTATGAATTAATAAAATGTTTGGCATCTAAACAATTATGTATAAATAATGCCAGAGTATTAAGCGTTCAAATATCTATAATACAAACATTCCAGTAGAATACTGTGTGATGAAAATAGCAAAAACAGGCTAAGAGGATGAAAGTCACGTACAAGCGAGGAGTGCCCATCGATTACATAAGTACGTGATAATATTTGTGTTCTTACTTAAGTCTAAGATTTCGGTAAACTGGTCTTAGGGTTGGGCGCAAAAAAACTACTCCATCCTTACCGACGCAAGCCTAGAGGTCAAGAGCTGGCCCATACAAAATATAAAAAAACTAGCTAAAAAACTGAAGCTAAAATCTGGTGCTAAAATCGCAATAATATAAAATTTCTTTTTAATTTTAGGAGGTTCGTTCTTCAATGTTAATACAGAACTAAATAGAGGAAAGAAATACGTTAACATCAGATTTTATAAAAACAAACAAACAAACGTCTTCAGTCTTCACGACTTTTTCTCCATGAAAGATATCTTCATATATAGTGTTCAGTATGCAATTCTATTGAGGATACCATATAAGAGGTAGTCAGAGGCAAGTCCAAGCACAATATTTGGTACATGACAACTTCTTCCTCCACAAAGATAAAAAAAAATACAGAGCTAAGTGCGTGCGTGTTGTCATTTTAAATTCCTTACGAAATCAGCACAGCACGAAACATTACGTGAGTAATTTAATGTTTTACCGATTTGTTTGTGGTCACACGCATATTTTAGATTTGCAATTAATTTGCATGACCTAATTACTTACTTCAGTAGCAGCTGTGAATTTTGTTTCTATAAGGAATCCAGCGATATGCCTATATAGAGATTATAGAATTAAATTTGGATAATCAATAGGAGCATTGAAAATTTTGTAGAAAGGTATTTAGTATAAGTAGGCAGGAATAGATCTGATAAATAATTAAGAGCCGGGGCAGAAATTATCAAGGTATCAGAAGATGTCTTTTATAAGAAACGTATTGCATACTACTTAGTAGAGAAAAAGGATAGATATAAGTAGGTAATTTAACATCGTTACTATACAGGCAAAGACCTGGATGCAAAAAGCGCAAAACCGTATGCAATGGTTTTTGAAGGAGGCTGGGCATACCCAGGAGTACATAGTAGTTTTTTTTTTTTTTTTTTAAATTTAAAGCATATATTGGAAAAAACCTATTGTCAAACCACAAGGTACAAACGAACACAAAAGTTATTGCCTAGAAGTACACCTGACGTAATATCTAAAGGTGAAAAGGCAGGTCAGGAACTTGATTGCATTTAAAACCAGGCAGCAAGTTGGTACAGACGGATGACCGGCTCAGGTTTCACGATATATTTCATAATAACCGTTTCAATTTAAGTTTTTGTATGTTTTCTACATTTTTTGTACTCTATTCACGGTCGTAGAGAATCGGAAACGGTACCAAGTAAGCCGGCTTTTACGGATGACCTTAGGTTCAAGATTTATATTGTTATGCTCTAAATTCAAACGGGATCAGTAGCCTGGCTCTTTCTCCAAATCATAGAGAACCAAAATCAAAATCAAATCAAGTCAAATAGCGATTTTTCTAACAGTATAGGTCACAATATTATATTACACATATTGTATCATACATACAGCACTAGAACACATTAAAACAATAATTATTGAGCCAGTTTTTCAACTTTGCTGGATTTTTGTATAAAGGTGTGTTTTTTTACAAAGTGATAAAGTTGGTGAGTTCTAAAATGCGTCCTTTGAGATACCTGATAAGCACATGCCTTAGAATAAATTTATGCAATATTGCCTTGGCGACGGTATTTTGATTGCCTGCCTTGCCTACGCCATTTTCGCCATACCTGCATATCATATCCATACAATATCTCGGTACAATGAAAATAAATTTGGTTGTATAACTTTGTACAAGCAAGATTGCGACATATTGTGTCTTTGTATTCATTTTTGGAGGTGTCAATGATACTTCGAATGTTTAGTATGAAATGTTTCTGCTAATTGGAGCTATAATAATATAAGCAGTACTATAAATTACTGGCATTCTATTTTGTATTAATACACGATTTGGAGTCGTATGCTGTCCCGAAAGGAGGTGATAAAATGGTTGTTTAAAAGTTGTGAGAACCCCAGTTAAAAATACGTGATACATATCTTTTCATCAGTTTATCTTTGTGTTGTGTGTGGCAACCTTAAAATTAAGGTAGAGCTACAATTATCATCATCAATAAGTCAAGGACATAGCTTAACAAAATCTGCTGGTCTAGGACTGCCTTACAAGCTTTTTTAGTTAAATTATGGCGTTAGTAAACAAGCCTGTGCAATGAAAAACTACAATAATTTGACAAGTCTTGAACCAAGGTTGTTGACCTTTGAAAGTAAATTTACCCCTTTTTGGAATAACAAACGATTTAAAAATCTCCTTTAAATTATTATCATTGAGTTATGTACTATCACAACCTTATACGTTTATGACTTGACTCCTTTTAGAATGGCTAGAAAACTGTTTAGTATTCGAAGCTCATTCCGGATGTCCTCATTCTATTTCCTAGAAAATTACAAAAATGGTGGATTTGAAACGAAAATCAAAGATGTACCTTTTTTTTTCTTATTTATTTAAGATGTACCTAGGACAGTAAAAAGTTCAGTTATATTTGTACAAAACTATTATTCTATCAGCGTTGATTCTTATTCCGAATTATCTTTTAACCATAGATACCTACTAATATTACGTAAAAGATTCTAATACCTGTATGTTAAACATACAATAGTTATTTGAAGATATACCAATAGCACAACAATTTGACAGACACCTACAATTTGGTGTTCGTATTGTCAGTTACGAGGCTTTATTTCCAATCCCACCTGACCGGTTCATTTGGCAATACGGCATTCCTGTTTGAGGCCAACTGCAGGCAATATAGTTTTCCTTTAGTGCTCACAAAACATAAAATACACTGTTTTACGATTTCAAAACTCGGGTTGCTACCTGGAAGTATAATATTTCGCAAAAACACAAATTTCTGAGTTTAAAAGCATAGTCAGGGTGGGCTGTCATAGGTTTTTGATGGTAAAGATTAGCCTATGCTGAGACCCTTTTGTATATCAGACGTAAATCAGAGGTCGATGTTTTAGTGGTACGAATAGATATATCTAATGAATATTTTATGAATATCCTTTGTTAAACAAAGCATTGCAAAAATATAGGTATTAATGTCTACTTTATTGCCAGTACGGTAGCTGTTTTAAAAAACTAAAATTAGATTATTATTATATAATATAATATGATTAGCAATAAAAAATCTACTCTATTAGATGATTATATTGATAGTGATAGTGATTTTTGACTGAATTGAAACAGCCGTTACAATAAGGAAGTTGCCTAAAGGGTAAATTTATGCTTGTCTTGGTACAAAAGTCTGAGTCATATACCAATAAATTATCCGATTATCTTTGTGTCTCGCTAGAGAAAACTTCCTTACTATTGGGGTCAACATTTTATCAAGGAATTTATCTATAACTTCGTCAACAAAGAGCTGTAGTCGCATTCCTGCGAGTCGAACGACAAGCCTTGCTTCGTTCAAGGTCATTTTGTGAAGGGAGTTCTGTCTCTACGTGTCTAAAATTGCTTCTAGATAATACGTTTAATACCAACGTCTGCTGACCTATACTTCCTTGGCTCAAACTAGTTTTAAAGTGCAAAAAGTTAGTGGGTTAACGATGATGAGGATACAGTAGAACAAAAAGTCCCACACCGGGTTGAAACACTGCAGACATTAACAGATACGATTTTTATTTTTGTAGATGTGTTATTTATGACTTATGAGGCTTGTCATTTGAGTATGACAAAGCTGAGCATTGAACAAGTAATCTAATCTAAATAGTTCCTTATTAAATAACAGAGCTATTTGCTTAAATATCATTTCACCCTTGTCTATTGTCTCTACAAGAACAATGTTGATTTCGTCGAAGAGCTTAAAATTCAGGGTGAATTTGAATTTGGTATGATGTCATGTGCGTATAACAAAGCTGATCATTGAACAAGTAATCTGATCGAAATAGTGCCTTATTAAAGTCATTTAATATTAGTCAATCTGTCAAGATTAGCTGTTAGCTTATTGATCGTTTCACCTTTGTTTATTGCATCTACAAGAAAAATGTTGATATAATCAAAGAGCTTCAAATTCAGGGTAACTGCAACGTTTTCTTAAACAATGCTACGCTGATAACTCAAATGTTCTAATACTGAGCAAACTTCATCTCACTGCACAAAGCGCAATTTGGTACAATATTCAGATTTGCTACATATGAATGTTTCCCTAGGGGCTTGAAGGCGTGCAGGCGAAATGCTGTCTGTTTGAGGATATGGCAAAAAGCAATCAGATTCGGAATTAAACTTCGCAGATTCGACTATGTGAATTTATTAAAATTGCAGGAATAATTTCCAAGTGTCTTGGGCGATGACTCTAAGTTCCTCTTTATAGTCGCGAAGCTGCGGAACATGTTTTTGATTTTAATGGTTTTTGTTCTAAAGCCGGTTTTTAAGGGAAAATCAAGAAAAGAAGAGATTTTAAGAAATAAAAAATATGAACCGATTTTGCCAAGAATACATGATAATGCCAAGACTCGGCCAGATGCATTAAAAACATATTTCAGAAGGCTTTCTACGATTTGAAGCAGTTCTAAAGATATCATCTCGACCGTAGCCACTCAGGGCAACTGACTGGTCCAACCGTTACACCTAAATGTATGCAAATTAACAAGTTTGTATGTGGAGTGGACCAATGGTGGCATGTCAGTGGTGGCCTGGTAAAGGTGAATATACTGTACAATATGGGTATTGGTCACGTGCTCTATCGACTTAAGAAAGACACTAGTTTTGATTTCAAAAATAGTATACGTTACGTATGTATTTTTATTTCTGTAGATTTATTTCAAGCGTATTCTAAAATATTTTGAAAGATATTGATGCTGTATCCGCTTCACCGATGAGTCAACGCCAAGCACTGGGATTTCTTGTTTGTACTAATTTATTTGAGTAAGTAAATAATAATCTGTTTTTTTTTTCTGTAGTTATATTTTATTTTCGTTACATTATACCTATTTTCATGTTAAAGAAACAATATAGAGGTTGTTATTAAAGTTGAAAAAGATTTTGAAACGCTGTTCTACACATAGGCACATAGGTACTTACTTCGTTTTATTAGATGATACCTTCTCACAAAAGCAGTTTGCTCAATAATCTGTTTTTTTTTTTCTGTAGTTATATTTTATTTTCGTTACATTATACCTATTTTCATGTTAAAGAAACAATATAGAGGTTGTTATTAAAGTTGAAAAAGATTTTGAAACGCTGTTCTACACATAGGCACATAGGTACTTACTTCGTTTTATTAGATGATACCTTCTCACAAAAGCAGTTTGCTCAATGGCTTGTGAATTCCTCGTAAAAATGTCGCGCTACATCATCCATTTTACTCCAAAAATGTTACTCTTCAAAATCCGTTAGAATTTGAACCCTGTTACCTGGTAATAAGAGTAGAAGATTGTTGGTTAAGCAAGGGAAATGCCTAGATGTTTGTTGAATCGTCGGAAGTCTCTGCGGAAGAGCGGATTCTCTCTGGATAATCGAATTCATTAGCAGTCTTTGTACTGTAAATAGTGCAGAAAGCCGGGCTTGCTTGTTTTAAATGGTTCTACAATCGCTTGTTATTCTGAACGGTGCTGTGATACTGTTACGTTTGAGCTTTTAATACAATTGTAAAATTAAGATTTTGGTTTAAAGTGATAAAGCAGTGCAATAAATGATAATAAAATAATATTTAATAATGCAAAAATTCTCGATCCTGCCAGGATTCGAACCTGGATCTTCTGATCCGTAGTCAGACGCGTTATCCGTTGCGCCACAGGACCTTGTGCAAGAGATGCTGAAATTTTTAGACTAGCTACGCTAGCTACAAAAACTTGATCATACAAAAAGCTGTCGACAAGGTTTTATTTATTTTGGTGTTTTGATCATTGATCGTGACCATTTCAATGTTATTTGAATGTGTGGTAGGAATTTTTAACGAATATAAACTATTTAATGAATCAGGACTTATTACTACTGAATATTGGTACAAGGTATATTTAGCTTAAGTAGGTATCTAGGTATATCAGCAGTATTTATTTGAAATCCGTCTCCGAAGTTCCATTGGTATGCGTATTTCAGGTCGTATACTAAATGTTGAAAGTGTGTGCAGGCGCACGCGCCTGACCCGCTTGCCGATAACGGGCCGGTAACCGTTGTAGAGATCCATCCATACTCAAAGCAATTGAAACTCAACTCTAATTCTATTGAAATAAGAAGTTGGAAAGCACCGAGAGATGTATAGTAGAAAATCTAAGACGTTCAGTGGATGAGTTCGTTACATAAGAATGCAATACTGTAGGTTAAACTACCTATGTAAGTAATGTTAAGTAATTTAGCCGTGGGAGACCTGCGGAATTTGGATGTTAAATTCGCATTTTTTTATGATGCCAATGATGTAATCAACAAGTTTAGAGAACAAAAGTTTAATACATAGGAACCTGACTGTTAAAAACAATGTGAATAAAAATTATCATTTGCAATACAAATGCACAAAACTATGTAATCAAATAAGACCGAGCTATAAATTGTTTCAACCTATAGAGCGAGCCGAGCGTTATCAATTAAATAAAACAAAAATATAAGAAGCAAAAGAGCTTATCTTAGAAAGTTTATTTCTATATTCTATTCAATTGCTATTTCTCATGACCAATATGATTACCGTATGTCAACAGTAACAAATCATTAATCACGATTATAAAGAATGTATAAAATAAAGATAATAAACATATAAATGCTTAATGTTAAAAAATTGCACCCATAAACTCATTCTGTGACTTCAGAATGATATCCGCATGTTCAAGGTGGTAATTTTTATATTTCGTTGCGCAATTTAACTTCACTACACACTCTCTATACGGGCAAACATTTGCTATGCAGATGAAGTGAAAATATCTACTAATAATCCGTTTGGACAAACACTTTCTCCATTACATTCGGTAGCGTAATTACATGCCTAATCAATTCGAATGTGATATGCTCCAGAAAGAAATTGCTATTTCTTTAATGACCTTCATAAAAGAAAGAATCACTTCTATCTAATAGAATTTTTACACGATTATGATGTTTAACGAGACGTGTTACAGTTGTATTTCCAATGATTTCGCATAATTTTGGTACGTGCTCATCGAATTGCTTGTCAGGCGTCTAGTTTTTATTCATTGGCATCTGATATTATGGCATAGATCAGATTAAAATAAAGTTAATCTTATTTGTTTTTTTCTTTTAACTTAACCTGTTTGTTATGAAATCCTGAAAGTAGAAAGTTATAAGCATGTAAGTGTGTAAGTATGTAAGTGTTTATGATACGCTATCCCAAAATAAACCAGTGTTACGTAACATAATGTAGCCCTGACATCTAAACTTGGGTATGTCAGGAGTTAGACTAGACTCACATTGCCCTTTGATACCTTGAAAATAAAATTATGCCTATGCAGGTATATAGGTCGTTATGTGTAATGATGCTGATTTAAAACTGATATTAATAAACAACATGGTAAATCAATGGATATAATAATCTCTAGACGGAACAATGGTAAGTATTCCTACCAAAAAATAATTTCAATTCATTTCCTTCGTATTCATTGAAACAAAATTTTATTGTACATTTTAGCTAGTAACAGAATTTGTAGCCGGTTTTTGGCAGCTGCTTTGTGCAAGAATAATAAAAAATCTTCCGGGTTTAACTCACCGCATCTTTCAATTTTAATTTCATTACGTTCGTCATTGTGCAAAATGTGCCCATTCTTTATAATTTTTGAATATTTCCATATATAATTTTACTTAGTTTATGAAATTACGCTATTCAAATTCAGTTTATTAGAATGTATTGTCTAACAAGGACTTTGCTGTACCTAGTGATTCACAAGATTGCTATTGTACCTACCTAAGTACTATAATTTATGTATATTTTAGAAATAAAATTGAAATTTGGCCTAAAGCCAAAATAATATGTACATTCAGAGATCTGTTAAGAATGGTAGAAGCATAAAATTTTCTTCGCTCTAGTTACAGAAGCTGGCTATCACTTCTACTTGCCATCTATGTACTGCTAAAGTTTTCTCTTAAAACGAGATAGCAGAGATGCTTATCACGAACAAACATGAATATCTACCTGTATCAGAAAGAGGACATTAATTCATTAAAATGCAGATGCAAGGGATGCACTCAAGCACATCGCAACGAGGGAGGGGAAAACCGGTCCAACCTCGACACTTGTTGCCATACCCGACTCTGTCCTCCTTAACATGGGATTGTTTACATAGTTTCTTACGGATTTCTCATGAAATTAAAATTCATTAGTGAAAATGGCAGTACACTTAATAGCTGGTACTTCAATGGCCATATTAATTTTACTCGCTTGATGCTTCATTATCAGATTTCACTCTTCAATACATTGTCTACAAAAGTAATACTTTCAAAATTATAAACAACGAAATTGACAATAATTTTGACACAAAAAATACAGCTTTCTACAATGAAAAAGTTGGTCCTGAAAGAGAAAATATAGCTGTAAAGTATTATAAGAGGATTTAGACCTCGATAATACTATTAATGAACTGTTACAGCAATTCAAACGGACGACTTTGATAGTCATTGGCTCGTGTAGCCACAGAATACGAACACAATGCGGTAGAGCGCGTTGAAGTCTTCCGTTCAATGCAATAGTGAGCTTTGAAAAACTACTTCCAGACAACCAGTGTACACCACAGTAGTACCTATATTAAACTAAACCTGTTTTTAATAATAGTGTATAGCAAAAGAGCCCAAATCATTAAAGAATCTTAAAAGTTTCTCGTAGAGGAAAAAGAAAACTTCTTTGAAATCAGCCCATCTTCTGTGTCAGTTTAAACAGGTTATTTTTTCATCAGAATAGTCGTAACGCGGTGTCATGTCATCATCGATAGCATAGTCCGTCTGCAGCACGTCTGAATAGCATTTCTCCAAAGCGGAAGAAAGTTCCACCGAAAGCGGTTCTCGCGATCGGAATTTTGGTCGGACACGTATCACTGACACAGAGCCGGCGCGCCCACCTGCCAGCCACCACACCTGAACCAAAAGTGTGTCAACCGACTCCTCCAAGTCGTCACAACTTTCACATTACCTTAAATTAACACACGACTAGATAATATCTAAGACCCACCTTTTCCACGCCACGGGGCGTTCTGAGTTCAAAATCCGGTTATGCACTATCAGGGTAGGGGTTAACGCACGGGCACTGTGCTTGAACACTAAATTCACAACACTAGAGTCACAGGATCCACATCGTAGGCAGGCCGGTGTGATCGCGTCGGCCGCCGAGTCAGCACTGAGGCTTTCTTTGAGACGGCAGCGCGGGCGCAGGTAAGAATGAGAATAAGCCGCACACAGACGTACAGAGGCTGTTTCTGTGCCTGTGTTTGTGATAGTGACAATACTGCTGATTTTAATTGAAAGGACTTCCTTCGGTATAGGTAAGTATGGTACCTGCTTAAAGCCTCTTTATTAGATTTATTGTCGTGTTAACCTGTGGGAACTGGTTTTGCGAATTCTTTGCAGAATTTTATTGTATTACGAAACTGGTGGAGATATATGTACCTTTATAGTAATTTAGGATAGCTTTTTATAAAGAAAAAAAAACAGAAAATCTACTCAGTTCCTTGCTTTTTGCTTATGCTTCTTCAAGCAGAGTTTTGATTGTACTCGTATATCGTGACCAAACACTACAAGCAGAGGTGACAAATGCCGTTGTCCCAACGTTTTAGGTATGCTGCCCATTAATATGAGCACCACGAACGATTCTTTGTAGCGAGTAACAGTAGATTGACTGGTTCGAATTGAAATGGGTGAGGAATACTTGACAGTTTCTATGTCAAATGTGACATTAGCCCACAGAACAGAAAAACATTAACCTTTATTCAATTGTGGTGAGATAACTTTGAATACTTCTACCCAGTGTGTATGTAGCGGTAAATTGGAAACAGGAACATTTTCGGGCGGGATTGGTACGGCGGCTATACCAAATATCTCCTTGGGATTGGGATCGATCTATTATTTATATGTGAAAGATCTTCAAAGCTTTACCTTAGCTTCGGTCTCAGCAGTAAATCTGTCACCATACGAATTTACATACACCTTGTTAATGAACTAACTTTACATAATATTTAAATAAATTCGGTATAATAATTACAGAGTTGCATAAATAATGTTCAGTGCTCACATCAGAGGCATCAGATATGTAAATATGCGACAGGAATGTGGTACTTTCGCCGGTAAAAGCTGTGACGTCAGACGGTCAAGACTCCAATCGAAATACTGAGCTACCGGTAGTGTGTGGAACGTGACATAAACTAAAAATGTTAGTAATAAATTATGGATATTTTATAGTTTTCAGCAGAATCTATACCTACCCATGGTAGTATTGAGACTCGATCAAGAAGACTAGAACTAGTAGTAGTAGAGTTCTATGTGAAGGGCTCGTCCGGGGAAGTATTACCACCGTATAACTTTTGAAACTATCATGGTTGAGAACATAATTATTAATATCAACGGGATATTTACCATGATTTGTGATCATGGCGCATGCAACTGCGTCGAAATATCGGGAAATAACAGAACTCACAAATCATGGTAAATATCCCGTTGATATTAATAATTATATTACCACCATATTTTATACGGCCAAAAGATTTTGACATTCATCACTCGTAACGCCCCGAATATTTGAACCTCTCGTAAACGTAACAAAAATTTTAGCCAATGAAGAAAGCGTTATTTTGAATCTACAATTTAGTCTAATTTATGTCGACTTTTCATGATCATGTTGGTCGCAAAGGAATCCTTCCAGCGGCTAGGTTTTGTTCTTAGGAACTCTCGGGATTTCAATTCTCGGGATTTTCTCTCGGGATTAAACTTTTGCCTGAAAAGGTGCAGAAGGTTTTTCTCAGGTATTTGTATAAGCGCAACTTTGGTTATTACCCATTTATATACCCTACCGAGTAACGAGTTTATCCGACATAGAACTAAAGTTGTCGACATAGCTCAGAGAATTAGCAAGCTGAAGTGGCAGTGGGCTGGCCATATCTGCCGAAGAACCGATAACCGTTGGGTTAAACGAGTTCTTGAGTGGAGACCGCGGCTCGGCAAACGTAGTGTAGGACGCCCTCCGGCCAGGTGGAGTGACGATCTGCGAAAGGCTGCTCGTAGAAGCTGGATGCGTCGAGCTCAGGGCCTCTAGCCAACCGGTATTTGCTACGAAGCGATTCTATTTCGTCCGTCGTCATCGTTCGGCAGCGACACATCCAAATATTGTACAGCTCAATAATTATTGAACTGTATATTGTACGCGCCTAAATAATTATTGAGCTGTACAATATTTGGATGTGTCGCTCCCGAACGATGACGACGGACGAAATAGAATCGCTTCGTAGCAAATACCGGTTGGCTAGAGGCTCTGGACAGGGCGCAATGGCGCTATGTATGTGCTATGCTTAATATGTAGTAAAATGGAAGTATTTATATTGACGAATTATTAATATATGAAGTAAAAATGTAAATATTGATTTGTTTGGTTTTTCACGTAATTTGTATTTAATATTTATCTTCTTTCATTGACACTGTTTTGATGAATTGTGTATGCATGACGATTTTATGTTTTTTCTACTATCATAATTAATCTAATTTAATTAAGTAAGTTCTTTTAGTTAGAGTACGTGGTTTTATTTGGTCGTTTGGCCGTATAAAATATGGTGGTAATATAATTATTAATATCAACGGGATATTTACCATGATTTGTGATCATGGCGCATGCAACTGCGTCGAAATATCGGGAAATAACAGAACTCACAAATCATGGTAAATATCCCGTTGATATTAATAATTATATTACCACCATATTTTATACGGCCAAACGACCAAATAAAACCACGTACTCTAACTAAAAGAACTTACTTAATTAAATTAGATTAATTATGATAGTAGAAAAAACATAAAATCGTCATGCATACACAATTCATCAAAACAGTGTCAATGAAAGAAGATAAATATTAAATACAAATTACGTGAAAAACCAAACAAATCAATATTTACATTTTTACTTCATATATTAATAATTCGTCAATATAAATACTTCCATTTTACTACATATTAAGCATAGCACATACATAGCGCCATTGCGCCCTGTCCAGAGCCTCTAGCCAACCGGTATTTGCTACGAAGCGATTCTATTTCGTCCGTCGTCATCGTTCGGGAGCGACACATCCAAATATTGTACAGCTCAATAATTATTTAGGCGCGTACAATATACAGTTCAATAATTATTGAGCTGTACAATATTTGGATGTGTCGCTGCCGAACGATGACGACGGACGAAATAGAATCGCTTCGTAGCAAATACCGGTTGGCTAGAGGCCCTGAGCTCGACGCATCCAGCTTCTACGAGCAGCCTTTCGCAGATCGTCACTCCACCTGGCCGGAGGGCGTCCTACACTACGTTTGCCGAGCCGCGGTCTCCACTCAAGAACTCGTTTAACCCAACGGTTATCGGTTCTTCGGCAGATATGGCCAGCCCACTGCCACTTCAGCTTGCTAATTCTCTGAGCTATGTCGACAACTTTAGTTCTATGTCGGATAAACTCGTTACTCGGTAGGGTATATAAATGGGTAATAACCAAAGTTGCGCTTATACAAATACCTGAGAAAAACCTTCTGCACCTTTTCAGGCAAAAGTTTAATCCCGAGAGAAAATCCCGAGAATTGAAATCCCGAGAGTTCCTAAGAACAAAACCTAGCCGCTGGAAGGATTCCTTTGCGACCAACATGATCATGAAAAGTCGACATAAATTAGACTAAATTGTAGATTCAAAATAACGCTTTCTTCATTGGCTAAAATTTTTGTTACGTTTACGAGAGGTTCAAATATTCGGGGCGTTACGAGTGATGAATGTCAAAATCGCAGATATTAGGTATAACTTTTTTTCAGCTCTACCTTCGACAAAAAGTTTCACAGATAAATTAGGTTTGAAAACTAGCTTTCTACCAGCAGCTTCTTGAAAATCGTCACTCCACCTGACCGTCCCATTACTACAGGATGCGTCGAGCTGAGGTCTGGGCGCAAAGACGCTCATTACGGGAGGCCTATGTCCAGCAGTGTACTGCTATAGGTTGATGATGATGATGATGATGAACTAGCTTTCATCCGTGGCTTTGTTTGCGGTTTTTTACTTGGGTAACCTACAACACCAACAACACCACCATCCTATATAGTCCACTGCTGAACATAGTCCTCCTCTTACAAGAAACGGGGTATGCTAGGTGTTATGGTTTTCAACTACATATTATGTGTAAGCTGAATATAATATTTAGTTATTTTGGAAAGAAGAATATCCATCTATCCTAAACCTTTGCGTTCATTATGATGTAGATACTACTATTATTTTTTTCCATATAAAAGGTACCGTATGTATGTCCTTTCATGACTAATATACTACTTATATACTTTTTTTGTAAATACTTACATAATATACATAGAAAGCATCCAGACCCGAGACTAGATTATTAGCAGATCATACAAACAATGCCGAAGAACCGATAACCGTTGAGGTAAACGAGTTCTTGAGTGGAGACCGCGGCTCGGCAAACGTAGTGTAGGACGCCCTCCGGCCAGGTGGAGTGACGATCTGCGAAAGGCTGCTGGTAGAAGCTGGATGCGTCGAGCTCAGGACAGGGCGCAATGGCGCTCATTAGGGGAGGCCTATGTCCTGCAGTGGACTGCTATAGGCTGACAATGATGATGATGATGATACAAACAATTTACCGCGTTGGGAATCGAACCCGCAACCTTCTGCGTCTGAGGCGGGCCGTCAAAATATTATTCGGTCATCATAAAGTGTGATTGAAAAAAAAAAACAATACCATTAAAACACTTCCTACATTTCAGTTTAAATTGTTTGTTATTGTAATTAAACCTGTTTCAAACAAACAATTAGCTTAATTATTTCGAGACACATTTCTGCTTATTGCGTAAATGGATTTGTTTGAATTACAAACTTATTGCGGATCCAGTCTTACTTGCTAATTAGACTGGCTAATGCAAAGGCATAGGTCAGCTTATCATTGTGTCACTTTTCAATTAAAGTAAAACTAGTAACATTTTCAATTTCTTGTAGCTTTTGTATTAATTCTATAGGTAAGTAAGTACATGACCTCGGATACTGTTTTTTTCACTTAATATATATTTTCAAAAAAACATAGTCATAGACCAGAGATATCTTTAATTCCCGCTCAGCATACACTATAATAATAGGTAGGTACTTAAGGTAGTAAAGTTACAAAAAGGTGATAATAAATGTATGTGGGTGAGTTACAACAGCAAAAGGGCCTAAACTCAGCATAATGCGTACTGTTAAGGCTATATTTCACCGGGACACCATGGCGGTGCAACTAGTCGCCGGCTACCAACAAAATGTATGATCGTGGTGGTGCAACCAAACGGACACCAGGTGAGGAACGCTCTAGAGCTGTATCCATTTTGTTGGTAGCCGGCGACTGGTTGCGCCGCCATGGTGTCTCGGTGAAATATAGGGCTTAGGGCTTTATTTCACCGGGAGACCATGACAGCGCAACCAGTCGCCGGCTACCAACAAAATGTATGGTGGTGTCCGTTTGGTGGCGCAACTAAACGGACACCAGGTGAGTAACTCTCTATGGAGCTATAGACATTTTGTTGGCAGCCGGTGACTGGTTGCGCTGCTATGGTTTCTCGGTGAAATATAGGGCTTAGAATAATAGGAGCTGTTATTATGTGGAGATCACAACTGTCACAAAACCTTGCAAAAATTGCCTATTCATACATAGTCACAAACATACACACAGCCTATTTACCAGAGGGGAAGGCAGATAAAACCGTTCTCTACTTTCTACGTACATAGTCAACCTCTTTTGCTTCTTTCACTCTCATCAAATTCTTCATACATACCTTCGGCTTAGGGTACTCTTGACCTGGCCTTTTACCAGCACGTCTCTCATTTGATCGGAGAACGTATGTAGAGATCTTCCTCTTCCAACAGCCCCATTCACACTCACTTCATACCTATCTTTTTGAAACGAAGAGTTCTACAATAGAATAATTTTCATCAAAAAAACACACGATAATGCGGTCAACTAATTTAATTAGGTTAACTGACGTTGACTGTACCTGCATACCTGCTCCGCGCTAATCAAAATTTGCAATAACTTTGTGAGTACGGTAGTACACGGCAATATGAAAGCTGTAAATTAGCGAATTTGGCTTTGTTCGCTTCTGCAGACAAGTTTTGATTATGTTTGTAGGAATGCGGTAGGTACTCACCTAATGAGAAATGTTGTAGTTTACATTCTGTTTGAATTCTAAAGTTTTTCATGTGGACATTGTTGGTTTTGGACGATCCACTTTAAATAAGTTTTATTTTATGCAATGTTAATTCTTTTATTTATTAGATAAATATACTTAATGTAACATTAAATTTTATTCAAATTTCAAGATGAAATGGTTCACATTTTTTTTTTTCAATGAATGATTTCATATAAATTGAATTAAAATAAAAAAAATATGTGAATATAATTGTATTTTTAAACATTCACATGCCTCTACACCGGCTGGATATGCAACCTAATAATTAACTTCGATCAATATTAACTTCACCATGTCTTAATAAAAGAACTTTGAACTGATTAAAAAAAAAATAACAACTTTCACAAAATATTTTACACTTACTGCCAAATAATTTTACCTACATGGTGAATTTGAATTCTTAAGTTATCCCCAAAATACATTTAAATTATTTTTTAATACAAGTTTCATCATCTTCAGATACCAGTCCACAGCTGGACAAAAGTTAAGACTAATGAGAGCTAGCAGCAGTCGTATATTATGTTTACTGAACATCAAAGGTAAGTATTGCTACCATCAGCCCGCCTTAGACTGTCCATTTATTTTTCGATTGAATAAAACAAATAGAAAAATTAACTGATGTTGCAAAATAGCAGCAACAGTAAGAATCAGAAAAAAAACACCAGCCCGCCACCAAAGCGTGGTGATTATGGCAAATCCACACAATAAGCATAGACAAATGTAATAAATGACTTGAAAAATGGGGACTTCTTTAAATAAAAATAAAAATAAAATCCCTAATTTAAAAAACATGGCAATGATGCCTACTATTGAGTTTTAGTTTGCAGTATTAGGTATAATTTTCTAAAGAAGTAAAGACAATCGACAGTAAATTGGTGGGAGAATGTTGTGCCTACCTGTTCTCTCATTGTTAAAAATGTTACGGTTTTTCCTAATCGACTTCCTTATTGTAGTTCCGATCACATATTTTTGTACCTGTACTTTGTTTATAGGCGATTTTATTAAAACGAAGTCTTACGAAAAGATAGAAATAATTTTTTCTTTCTCTTTTGCAGCTGCAGTAGCAAGTAGCTATTTGATATATTGTTGATCCAATTTTTTAAATAATATTTGAATAAGTTTCACAATCTTAGTGATATTATAAATGCGAAAGTTTGTGAGTATGAATGTGTGGATGTATGGATGGATGAATGTTTGTTACTCTTTCACGCAAAATTTACTGAACGGATTTGGATGAAAACTTGGAATATACATAGTTTGTGACCTGGATTAACACATGGGCTACTTTTTATTCCAGTACCACGCGAGCGAAGCCGCATGCGGAAGCTAGTAATTTATAATCAAGACTTAAATTAATTTAATTCTGGAAATCAACTAGCGACAACTTAACTTATGTGTTTTTCATCATCAGCCTAAAGCTAGCAGTTTCCTGCTGGACATAGGCCTCTCCTAATAGGCAATGTTGCGCCCTGTCTTCAGGTCGCTTCATATAATCACAAGAACCTTTCATTTATTGCTTTTGATTAATCTCAGCAGTGGATTTACATTATGCCGGAAAAGATGGTGTAGAAATTATACGTACAATTTACCCCTAAAATAAGTATGTACGGTGGGCCAAGAAAGTGGTTTACCAGTTTTGACAAAACTTCTTATGCAATCAAAATAACACTAAGGTTGAACTTTTCTAATATTGAAAGAGATGCCTATTCATGACGTATTGTTTGTTACCTGAGATACCTAACATCTTAAGTCATGGGTTAAAGATGTTATTTTCAACCTTATTTTTAATGCGTTAGGCTAATGTTTTCAACAAATACAACCATTAGTATTTTTTGTTCATATATGAAAACATCTTTTTAACTGAAATAAAAAGTAAATATTACTGACAACTGTCAAGATATGACATCTTTATTATGTAAACATAGATTACATTGTTATTTCTAAATTTTGCTAAAAAGCCTCGCAATTTATCAATAGCCGAATTATTTGCACTACATAGCGATGGCCTCAATTTTAGTGAGATTTCTAGACGTTTAAATGTTGCCAGCCGTTCGGATTTTTTATCCAGTAAATGAAAAACCAGAATTTCATTACTTACAAGACAATTGTTCTTTGCATACAGCAAGTGTGACGCGTGCCTGGTTTGAAGCACACCCAGAAATAAGCACAGACTACTACGATGCAATAAGGTCCAGCCAGATCTTAACCCAATAGAACATTTTAGGGATTTTAAGAACAAAGCTCTGGAACGGCACTGTTATGAGATATGGAAGGAAACCCGCAGATTTGATATCTGATCAAGGCTGGGTTCAATGAGAGACCGTCTCCAAGCTGTCGTAGACGCAAGTGGTGGTTACACAAGTTATGATATATATGGTTATGATGTCCTATTTTAGATTTCAGCTTTTTTATTGAAAGGTGTTTGTAAATTTATTACTATTACAATACAATTTTACAGCAACCACTAAGTTCAGAAGTTCGCAAGTTTTATAAGTTAATAAATAGTTATAATTTAATTTGTATTTTATTACGTATAAAGTTGTTGAAAAAACTGACTCGTATTCTTCTTTTACTCTCCTATCCCTATTAATCCATACTTTGATATTATAAATGTGAAAGTGTGTTTGGTTGTTTGTCCACCTTTTACGACTGAACGACTGGACTGGAAGATAGTTTGAACTCAGGAGAAGGACATAGCTTACCTTTTGGCGCAATAAACGACATTAATGTGGGCAGAGCTACGGGTGAAAATTAGTTATTTATAAAATAAATGCGAAAAAATTAAACAAATTGCTACCCTTTTAAAATATAAATAAAGAGCATATTTGCAAGACAATTATTATTAGAATTATTTCAATCTATCCTCTTCATATAAGCTAAGCTGATAAAAATGTATGACAAGAAAATTCGCCTTGCGCCGGATAAACATAATTTTAGCTATTATATAGGAACACATGGCAAAGCATTTTTACAAAATGATAAAGAGAGCATTAGTAGCTGTCAGAATAATTGCAAGGGAAAATGAACCTTGTTTTATGACGTGCACATGAACTTCAACCGTAGGGTGGTAAACCAATTTCTTGGCTCACCGTACCTAGCTTTTTCTTCAGTGTTAATTCATAATGTGCTAAAATGTCATGAATTCGTAAGGACTTGCGTGATAACGAGGAGGCCTTTGCTTTAGCTGACAATGTTAATTTTTTTTGTACAATTATTTCAGTAAAGTTAAAATAAATAAAAATATTTTTTTTTGTAAATAAATACACATTTGAAACAGTAAGCACCCAGACTCGAAACAAATATTTGCAGATCACGCAAACATTTGTCTCACAGTTTTAGTTGAACTCGCAACCCTCTGCGTCTCAGGCGGGTTTTTGTCCATTGCGCGATAGAGGTTGTCATTTGGTAATGAACTTTAACTGAACTTCAATAATGAAATTAAATTTAAAAGCTTTTACTGGCAATTTTTTTTTTCAGATAATACAAATCAGTACCTGGATCTACCTAACATAGTACCAAGTGTACCGTGCCTACTGTTTCTCCGTGCGACCTTTTTCTGTGTTACTAAGGTGCAATTATCGTGGTCAACCCGAAAGGCGTTAGGTGATGCAATTACGTAGGTCCCAGAGCTTTCGAGGGCTTGTATAACATATGGCTCAGTGGTACTCTACTATGAAAACACCTTTGTTTACTAACAAAGGTGTTTTCTCATAAGAGGTTTACGTTCGGTAAGAAATATAGAGAGAGAATAAATAAAAATATCCAACATTTGATGTAATGACATCAATGACAAAATATATCAGTCATGTAGTTCCCATAACGCAAGCTCAACTTAGTTTAAGGCTAGATGATGATTTCTGATAATGTTCAGCATTATTTATCTAACACATATTTATAATTATTTTATGAGAATACATACATGGCAAAGTTTTTTATCATTTTCATTCAATTTTTACAGAACTAATTCATTAATTTTTGCATCGGTAAAGATATCGACAGCGCTTTGAATCGTAAAGAGAGTCTTCCGATGGAACCAATTCATCGGTATGTGAAAATTCCCGTTTTTCAATATATAAAAGTTAATTCTTGTTATTTTCATTAGTCAATGTTTATTATTATTTACCTACTTACAGCTACTGCTAATAAGCTCTATTCATCATGTGTTTGAATAGAGCGAGTGTATTACCCCTAACAAAGTTGTTCTGATGAATATCATTGAGGTACCTAACATATTCTGATGTAGCATTCGACAAGATTGAGCTATTCAACGTGACGACATGAATAACAACCATAGAGTTGGATGTTACGATGTTAGTACAGTGAGTAATTTCAAGTACATAGTTATAGAATATTAATATCATCAACCAATACTACAGAACATAAACCTTTTCAATATCTGCTGTTAGCTTTAGGAAGAGACGGGTTTGATTCCTATCTGGTTCGAAAAACTTAAGCTAACATTTTAACTTATTTTATTTACTTTTATTTGTACATTTCTACAAGAAAATGATGCGAGCGACTCCGTACCGCCCTTATATATTAAATTTATTCTTTTTTTAGTATTTTTGTAATAGCGGCAACAGAAATACATCATCTGTGAAAATGTTAACTGTCTAGCTATCATGGTTCATGAACCGTGAGATACGGAACGCTTCGTGCACGAGTCCGACTCGCACTTGGCCGGTTTTTGTAATTTTCCTTCATACTGTTTTTTTGTTTTCTGGTGTACAATAAAGAGTTTATCTTTCTATCTAGTTCTGCGCGGGTGGTACGCTATAAACATGTTATGTCCTTTATCCTATCAGTCTTGCAGCCAAGTCGGTGTCTCACAAGTTGTCTTAATTTAAGTTTTCAACACAGTTGTGCAGTTTCACTAATTGCGAATAGTTTGAAACTTTACATCAAGAGAGTCACACATGCGCTGGTATCTACCGAAACACTTTGGATTAAGAGGTTCGTTCTCGGTTCTATTATGTCGGGAGATGCTTACACCCAAATTTCTACTACAAACTTCAAAAATGCCACTATTAAACATTTTGTGCAACCACAACCTTCCAAAATGAATGATACCAAAAATAATGAGAGTTAAAAACAAAGCATAATAACCCCTTTATGAAGTAAAGGTGAAACATTTCTCAGTTCAAGCTATTTTAATTTAAGAGAAGACAGATTAATTAATGCTATAAAATGTGGAGCAGAGCACAGTCAACCATACTTCACTCAACGTTGTATCTCTCTAAAGGAAATAATTTCATAGAAAACAGGCTGCAGCCTGTTTGGCGCTTTGCCTATGCTACTTAAAGATGTTTTTTTTTTAAATACTATTTGAAGATGGAACAAGCACTCACCTGATGTTAAGTGGTAACCATTACTTATCACAAAGCATGGATAAAATATTTTTTTTTCTAATTCTATCAATTATACAGGTCTATACGTATGTGAATATGGCAAACAGGCATTCTTGATGTCATTTCCCTTTTGGTTCTAACGGAAGATCAGCGTTGTATGGACATGACAAAGCAAATGCTGAGTTGGACCTATTTGTGATGACGACATTAAGAGAAACACTTTTCTTTTAATTATTGTTAATTGTATGGACATTAAGTCCAAGTGTGTTTTTCTTTCTCTAGGTTTTTCCTTATTAATGTTATTTGTCACAAATAAATCTTTTTTCTTTCTTTTTTCTTTTAAAAGAGGCATTTTCCAAAATAAAAGTTGGAAACTGCATCAACGATAAACCAGTTTTGTCACCACTAAACTAAATTTGGAAGGATGAGAACAAACTTTATGCAGGTAATAAAATATTAAATACTCGATAAAATTCATTATAAGGCAGGAGGAATTCAATAGATTCTTTTTTAGTTTAGTTAAAAAAATATATATTTCTTTAATCACGCGAATTGGGGTATTGATTGATTGCGTGGCTTTCATATCACTGCGGCCATGAAGACCGCCACTTCAAATTGCGAATTGGGGTAACTTTGGTAAAGAAATCACATCCAATGCAGGCCTTGTACTATCGAAGAAATTAGGTATATAGCTTCGTACAATCAATAACCTGTATTAATTTAATATACCTAGTCTATAAGCCTAGGCTTTATCAAAAAGAGAACTATTTTTAGTTGTAACTTTTTTGATGTTCAAAATTAAAAGGATAAGGTGGGAAAAACAGGTTGGCGCCTGGCGACGACCACCAATATTGGAAAGTGGCAACCTGGTTTACGACTGACCGAGTACGTGATGGCTGAAATTAATTTTATCGATCTACCCGCAAATATTAGCATAGCCAAGGGGTTGAGTTCAATATTTTGCCTGACCTTTATGCGATTAAAATACCTTCGCCATGTTATTCTTGGTTGTTCCTGTATTAAAGTGAACATGAAGTGTTGACTTCATTATTTTAAAGATGTTTATAACTAATTTGTCGAAGCGCTCGTGGCGTAACTTACTTCAGAATTGTTAGCCGATCATCTGAGTTAAGCACACTCTGCCTGGTCACTACTTGGATGAGTGAATTTAGGTCTGTGAGCTCCCATGTTTCAGAAGGTACGTTAAGATGTGGGTCCCGGCTTTTTCAGTCGTCAAGCCATGTCGAAGGGGTGGCTTCAAAACTCCGACACCAGGGTTGGCCACTAGCTCATACGAAGAAGAATAGGTACTAAATAATAAAAGCAATAACCACAGGGTTATTTCTAATATTTTTCTTATGTAGAGAATCTTAAAACTTAAAGATAATACGAAAGTATAATTTGTTTAAAACCCGAAAAAGGGCTAGATTCCAACCTCATGCTGAAAAAAGCTCTGCTTGAAAAAATATATCTACATAAGCTTCATACGCTTTGACTGCTGAAAACATAGTGCAGGGGGCGTCTGCTCCGTGCTTATAGCATAGAGCGTTTTGCACGAGGCCCGCAGTCGAATTTGGATGGTGGAACGTATATCACAGTGTTTTTGTTATTTTGTAAGGTAACTGTTTATTTATAATTATTAGGCCTACCTAACTATTTTGTACTTATGTGGGTCAATAAATAAATTTTCTTGTTCTTCTGTTTGTTCTGTACATTTTCTATTATCTCAAATCCCTGCATTTACACGGAATAAATGATATCAACCCCAACTTTAGAACGTTGTTGAAACATGACTTTTATCTTTCAATATTTCTTAATAAAAGTCGGATATCGCACCATTATTCATTCACCTTTCTTTTATCTCTATTCCACCTCAAACCTATAAATCATGTTCCAGGAATCCAAGGTCAGAAAGCTTCCGCACCTCTACGCAAGTTATCCGTATGATGCGGCAGAATTAAATGTTCTGTGAAATAACCTTATCCTGCACGTGGAAATAGATGTAACCATTGTCCTAACGAGAGTGATATGTTCAAAAGGTTCAAAATGAGAGAGGTAGAATGGCGAAAAGGAAAAACAAGTGAAGTTTATGTAGTTAATTTTGAAAGAGGAATGTGGAGTGATGCTATTTTTCCTCAACATCTAGCTCAGTTATTGGAAATCAAGTTGTGACAGTTATGTTACTAATCTACATAAAATAAATAAATTGTTTTAGAATGTTCTATTATAAGGTAAATTATACGCTCCGAATATTTTAACTGACTTTTGGATTTTTCACATCTTTAATATTAGTGGGAAGTAGGATGGTATTAGTATCATAATGCCAATACAACAACAAGACCAGCTTAAATCAGTCCGTTGCTGGACATACGTATGCTCATAATCCCCACGCTGGGCATGCGGGTTTGAGATCGCAGTGCATAGCTTCTCGCACCGCCGACGCTGCTGCCCATCCGCGGTCAGTGAATGTAGCTGTGCTAGTGCTATGCCGCAATCAGCCGGCCGCCAGAGCCCCGTTTGTTTAGTTAGCAGGCACCACAGACAGATGAGGTTGGCTTGGGCTTCGAAGAGGGAGATTGGAACCCCTTGCACTTGTATCGTTTGAGGACCAGTAATAAAAAAAATAAAAAATAAAAAAGGCAGGGGCTCGGGATGAGTGGGGCCTGATGGGATCTGGTTGGTGCCCCCTTTGTACGTATTAGTATGTGTAACGATAGTGCAGGTAAGACATTATTATAATTCAACAGTAGTTTTTATATTCTAAGTATTCCTTCTTTCTTTCTTTCCTATTATGTTGTTTTGTGTTAGCTTTGTGTGTAAATTTTAGAATTATAACAATGGCTTATGGTTAGTATAATAATTTATAGTTAGGTTTAGTTTTAGGTTTAGGTTTAGAGTTAGGTTTCGTTTTAGGATTATAAGATTTGTGTTTCCTTATTTCCTCACTAAATTGAAATGATGTTGTATTATATATTTAAAAAAAAAACCCTTGCACTCCTAATGCAAATAGGAGTCTCTCAAATACTAAAACATCTAAGTTATCTATATGATGAATACAAGCGTGTGCGTATTTTTCATTCGCAAATGAATGCCTTAACAAAAGAATGTTCTAGATTCCTCGTCTGATACAAGGGTAGGTCCTATAAAAATGTCGGTTCATATTTTTTAATCTCCCGTGAAATTATACCAACATCAGAAGCGTGATAATGAGGGAATGTAAGATTTATTCGCGCAGACCTTGTGCCCTGTAAGGATCTATTTACAGAGTTTTTAGTCAACAAATTCCGGTATGAAGAAAAACAAACTTCTTAGATAAAGGGTTTGTCCTTTTCCAAATTACATCATTTCACTATAACTACATTATAAAAAAATATCCGTCGTGTCTGTCTGTTTGCGATAAACTCAAAAACGGATTTTCAAGTGATTTTCACCAATAGATAGAGTGATTCATGTGGAAGGTATAGGTGTATAATTTGTCAATGTTATGTGTATTTATTTTTTAAATATGACAATAGTTGTTACAAATGTCGGAAAAAGTCAAACCGCTTGGGAGATTTCATTGAAAACGCTACCTAAACCCTTTGTAATAATAACAAAACAATGTATGGTGAGATAAGTTATATTATATGCTCTAATCCGTGCAAAGCCGGGACAGGTAGCTAGTTATTATTACTATAAATGTGAAGGTTTGTGTGTTTGTTCTTACTCAACTCTGTAATAAAAGATTTGGATGAAACTTTGAATATACATATCTAATTAGTGACTTGAATTAACGCATAGATCAATTTTTATCTCATTACCATGCAAGCGAAGCCTCCGTCAATAAACAAATAAATATTTTATTTATCACTTGACGTACAATCAATATAAAGAAATAAATAAGTAAACAATACTTCTTAATTTAAGTAAGTAATGATAACGACATGTAGTTGTGTTAAATACCGATAAGTACACAGATAAGTAAATATTTCACTTATTCAACAGGACGGTTTGGTTTCTGCGCGGACTCTACTTAAAAAACATTACATGTGCCGATTTCGTTCCCGTTGAGGGACAAATGTTTGATAAGTAAAGCAAAGAAGATCGGTCAGTTGGTGCAATTATAGTTTTTTTTATTAAAGCCGGAGAATTTTGCGGGGATTTATTTTATACTTTTAGGTTAGGATACGTTATGATAGGACGTACTGTGATCAATATTTTATTAATAATTTACTAAGTATTCCGGCTTTAATAGATAAAGTTATTAGTTATAATTTCAATACTCCATTATAAAGAATATTTTTATATAATTAACATTTTTAGTCGCTTCTATTTATGGTTAGGTATGAAATGACCGGCCTTCTTTGTACAATAAAATTTGCTTCATCCTTGCCTAAATTTTTTCTGGTTCTTAAAGTAGTAGTAAAAGGTGTTACGGCTAGATTTCTGTCGTAAACCAATGGAAAAAATCTAAATAAATCCGTGGTAAAGCTAAATATATGTGAAACAACCTTCACAAGAGGCAAACAACATGAGTGAATCAAAACACGCACGTTGATGTAAATAAAATAATTATATTCATTGCAGCGTTTAACCAAAATAAAACATAAAATCACAAAAAACGACTTTCAATTTAATAATCTGTAAATTATGACTACGGTTTGAGAGCGTTTAAAATTACCTCGTTTTCGTCGGTAAAAGTAATAAGCACGATTGCTACCTAGCTTCCTTGAAATGAGTGTCACCATTAGAAGGGAACGCGTCGTTTGACGCACCTTTAGCACGCTCGTCGCGCGCACGGGCTATGAAAAAGGGATAATTGCATATTTCTCCCATTATTTTTTCTCATTTTGACTCGCGAGTAGGGAGCGTATTTTAGTTACTCTCAAGTCGCATGTGAGATTGGTTTCAATTGCGTAACTATGACACTTGCGACAGTATGCGGCGTGGAATGTTGAATTAAGAGTGATGGCAATGTAGAGAAAATTCTATTATTCTGTGTATTATTACGCTGTAGTAAAGATTTTACTGTGAGTACCTACAATTTGCGAAAGGCTGCTGGTAGAAGCTGGAGTCGTCAAGCTCAGGACAAGGCGCAATGGCGGTAATTTTGGGGGGCTGTGTACATAAGGGTACTGCCATAGGCACACGATAATGAATAAAGATTTTATTAATAAAAGAAATAAAGAAGATATCCTACTTACATTGATTTGATAACATTTACTTTTGGCAGGTACCCATGGAGATGTCTCCCATGAATCAAATCTAATTCAATATAATAATAACTAAGTCTTTTAAACTACCTAATTGAGAATAATTCAATTTTAAAGAACACATTGAAATTAAACCCCTTCTTAAACACATAAATTGCTTTTAGAAAAGTCGGTTCTTTATTAGACGATGAGCTTGTCTTGTCTCTAAAGTTAAAAGTTAAATAGTATTTTGAATATTTCAGGCACGAAGTAACTAGATAAGTACTAATCTTTTGAAAAGTGAGATTTTAAGTAATGTCGCACTCGAGATATCGAGAGAATAAGACTCCTGCTTATCCAGCTAAATTGCGTTTTGAAAACTCGGTTCTATAATAGACGAGCGCGTCTTGTTATCTCAGTTTATGGGGCACATACCCTGAGCTTTACTTAGAAGTTTTGTGATGTTTTGATGGCTCTTAGGATAAGGAAAGCTTTGTGTCCACTATGGTGTTATAAAATTGTTTCAAGTCTTATTTAGGAACTATTGCTGCTTCAAAAAAATGATATCCTTTTTCTTATTCTTGAGCACACTCTTTCTTAATCACAAAGTACCAAATCCTATTCCATAATGATCCATTTCAGGACCAAATATTTTTTCACACTATATATCCACTCCTGGACATATTTTTTCATCTGCTCAAAAATGTCACTTAGGTCATACAACCTTCACGGAAAGTACGAAAAAAAATTGATTTATTCAAAATTTTCATGGATATAATAGCTACGCGTAGTACCCGTAGGAAACTTTGTAACTTATTATATGTCATTGTATAAAAGTTATTCTATGTCACAATTGCATGTATATTTTAAGTTTCGTCCAAATCCCACATAGGCATTTTGTATTGTCATTTTTTCTAAGCCACTCGTCCAGCGAATAAAATGATTTTCTTCTCCTAGTTATCACTATTGTATTAATCTTACCTACAATAAAACGTTTAAAACTACTGCAAGTCCACATGGTGACCTAGGTTAATCAGATGTGTCAATCAATGTACCTATATAAATAGTCTTATATAATCTCTACAGGGATTTTTTTGCATTTATGTATTGTATTATTTTACTAAATTACTTGACCAGCTCATAAAATGATTTTATTTTCACATTTATTCTCACTATTTTATTAACATTACCTACAATGTAACGTTCAAAATTGCTGCAAGTCCAGATGGTTAGCCCAAGTAAGTTAGAGGTGTCAGACATTGTACAAATGGCCTCATATAATCCTATGGGTATTTTTTTTGTATTGTATTATTTTACTAAACTACTCGGCCAGCGTATAAAATGATTTTATACTCACAATTCTCACTATTTTATTAACATTACCTACAATGAAACGCTCAAAACTGCTGCAAGTCAAGATGGTTAGGGCAATCCTGACTCATTTCATTCTGCTCGTTACTCGGCTGGAAGTTAGACAGATGCTCGCCGTAATTTTACATGCAAATCTTTCTCTTTAATTTCAATGTCCTTATTCACCATGAATGAAAATATCGTGTTGAATCCACGGTGAAATTTTACATTCCTAGTTTTTGACTCTTCTTCTTCTTTCTCCTGGCTTTATCCCATGTTATTTGGGGTCAGCCCACCTAGTACTTCTGCGCCACACCGTACGGTTGTGGTTTGACTCTGTTGTTGTGTTGCTCGCTAGCATGTCATTTTTTATTGCTCCTAGCCAAGTCATTGGTGTTAAATCCTAGTTTTTATCATCATCATCATCAGCCTATAGCAGTCCACTGCTGGACATAGGCCTCCCCTAATGAGCGTCATTGCGCCCTGTTCTGAGCTCGACGCATCCAGCTTCTACCAGCAGCCTTACGCAAATCGTCACTCCACCTGGCCGGAGAGCGTCCTACACTACGTATGCCGAGCCGCGGTCTCCACTCAGTTAGTAGTAGTAACTAAAGTAGTTTTAGTAGTTTTTAACTGGGTAAATAAATTATACCATTGCAATTTAGTGAGGCATCCAGTTTTACTGTTTTTCGAAAGAGGTCGCTAAACATTTCAAGGGTTTTATGTTTAACAGCTACTCCATCTAGAAGTCTTGCAAAGTTAGACTGCTAGCTTCCACCCACGGCTTTGTACACGTGATATTCGAATAAAAAGTGGCATATGTGTAAATCCAGGTCACAAGCTCTATATAGTAGTAGTAGAGTAGGAACAAAGATGCACACACACAGTCAAACTTTCACATTCATAATTTATCTGTGCGATTAAGATTGTGATTATATTGTACAAAAATATAGATTTATTAAAATCAACTTTTGGAACACGAATATTTCAACATAACGACGAGGCATCGTAAATGTAACGAAATATTTTGGCCTATGTCAAGGCGTTATTTTGCGATTCTATTTAAAATTTACGAGACAACGATACGAATACATATTTGCTAGTCTTCGATTGTCATCTAATTAATGCAATTGTTTAATTATTCAAGTGTTTCCCTATGACCACAGAAAAGAGGGGACTTTTCTAACACAGGTTTTTATAAACTTAAAAGAAGGGATCCCAACCCAAATGATGTACCACTTGTTATTTATGAATTAAATGATTTTGTATTAAAAAATATTTGTATTTCGTAATTGAGCATGTATAAACTTTTGTTAACTTTTTAATTTTCTGTTACAGTAATTTCAAAAAGTTACCTATACCACAGAATATATACTCATACGAAATCTCCAAATCTATTACTTCACTAACCAAATCGACAGCTTGAGTTGAGTCAAACAAGTTTGAGCATCTCCAAAACTTCTGCATCAATTTCATATTTGACGCATACATAGTTACTCAAATAAGATCATGTTTCTCCTTTTCGAACTTTGCTCAAGTGGATTCCTATTCGACGTCGCCGGGACATGCATATTCTCTTCCTTCTATATTCTATTTTGTTCAATCCTTTCTCGCCTCGCTATCTCAAAGACAGATTTAAATACCTTCATACTCCTTGAATCTCAGGTCATCGGATAACCTATCGCTCAGGTCTCCTATCCACCGTAGTTCTTTTTACGGCAATATTTTTACGGATCAATCTGTACAACAGTGGAATGCCTTGCCTATTATGATAAGACAAACTCTTTCATTCAACACTTTTAAACTCAAACTTAAGCTTCACTATCTGTCATCTTCGTTATAATTTATCTTATTCTGAAAAATTTAACTATGTTATATTTGTTTATGATATTGTTTATTTAAGTATGTATTAGTCTATTTTTATTATTATGTATGATATTCGTATTGATTTAAATTTACTAAGAATACATTTTTTTTTAGCATACGTAGGTATGTATAAGTTTGCTTTTAAACTATGCTGCCATCCCTTATGTTTTTTTAGATTTTTCCATCCAAAGGAAGAAATCGAAAAAAAAAAAGAAGAAAGAAGCCTGGAAGAAATCGCTTTCAGCAATAAGGCCGCCTATTGTACCTTTTTAAATATCATTGTGTTTTGTTATGTTTCACGCAATAAAATGTTCATTCATTCATTCTATTAAACCGGGTAATCCGGTTTGATCAAAATGGCTTCATAGATATTTAATCGTGATTTCAATGAGATTGCATAAAGAATAAGGCCCTGGACATTTTCCTCTGATTGCAATGGTGGTGAGACAGTTAAAGCTCGTTTGAAAGGAGTAATAGTTCTGAACTTTATTGCAAGAAAAATGAAATATGTAATAAATTGTGAACAACATAATAAAATGAACAATAAAATGTGATGCTAGTTATGTTACAATTATGTATTAATAATATTGTACTTTATAAATTAAGACTATTAAAACATAACTCACTTGATATATCGTGTTGAATCTATCGTGGTCATGATTATGAATATCAACAATAACAGAACTCACAAATCATGGTAAATATCCCAATGATATTCATAATTAAAACTAGCTTGACTTACATTGGTTTACAGGAACAATATTTCGTAACTACGAGTATTATAGCGTGACAAGTTATATGTTTCCATTATCTTCAATTATTTGTTCCTAGTCTGGGTGGAATGATATCAGATCATCAGATATCATTGTGTCATGATCATCAGATGATCATCAGATAGCTTCTGATACTTATTACGTAGAAGATAATCATAATATTTGTTGGTTGAAGTTATCAAAGTAACTGTTGGGTGATACAGGTGCTCATAAAAAAAAGTGCTTTGGGATAGTGGTGTGTTCCAGGCTTAATTTTTAATCTTTATAACGTAATTAATGTACTCTTATTTGTTCCATTTAAATTATAGTTTTATTTTTTGCAAAGTATTTTTATTAATTTTAGTCACACTTTAGTAATTTTTATGATATGGGTCTTCACTGTGTCTAGCCTGAAATAAACGAATTTTATTCAATTTTATTTATTTCGAAACTCCAAATGACCTAAAACTAGCCAATTCCTATCTGTCATTGCATATAGTTGTCGCCGGCTGTCGCCATGTATCATTCGTTTGAATTATGATGCCATCATATGACATAACCAATGCAATATTGTTATCAAAATGATTCATCGGGGTTTGTTATAGATCCTTCTTCCTATTCAAATAAAATCCAAGTAATTAAGAACCACGAGGATATACCTATGGTGATTTTTTACTCATTGATGATTGAAAAAAAGGTCAACTAAACCACGCTCAACAACTAGGGAGCGCAGTTGGTAGTGTCCCACACTAGCCTATATCAGTCCTCTGTCCTGGTCTTAGACTTATGCCTCCCCTAATAAAAGGGGATATGCCCCTAATCCACCATCTCTATTCCACTTCAGAACAAGCAGACGCACGGCTCCGTACCATCCTTACTTAGTCGATATACCACATATTCGTACAAAGCGGTTTTCTTCTACTTTTATTATGCGAACTGCCAAGGATTGGTGCTCTCTACCGGCCTCTGTCTTTCCTGATTACTATAATCCGGGTCTCTTTAAGTCTAGAGTGAATAGGTGTCTTCTGGACCTGTGTGCTCCATCTTAGACCACGACGTTACTTAACATCAGGTAAGTTTGCGGTCAAACAAAGGTCCATCCGATGTAAAAAAAAACCCCAGGCAAAAAGGCATGCGTATTGGAGATTGTGGGGCACACCTTCTTGTTCTGCCTTCTACTGCACATCAGCAGTCAGGGAATTTAGCTGTGCCGGTGTTAGGCTATGTCATGCCGCATTCAACTGGCCGCCAGAGTCCCGTTTGTTAAAAAGCAGTACTAAGGACAGGTGAAGTTTACTTGGATTCCAAAGATGGAGGTTGGATCCCCTTACACCCCTAGTTTGTTAAGAAAGTTGGGTAATTATGGAAAAAATTGAATCAACTGTTCAATGAAAACGGAAAAACGGCCTAAGCTGGGTTACAAGTTAGCTATCCTTCAGTGGTTAGCGGGTAGTAAGCGACATAACAGCTCCGGTACCATTCATGGAGCGTCCTTAGCGCACGAGTAACTCACATGAGTACCGGAGTGCCCTTTGCATCTCGGCAGCAAGACCTGTTCGCAGGTCCTGGTATTAAATTTTAATATTATTATTATTTTTTGCCAGTTTAATCGACTTCTTCATAACCTATTGTTTGGTAAGGGGACGTTAAACATTTCGTAGATTTGATTGGGTACTGTTCTATGATCATTACCTTAAAGCTTAATCCCATGACCCATTTATTGTTCACAAAAGCTCATTCTAATTGATGTGTGCCTTCAGAACAATATGAGATAGCTACCTAATCGCGCAGTCATCACTTGCACCCAACGTAAGTTGCTAATTACTCAAAGCCAGTCTATTTTTTTTTACAGAAAACAGGTTACCGGCGCTTAGTTTTACCGATCTGTGGGGAACATTTTTCATTCAACATATGAACATACAACTGATTTTAAGTTTTGCATTGTAAGGATTTTGTATTACCCGGAAGAAATCTCTTTCAGGGATAAGGCCATGTCGGTTAACACATATATAAACAGACTAAAAAAATAAAACTTTTTCCACATATAGGCCCGAAGAATAAAGTCGTTGTCTATATTTATATGCCCTAATCAATCATGTGCCCGTTATTTTATAAGGATACCTATCAATAATTTGGTAAAGACAATAACGTTATTAGATATGATTTAAAAACTGATTATTATCATAATTACTTTTTTAGTATACGTGTAGTATGCGAAACGTGCAATAGGTAGGACCTACTAATTTACTGGGCCCTTTTACTCATGAAACTAACGTGAATTAACTCATTCATATTGAAAAACGTGAATTTTCACGTACCTTTACGTCAGTGAAGGTACCGACGGCGTTTCGACTCGTTAAGAGAGTCTTCATCAGGGTTTTTCACCTGAGTGGGGCACTCATAGCTCATACGAAGAAGAAGAAGAATTAGGGTGAGTGAACGCAACTTGAGCAGCGAGAGCTGCTGCTAATATTACCTATTAGAGGTTAACTAACTGCAGGTACCTAAACGTCATGAGATACGGAGCAAAAACGCGGACACTCACAGAACGGCTAATCCACCAGTTTAAAACCACTCAGCGAGCTATGTTTGATTATCTGAAGGATTCCACAACAAAACTAGCTGGCTTAGAACTAAAGTTGTCGACGTAGCGACGTAGCTCAGAGAATTAGCAAGCTGAAGTGGCAGTGGGCTCTTCGTATCTGCCAAAGAACCTATAACCGTTGGGGTAAATGAATTCTTGAGTGGAAACGTTGGCTCGGCAAACGTTGTGTAGGACGTGTGACGGAGTGACAATTTGCAAAAACCTGCTGGTAGAAGTGAAGCTGAAGTCAGGGCGTTATGGCGCTCGTTAACTTTTGTCCAGCGGTGGAATGCAGATGATGATGACGATAGGTAAACCAGAGCCTATTACCTGCTTACTAAATCAAGTAAAATTCAAGCGTTCTCATGTGAATGAGGTCTGTCATGATTTATTGCCAAAATTTCTCACTCTGAATAGACATACTTTTAGCATTATAAATTGCCTAAATTGTTTGCGTCAATGATGATGTCAAAATAACTTGTACTGTACAGTACCTACCTACTTTTACTTGTGTAACAGGTTTAAAATGATTGATACACTTGTTTAGTTTAAGTAGGTAGGTTTCTTCATTCTAACAAGAAAAATAATTTAGATGTTTCGCAATTGTTATAACTATTTATATATAGATAGTTATGTAGATAACTCTTTATTGTACACCAGAAACAATTACAAGTATTTAAATTAACTAATTAAACTATAAAACTAATCCGCCGTTGTATAATGGGCGGCCTTATCGCTAAAAGCGATCTTTTCCAGGCAACCTTTTATGGACTGGATTGTATAGAACGAGAGGGGAAGCGATGTTACAATATAATATTATCTATGTAAATAACAAACTTTTTCCTGCAGCTTCTCTCGCGTTAAAAGGTATTATCATAAATAGTTTTTGCTGCACAATGAATCTGCCGCCCAGTCGCATCAGGTGGCTAGGAGATTTAGCAATGCCGGAGTAAGGCTGCGCAATGGCGCAATCAGCCGGCCGCCACTAGAGCCCCGTTTGTTATATACCAGGGTGCACCTCGGGAAGGTGAGGTTGGCTTGGGTCCCAATGAACGTTGGAACTTCTAACGAAAGATCCCTGGACCACTTTGAATCTTCGGTAAAGCATTGTTTTTTTGCTACTAAAGGAGAATGCCGAGAACCCGTACCAATTGCGTCAACACCGAACGTATCCCATAAAATTTATTATATTTTATAAATGACACTAACATTTTTTTTAGTTTTACACACCGACGGGATTAATGACATGAAAAAAAATATTTTGTTGATTTGGTTTCCGCTGCACGCCGCCATTAGACTACTACAACCAATGATATATACGTTACTATGGAAACAAACATTGATGTAAAGTGTTGCTATGGAAATAATCCTCCTTTTTTATTATTTTGACAGTAGAATCGACTAAAAACTTATTGGAGATTTTTTGACGCACGCACTTTAGTCTTGGTACCGAGCGCCATACATCAGACGGCATTCTCCTTTACACCATTTTCAATGTTACCAAGCTTAAAAAGAAACTGTACATACTTAGATCCTTTTATAATCATCATTTGCCTGTCTTAGCCTGCTAGGTGGGGTCAGTCGGCATAACATGTTTTTTTTCGACTCACTTCTATCAGCCGTCAAATCTCTGTCCACTCCTTTCATTCTCATATCCTCTTTCACACAATCCATCAATATCTTTTTCGGCCTCCCTTCTTTATTCATGCATCCAGTTATATTGGTGTTCATCACTCTTGTAGTCACATGACTTTCATCCCTCCTCAAGACATGCCCATACCATTTTGTGTCACCAAATTGTTTAAGTATCTTTATTATATTATCCGCTAATCTGTTGGGCCTCGCAAAATTTTCCGCGCCCACTGTCGGGCCACCCGCGCGAAACATGTCGCGCAAGGCAAAGGTCATTATTTTAAGTATTTTTCTCTAACACTATTTTTAAGCTATTGCATAGCTTCTATCGAGGGCCTTGAGCGCGGGGACCGAATCCAGAAATTCCGTAACGAAAAAAACCTCACGCTCCCCACTCCGGCGGGCACGGAGGTGTGGCTTGAAGGCCGTGCATTGTCTAACGTCGTTTCTTTTCGGCAGTCTTCGAAACGGTGTTTGTGTGCGTGCAACTAGACGTATTTTTATTTAATAAAAGAAAAAAAATTGTTTTCTTATCGGTCACCACGCTCAAAAAGTGTAACTTGAATTAATATCAAAGAAAAAGAAATACTGCATAAATAAAATAAATAAATAATTATAATTGCATAAGTTGATACAAAATGCTATGCAATAGCTTTACCGCGGCAGTCCCCGAGTGCCACACGTCTTTTTTTTTTTTTTTTTGTAATTTTTCATGGTTTTAGATGTAATCTAGTACTTAAATCTAACTTCCGACTCACAGAATTTTTAGATTAATCTTTTGAAACGATAAAAAAAACCCGGTTTTTTTGCAAAAACACGATGATAATTCAAAAATGAAACCACTTGGGGTTATGTATGTCAGTCTGTAAGGTATTCTATGGGCGTAGAATAAGGTATAATAGCCTGTACTTTTCTATTGTATTCCCTGAATTAAAGCTTTTATTATTATAAAACCTCTTACAATATGACCAAAAATAATATGTTCTGGAACGCATATTCTCGTTTTAAAACAATACTATAACTTACACTACACCTGACTTAAAACAAATAGCAGCCTTATTCAAAGGTAAATATAAAATTAAAATCAGGCGTTTATGATACTTGGTTTATTGCTCTGGTATTAAAAAAGATATGTTAAAAGTTTGTTTTACAATTTTTTTGTTATATTGCTAATAGCTTGTTATAAAGCCTCATTTTGTTTTACTGGAAAACATATCATGTGAACAATAGCAGAAAGCAATCTAAAACTTTTGAATTTTTTTTTATGCTAACATATTTTTATATTAGTCATCGGACATATCGCACCCCTAGAACAACACGGAATTATGTCGAAAAATCTCAAAATCGACTTTATTGCATATTCGAATCCGATACATAAGCAGATAACGGTTTTTCAACGATTCTGAAAAAAGTAGTTTTTTGACAGAATTATGTCGAAAAATCTCAAAATCGACTTTATTGCATATTCGAATCCGATACATAAGCAAATAACGGTTTTTTCAACGATTCTGAAAAAAGTAGTCTTTCGACATAATTCCGTGTTGTTCTAGGGGTGCGATATACTTAACACTTTGAGTGCTGAATAACACACCGTCGTATCGGCTGCAGTCAACGTGCTAGTGTATATCGTAATGACCGAGGCCCACAGTCAACGTGTTAAAGAGATCTGTCACCATTCGTTAGATTCACTATGTTGTAAGTATAGGTGTCAAAGCATTAAAAGTACTCACTAAATAAGTAAGAAAGTAAGTAAAGTATTTTTATTCGTCGTTGTCGTATCGTATGAGTTAGTAGTCAACTCTGGTGTCGGAGTTTTTAGGCCGCCCGAAGGCCTCCGACATGGACAAACAAAATAATGTACAATGAATCTGGTAGAAACCCTGGCTCCTTAACTAGCGTTAGCTGTATGTCAAAAGTCAGTTCCTTCCCAAAATCTAGAGTATAACAACATATTATTTATATTTAAAAATAGAAAACACCTACAGCTGGGGCTGATGCTGGGGCCTAGAACATGTTCTACAAAATACATGACATCGTGATGTATCCCGCCTCAAAATCAGTTTTTTCTCAGAGTCACAATTGTTAAAGTTCTGCAAGCTTCTTGTAGATTCATTCCAATCAAGCTACTAAGATATCTGTTTCAAACCAAAACTTCACGATACCAACAAATTCTATTTTACAGAAGTCGAAGTTTCATCCAGAGCTGCCGCAGCGTGAACCTCTAAAAGGGAACCATTGTTCCCTATTTATTTCCTTTACAAATTAGACGGATGTTTCTTAGGAACTTTGTTGAGTTGTGGTCTGTAGCCAGTGGCAGAGACAATGGTAAGGTTTGGTAGTGTTGCAAGCAGGGAAGTTTCATTCAACAAGAAATGCAGAACCTTGGTACCTTTTTCATCATCATCATCATTATTTCAACCTTTATCGACCCACTGCTGGGCATAGGTCCTTTGATTATGCCACTTGCCTCGATCCTGCGCTATTCTGAACTAGGTGTCGCCGACGGTCTTTCTAATATCGTCAACCCATCTCGCTGGAGGACGGCCCCTATTCCTGTAACCAACTCTCGGCCACCACTCAGTCAGCGCTCTGGTCCACCTGTCGTCACTCCGTCTGGCCAAGTGTCCTGGTACCTTTTTAAGCTTAATTAATTCTAAAAGTTGGTAGAAGAATTGTTTTTACCATATTTGGGACAGAGTAGTAAAAACTCAGTTACAGATGTATCGTCATCATCATCATCATCATATACGCAGCCAGATTTTACCCACTGCGGGAGACCTTTCTTTGCTGCCACTTGCCACGGTCCTGCGCTTACCTCAGCCACTGGCGATCCACGACACTGACTATGCCGTCAACGAACAAATAATTAGTAGGTATGCTATCCAAAACGAGTGCTCAAACAAAACGAAGGTTTCTTTGAGAAAGCTTCCCTACTACTTTCAGTTGTACTACGTTATCGTATTAAAATGTCGTCATCGTCGCCGTCATTGTTTCGATTCTGATTTACATATGTATTAATTACGCCGTTCTAACAAAAGGCCGGTGGGACCAAGTTTTTAGCTTTTGTGAGAGCTTTTGAATAACTTCATTAAAAGAGCCCTTGTTATGTTTTGCTCTCTTTGAGATTTATGTAAAGCCCCCTATTTTTGTAACTAACTACTGTTTTTGAAGCTCCTTGTAAATGCTGCCTTCAGGCGAGCCGAGGACATAACAGTATGACCCAATAAAAGTCTTTCAAGACGGGCACGACACCTCATAATATTCAAAATACTCTTTAAATACTAGTTCTACTGTGGTTCTACTCTAAATACATCTAAGTATAAGTATTTTTAAAAGAAAAACAAATAAACAAATAGATTTACATTAATTCCAAAATGTTGATGCACTTTTGATGGAAAATTTAACAGAATTCGGAATAATGTCTCCGAAATAGATGAATCAAATCTGAATGGCTGCATTGCCATTGCATTGTACGCTGAACCACTTTAGGAATTGTTGGAATTAATTGAATCAACCTTTGGCTGGCTATTAGCCTGCAATTGACAGGATAGAGCTCGTTCATAAACTAGGAGTTGGTTCCAAGCATCTTTTTACGTAGTACATCAGATCTGTAAGCGATTGTTTGACTTATAACCAGTAAGGGCCCGACAGTCCTTGGTAAGTCTTCTAAAAAATAACATCTTCTAAAATATTTTGACCAAATGTTAATCGGGAGCCTCATGTCTTCAAGAACAGTCGACAAAACTCTGGTGTCGATTTTTTTTTATCCAAAGGCCTCCGACGTGATTACGACTAAAACGGCGGATCCAACACTTTAAACCTTCCAAAGTACCGAGCGCTTGGTTCACAATACTACTTAGTTAAATGTATTTTATTATGAGGGCTTCCAACCTCTATCTTCAGAACCCAAGTCAACTTCACTGGCACGTGGTCCAGTGAAATCCAGTGAAAAAATCCCTGCTAACTATCAAACAGGATCTGGCGGCCGGCTGATTGCGGCATAGCGCAACCTAATACCAGCACAGAATTTCCTGTAAAAAGCTTTGCCCTGCAATCCTCAACTCGCATGCCCAGCGTAGGGATTTTGGGCATATCCCCCTTCTTATTAGGGAAGGCCTATGACGGTAGACTGCTGATGATGGTGGAAGCATATTTAAGGGACTAGCAAATTATAAATTGGCTCTTCGAAAGCTCGGGTTGGTATATCAAGGATTTTTCTGTAGCATAAGGTGGCATGGCCACTTTCGTTGATGGTAGGAAGATCCTCATCAGGAAGTGTCCTCGTGTCCAGTGTGTGCGGTAACCGTGGCCATTTGACATGCTCTTTGCGTGACATTCTCCAATTCAATTACCTTTTGTTGGTCACGAAGTACTTGCTGTGAGATTTTAATGGAAATGCGGTGTAGCCAGATTTTTTAAAAATAATAATGCTAAGGTTTTTTCTAATATTTAATGATTTTTACAAAAAATAAATATATTTAATTATTTAATAAATATAAAAAGAAATAACAGTCTTCTTTTACAGTGAAAATTATCATCAGTAAAAAATTTGTTGCCCTCAGAACCAACTAATTGCACCTATGAATTACACCAATTAATTCGATCTCTACTATTATTTTACTCCAAAATATTTTTGTTAAAATGGAACAGCTATCACAGGTTTCGTATACGTATTAACTTTTTTCTCTCTAAAATTATGTGGCCTTTTTCTGATCAGCTGTTTACTTTGGCTTAGCAAGGCTTCATAAAAAGTATTTGTTCGTAACTGCGTCTCAAACTTTTCACAGTGTTCTAGTAGAGTTGGGTACAAGTACTTTAACTCAGCGTGATCCAATGTTGGGAAGAGGTGGTGTAAAGCGTGGTCCCCAAATCTTGTGATTGACTTAAAGTGGTTGCCTGCGTAGTCGATCCGTTCGACTATCGTGTCCAGTTGGTGAATGCCCCAGTCTAGATATTCATCTCTGAAAGTAAACAGAAATTTAATTAATATGTATAAAACTATCTGTCACAATCATTCTTTTTTTCTTCGTATGAGGGTATGAGATAGTGGCCAACTTAGAGTTTTTTTGCCGCGTGAAGGCACACCGCACACATGGCTAAACAACTGAAAAAGCTGGGACATCCTAACATGCCTTCCGAAGCAAATCTATAAGCTTAGATCCAAATGATGATGACCACAAACGGTCATCCATTCAAGTGTGACCTAGTGGAGTGTTGCTAAAGATAAGATGATCAACTCAAAAGTAACCCACGCCATGAGAGCTTCAGATTAACAATTAAAACCTTGTACTTTGTAAAGATTTAATATAGCCAGGTTTTTTCTAGGCAAGCGTGCTTCATAGTAGACTGCATCTTCGCTTAACATTAGGCAAGTTGTAGTCAAACGCAAGCCTATCCTATATAAAAAAAAGATCTGATTTTAAATAATCTGACTGATCGCGTGAGATTATTCGTTTTTTTTAAACTAAAATCTATTATTAAGTAGGTAGATAAATGCTGATTCCTTAAACATTTTTAATAATTCTATTCTTAGATATTATAACTGTTTACCCTTCATACGTCATACATAACTTTTCAATAAACTGATTTCCTTACATAACACTAATATTCCATTTTTAGTGTAGGGCATACAGGAAATTAACCACACTGTTAATGGTAATAGTCATCATCAGCCTATAGCAGTCCACTGCTGGACATATGCCTCCCCTAATGAGCGCCATTGCGCCCTGTTCTGAGCTCGACGCATCCAGCTTCTACCAGCAGTCTTACGCAAATCGCCACTCTACCTGGCCGGAAGGCGTCCTACACTACGTTTGCCGAGCCGCGGTCTCCACTCAAGAACTCTTTTGCCCAGCGGTTGTCGGTTCTTCGGCAGATATGGCCAGCCCACTGCCACTTCAGCTTGCTAATTCTCTGAGCTATGTCGACAACTTTAGTTCTATGTCGGACAGTCTCGTTGCGGATTCTATCCTTCAGAGAAACTCCGAGCATAGCTCGTTCCATAGCTCGCTGAGCGACTTTAAACTGGTGGACTAGCCGTACTGTGAGTGTTCACGTTTCGGATCCGTATGTCATGACGGGTAGGACGCACTGGTAGAAAACTTTCGTTTTCAAACATTGCGGTATGGGCGACGAGAAGACGGTAAATGGTAATAGTGTATATATTTAATTAATGTATGTAACCCACATGCCCAACGTGGGAATTATGGGCATATCCCCCTTTATTAGGGGTGGCCTATGTCCACCATTGGGCTGATAGGTTTGGTGTGGTATGTTGTGGTGTGGAGATGAATATACAGGTTTATCGAAGCAAAGCTATCATCATCCTAGGTTAATTGATTACCGCATCACTTAAACCAATATTCACAGTAGTTTAGTAGTATCAATGAATGGTATTATTAGTATAATCACTAACTGCAATTAAACAATTCAACCATTGACGGCAACACAGATTGAATTCATATGCCAATCAGGGGAATTAGCACATTGTCTGCACCGCTGATTGCTCATTCGAAAATATAAAAGTTAAACCGCTAATACTAATACGTTTTGTAGCAATTTGTAATACTTATTTTGTAATATCTTAGCATCAAGATACACTTCTTAAATTTCACTTTTTAATTATATTCTTCCAATTCTTAGGTTGTCTGGAAGAAATCGCTTTATGCGATAAGTCCGCCCACTGTACCTACAGTACTACATCTCTGTTTTTGTAATTTTTTGGTTTTTAATTAGTGTTGTGTGCAATAAAGAGTTCATCTATCAATCTATCTATCTATCTATCACTTCCATGTATCTTAGGCTAAATCATCGAGATACTCTAGACTCTAGACTCTAGACTCTGTGGCTCTAGAGTCTAGAGCCACAAAGGTAAAAAATAACCGACCAAGACTCGGCGCACACTGCATATTGCGTGAACACTTCTTACATGAACACTTTACAAGCGACATACATCTAAATTAGTGTAAATCTATTTAATTGATGTTTATGTTTGTCAACGGCGGCGCTCGAACGATTTTCGACAGTTACTACTAGGAGACTGACTCTCTGTCAAAAAATATAATTAAGTAATAGAACAGGAATTCCGTGCGAACAGGTTTTTATCCTGTCCCTTCTAGTTATTTTTTTAATTAGTTTAGATTGATTTATGATTCAGATTCATGTTAACCTTGAACTAACGATAGCTTACCGCTAACGTGCAAATAAATTACTCAGTGTTGTTTGCGATCTCAGAATATTCAAATTGAGTTACCTACGACATAATATTCAATTCAAATACTATGTTAATTTCAACCTCTCACCCTTGTAATACCTCGGGAGACATGTAAAGCGAAACTTGTACAGTACAAAAGTTGAGAACCCATTTATATCGGTTACACTGCTCCTATAAAACTATTAGGAACTCCTGAATAGGTATCCTAAATTAAAACTTTACCGGGAATTTAATTCAAGTTCTGAGCTGGATAAATGGAAACGCATTTGAACCTGCCAAAGCGGCTTTTACTTGAAATATGTAAAGCAAGTAGGCAAGCATAATTTTAAAACTAATTAAAGTTTATCTAGGTAAGATTTTAGGAATGAGGTTTTTAATTAGGCTGCGCTCTACTGTACAGGATAAAATTAAATCTATATTTAGGATGTTCAAAAGATTCAAACAATAAATGTCATTATATCAAGAAATAGCTAGGACTAAAATATTTAAGTGTGTACAATAACTAATGCCCAGCGTGGGGATTACGGGTATATCCCCCTTTATTAGGGGAGGGGGTCCAGCAGTGGACTGATATAAGCTGATGTGGTGGTGGTGGTGGTGGTGGTACAATAACTGTCATTATAGCAAAAAATAGGTAGCTACATATTTAAGTGCGTATTAAAAAAGTATATTATTATATATCACACCGTTAACTTTGAGATGGTGAAAAGAGCTTCGGTACCTTCGCAAAAAGGGAAAGATTGAATATGATATTATCAAACGATCCATGACTCAATTACCACATCGACCGCGACACTTTTTGCTTGACTGTTTCTGACGCACGTGTATTCAAATTATGTACTTTAGTATACTTAGGTATTTCCTTGTATTTTGGGTTAGTCCCAAAGATACAATGATATCCATTAACAATAAACGCGCTAATTATGACGAACAAAATGGGTTCGGATTCGTACCAAAATTCTCTTAAAATGTCGTATTTGAGAGGTAATTTGCAAGGAAGTAGAGAAGGTCACTTACATTTCGTTTCTGTAAGTATATTAGTACATAAAATGAAGATCTTAATGAAATCTAGACTTATTTTTTATTCGATAGAATGGTAGACAATTGTGTGAACATGATTCAAAAAACTAAAATCCAGACATGCATATTTTGTGCTTGCTTACCTGGGTATGTCACACTCAAAAAAGTTGGTATGCGAATGATGCCCAGCAGTCAGTCCAAAGACAGTGAAGAAGAAACTGCCTAAGAGGAGTATCGCAAGCCAGAGCGGTATCGTCCACAGTATTGGCAGGCCTCCGAGACAGAACATCCATACTGGTAAGAAGAATGGTAGGACGTTTGCCCACGACAGCTGCTTGCCTTCTAGATTGGTTACTACGGCTATAATCCTGGAAAAGGAAAATTCATACTCAAAATCTATGATTGTCTTTTCGTGTAGCACTAGTAATGGCTTATTCAGGTATTGTCAGGCCACCTTCTGGTGTCACCATTTGATTGAACGTCTTGAGTTCCGAGTGCTCTGGTGTTTCGAAAATTGCAACAGTTTCAGACCTCAAACCGTTTCTAAGGAACTCAAGCGGGCTAGATATTCTGACAGCAGATTTGGCCTCTAGCATAAAGGAAATAGGAAAAGAAGAAGCATAATTTCATCATCAGCCGAATAGTAGTCCATTGCTGGACATAGGCATCCTCTAATGAGCGCCATTGCGCCTTGTTCTCAGATCGACGCATCCGGCTTCTACCAGCAACCTTTCGCAAATCTTCACTCCACCTGGCGATTTCCACTCAAGAACTCGCTTACCTCAACGAATAATTACGGTTTAACGCACAATAATTTAGTACGCCCTAAAAGTTACATTTTTGCAAGGTCTGTTCCTAACAGTTTTAATACCAATTGACTAAGATAATTTATTGATATCTGGTAAAGTCTTAGGTACAATAATGATTATTGTTTTTGTTTTTGCCACAATTGGGTACGCAGTGTGGGTATGCCTTTAGTGACAAACTGACGGATAAAACTGTAAGCCTCATTAATTATTTACAAGCACTTTAGTAAATACAACGTGGCACTAAATTAATGACAGGTTAGTTCGTATTTTATAAAATTGTATAATTTGTTTGGGGATTAAGGGCATATTCGGGATACCATCCTTAATTATGGGATGCCTATGTTCAGCAGTGCAGATAGGCTAGTGTGGTGTGATATGTATGTTTGGGGCGTAAGGGGTTCCAACTCCGATAATAAAGTAGATTTCTGGCATAACGCAGCCTTAATCCGGCATAGCCAAACACACTGCTGGGCAGCAGCATCTGTTATGCGAGGTGTGCCCAGGGATACCGAACCCAGGTTGCCCAGCAGCGTGGAGATTTGCATATCTGCCTTATAGAGGACGCCTAAGTCCAGCAATGGACTGCATAGATTGGCGTTGTGTTAGTGTATTATACGATTTGGTTTATGGTTGATAGCACATATTCTATGGACTGATTTATGAACACTATTGATAATTGGTTGAATCACGTTTTTTTTTGTCAAATTATTGTTTCTAGAGAATTGATTAATTAAAATATGGTGTGCTTAACGACAAACTCAATGCATTGATGTGATTTGATCTCGAAAACCTGGAATGTGAAATACCGAATTACTCACTCCTTGACCAATAATCCAATGAAAGAGAAGAGGTAAACCACTGGCCAATAGAACGCCGCCATCTGTGCCCATATTGGTTTGTTCTTGTACGGAAGGTACTGCAGAAAAGGCTCTAGCACACTGAGCTCAATGTCTTGCGCCGTGTTTGTGTGGAGGTGGTGTGACATTGCGTGTGAGATACGCCAGTCACTGAAAATAAAAGAAAATAATTTAAACTAAATACAAAAAAGCCAGTTCAGAAAAGCACAGGACCGTGGTAAGTGGCGAGAGCAAAGGGAGGCCTATACTCGACAGTAGGTGAAGTCGGGCTCAGATGATGGTGAAATACAAAAACTTTGATTTGATAATCAAATTTAGAAGCGCTTTGCTGCAACTTTTCTCCTTAGGACAGCTAAGGAATGGAATGCTCTTCCGGCGTCAGTGTTTCTCGATCGCTATGACTTAGGGGTCTTCGAGCGTAGAGTTAATAGGTACATTCTAGGCAAGCGTGCTACATCGTCGACCGCATCTTCACTTATCAACAGGTGAGATGACGGTAAAACGTAAGCCTATAAATCATAAAAATATTAATAATAATGATTGCCTGTAATAAAATTGTTATTTTAATAAAAAAAAATATATCTATTGTCTATGGCCGCCGAGGGCGCCGCGCGGGACGTCAACGGTGCGAGTGGATTTGCCCTGCTTCCCAACCTGCATGTCCAGCTTTTGGATATATCCCTTTCTTATATGAGTAGGCCTATGGCGAGCAGTGGACTGTTCTAGGCTGGCGTTGTTGTTTGTCTATTGTCTGACTATAATGTAAAAGAACTTGTAAACTATAATTTTAAATAAACTAATTAATTAGGTCGTGCAAATTTTTGGAGAACACAATTTAAAAAAACTTTTGATGTTAAAAAAAGGTAAAAAGTAAAAGTTTTGGTTGGTAATAAATTTTAACTTTTGTGTTGCTTGTAGACAATGACACAAATAGGCTTCAAAAAGATGATCTCTCCTTTTTTATATAAATAAAAACTTTTAATGAATAAAAACATAAATAAAAAACTTTACGGATTAAAAGTTCCCCGAATCAGCAAATTTTATTGACGTTTGTGGCAAGGTGACCGAGTAGCAATAATGGAGTTTTCCGTATCACCGTAAATTAATATAACTAGCAACCCGTCCCGGCTTCGCACGAATAGTAGAGCATATGACCCATCCCACCATTAATTGTTTTGTTATATCTCGAAGGGAATTGGCAGCATTTTCGATGTAAGCTCACTGGTAGCTTGACTTTTTCCAACATTTATCGTAATCATCATCATCATTATCGAGTTCTCTGTTGGACAGAGGACTCCCCTGTCCTGAGCTCGACGAATCCAGCTTCTACCAGCAGCTTTTCGCAAATCGTCACTCTACCTGGCCGGAATATTTATCGTAATATTTCAACCAATTTACAAAAAACCTTAACAAATCATAGACTTTGTACCTTCCTCATGAATCTATCTGTCTATTTATAAAAATTGCATGATCGTTCTGTAGTTTTTGAGTTTATCGTGTATAGACAGACAGAAAGACGCGGCAGGGGACTTTATAGTAATAAATTCACGAGGTACATCAGTGTACACAATATTAATGGAAACAATAGACGAATATAAATACGTTCATTTGTGCCATATTCATGAAAAAAGAAACAGGTACATACTTACGTGACATTAAACTTATTACTTTGAAGTTTGAAGAACATTAGAAAAGATTGTTACTTCATGTCTATGATTGTTATTTAGCGGTAATGTTGCCATTTTCATTGATAAAACTTAATAAGAAGGGACGCCATCAAAGAACACAAACCCTCTGCTCGGCCACAATTTATATAAGTGACCGTTAGCAAATCCTAGCGCTTTAGAGCTTTGGGACTCACGCTAAGACTCAGTTTTTGGGTGCATTGCTTACTGAGCTGCAGGTCGCTGGTTTGGTTCCCGCTTAAGACAAATATTTGTGTGGTGAACACGGATGTTTGTTCTTTGTCTTTGATATAAATAGTACAGGCTCTGCCTAGATATGGAACCGTTATTTGTGTGACTCATCGTATGTGACAGGTCCCGTTTATAATATAAAACTTCAATAAGGTTAGTCTCTACCTCAAATAAAAATAAAGTTTATAAAATTTACTGCCATAAAGATTCCTGTAGCGTACTTACAGTGTAGTTTATTTCAAGACATTGCACTCATTACCACTTACCATATATACAAAGCAAAAGAACGAAATTATGCATATTACTTACGCATATGATAATCCACTTAAATTAAAAAGGTACATCCGCCAACTATCTGACCTATGAAAATAATTATGCGCACATGTGGTCAAAGAACTCAAAACTAGTCCATTTGCTACCGTCAGCGCGGCTCCGAGTATGATATTATTCTTCCAAGCCCAGCTGCATAATGGAGTTAATATTAATAACGATATTAACAAAGAATCTGTGACGAGATCGCTTTTCTTTCTTGCATCAGGTGGTATGTATTTTAGCTTATCCATGATTTTCATCTTCAATGTTTTGTAGAAACCATTTTCTTTGAATGTAAAAGGCTGATTTCTTGGTGCTGACGCATCTCTTACGAAGTAGTTTGGAAGTAGAGTATCTGCTACTCCTTTGAGGTGGTGTGTTTCGAAGGCTTCTGTTATGTCAGTTCCCTGGAAATAACATTATTTTTATTAAGATTTATTAAATTATGAATTTTATACTTTACGGCTGATATTTTATGATGTAGCAAATCTGGTTTATGAGTCAGCGATACCTAATAATTACCTACTGCTTTATAACCTATTCACGATTAATGAAAAATAGTTTGTATTTGATAACGATTGGATTGTACGGGTAGGTTAAAAAAATTCAAACGTCTTTGTAATATTTGCAATGATAAGATGATTTCCAAGCCATTTTGGTTCCATTAAAGCAGTGTGATAACACAAAAGCATGGTCCTTTTTGTTGAACACCAATTAATCTGACCAGAAATTCACTTGTTATATTTGGTGATACAGCAAAACCGCAGAAGAGGGAGATTCTGTAGGTCAATCTTGAAAGGCTAAATAAAAAACAGAGTCTAGCTTCTGCAATACCTATGTAAGCTTAACCTAGGCAATCCTGTTAAAGGTGAGGCAATCAAGATCATAAAAATTCACGTCTATTATGTAATTATGTTAGTGCGGATAATTAAAGGTAAAGGTTGTGAGCGTTGGCAATTTTTATCCATACTCACAGATAACAAAACACTTGTATTCAGTCAGTATTAAGTCCACTGCTGAACAACAGCCTCACCACGAACTCTACTGCCTGTGGGCGGTCAGGGGATGTAGCTGTACCGGTGTATAAGGTCCAGTGGAACCAGGGTGGTACCACGGGTAGGTGAGGTCGGGTAGGGTTCCAAATATGGAGGTTGGAACCCCATAAAAATTGTTTTAATACTTAAATTGATAGTGTTGGTTATGTTCATCATCAGCTAGCAGTCCACTGCTGGACATAGTCCTCCCCTAATGAGCGCCATTGCGCCCTGTCTTCAGCTCGACGCATCCAGCTTCTACCAGCAGCTTTTCGCAGATCGTCAGTCCACCTGGCCGGAAGGCGTCCTACACTACGTTTGCCAAGCCGCGGTCTCCACTCAAGAACTCGTTTATCCCAACGGTTATCGGTTCTTTGGCAGATATGCCCAGCCCACTGCCACTTCAGCTTGCTAAATCTCTGAGCTATGTCGACAACTTTAGTTCTATGTCGGATATACTCGTTACGGATTCTATCCTTCAGAGAAACTCCGAGCATTGGTTGGTTATGTTACGGTGATAAAATACATTTTTAAGAGTCTCATTTTATTTCCTGAGGTGTTTAATGTTATTCTTTAATGACGCATGATCACGTTCTTGTGATTGAGTCAGTGAGTGTGACAAAAACTTTGAATAAGTATGTAATTTTTTTATGGTAACTGAAGATGGAGTATGTACATGGCCCAACTGATGTTAAATTGTAACCATTTCCTAGCATATAACATTGCATCATAGGACAAACATGTTTGGAACGGCCCCATAATGCATAATTACATAATTTCTAAGGACTTAGGTACTCTGAAATGTTTGTGATTAATATTAACTTTTGTGCTTATATTTTAAATAAATTAGTGCAAATTGTGTGTGTCTGTAGCAACAAATAAATGATTTATCTATCTATCTATCAATATCCTGCGTCAATCACTGTAGGGATTAAGGTGTAATGCTACTTCACGGCAGAAATATGCATGATGAATAGTACTTTCTCAGACGAGCCATCGACATGTCATTGTTAGATATTCGTAGATGACATGGTTTTAAATGGAAGAATTTGGTAAAATAAATTGGTTAAAATAAGGTACCTTATGTTATTTCCTACTCCAAAACTACTCAACTATTTGATGAGGAAAAATAAAATCTGAGTCAACCAATACAAACTCACTATAAAAACTAAAGCAAAAAGCAGAGATTAGGCATGTTTGGCTGGACCAGGCACAAAATAGTAATACCTGTGGTAACACTAAGCGGGCATGGATTTTTCCATGTTTTTACTTAATGTAATTTTATCATTGTGTTCTTTTGTGCACTTTACTACTACCTACTTAAATTGTGTTTTTTCTTTCCAAGTTCTTTCTGACGCGATATTTTGTAGTCAAATATATTAAGTAACTTTTCTTCTATACTATGTTAAGTCAGAAAGTACAAGTCAAAGAAGAAGGAAGCCAATTCAAATACCAGCTTGCACTTACTTAGCTTTCTTCATCATATGGGACGACAAGTTTTAAATTAATTCTAGTCAAACTAGTTATTAATAACTTCCACTGACGTGTTCCTAATAACGTGCGTAAGCGCAAATAAAACTGGATTAGGTATACAATGGAAGACAAGTACCTATTGCGTTTAATTCTTTTTATACTTACCTTTCTATAGTTCATGTAGTAGCATATCATTAGTTCATGCTAGTTGCATGCATAGTTTATTTTTAATCTTTATACTGGTTACATAAGCTCGTATCTACCTATTATTACTTACTTTTTCCATGTAATTATATTGCATTATATGCATCTTTAAACCTTCTTGATTTTTTCACGTTCCCGATTTTCGTGTCATAACTCCGGCCTCGTCTGAAAACCAGCGCTGTGTCATTCCTGCCTAGGTATGGTGCAGCACATGCTGAGACGAGACCCATTCGACCCCACGCAATGCGAAATAATAGTGTTAATTTTTTATAACTTTCAAGTGTGTTATTTTTTTTGCTTTTTTATTATTCTTTTTTTTTTAATTCTTTGTATTGTAAGTGTAACCAACTCTGTACCTACCTACTTATTTTGTATGCATTGTGGTTGTGGGCCGAATAAATTGTTTTTTGCTTTCTTCTTTCTTTCTATAATAACTTCTTTTTATACCTAGGTACTCAATTATTCTTGCTTTTTACAATCAGGTTGTCATTACTACGATCAACACGCATGCCTTATAATTTATAAAACAACAAACAAAAAACAAACGTCAGCACTTTGGCCATATTTTTTGGAATATCTTCAGATATTGCTTTGTATGCATACCTTTTGAGGAACCCATACAAGGGGTAGTCAGGTACAAGTCCAAACATTATAATCGGTACTGCTCATCCTTTGCAAGCATTCTATGAGCCTTCCCAGACCGGCGAATTTCGCTGAATGTCACGTGATATGTGAAGTGTGTGCACATACAACGTGACATTCAGCAAGCCTGATTGGATACGCATGAAGGCTCTATGTTACAAGCCCATTGCAGCGTTTATTGGAACATTCATATTCAGACTCATAGTCGACAAGTTGAGGAGGTGACTCGGTAGCGCAGTTGGTGTGTCCCGGTATTTATAGGAAGGTAGGCGAGTCTCATACTAATTATTTTCACCATAGGAATGGTTCATTGCACCCTGTCCTGAGCTCGACGCATCCAGCTTCTAGCAGCAGATTTTCGCATGCAAGGTATAATAAAATTTGCTGGTAGACGCTGGATGCGTCGAGCTGAGGACAGGGCCCAATGGCGCTAATTAGGGGTGGCCTATGTCGAGCAGTGGCACTGATAGGGTGATGGTAATGATGATAATAACACTTTACATTATTCACACTAACCTAGCTCATTCTGAATTGTAAAGTCTATAGTATAATGTATACATATTAAAGTAAATATGCCATTTCCTCACGATATTTTCCTTCATCATTTTGGTACCGTAAATCTTAAAGTAATTGAAAGATACTTAAGGAGTTGGAGGAAATTTAAAAATAGTTACGCAAATGAAGTCGCGGTTGCGGGTTCAAGCATAAATTAGCAAAAATAATGACTAATAACTTGAATTAATTTCTAGGATACGAATTAGTACTAATTTCCACACAATTACGGTTTTGTTACGCTGCTATGATTTTGTTTTATGCGCTTCAACATCATCTAAGTGCTATGGAAAATTACAAATTCAATATGACTTTAGTATTTAAAATTTTTTTGTATTGCAATTCGAATTGTGATCTAAAAAATCGGCCAAGTGCAGTCGGACTCGCGCACGAAGGGTTCGGTACCATAATATGGGAGCCCCACTTAAATGTTTATTTTATTCTGTTTTTAGTATTTGTTGTTGTGTGTAATGTGTTGTTATAGCGGCCACATAAATACATCATCTGTCAAAATTTCAACAGTCTAGCTATCTCGATTCATGAGATACAGCCTGGTGATAGATAGACAGACAAATAGACAGACGGACAGTGGAGTCTTAGTAATAGGGTCCCATTTTTCCCTATGGGTACGGAACCCTGAATATTTGGTAACATGAACTAAGAAAAAAATGCCTTTTGACAAAACCATACTAAAATATCATTAAATAGGATGCAAAAACTCGATTGAGAAATTATTTTTCTCTCTAAGACTAAGAAATTTTAGCCTCTAAGGATGTGTATCAGGGCAAATCGGCTACACAAACGATGTCGTTGATATTCTCCTAGTAAACACAAAAAGCATTGACGCTTTTACCTTCGTAAATTGGATCCATTGTGATCCACCAGGATGTGAACTCACAAAGCTGGTTAGATCATATAGCGAGTCGTGAATCCTCCATAGTCCTTCGGCACCATCTTGTATTTGCTTCCCTCTCAGCCACTGATGGGCAGTCTTCGGGTCATCATCTCTTAAGAGGGGGTACTTCAGCTGTGGGAAACTTTGCTGTCGTCTGTCTGAATCTGGCGGCATGGTCTGAAATGTTTTTTTTAAACCCATCATTTGCCCACCTTATTTCACTGTAAGTGGGGTGGTGGCATCGGCACATCTTGTTTTTCCATTCACTTTTATCAGCTTTCAACTCTGTATTCACTCTTTTCAAACCCTCTTTCACGAAATCCATTTATCTTTTCTTCAGCCTCGCTCTACTCATCACGTTCATACTTATCACTCTTTTAGTCACATGACTTTCATCTCCCCTCATCACATGTCCATACCACGCCCTCTCCTTGCCATTCTTATCGTATGCCCGAAAATCTGAATAGACGGTAAACAATGAGTGACAAAATAGTCATCGACATTATTTATATAGATGTCTAACTACGTTTTCAATGATTGGCAATAGCCACAAAAACAAGAAAAACCTACAGTCATTAGAATAAATACCTACACATTAGGTTTTAAAAATCTTTACATCACTGACTAACTAATATGAGAAAATAACCAAAAAATTCATAAAAAGAATTTATAGCACATGCTCCTTATTAAATTATAGAGGTTAGGATTTTTAAAAGAACATAAAACTTAGGAGCGGTTTAAAAACCTCACGCAGTTTCAGGAAGGCTTCATTAGATTTTATTACTTAAAAAAATTACGTCAATATATATGTAAAAATTAGAAGCTTCGCATTTCACGAGCATTTTAAGTGTCTAGCTACCACCCAGTGCTAATCCAGGTAATAAAATATGTATATCCTAGATTTTTTTTAAATCCGTTCTGTAGTTTTTGAAAGAAAGAGTAACAAACATCCATGAGTCCTCACAATCTTTCACATTTTTAATATTAGTATGAAATACTAAAAACAGTAGTAGAGTTCTTTGTGAAGGGCTCGTCCGCGGAAGTACTGCCACCATGCTTATTTCTGCCGTGAAGCAGATGTGCTGCGTTTCGGTTTGAAGAGCTGGTGAAATTACAGGCACAAGAGGCTTATCATCTTCATGCATCAAATTGATGGACGAAGGGCGTTGCATCGTAGAGCACGATCCGGAAAACGTGATCTACGATGCAGTGCTTTGTGATAGGTAATAGTTACCACATAACTTTAGTGGGCCATGTGCTTGGTCTATCTTCAAGTCACATAAAAAATAAGATAATTAATTGGATTCGCTAGAAAAATATGAATCGTGTCATTACTACCTATTAGCTACCTTACTACCTATTAGTTATGAAATTAAATGTGTATTAAATATTATTGTTGTAAACCTTATATTAACTTATGTTTGACTAAGATTTGTTTGTCTTGTTTTGTTATTTATTTTTTAAATGATTAATTAATAATAGACAAACATAGGTAGACAAACATACTAACAGATTTTTATTTATATAGATTTTTGGGCCCGGATCCCTCGCAGGCATTCTCAGAACACCCGACCAAAGTTTCATCTGATCAATAGTTTCGGACCGTTAGGTTCCAGAGGAATTTCCTCCAGTGAACAATCAAGCTGTGGAATGGTCTCCCTGCCGAGGTTTTCTCCAGGACTTCAAAGGTACGCAGCGTTTCAAAAAGGGCGTTAAAATTGTTAAATGGGTCAGCAACGCACATGTAACACCTCTTGACTTATTTAAGTATTCATTATTTAATTTTGCATGCTTGCATTAAAGCATGCATACCAAGGTAAGGCTGTTTTAAGGCTTTCTAGGTCCATTGATTTCTTATTACAAATCATAAGTACAATATTATTATAAATGCGAAAGTCTATGTGTGTGTGTGAGTATGTTTTTCCCGCTCAATTCCAAAACGGCTGAACGTATTATGATGAAACTTGGAAGAAACATAGTTTGCGACCTGGAAGGCCTGGATTAACAGATAGGCTACTTTTTATCCGCGTACCATAGTTGTCGATGCTAGTAACTTCTAAGTACCATACCAGTATGTATAGTCTGTTAGGTCTAAGACAATAGAATTATCTTTACAATGCATAGTCATGATAGAGCTGCAAATTTCAGTGTTTAGAATAAGTACTTACATAATTCTTGCTTAATAAGTACCTAATTACATCATGAATTTCAAGAATCTCTAAGAATCCTTATTTACAATATAGTAGACATCAATTTATAGTAAAATAACTCTTCTAGGAGTTTCATAACAATAATTTAAGTTCAGATTTTTTGGTCGAAGCAAAGAATTAACGTAACTATTATTAGCGCTCTTATTAGAGGAAATTCTTATTCTAAATGTTAGGTCCTTACCAAAGAAATTGGCGTTTTGTATGGAAAATTTCAAGAATATTGATTTCTAAATACATACATTTTTAGATTTCTTCCTGGAACTACAAATCCTATTCCCCTAAAATTTTGTTTGTATAATTGGACAACTATGTGTAAAGTATACGTAGGAAATATTGTTACGTTCAGAATATAAATTAATTTAGTTGACAATGCAATTATAAAAAAATTACAAGATAAAATTGTGTGAAAAAACGCGAATTTTAATTTATTTTCTTCCGCTGTTTAGTAAATGAGCAAATATACCAAGTATCGTTGTTTTAAACCTTTGGGTCTGACTTGTTTTGTCCTTGCTTGTAATTACGGTAGAATTGTTGTATTTTATTTTGCAGTACAAAAAAAACTACAAGGTGAGACATTCAGTCTTGTACAAGGGCGAAGGAAGAAATTCTTAATCGGACTGCAAATATAAAAACAATATTGTGTAAAAATCAGAAAATCAAAATTATTTATTCTTCTTACAAGGCAGATACATACATGGACGGGTTGGAATATCGTTTTTTAAGTTCCGAAAAACCTTTAATAAAAGAGTATTTAGTTCAGCTAAGCCTCAATCAGGTTTAGATATTTCGTATACAGTAGGTACATATAAGTTAGTAACTATATTCTGTAAATAGGTTGGGTTGATGTAGTCTAAGGCAACATTATTTATTCAAAATTACAAGATACTTAGACGGGTTTGGATTTCTTTTTTAAGTTTAAAAACTCCTACCGGTACTAAAAGAGTATTTCGTGCAGCCAAACCTTGAATAGCTTTGGTTTTTGCACCACTTTATCTAATAGATAATACGAGTAGTATACTGTAGGTTAGATACGTTAGATTTAGATTAATTGTAAATAGTTTCGGTTGAGACCTATCAGACAGAAAACGGTCACGCGTTCAATCGTTCCACGTTCTCGTTTTGCGTTTTTTGAAATGTACGAATTCGCGAGATACCGAACGCCTACTGTGTGTACACTGTACATGTACCGTACCGTTACACAGTAACGTAATACAACACAGCGAACGCGTGACCACTCTCTGTCTGATAGGTCCCAGAGGGAAGTCCTTCCATTATGTACTATTGAAGTACTATGCCAAGTTTTTTGTAATAAATATCTACTAACAAACTATCCAAACCAATCTTTTTATCTTAAAATATTATAATAATAAACAATGATTTACGTTAGAATGCTAAATATTTGGAAAATATTTTTTTTATTATTACCTACGATTTTATCTGAAACCTAGCTTCCGCCCGCGGCTTTGCTCACGGGATAAAAAGTAGCTCATGTGTTAAACCAAGTTTCATACAAATTCGTTCACCCGTTACGGAGTTGAGTAGAAACAATCATACTCACACACACAAAAACTTACGCATTTAATAAATTTGTGTGATAAGTGTGATAATATTTATGATTAAATTTATCATGCAATTGGGTCATTATCGCTTAAATTATACATTGTCAGTGTTCTGCTTGGTCAGGAATATAAGTCAAAATACCAGGAAACATTATTTACGTTTTCTACTGACAATTAATTAATTTAAAAAAACCCTTTAAACTGCAATATTCAAATAAATAAGAATCAATGTATCTACGTTATGTTTTGATGCGAAAATAATTGGAGAATAGACCATAACAGATAAAATACCAAAAAGAAGGTCAATTACCTCAAAAATAATTGAACTCATTACTCAAATAGAAACAATATCTTGGAATATATTTCCAAAACCTACCTTTTTAATAATATTTATAATCAGTTGTCACACTAACAAATCACAAAAATGTTAACTATTTACAATTGGACATGAAAGCGTCCATTACTCGGCTCCGATTGGCCCTGACTGATTGTATGGATGGAATAATATGCGCGCGAGTTTTTGTTGAGCCCTACTTTTTGCATTTATCAAAGGTTGTTAATTTGTTTTGTTAAAATTTAACATTCACGAATCTATAACGCTTTGAGTGCTGTAAACACACTTGCTGTAGCCAGGCTACTGTTGCGGGTATGGCGGGGCGTGCAGCTTCATGCCCGAGGCCCGCAGTCAACGTGTTAAACAATGCGTGCAGAAACTAAACTGAAGGTTATACATATCTAGATGTCTAGAACTTACTAGGGTTAAGATAATACCCTGACGACATGTATGGTGCAGCGCGTAGGCCCGCTTGCGACGCAGAAGTTTGTTGGTTCGATTCCCGCAGCGGTACAATGTTTATAAGATCTGCAGATATTTGTTTGCGTATTTTCTGTCTAAATTGTATGTACCTATTTCCTCCATTACAATAATACCTATTTTATTGTCGTGTTAAGGTAGATACCTAACAATGCAAGTAAGTTAATTATATATTTATCATGCTATAAATTAAACTGCTTAGTTGCACCGTTGTGGTTTTAATCGCATAAATTTTATATTTTCCTCTGTATTTACAGACAGTATCTTTAATTTTATTCAAGTAGTGGGTAGATATATCTACTTATTTATTTATTTAATAGGAACGCCAACAGCTTAAATATCAATACATTGTAGAGTTACACTGACAAAGTTTTCATTCTGATATAGAAACCAATTACAGGCGGACACAGCATTCATAATACTTACTTAACTATTTAAAATATTCATAATTAAATAAACCTCTTTTCATAAATAATCAGTTACAAACTGTTAAATAATTTAAAATACACCATTCATATTACATTTTTCGGATGTATTTAATAGATAAGCTATTTGCTATATTTTTTTTGTTACTAGCTTCTGTTCACGGTTTCACTTGAGTGGTATCCGGATTTAGAGTCTATGTGTTAATTTGAGTCACAAACCATGCATATTAGAAGTTTCATCAAAATCCGTCCAGCTCCAGATGTTACGGAGATGAGTGAGAATAAACATACTCACCCCAAACACACGCACACACACACGGCCTCCGACGGCCTCTGTGGCGCAGTGGGCGAAGGTCCGCCTGAGACGCAGAAGGTTGCGGGTTCGATTCCCGCTGCGGGACAAATGTTTGCATGTTCGGTAGATATTTGTCTCGGGTCTGGGTGTTTTCAATGTATGATATATATGTGTAGTATATAAATAATGTGGTTCCCATAATACAAGCTCTGCTTAGTTTGGGGCTACATGATGCTGTGTGATTATTTCCCGCATTATTTACACATACACAATCTTTCACATTTATATTAGTCTATTGTGATGTGATGTAAGTGTGATCCGATTATGTATTGGAATTGTAACGTAAAGAACTGTACAAAAGCAAACAGGGTGACAAGTCTCAGATATTTACGTCCAATCACATTGCTGATTCGCACTTTGTCTCGCTCGATTCAATCGTGTTACACAGTATCTTGATGAAGTCGGTACAATTGAGATTTACCGCCGCACCATATTGGATTTGTCCTATTCCCTGGGACAAAATTGAACTAGCACACATAATATTCACTCCATGAGACATAAAAAAGCATCTAAATGTCTTATCTGTATGATAAACTATTTTAACTTTCCTAGATGGTATTTTTTAAACATTGTTTATTGTTTCAAATAATATTAGTGTTGATATATATTAAACTATTAAGTTGAGAGTTTAACATTTCCAAAGGACTCTCAACCATATGTCTCAACAGCACCCTCGTATACATTGGTCTCAAAGAGTTTCGTCTGGAGGTGTGACCAATGCGGTTGTAAGGGATTCCAACCCCCATCTTCGGAACGCAAGCCAACCTCACCTGCACGTGGTGCACCCTACTGTATAACATCGGAGCTCTGGCGGCCGGCTGATTGCGGCTTAGCGCAGCCTAACATCGGCACGCCTAAATCCCCTGACCACCGACTGGTAGCAGCGTCGATGGTGTGAGAAGTTGTGCTCTGCGATCCCCAACCCTCATGCCCAGCGTGGGGATTATGGGCATACCCACTTTATTAGGGGAGGCCTATGAGCAGTTGACTGATATAGGCTGGTGTGTGTGTGTGTGTGTGTATGTATGTGACCAATTGATCATGTCGATGTTCATACTGGTTTAAAAAGTAATACATGAGGAAGACCTGTTAAACAGTATTGATAAATAAATATTTAGCCAGATTTTTGAGTCTAGAAATTCTTTGTCGCACAAAAATAAACCCTCGAAAATAGTGTATTACCTGTTTTATACCAATAGACCATACATCTTGTGCTAATGAGTCAACTGTTATGTGCATAGCCGAATAATAAGTTTTAGAACTAGCCTCTACCACAGAAGCCGAAATTATCGGAGAATGTCCACCATAGAGAGAAAGTCGTGAAAGTAGGCTCATGTTGCAGCATTGGTGTAAATGCAAAGTAAACAATACGTTTAGGCGCGACAATTTTTTCTAAGCAAATAATTTATGTATCCACAGCACACCACACCAGTCTATATCATTCCACTGCTGGACTCCCCTAATAAAGAGGGATATGCCCATAATCCCCACGCTGGGCATGCGAGTTGTGGAATGCAGGGCACAGCTTCTCGCACCACCGACGCTGCTGCCTGTCAGTGGCCAGGGAATTTAGCTGTGCCGATGAAGGCTGTGCTATGCCGCAATCAGCCGGCCGCCAGTGCCCCGTTCGTTGTTTAGCAGGGTGCACCACGTGCAGGAGCGGTTGGTTTGGGTTCCGAAGATAGGGGTTGGAACCCCGTACACACGTAATTTGTGTATACATTGAAGTTATACAAAGATCGTAATTAAAAAGATCTAATATGATGCAGGTAAATACAAAGCATTCTAAGAACAAGTGTAATTAAGATTTTATATTCCATACCTGCTAGTAATCAGCTAGCTAATCTTTTATACATATAATAGAGTGCAATTATGTTCATTTTACATACTAGCTTCCACTCGTGGCCTTGCTTGTGTGGTAAGCCTGTATGTTAAATCCGGTCTAGCATCTGCAAACTCAAGTTTCCGCGGCTGCTATACGTTAGTTAAGTCTAAGCACAACAAGTCACATCCAAACACACCAAAGGGGGTCCCTTTGGTGTGTTTGGATGTGACTGTAAACCAACAAAACCCTCTTACGAGTTTCCAACCTTCATCTTCGGAATCCAAGCCAATTTCACCTGCCCGAGATGCAGATGATCCTACTGTATAACAAACTGGCGGCTAGCAGAAATCGTCCCAACGCCGACGGGGAGCAGCTATGGTGGTGCAAGAAGCTGTGCATATAACCCTTTATAACGGTAGGCCTATGTCTAGAAAAGGACTGATATAAGTGCACACCAACTGTATAGTATACAAGCTATATACTGGGTTGTGGAATGACAATGCACAAAATTGTATCCCTGCAACACGTCCGCTCACCTCGACCGCCGCGTGCAGAGTGGGTCACTACACTTTATTATTTAACAGTACAATACATTAACCAAATTCCTTTGTGTAGCAGAAAGTTGGTCGCCGTGGCCAAAATCGGTTAGGATGGTTATTGATAAGCCCTTTAGATAGCCCTGAGATTAATTACGGAGTAGTCTATTCGTAGTTAATATAAGCATGAGCCAAACAGCTCAGCTCATTCTTACTGAATTTGACTTTTGATTTGACTTTGAATTTGACTTAAATACTTTCAACCATACGACCTACAATTTTCAGTGACACAGGCCTGTTTATACCCCAGAGCGTAGTATATTCATTTGCACGACCTCGGTGAAACATTGGTGTTGGCTATGCAATTGAATTTATATTTGCGATACTACTGAAAAGCGATAGGTAATCTCGTTTTCATGAACCATGATGAGGGGATAATCTATCCCTGAGTGGTACACAACAAATATCTACACGACTTTTTCCCCATTATTTATATCTTCAGATATTGCTCATTACGCGAATCTATTTAGGATACCTTAACGGGGGTAGTAAGAGGCAAGTCCAAACATTACGTTCGATACATGCCCACTTTTTGCAAGCAGCTAGCTTTCCACGTGACAGGTTCCAAGCCCATTGCCACTTTTTATTGGACCACTAACCTAGCACGTACCTTTCGAACTTTTTAGTTCGAAGGCATGCCGGTTTCCTCACGATGTTTGCCTTCACCGTTTTGAGCTCGAGGTAATGCGCACATAAATTTTTCGGAACGAAAAATCCATTGGTGCACGGCTGGGATTCAAACCCACGACATCCAGATCTTATGTTGGGGTACATCCCACTACAGGCCACCACGGCTTTAAAAGACTTAAATGTGAAAAAAAAACAGAGGCCAAGAGGAGGATTGTGTTGGGTTGGGCAGCATTTGGAAAACTACGTCGAGTCTTCTCGTGACCCATACCGCAATGTTTGAAAACGAAACTTTTCATTTAGTGCGTCCTACTCGTCATGACATACGGAGCCGAAACATGGACACTCACAGTTCGGTTAGTCCACCAGTTTAAAGTCAGTGAGTTATGGAGCGAGCTATGCTCGGAGTTTCTCCGAAGAATAGAATCCGTAACGAGTCTATCCAACACAGAACAAAAGTTGTCGACATAGCTTAGAGAATCAGCAAGCTGAAGTGGCAGTGGTCTGGCCATATCTATAAAACAATCGATAACCGCTGGGGCAAAAGAGGTTTTAAGTGGAGACTGCGGATCGGAAAATGCAATGTAGGATGCCCTCCGGCCAGGTGGAGTGACGATTTGCGAAAAGCAGCTGGTAGAAGCTGGATGCTTCGAGCTCAGTGGGCCGAAGTACGAAATTTAGTGTTTCGTTTCATGCGCTTGATCGATTTTTTTACTGTCAATTCCAACAGTTCAGTCGTATGTTTTGTAAAATAGGGTGCGCAATGTTTGGACTTCACATTACGAACTTTGTGTGGAAATCTTGGTTTATTTGTTCGATTATCGAGTACCAATCACAAGAAACGAAACACGCAATTTTGTACTTCCTTGAATTAGAGTAGAACCCCTGGACAGGGTGCAATGGCGTTAATTAGGGGAAGCCTATGTCCAGCAGTGGACTGCTATAGGCCGGTGATGATGATGATGATGATGATGATACACTGTATGTCAATAACATCGACACTTGGACGATTTTTGACAGTATGCACTTTGTTCACATAATATCATGAATTATTATGTTTTGAATACTTCCCGTAGATACAAAAAATATCGACCTATACTAAAATCTGTCATAACAATATTACTCGTTATGTTAATTAAGTAGGTAAATAGTGACCCTGGTTGATTCATGATTTAAGTTTAGCTACCATTCATGACCACGCAAAATTATTATTTTTATTATTTTGCGTCAAAAGGCGTAGTTGCTCAGTGGAATGTATCCTGACTTTCGATCCGGAGGCCGTGGGTTCGAATCCCAGCCAATAGATATTTGTTTTTTTAATATTCGTATCACCACGTGCTCAAAACGGTCGGAAAACATCGCGAGAAAACAACTGGGCTTGAAACCTGCCGATCGGAATGCTTGAGCGGTTGCTAGCAAAAAGTGGGCATGCACCAATATAATGTTTTGACTAACCTCTGACTACCACCTATATGGCATCCTTAATAGATTTGCGTACTGATGACCTCTTAAGAATCCGGCGACCCTCGCTCGCAAATTCAATTTGCGTGCAAAAATCGCTCCGGATATCGCTATCTCTGTTTAGCTGATGCACACAATAAAGGGATGATATAGCCGCGCGTGCGGGGCAGCAAAATTGGCCGTTCAAAATTTTATATGAATTTGGTTGTGTTCGGTAATACCAAAAATGATGACTGAATACTTTATGTATTCATTACATAGTATTGTTATTCTGAAACAAGATGATATAAGCTATGTTCCTTAATAAACAACACGTAAGATGTTGTTGTTTTTAATACGAAACAAAGAGGAAGAAAAGTGGTCAATTTTGGCATAAAAATGTACAAAATGCTATTGGCTTTTATTTTATTCTTAGTAAGTATTTTGTAAAAAATACTATTCAGGAACCTAAATAAATACAATTAATAAATTTATCTAGGTTATTTAGGTCTAGGTAATATAATGGAAATATGCTTGAATTAGAAATCACTTGATATTACGTTTATAGGGACAATTCGTCCGTCGCGGCCTTGCGGGCCCGGTAAAATATCCATGATGGGAAAATTGTCATGAAGATGTTTTTTGGTATTTTATTTGGCCTAGTAGTTTTAACTAGTCAGCTTTATAATTTTTAGTTAGCTAGGCTTTAAAATCTTCTTCAAAAGTCCAAAATCTACTCCTATGACAGATTATAACATTGTTAAAATGTGCCGTTACTTTATCCCTCAAAATAAAATTTACCTAATCAACCATTCTGTCCATTTCATTTCAAAGACGAATTTGAACTGACTAAACTGACGACAAGAGACGAATTTAAACTGATGTTAAAATTATATATATATATATATATATTTATATTTTTTTTATTTAGATTTAGCAAAGCTGCTCAAATCAAGGTCCCTGTTTACGTAAAATGCGTGGTGCGCATCATAAATTTTTATCACTTAGACTCAAGCTATTTCGATAAATTCAAATTAAGCAATCATTCGATTATACAATTAAAAAATACTGCAGTTTAAACAATCGAGCAAAGAAAATAAACGTAGAAATAATAAAAGAAGGCAATTTTTCACTTAAGCGGACGGCGCGGCATCGTAAATCCGCTGGAGTTTGTGGAAATTAAGTGCACTTTTGTTGTTCGCGTTCCAGCCTCTAAAATTGAAACAAGAAAAGAATTTCGGTCGCTAGAATTGCCAGCGATAAAACGCCTGTTCAAACATAATAGCAATAACACTTGAGTGCGATTATAATGAAATGTTGAGTTGGTGTTCTTTTCAAGCGTGATTGATGTGATTTTTATGAAAAGGCGGTGTTTGAAACAAGAATTTGCTCGTATACACACTTGTCTAACCTTTAATTGAGACCTGTGGGAGAAATGGAGATTAACTACGTTTTTTTTTCTGTACGTAGGTACTTACTTATATCATTTTTATTTCTTAGGGTGTAAGGACCGCTGGGGCAAACGAGTTCTTGAGTGGAGACCGCGGCTCTGCAAACGAAATGTGAGACGCCCTCCGGCCAGGTGGAGTGACGATTTGCGTAAGGCTGCTGGTAGAAGCTGGATGCGTCGACCTCAGAACAGGGCGCAATGGCGCTCATTAGGGGAGGCCTATGTCCAGCAGTGGACTACTATAGGCTGATGATGATGATGATGATAAAGGGGTTCCAACCGCAACCTTCGAAACTCAAGCCAATCTCACCTCCCCATTGATTCACCCTACAAACTTACAAACGGGGCTCTGGCGGCCAGCTGATTGCGGCATAGCGCAGCCTTATACCGGTAAAGCTACATCCCTTAAAATTTTTAATAGCCAAGAAATGAAAAATTTCAAATTGGTGCCGTACGGGAATTGATTATGTAAAAAAAGAAAAAAATTATCTAATAAAAAACAAGCACGGCTTACTTATCAGTCAACATGGAGTGTTTTCCCATGAAAGCGTTTCCCTCTTTTTATTTTGTTGTCATTAATTATTCATTATTATGCCCATTCAGTTTTTGTCGCTCCCATTGCTCGCAATAAGGATTCGTGAGACGACAAAAAATAAGAAAGAACTTAAGAAAAGTTTCTCGTTCTAACTTTGTAGGTTTCAAAGTTGGACGGGAAAGAAGACGGAATCTAATTACCCACTTTCAAAGATTTAAAAGCGTGCCCTGTTTCATCAGGACGTTATGATGAGACTAGCTGTGAGTTGTAATAAGGCTTTATTTTTGTACATGGCTGAATAATGACATGCTATTTTCGTCATAAAAATTTTCATAGGTTGGGTATAACAGGTTTGAGTTGTCGCCACAGAGGCCGTCAATATTAGTTTTGGTGTCAGAGTTTTTGGGCCGCCGAAGGCCTCCGATAGGGCACGACTGAATGGAACAACATCTTAACGTGCCTTCCAAAGCAATGCTACAAAACGGTCACCCATCCAAGTATTGACCAGACAGAGTGTTGTTTAACAACAACAAAGTGATCTGATATAAACACCCAAGTAAGCCACGCCACAAGCACTTCCTATAAAAAAAGAAAACCATTATTATTATTTCGTATGGAAATACTGCCTCTAATAACCATGACGGAAAATTGTAATGTACCTTTCCTTTTAATGTAATGAAAACCTTACGTTTCCAAGCAGATGTTGAAACAACGGATGAGGCTGTAACGAAATTACCTTCAGGTGACCCTAAAATGTTTACACAGTAACGGCGAGATTCACTCCAGTCCATTAGGACCCTCAAAATGGTGATTTTATAAACTTATTTGTACTACTTAATTTAAAATTCAAATTTAACGAAAACTTCCCGAAGAGCCTCTGAATTTGCATTAGGTTTTTGGCTGTTTCATAATTTTCATATGTATACACCGAGGTGTTAATTGGAAGCTTAGTTTTGTATAGTTTTCAGTTTTATTGGAAAGACAAATAGTCGTGTTTAACTTGGTTAAATAAAGGTCTTCGTCAATTTGGTTATTTTCTGAAGCTTATGTAGTTAACAGTTAATTTTATTTCATTACTAGCTACCGCCCGCGGCTACGCTCGTATGGTATCTGGAATAAAAGCCTAGGAGTTAATCCAAGTAGTTAACTATGTATATTCTAAGTTTCAGCCAAAAAACGTTCAGCCGTGATTGAGTTTAAAATAACAAAATTATTTCATACCAATCCATCCAAACTTTCGCATACATTTTATTATACATCTTACTTACTGTTATAATTATTAGTAGGTAAGTTGTATACTTCATAAGTCGATTTCTAATGTGTCGTATAGAGTGATATGTGTACGATGTATGATGGATAAATGACATGGGATGATTTTCATTATAAAATTTGGAATTTTATAATAAAGGCTCTTACTCATCATCATCATCAGCCTATAGCAGTCCACTGCTGGACATAGGCCTCCCCTAATGAGCGCCATTGCGCCCTGTTCTGAGCTCGACGCATCCAGCTTCTACCAACAGCCTTACTCGATCTTTTCCAATTGTCTTAGTTATATATCCATGACCATGTCAGAAATAATGTGTACATAATACATTATAGAGTCTTTTTTACGGTGACGTTACCGAACCGGTCAAACGAACCCTTATGGTGCCGCTTTGTCCGTCCGTCCGTCTGTCACAGCTGATTATTTCAGGAACTACATAAACTACCACCTTTTTTATGTAGATTTAAAATGACTGAATAAGATTGCCGGTAATAAAATAAAAAAATATTCTCATTTTCATCCCCAAAAGGTCCAAAATAAGAAACGTCAAAATTTCAAACTGGTGCCAATAGGTTAAGTAGCCTATCATAATAATCACAATATCATAAAAAAATTGTGTGCAAAAAATGAATGATTTTATCAGTATATAACAGTTGTTATTTTTTTGATATCATGCACAGTTTTTTTATTTAGGATGAAAAAAGTAAAAAAAAACATAGTAAAAAAGACCATACCCTCCCCCCTTAACTCCGAAGTTTTCGAAGTGAAAAACCTGAAATTTATACATATTATAGAAGTTTATCTATATTTTATAGGAAAAATAAAGCAAAGTTTGCAGCTAATATGGTTTTGTAGAAACCTCAATAAATGTAATGACAGCTATAAAGCAAGTTACACGGTCAAATATCTATGGTCACGGTCATATAAATGGTGTTATCTGAAAGGCCCTAATTTGCCCATTCTAAAGCCGGTTTCAATTTTTCAATAGGACGTACACATTTTAATTACGAAGAAACCTTACTAATTAGTATCGCACGCTATTGACGTTACCCGCGGTGGGCTAGTCTACTGGCACTTAACCGGTCTAAAAAGATAAGTTTCCACTAGACTTTGCCTAACTTAGTATTTTTTTTATTCAATTACGGTATTAACATTTTAACTTAGTATTAACATTTCACGCTCAATCATCATACCATTCGTGTATTCCAAAGTGTGATCTATTCGCCATGCACTTAACCATTTTGAATAGATAATGGAAATGCATTCTAGTCACACACTCGATTGTTGATTTATACGTGAGCTGATAAACGGATAATTCAGTTACGGAACAAATTTACGGCTAAACCACTTATTCTAAAAGTCAGTTTTGATTTTTAGATGTTCTATATACCTAGAATAGTATCTCAACCAAAAATTGGTACCCAATTACATTGTATTGTATTATTAATGTGGTGTTGAAAAAAATGCTATAAATCCCATTGACTGTCTTTCCCACCAACCAACGTGTCCATTATTCGTGAGCTGAAGACCAAAATATGACTGCCCACCGTATGCCTTCGCAAAGTTCTCGAATTTATAGGTGATGTAGCTAGAAAAAGTAGGGATAACCTTAAACAACCCATGTTTACCGGGAGGTTGATGGCAAAAGATCACGAGTCCACGTTGGTCAGACCAAACTATGGATACTAAACTTTGCTCTCTACGCAGCTAAATACTGACAAAGTTTGGCGAGATATTGTCAGAAAGAAGATTCGATTGGGAATCATGACCCTCAGTCATGAGGAGTGCAACGTGAGGATTTTATTTTATTACCCCATCTATGTTACCCAAATTTTTTGATAGGGACCTTATTATTAAAAATTAATGGTGCATCTATACGTCACTAAATTTAGATTTAGAATTGGGCAATGCTATCCACTTTCATATAATTTTGACATCAATACAATGATCCATAAAACGCCTCCTTAGCCCTACGTATGGTAAAATCTCCCGAGAGGCTTGGTATGTGATAGCCTAAGGCGTGCACACACGTTCGGGTCCGCACGTTTGGGTCCAAGGTTTTCGCATCATAAGGATTGGAGCGGAAAATAAAACCATTCGAACGCACTGATCCACGCACGGCAAGGTAAATATGAAGTCATATTTACCTTACTTATATGTAAGTACATATGGCCAAAATAAATAAATACTAAAAACACTTCTTTAGGGACTATTGAGTTGCGTGAGCAATTATTTCTGTTTTAAGCGTCTGTCTTCTATTTGCATACACAGAATACTCCAACATTTTGGACTTATCACGCGCAAGAACCCCTGTCATTTGGAAAAGATAATCGTAAAATGCAAAATAAAAGGCAAAAGATCAAGAGGGAGGAGCTCAAAATGCTGGTTTGACCAGGTGTCGGAACAGCTGGAAACTCCAGGTATTGATGCACTCTTTCAAGCTGAAGACCGTGGCAGATGGAGGAAAACCATTAATAGTGTTCTTGCATGGAATCACGATCCTCAACTAAGGGGTAAGGATTGAGGAGGAGGAGGCAAATATTTCTGTATTTTTTCCGCTCGGGCCATAAGCGAGCCAAGCCATTAATTAAAGAAAAACCATGTGTGTGCCCCAAATCAATAGCAGCGACGAAAAATAGAAACTATTTGTCGTTGCTCTTCTTCAGGGACTGGATTTTGGGAAATCTATTCTGACTGCATCCCACACTATGCTAGGAATTTACCTTGCATATTTCGAGTAAATATAAAATAAATAATGCCGGAAATTTTTGCACAACATCATATAGCCCCAAAGTAAGCATTGTTGTCTTATACTACTACCCTGAGTCCCTGACTGATGCACTTACATACATTATTAGGTAAATATATACATAATATACATAGAAAACTTCCAGACCCGAGACAAATATTTGCAGATCGTAAAACATTTGCCTCGCAGATCGCAGCGAATCGAAACCCCTACCTTCCACATCTCATTCGGGTTTTCGCCTACTGCGCCACAGACGTCGTCAGTTTCTAGGACTTACGATTCACATTAAGTATTTCTACATAGTTAAAGTTAGAATGACATTAACTGCAGTGACCATAAAAATAAAACGAAAACAGCAACAATGAGTCAATAAAGTTATAGAGCAGTTGTTAACTCTGGAGCTGTTCAACGATTTTATACCAAACTTAAAACAGATTAGTTTTCTATCACTCACATAACTCTTCTAATGGCGTCTGTGCGTCATAAAATACTTTTTGTTGTGGTTTTACGACTGCCACCAAAGGTTAGAAAAAGGTTAGAGTTCTATAGATAAACGGTAATTGACAAACCTTGATAGCCTACCTCAATCTTTGATTCTAATCTCGTTCAGTTTTTACAGCGCAAGAGAAAGTGCTGCGTAAATCACACTCACTTTGATTTTTTTGATATTGGTCGAAACTGTGTTTTAATAGCCACTGATATCCAATTATCCTGTTTTTAAATGTAAATAAAAAAAAATACATTTCATGTCTTTGAAAGAGTTGCTTGAAGGCATAAGAGATAGTTGCAAGAATATTTTATATGAGTAGTACTGATATCGAAGAATGGTCTGGCAGAGATCGGCTGAAGAAATATGGATGGATTGTGTGAACGGTGAATTATGAGTAATAAATGAGCGAAAGGCTTCATCCGTCATCTCAACTTTCATCATCAGTCATCTGTCATCAGTCATGATCCCATGAATGTGCCGCCCCCACTTAGAGTGGGTTAAGGGCAGGGAGATGATGATAAAGATGATGACGATGAAAGAGTTGCTTGAATCAACGCACACAATAAGATATACTTTTTCCATTTAACTTTTGTGTAGTGTGGAGATAGATTGGTGCTAAATGAAACAGAAGAAACCAAGTTAACTCATCGAGATAATTATACTCTAGAGTCACAAACGTGGAAAAAAGTGTCTGCACCAAAACTCGGCGCACGCTGTCAATTGCGCCGACGTTGAATACTTTTCAAACGACATAAGGTCAAAATTATTGCAAATTTGGCATTTTGAAGTTTATTTATGTCAAATACGCTTGGACGATTTTTGTCAGTTTTCACTTGAAGACTGTGACTATAGTAGTAGTACCTATAAAATACTGTCGATTCTGTTGTTCACTTTTTTAAACTTAAGAAGAATGCCGTTTGATGTGTGGCGCTCGGTAGCAAGACTAAAGTGAGTGCGTCAAAAAAATCTCCAATAAGTTGTTAGTCGATTCTATTGTCAAAATAATTAAAAACGAAGGTTATTGCCATAGTAACACATCAATGTTTGTTGCCATAGTAACGTATATATCATTGGTTGTTGCAGTCTAATGGTGGCGTGCGGCGGAAACCAAACCAACCAAATATTTTTTTACCTTATTATTAATCCCGTCAGTTTGTAAAACTAAAGAAAATGTTAATGTTATTTAGAAAATATAATACATTTTATGCGATACGTTCGGTTTTGACGCAATTGGTACGGGGTTAAAGTTAAAGCTATCCTTGTCAGCTACACGTAAAATAAAGGGATAGTATCAATTTTACGAATGTCAAATTAAGTTTAGTTTAGGAAAATGCACAATAGAATCGACATAAATATCTTGAACTAAATGAGACATAGAATAAATAAATAAGTAAACATTAAATTAAATATACTAAAGAGAAAAATAATTGTACATGCAAAGAAAACATATTATTTGAAGTAGGTACTTATAGGACAATCTAAATTTTTTCATTGACTTATATGACTATACTTGCAAAACAACAAAGAAAATTACTAACCTATAAATTCTGCTATCAGGAACCCCAATCACTTACCCAAACTTAAACTTATCTTGTTTTTATATTTAATTCTACGGTTCATGAGCTACGTTAATTGAACGTTAACGGCCCAAGAAATAGGACATTATTGACTTTCGGCACTGAACAAGCACTAAATTGCAGGGGTCGAGTTGGGATGGCCGGGATCTGTGATGTGTGATTCTGTCTTTGTTTGAGTTTCGTCCCAACATATCGTGGCTTTCTCTTGTTTGTTACTTAACATACTTTAAAAGGAGGGCTTCAGTCGGTTTGGGATTTATTTAAAAATCAAATGATACTTGTAAAATATTACTAAACTAGCTTTCGCCTGTGGTTTCGCTCGCGGGTTACCCGAATAAAAAGGTGCCAATGAATTATCCAGGTCACAAACTATGTATAAGTATTCTAAGTTTCATCCAAATCCGTTCAGTAGTTTTTTCGTGAAAGAGTAACAACAAACATTTATCCATTCATCTATACATCTATACTCACAAACATTCGTATTTATAATATTAGTAGGATTAGTAGGTATCAAACATGAATGTCAAACTCGGATGCCAAAATCAATTAGATTAGAGGTATAAAATATCTCGATGGGTTAGAGATTAAGAGCTAAATTTGTTGTTATATTAATAGCCTCGTAAAGTTAATTGTTCCTATTTTAATAGCCTCGGATATAATACATACATAGATACCAGTAGGTAGGATACACTACGAAAATAAATTAAATAAAGTTTTTTACACATCCTACTGTCACAATCTGACAAAAGTGCATTCGATTGTTCACGTTCCGTACCAAGTGAGTATTGTGTTGTAATTCAGGGCTGTTATGTAGTCAAAAGGTAAATAAGTCGTTATCTCTGTTTCCATAATTAGTCAGCTTGCCAGCTTTAAGAATGACAATAATTCTGGACATTATCACAGAGCATCATGTAGCTCCAAACTAAACAGAGCTTGTAAAAAGGGAACCATGTGACTGATTCACTACTTATTACTTTGTTTCGTAAAAAATCACATAAAAAACCAGCCAAGTGCAAGTTAGTCTCGCGTACGAAATGTTCCGTACCGTTGTATAGGAGCCCCATTTAAATATTTATTTGATTCTTTTTATAGTACCTATTTGTTGTTATTGCGGCAACAGAAATACATCATCAGTGAAAATTCCAACTGTCTAGCTATCAGCAGCATATAGCCTGGTGATAGACAGACAAACAGATAGACAGACAGATAGACAGACAGACAGTAGTCTTGGTAATAGGGTCCCGTTTTTATCCTTTGGGTACGGAACCCTAAAAGACAAATATTTGCAGAAAACAAAAACATTTATCACGAGGCTGAAGTATTGCTGTTTCGGCTTACTCAAAGTTTATCTCTTCTTTGGAGTTTAATATATATCCTAATTTAAAACATGGGTTATGTTTTATTTAAATTAGGCCAGTAAAACCTGAGATACAGCTTGACTTCTACGAAGCTTCCCACAACCATTCTTCGTACTCAGAGGTCTATTCACTTTGACAGATGCGAAAAAAACCTTGCAAACGGTGTTTGCGCGCGGGATGGGTTCTTAATTATTAAGGGAGTGAACGGTGAGTTTTTGCAATGTGAAAATATAATATGTGTAATGTTTGGCCCTTCTTCACATTAAAACTACTAATTTGATTGAACTGAAATTTTGCGCTTATGTAGTTCTAGACCAATTATTTATTAATTATTATTATAGGCAATTTTTTTTGGATAAAATACGAGCGAAGCCGCAGGCAAAAGCTGGTATATAAATAAAGCTCCAACCACACGCACAAGCTAAACCACACTGCATGTGTTGTGCAGTGAACATGTCAGGCCAATACCATACGAACGAAGCCGTGGGCAAAATCTGGTATATAAACCACTCGCGCAAGCTTTACCACACTGCGTGTGATTAATATGTCTTTTCATACGTGAAACTTGCGCATGAAAAAGTGTAGCTTGCATGGTATGTGAAGTAGTATTTACTGTGTCAACCCTACAGCACTATGAGCACTAGACTTTTTAATCCCAACGCTTGTTTGGCACTTGCATGTGAATTTTAATAACGTGTGGAATACGTCATTTATTTGTTCCCTGTTTCGTGTCAATAAAAAGCACTTTTGCTCATTGCAGTTCCTGTTACAAATATTCACTATTTTATTAGTTTGTTCGTTGAACTAAGACTTTATAAGTCTAGATTGAATGGATTTATAAAGATCTTTTTATTCATAACGAGTATCACCCCGGGGATCTGCTTACGTAGTACCTGGATAAAAACTAGCCTCCTTTAGTACGTGTCAATCTCCATAGTCAAAAATATCGTCTGCCTATGTTGTTGCTAGGTGATGGATGTTTTTGTGGCATGTTCTTAGATATGCCATTTAGTTTTTGCATTACTATTCCTTTCATCACCTCGCCTAATATACATACTCACCTGTCACCTGCTGCCTAGAGGCAAAAGTTTACGGGTTTGAATCTCACCACGGGACCAATGTGTGCTTGATCTGCAGATATTTGTTTCGGCTATGGGTTTTTTCATAGTGTTATTTATTATTTATATAATTAGAACGGCCAAATAAAAACACTTACTCTAACTAAAATAACTTACTTAATTAAATTAAATTAATTATAATAGTAGGAAAAACATAAAATCACAATTCATCAAAACAAAATAAAGTGTCAATGAAAGAAGATAAATATTAGATACAAATTACGTCAACAACCGAAAAAATCAATATTCCCATTTTTACTTCATATATTAATAATTCGTCAATATAAATACTTCCATTCTACTACATATTAATAAACATTCACTCACAGTAGTACATACTCACCAACAGGAGCATCTTCCATCCATCCACAAACAGATCAAAATCAGGGTTGGTTCCAAGAAGTGCGTTGAGTACAGCAAGTGTGCGGGGGAACGATGAATTAGAACGTGCATTAGTGCGACGCGAGGGTACAGCAAACAGATTATGTTTCCGACCCCGACGATAATTGTTTGGAGTGTAAAATCGAGCCACCTCGTTCAAAAGATTGGGTGCATCAATTGTGCCTCGTAAAATCTTGCAAACAGTGACAATCTGATCATTAGCTCTTCTCGTTTCGAATGAGTTAAAACCAAGACCACCCTGAAGGAATTTGGTAGGGTACATGAATGGGTAATAACCAAAGTTACGCTTATACTATACCTGAGAAAAGCCTTCTGCACCTTTTCAAGCAAAAGTTTATAGGTAGCCTCATGGGGATTCCAAACACAAGCACTAGTTTCTAATTTACTGCGAACTAGAGCACTATAAAGCAATCGTATTACGTGCTCGTCCTTGAAATCCCGCTAGTTCCTAAGAACAAAACCTAGCCGCTGGAAAGATTTCTTTGCGACCGTGGCAACATGATCATGAAAAGTCAGTTTTTGGTCGAATGTGACTCCCAGATGTCTCATAGAGATTGTTCTGGTGATTAAAGTATTGTTTAGTATGTAGTTGAATGTTATGGAGTACCTCTTTCAACCAAAACTCATTACATAGCACTTTGCCAGGTTAAAACCAGGGTCTTGTTAGTAACACTCCATTCATATACCGCATCCAAGTCCATTTAGAGAGCCAGACAGTCAGCCGCAGACTCGACTTTGGAGTAAAGTTTTAAGTCGTCAGCGTACAGTAGACCCTGAGCGTGTCCAAGAACAGCTGGAAGGTCGTTTACCATGAGAAGAAAAAGTAGTGGGCCAAGAATAGATCCCTGGCTCAAACCAAACCTCGTGTGGTACGGAGAAGAGTCGTAAATACCCAGCCTCACAAACTGTTGCCGACCTCGCAAGTAGTCGGCGAGAAAATGTAGAAGGGCTGGAGCAAATGCGATTACACCAAGCGTCCCCAGGAGCACCTCATTATTAACTCTATCAAAAGCCTTCTGAAAGTCGAAGCATAGTACATGTACTTGAAGACCCCGATCGAGTTGCATGGAAATATACTCAACAAGAGTTAAAAGGTTGGTGTTAACTGATCGCTTCATTCTGAAGCCATGTTGCGCGTTAATTAGATATTTCTCCACTTGCGAGTATATCCGCCGATGGAGAATATGTTCGAATATCTTCGCAGGTGAAGAAAGTATCGCAATAGGCCTGTACTCTTCAACACTAGTCTTATTTGAACTTTTAGGTATAGACGTGACTCTAGAAATTTTCCATTAAGGGGGGTACTGCCCAGCCTGCAAAGAGGTGTTAAAAATATGACAGAGTGGTATCAAAATGTTATGACTATATATTTACAAATAAACATACGTAATGTATATGTAGCACTTGTATCAGTAATTGTAGTTCCCATAACACAAGCTTTGCTGACTATGATGTGTGAAAAATGTCCTGCATTATTTATATATTTATACTTAGGTAGGTGGGTCAATTGAGAAAAAAAATTGTGGACATTTTCAACTCATTCTTTCAAAATGTTTGATATGACGAAGTTAACAACTCTATCTCCAGACGTTTTAATTTCTTGTCCTGACTATTACAAATCAGGATAATGTTTTACAGGTGATTATATGACTAGAGATATAATTGAATTTATATAAGGTTAGTGGAAACGTCGTATAACTTTAATATAACTTAAAATGCCAACAAAATCTGTCGCTATCTACATAAAAAAATGTTATGACAAGAACAAATTACCTTGATCGTTAAAAATTACATTGATATGGATTATGTTAATTTCTATACGTTTGTTGGTTTATATCAGTTTTTTTTTTGTAAAATCAAAAGACTATTCAAAACTGATTTACCTCATTACCTCTATGTATAAATTTATCTACTTATTTACAAAACAACTGTAAAGTATATTAGTAATTTGGTATCTTTAATGTTTCTAAAATTCCTCTAGCTCTATTTAGTTTGGGTCTAGAAAATGTAGCATCATCATCATCATCATCCCCGTACGTTGGATGTTCATTATCGAACGTTGGCCTCTTCCATTTCCTTCCATGCACGACGGTCAGTCGCCTTTGCCATCCAAGCGATAGTCCGCGTATTCTTTTATGTTGACCATCTTTTCGGTGGATTCGTATTCTGGTCTGGTTATTGGTCTCTTTATCCACGGTCTCCATTCGAGGACTCGTCTCATCCATCAAATTTTGTTAAGCCTAGCAATATAATCATCCTAACTTCTCTTTCGCTCCGGTTATCAGTCTGATCAAACGATATATACTGTAACTAGTCTGATCCATTCATTTCGCTTGTACCGCAAGGTGATTCCAAGCATGCTCTTTTTATAGCCCTTTGCGCGGCCCTGAACGGACCGCTCTGTTAGTGACATGGTCTCTGTTCCTTATGGCTCTGTATATGAAGACTGGCATGATGCATTACTCGAAAACTTTTGCCTTTACATGTATCGGCAGTTTCTCACGTAAGATTGATTGCTGTGCCTGACTATTTGCTCCAAATGTCCAGCATTATTAAGCTATAGCATAGCTTCTATCGAGGGCCTTGAGCGCGGGGACCGAATCCAGAAATTCCGTAACGAAAAAAAACCTCACGCTCCCCACTCCGACGGGCACGGAGGTGTGGCTTGAAGGCCGTGCATTGTCTAACGTCGTTTCTTTTCGGCAGTCTTCGACACGGTGTTTGTGTGCGTGCAACTAGACGTATTGACTCTACGAAGCTCGTTTATTTAATAAAAGAAAAAAAAATGTTTTCTTATCGGTCACCACGCTCAAAAAGTGTAACTTGAATTAATATCAAAGAAAAAGAAATACTGCATAAATAAAATAAATGAATAATTATAATTGCATAAGTTGATACAAAATGCTATGCAATAGCTTTACCGCGGCAGTCCCCGAGTGCCACACGTCTTTTTTATTTATTTACTACTGAACCATTGCCCTTTAATTTAGTCTAGGTATTTGCAATAATAATTATAGAGTAAGTAAATAACTGAAATTACTAAGTCAGATTGAAATATTTGACATTGAGTCTGACTTTCACGAGGTCGACACAATTTCATTATTTTGTTGGCAAGGATTAAAGTTACTAAAGCTAAATAAATTAATAATAAATAGTCGGGACATAAGATACAGTCAACAGATTCCAAATTAGGCAAAGCCTGTAGTATGGTTACCAGATAATGATACAAATAGTTAGATGCTCTACAATTAAACTGGACAGATGAAACTCTCCTTTTACTGGGCACTGGATAGGCCTACATACAACTCCTTATAATGAGTTGTATGTACAACAACAAATAATTGGGTGAACAAATAATTAACAGGATAATTACAACAAAGGGTAAAAAATATTAGAAGTTGGTGATAGTTTTGTATTTAGTTAGGTATAAATCATGAAATTGTAGGGCTAGTTTAAAATTGCATATGATAAAGTAAGTATTTTTAATATATAATTAAGTACATAAAAAGTTTATATTTTGTATTGTGCCGACCCCACTTTGAGTGAGATAAAGACGGGGATATGGTGAACACCCATTACATACTTTTTTGTTTTAATATTAATTTAATTCATAAGAAGAATGTCAGGGGGCGTCAGAGGGATGTCCAAACAAATTGGACATACCAAAGATATTCTCTTTGAATTTGTGTAACTACGTGTCGGAAGATGTTCATAATGAGGGGAAAGTCATGAAGATGTTTATTTTATTTTTCCTAGTACCTATTTTTTGAAACATGATTTCATTGTATTTTATAAGGAGGCCTATTGTGATCGCTATTTATGTAGTAGTATCTGTGTCCAATAAATAGTACCTTCACAACAGTTAGGAACATTACGGAATCAAAAAAGAGAGTTAATACAATACCTCTTGAGAAGGCTTGCTCCATTGCCAACCTCATCATTGCCCAGGCAAGTCGAGATCAAAAGCTGGCTGGAAAACAATCTTGTGTCAAATGAAACCCGCTATCAAAGCACATATTCCATTTGTGCTCTTAGTGCTCTAATGTTGCTACGATGACAGTTTACACCGACAACTCCTCTTACTTAGTGTCACCTAAGATTAGTCGGGACACTGCCTAGGGCGCGTCCTGGTCCTCTCAGGCCCGCAGTCAACACGCTTGATATTGCTCTATTTAAGGTGACACTTAGATGAATAAGTGCATACCTATTTCACGCTTACTCACCGGCCGACCTGGCCCGGCGCTGGTATACTGACATCGACATCAGTGCACGCAAAATTTAGTGAAATCGAATTTCCGATAGGTATTTCGCGGTCCAGTTTTGGGCCGGGCCGGTGATATACAACGTGTCCCCAGCTTGTGGACATAGACAAACACTACACGTTTATTAGGGTATTTTTGACCAATATGCAAAGTATTAAAACAATCGCTCTAATATTTACCGAGAAAACAATGGTTTTAAACTTGTTAAAATAAATGATTAATGTGACGTGGCCATAATATGGAAATGTTTTGTTGATGAAAAGCATGCATTTCATACTCACACAGGCATCGCTTGTCTTCTTAGTCGTGTCAATAATGATACAGGATGCTACATTTTTTTTAATATCTGGAATTAAATTTGTTAAAATATTTTGATTTTAATTTTTACTTCTAATTAAAACCAAAACTGTTTTACAGCATTTGTGAGAAGTAGTATTACGAGGGTGTTCATTCTTTGTCCACAGGCTGGGGACACGATGTATAGATAGATATTGATTTATTATATAAACTTTTAACAGTCTGGTTGTTAATGTCTTAAAAGCTATGTCAGGGTTTGTCTAGGCCTAGGTTTTTGATATAAAAAAAACACACACACACAGCAGCCAGTGAGACAGTGTGCGTCCAATAATGCCGGTGTTGATACCGGTGCTGCTGTCCAAGCTCCTGAAGAAACGTCCATTGATGTGCATCTCCAAATGAAGAAGAGAATTTGTTTTTTTCTCAAGATTTAGGTACCTTAAGAGAAAACATCAAATGATTGATATGCGAATCACTATTTCATATTTGCATAAAAAATTTGCTAAAAACGTAGTTTAAGTTAGCACGGTCACTGTTTGTTATATTAAGGTAAGGAAGAGCAATACTTTTTATTTAACTTAAGACAAGTTTTTTAATGTAATGTACTATTTACGTTAAGAAGCATGTTTAATGCCAAATCTAAGATGTTTATTTGATGTCTTTGTGGCATTTGTTTTTTGCGTGAGTGACGCATACCTTCTATCTTACGAATAATTTAAACTGACATGACAGCCTGTCTTATTCAAATGATTGAGTTCATCCTTCATTTCCTCCTTTGCTAGTGGCCTATTCAGATGTCGGAGTTTTTAGGCCGTCCAAAGGCCTCCGATATGGCTTGACGACTGAATAAGCCGAGACCAACATATTACGTGCCTTCCGAAGGATGGAAGCGTACAGAACTAAATACCACTAAACAGCTACCGGAGTGTTGCTCAAGCTAGGTGATCTGCTAAAAACACCGAAGTAAGAAAAAATCTATGGAAAAAGTATTTCAGTTGATAATGTTTTCAAATCCTGAAATCCAGCAAAGGACTACTAAGTCTATGACGTCGGGAACAGAGCTATAAATCTCAAGTGTGGGCAGAACACCTGGCAAGACGCGGTGATGGCCACTGGAGTAAAAGTGGAGTGGATTGAAAGTAGCTGAGCATACCTGGATGAGACAGGCGCAGGAGAGGCTGGCAAGAGCTAAGGGCGGCCTAAACCCTTTAGTGGGTGATTCCGGGCTGAGATGCTGATGTTTTCAAATCGTCGAGCTGAGGACAGGGCGCAATGGCGCTCATTAAGAGAAGCCTTTTGACAGCAGAAGACTGTTAGGCTGATTTTTTGAAGATGAAGACGATATTTTAAAATCTGCTTTGTAACGTAGTATTGTTTTAAATTCAATATTATACTTGATTTTTTACTCTTACCTCCTGGGTGGGGTGTGGTGGTTCACGCGAGTTAAACTGTAGGCTGGAGTCTATATATATCTAAGTTAAGTGCCAATGCCTCGGTAGTAATTGCCAAAGCCAAAGGTACCACCTACGTAATACCTCCCGTTTGTCAATGTCCACTTGTAATCCTGTTACTGGCTCAGTACTTGCACAATGATAGTGCAAATTTCTCTTGTAGCTGGACTGTTCTATCTCAATCTTGGTTGCAAAGCATAGATAAATTAGCTAGAATTTGAGACTGCATAAATAGGCAGTTTTGACAATATCGAACATTTGAATGCTATAATTATAATAATAATAACTCTGGACAGTGGACAGTATCACACAGCATCATGTATCCTCAAACTAAGCAGATTTTTTATTATGGGAACCACATGACTGCTAAATTACATAGATAATTTTTTTCGTAAATACATACATTATTATAGATAAAAAACACCCAGACCTGAGACAAATATTTGCAGATCATACAAACATTTGTCTCACAACGGGCACGAACCCGCAACCCTCTGCGTCTCAGGCGGACCTTCGCTCACTGCGCCACAGAGGCCGTCAGAAAATTAATCATAAAAACCAACGGGATATTGGTATCATAATTTTAATTAATTATCATTTGATAAATTACATTTTACATTGTTTCTTTAACAAAATCCTAAATGACGTGATTCATTTATCTGTAAATAAATTCAGTGATTAAGGATTAGACATTAAGGATTATTATAAAATATCTGATTAATTAGATGACAAAAAAGCTTAGGATGAAGCTGTCTCCGTCTCCCTCAAAAACAATGTAATAGTCAAGAATAGAGATTGTATTATGATATACTAAAAAAACATAAGCCTAGCAGAAATTCTTGCTATTTCTTCTCTTTTTGGTCGCGTTACGAATTGATGTAAATTAAATAAAATATATGACGTTTCGAAGTGTACTTTACAGTTCCTACTGAATAATTAAATTTTGAATTTGAATTAGTTCTAAATTTTTCTAAAGTCACGTAATCTGTCTTGTATTTCCACCTTCCACGATAAAGACTATTAGTGCGGGTCCATTGGTAATCTCTGTAATTTTCATGACATAAAAATATTTTGTAAATTTGTATTGGTATGATTTTAATAGTTTCAAGGGTAATAGCTAAATATAATCATCATTCAGTTAAAATACGTGTTCTTGAAAAATAATCATAAAGTTGAAAACAAAAAATAGTTAGTTCAGCCATCTTTGTGCTGGCCCCCGAAAATTACTATGATAAAAAGTAGCTTGTCTTAAAATCTTTTACCATTAAAAACAAGCAAAACATTGTTACAAGTTGATCTGTGGAGAGAAGACTGCGGATTTCGACTCAGCGACACTTTAAGCCGCTTAACGGCGGCTTTGCCATAAAAATCTTGGGTTACATAGAAAACGTGCTTATTTGCCGGCGCTTCCTAGACTTTGCTTGTTAGAAGGGCTTAAAAAGATTATTTGACAAGACTACTTTCCACGAAAGGCGTCCCACAGATGCTACAATTACGGCGCTGTTTTGAGAAACTCATGATATACTGCTACCAAATTAATTAATTTATTTTGTCTGTAAATGTTGGTTCGATGTTCGGTGTTTTACCTTAACCGAGGCTGAAGCATTAATAATTTGACATGTCGTATCGTTTGACTATCATGAAATTTTTACCAGTGAAAAAGTGTAGATTTAAAATAACGCATTGTTATTGGCCAAAAATTTCAAGCTTACGATACGGCCTCCGGAGATTCGTCTTTATTTCCGTTAAGGTGACTATAAGGGTCAAACCTCCCTCTCGCTCGGACTATTCAACATTTTAGAAGAAATAAAATCACTGAATGTAGTTATGCAAAATAGCAAACCTTCATGGCCTAGAAAATAACAATACAAAGGTTCAGCAAGAATATTCTTGTGTTTGTAGGTAGACTTGATTGGCATTTTTGGAGCCTAAAGGCGCCGATATGCAGTCACTGCAAGTCAGTATTCTGTGTAAATTCACTTTCAGCTTGGAAGCTCTCAATTTTCATACCTGTCGTCTTAAGGGCCTGTAGAACCCTTGAGTGTAAAAAGGATTAATGGGAGGCATATTGGAAGGTGACATAATTCGCTGTTTTCGTTCAAGGAAACATCTGGAAAAAAAGCGAAAGTATTTTTCTGAATCTTAATTCTATATTATTTCAACGCAGCAACGATGTTGAGATAATCACTAAATATTTTTAACCTATACCACCTACTTTTTTAATCAGTTATTTAAGCGCTTTTAAAAGTAATATTTGTTGTTTTGTAAAACACCCTTAAACCCACCAAATTGCGATGCCTGAAAAGAGTATATAGATCTACTACCTCTAACAACTTTTCCTAAGACCTAATGTTACCATTGTATGCAAATAAATATTATATTTTATCTTGCATCTTGAATAATTTGGCTTGTGTAAGGCCTACTGGCCCACTGGCCCACTGAATCACAGAAGTAATTGCACCCTGTATAGCCGTAAAGGGGTAGATACCCAATAGGTATAAAACCATTGTACATTATGTATTTCAACATTATATATATTTTGACTTTTGAGTTTGACTTTCATCAGTTACTCAAGGGGTTTATGCAGATTTGCATTAGCAATATAAACTTCTTACAATGGAATCAAAGCCAGAACAAATACAAATAATCGTGTATCCAAATAAAGCAAATATGTTTTAAGTAGACTTAAAGTGACTACTTGATGTTAGATTAGAAAAGTTTGCCAAGAGCTTCTTCAAATAAACTTGAAATGACATCAGGTGCTATACGTTTATTTTCTTTGTAGATGTTGATGTTTTTAATTACACAGTAGGTACTTACTTGAAACTAATCCTCTTCATAAAGGTGCTAAGAAGCACCTTCAGTTAAAACTGGATACAAAATTAGAAATGATGTCCAAAGTAAAGACTCAAAATGCCGATATCAAGTCCCCTGTTGAGAGGCGGGAGGAAATGTGAACGGTGAGTTCTTAAGGTGGCTGCGGATAACGCGTACAATTGTACATAGTAGTAGTCAATAACGCGTGTCTTGGAACGCCATGTCTGTACTTGCAGCTACGCGTACACTTTGGGGAACGCGTGCCGCGCGAGCTGGCTCGCGGCGCGAGCCGTGGTCAGTCGGTTTCAAGTCATGTAGCGTTATGGATCGATTGACCTCACGTTCAGGTTCGAGGCGGTCCACATTACTTGTACGCGTAGCTAATGTACGCGTGCACACGCACAGCGTACCCAGACTACGCGTATACAGAAACGCGCTATCCGTAACTAGCTTAAATATATTTGGCTCCCTCGTGAACTCTCGTTGTGTCCCCTATAGTAACGTGAAACGATAACTGCTATTGTCATGTGAACACGCTCTCCATCATTAATCAGCACTTATTAGTTCAATATTGAAAGTAAGCCTCAACACGTACACGAACGTATACAAACTGCTTTCAATTTGCTCTTTTTTCGGTTTCACGTCTCATTGGTAGCCAGCTACAGCTTTTGTATCGTCAGACCATCGCACCTTCAGCCTGCCTAGTTTCCGGCCTCCAGTACGAAGTTTCCACTTCGTTATATCTTATAGAACTATATAATACACATCACATTAGATGTCCAGTCCATTGCCACTGAAGTTGTGAGATGCGTTTTCCAATACTCGTGACAGAATTTCTGCAAATTTTTCTTATTCAGTCTCATAAAGATAACCCAAGCTAACTTCTCATAGCCCTCTGTGATACTTTAAGCTTGAATATAGCATTCATAATATATTATACTATAATATAGAACAATTCACGCTCATATATTGAATAATTCACGCTCCTAGATCTAGTGCAGATGGGACGACATAAGCGTACGTTTAGTCACGCGTACCTAATCAGGTCTGCGAAATATCTCGTGGTAGGTATGTGACAAAATACAAATCAATACAAATACAAATCTTTACTAACCATTAAATACAATGAACATTAGCTACTGGTGGCTCCTGCACCAGACTAATAAAAAATAATGCTGGACTATCACACAGCATCATGTAGCTAAGCAGAGCTTGTGTTATGGGAACCACATGATTGATATTTATTACTAATATATTTATTTGTAAATACATACATATCATACATAGAAAACACGCAGACCCGAGACAAATATCTGCAGAACATGCAAATATTTGTCCCGCGGCGGAAATCGAACCCGCAACCTTCTGCATCTAAGGCGGACCTTCGCCCACTGCGCCACAGAGGTCGTCAAACTAAATCAGTCTAACAGAATTAGCCTTTAACAAGAAAAGAAACCAGTTTCAAGAAAAGATTACCGTACAATATGAAACTAATACAAATGTACAGGACAAAAGAAGATAAAAAACAGAAATTACTTTTAGAACGATGGTAAACTACCACCGAAAAATCATTATCGTGACGTGCGTCCCCAATACCCAATGATTGGCTACGCTCAACTCGCGCGAATAGCGCTCATCTGGACTAACTTTTAATAGCTTTCATCTATCCGTGATAAAAATACCTCAAACTCTGTATACTTACATAAAAATTTATAAAAGTTTAATGACTTAGTTTTTATTAAATTTCTAAATAGTATTTCTTAAGGATCGCAATATCAATATTTTCCCGAGAATTTGGGTCCCAATTCCAATTCCCTTTGTGAGATTTCAGTGTCAAAGTGTCAATCCGTCACTGACATTCTTGATATGGATAGATTAGATGTTACCCGAAATAACTTATATTTAAAGTCACAGGTGTATATTGCATGTTGAAGCTTGAGAGGTGACATTGATTTGAGTCGTATCTTCATTTTTATGTGCTTATTAGATTTCTTTATAAGTTTATATGGCACCAGTGTGCCCAGAATCGAATAAAACCTATAACGAATCTTTTTGCATCTCCCATATCTAGAAAAAAGATTATTTTTGTAACTTCCTCAGGTGTAGGCCTCATGTAAATGGCATCGGGCACGGACATAGCATGGGCGGTTTGCTATTCCATTTAAATTTCAAACAATAAGAATGGAAATAAAGGACAATTTATGATTGAAGTGATTACGACGCACCATATCATAACCACGTCCGAGCAATGACATACCGTGTGTCCTAAATTGTGCTTTATTTCTACTCTTTTTGTATGAAATCTGAATGACGCCCGTGCCATGGCCGCGCCCGACGCCATTTACATGAGGCCTGCACCTCACACTACAATAACATAAGGAATCATGGACTAGAAATAAGTATTATTAAGAAGAGACTATTATTAAGAGAGGGATACGCAGAACACATAACTTTAGCAAAACATTCACCTCAGCATTTTCGTAAATAAAATGTAATTTGACAGTTCAAAAAATATTGCTTTATCTTTCATGAAGGTAGAATGAGAAGGGTCGCTTTAATTTTAGAGCTGTCAAATTAAATTTAGTTTGAAGTGTGCAATAATGGAGTGCACAACAAAATTGAACAATTTTAAAGAAACAATTATTTAAGTCACAAATAATTAAAAATAAACAAATACAAGTGCTGTTATCTAACAAGTTTAACAGTGACTCAAAAATTCGCCACTCAGGACTGCAGAAGTAAGTAAATTTTCAGTGGCACCACCGTCCTGCCAGCACCATCCTGTGATAAGAATTATATGCTAATACCATTAAAATATTAATTACAATAAAATTTTGACTGGTTTTATTATTAAAATGTAGGTAACGCCGGCAAAGGCGGAGTGAAACCTAGCCAAAAAAATCTAATTCCTTTGAAGTATCAAACTGCCACTTATGTACCCTACTGCTTCGAGCAAAATAAGCCCTACTAAAAAAACTTGAAGCGAAAAAGTTTCTTATTAAAATTGAAAAAGAAAATGAGCAAGACATTTTTGTTACACGTATACAATTAGAAGTAATGGGTTCAAATTGTTTGCAAAAAACGAGCTATTGCTCAAAATAAAACATAAATCTACAAAATCTTTTGAGATTTAATAGCGAAGCGATGACGTGTCAATGTCAATGAGAGACTAGTTTGGCCACAGAGAAACTATACGTTGGTAAAGAACGTAGCTATAGGGAATGCACGCTTTGAATAAAATTATGTGCCTACTCTATTTTTCCCAAAAAAACAGGTAGTTTCTCGTTTCCTTTTTAGTTTTATACAGATGAGGATAAAAGACACAACCCCTTTTTAGGCATTTTTATTGAGAAAAATCAGGCATTCAAAGCGTGCACTCCTCTATAAAAACTCTTGAAGAAGCCCGTAGTCCGTATTCTGTTCATTTCTTTTCCTTTTATGTGTACCTAGCGGCAACCTGCGGCGTCGCTCGCATGGTACCTGATCAAATAACTTCTTTGTTATTTCGGGTCTACAAATAAATATGTGCAAAATTTATTATTATTATTTATTATACACTATTGGTGAGTAGGAGGAACCAACATTTAATGTTTTTTTTCAAAATCCCGCCTACTAATTCCTAGAATAATCATAACATTTGATACCTTTATCTATTCTATATTAAGATATTCTATAAGACAAGATATTTAGTACAAATTCCGCTAACTTTCTCTGACAAGTTCCACAAAATGCATACGCATGCACCGACATCCCGCCCGCAGATTCACATGCAAATCAGAGAAAGAACAAGCAAACATGCAATCATTAATAAATGCAACCGTCTACTTACTCTTCCACCAATAAAAACAACACGTTTGCAAGAAACACTCAAAATATTATTGTTATTGTTGTTGTTGTTTTTCGTCTTATTATGACTAAGTTAAGACTAACAGGGCGCAATGGTGCTCATTAGGGGAGGCCTATGTCCAGCAGTGGACTGCTATAGGCTGATGATGATGATGACTAAGTTGCTAACTAATAACTATATATCTATTATAATATACAGTTCTGATAATTCTTTCCAATGACTAGAACATAGCATTCTGTTCGATAGATTCTCTGTGGCTAGAGTCCCGACCCAGACTAATATAATTATGTAAATGCGAGGAGCACGTGCCAATTCAAAAGCTTCGACTAGTAGGTACCTACGTTCTATTAGGGTTGTCCCTAAATTCACAGCTTCGGTCAAAATGGCATCTTGTTAGCGAAATTTATTTCTGCAAAATTGCACCCATAAATACTAAAACAAGTATTTTTTTATTTAAATTTTGAACATTATATCTTCTGCCCTTTCTGATAAACGATAACTTTATTCAAATTACGAATTCTATCTCGAATACAGATTGATTTTGTATTCGAATATTACGTGATTGTGTTATTAATATTCATTGACAATTCACGGACATGGCTCATCTCTAACTCATTGCTTGTATTTTACTTAGGAAACTAACGTGAATTAACTCATTCATATTGAAAAACGGGAATTTCAATATGAATGATATATTTCACATTTCAAGTCATTTCTTGTACCTCTGTGGCGCAGTGGGATAAGGTTCGCCTGAGACGCAGAAGGTTGCGGGTTCGATTCCCGCCGCGGGACAAATGTTTGCATGTTCTGTAGATATTTGTTTCGGGTTTGGGTGTTTTCTCTGTATGATATGAATATATTTACAAAAAAAATTATATATGTAATATATCAATCATGTGGTTGCCATAATACAAGATCTGCTTAGTTTGGGGCTACATGATGTTGTGTGATAGTCCAGCATTATTTATTTCTTTATTTATTTATGTATAGTGGGTAATAAAAAACATCGTGATAAATATTCAACGAAAAACATATTTGTCTATTATGTAAGTAGTTAGGTAGTCTGCAGCTATAAACACTTTTCCAGAATAGGCAACCAGTTTTGTTAAGTTTGTGCTGAATAAACGCAGTTTTCTAAAAAAAATGACATTTAATGAAGTACCTACATATTAATATGAAAGTCTTGGTATGATATTTCACGCTACAAACAAATCAGACGCATTACACTTGAAGTTTTCTGGTTGATTTATGTAGAATATATTATAGGCTGTAAGGTGTTCCAATCTCCATCTTTCGACCTCACCAGCCCTACTGTATTACAATTAAAAACGGGGCTCTGGCGGCTGGCTGATTGCGGCATAGTGCCGCAGCAACAGCTAAATTCCCTGGCCAGCAGCGTTGGCGGTACGAAAAGCTGGTGGGTATTAGGGGCATATCCTCCTTTTTACCATCATCATCATCTATAGCAGTCAAGTGCTGGACATTGGCCTCCCCTAATGAGCGCCATTACGCCCTGTCCTGAGCTTTAGCTTTTTTAGCCCCTTCTTATAGGGGAGATAAATTTCCAGCAGCGGGCGGAATGGACTGGTGTTATTGTTATTATATTATATATATTATATTATATTATACATATTATTACTTAAGAGATAGTTCAATATAACTGAGAGCAACAATATTTATTTTCAGACAAGCTATTTCGCTATGTAAAAGTATTATTTGCAGCCCTGATTGTATTTTTTTCTGAAAACCACCAGCTTTCGGACCCCTAGAATCAAAACGCTTACTAAACGAAATGCATTTTCGGTTAGCAAACAGCTTTATCTGAGTCAGTCGTTTTAAAAATGTAATTAAAATGCTGCGTTAGTAGGGGTGCTCTGTGACAGAACTAGACATCTAAGGAACATTAAATTTCCATTGTAAGTAGGTTTGTACCTAGTACATACCTACAGAGTAGAATTAGTAGAGTTTTTTGTGAAGGGCTAATCTGGGGAAACACTGCCTACTTCTGCAGTGAAAAAGCATTGCTGTGTTTTGAAAGGTGTTGGTGAAATTACAGACACGAGGTTTAACATCTGCATACCTCAAGGCATTGCATCGTAGGGTAAATATGCGTGATCTAACCTTGAAGTAACGGTTTACATCTAAGTATTGCTACACTTAAAATCAGATGTGTCATGAAAAGCATGAAAAGGTATAAATGTTTTATACATTAAATAAATTATGAAGTACATAATAATAAAAATGCGGCACTCCTCGTCTTTTTTCAGAGAATAAATAAATAAATAAATAATGCGGGACTTAATCACACAGAATCATGTATCCCCAAACTAAGCAGAGCTTGTATTATGGGAACCACATGATTGATATACTACACTTATAATGTTTTTTTTTCTAAATACATACATATCTTAAATAGAAACACCCTTTTAATTACATAGAACCTTTGTAATATTTTTAAGGTTTTTGTGTAATTTTATGAATTTATTAATTATTGAGATTAATCGTTTAAAACTGCTGTTTCTAATAAAAGCTATCACAAAATATTGGACATTATCAATGTAGAGTAAATATTGTATCATCAATATAACGCAATCGTAATCTATGTGTACCTTTAAAACTTGTAATAGATGCTTCAATATTATTACATGTAAAATTCAAGCGATCAAAAGTAAAACACAATCAACAAACTCATTAACGCCTCCCGCAATTTATAAGACCAAAATAGGAGTAATCCCGAATTCATGTACAATGAAAACCTAAAGCTACCCATCCACTCCGGCCCTGGCACGCTACGGTCACGCCATTTGTTGAGGCTTCATCCGATTTCGGTCAGATAATGGGCATTAACGGTAGAGCCCATTCTCACTATACCTGCTGAATCCACATCCTATATTAAAAATAGTAGTTAGGTAGGTTTGTCTATAACTATAGATATGCTTTAAGATGTTAGATAGGAGATGTAATTTACTAAGAATGAACTTTACTAAGGGTAAAAAATTAGGCTGGACGACTGAATAATTCTAATTAGTCAGTTTTTTACATATGCAAAAAATATTGAACACGTATTTTTTTCTTTTGTCAATTAAACAAAAAATAACAAAGATATAGCGCGTTCAAGTTCCGCGTGACGTCACGATATAGTAAATTTTTACCTAGCCGTGACGTCACGAGCCCCCACTCCCGAACTTTCAATTTCTTTACCTCCGTTAATTTATATTGATTCGATAAATAAAAAAATACGTGTCCAGTATTTTTTGTTGATCTAACTGACGGAATAATTAAAAAAATTTTTTTTCCCATTCGTCATCCTTATTAGTCCGACAGTAGATTAACAAAAAATATTGGTCTCTTATTTTAAAAAGTTGACGGCTTGTGATGTCACGGCTATGTAAATAAAAAGTGTACTACGCCGTGACGTCACGCGGAACTTCAACGGAGTATATCTTTGTCATTTTTTGATAAAATAAAATTATCAAAATTGACAAATATAAAAATACATGTCCAATATTTTTTTATAATGTTAATGACTGACTTATTAGAATTATTCAGTCGTTATCCCTACTAAGTAGGGTACATAAGTTAAGCACATGATAATGTGGATAGGTTATTTTTTTTATTGATTTTGGCGTACAACGCCCCGCTTTTCTGTTGCTATTATTATGTAACAACATTTTATTCTATAATATTACATAATCATATCTTAGTAGGGAAATAACGTAACAACTTGCATTTTGTTTTATTTTACATAAAAAAAAGAATAATGCGTTTTTTTTTAAATTTAATATGGGCCAGCTCTTGACCTCGAGGCTTGCATAGGCAATGATGAGGTTGACGATGGGTTAGTTTAAATAAAGGTCCAGAAATTGAAGTTTTGACCCATATAAATAAATAAGTTTAACTTGATATGGCTAAAAACTTCACTTCCTTCCTTACATATTTAATGTTAAGTTAGGTTTTAAAGTTTTTTATAATAGTTCTATACCAATAGTGGGCGAAGGCCAGCCTGAGGCACAGAAGTTGGCGGGTTTGATACTGCGAGACAAATAGGTTGTACTATCTGCAAATATTTGTCTCGAGTCTGGATGTTTTCTATGTAAAATTATATAAAAGTATTTACGAAAATTAATACTTAAATAGTATTATGATTCATTTGGTCCATTAACACAGGTTCTGCTTTGTTTGGGGCTTTTATGATGCCTCGTGTTACTTTCCAGCATAATAGATTTATATTTTGTGCCTAATTTCCACGAAAAATACATTTTTTTTTCTTTAACACGTTATCGCTGCACGCCATACCCGAAGCCCACAGAGGGTGAGCTGTTGCAGTTTCATAGTTGTATTTTCAGCATTCCAAGCGTTATACTAGGATATAATAAAAATGCGCAAATCAACAGGAAATAGCCAGCAAGAAAATAAGTGGGCGCCAACCTTTAATGTAAAATTAAAGCCCAATAAACTCCCGACAACAATAAACCGTGGGGTGAATACTTATTCACTGGGTACCGTAATTAGGAGGTTATCTGCGTGCTGTAGCATTATATTTGGAGAATTTGAGTAATTTTTCATCCATAATCGTTTCGGTGCCACAAACTCTAAGTAATCATACACAAACGGCCTTACGAGGGACATTTAGATTGTATGAAGTGTGCGGAAGCAGAACTCCGCAAATTAAATGAAGCAAGACTTTTAAAGAAAATAAGAAGCATTTATTTGTGATGACTAACATTAACAAAAGGCAACTTACAGAAGTAAAAACACACATAAACAAAATAGGGTAGACATACAAAAAACAATCAAATTTTACAATAAAAAGAATTAATTTTTCTGCCTGTCGTGTATGTTTATAATACCTACGTAAATAAAATAAATAAAAATAAAAATACATTTATTCACTTACTTACAATACCCACACAAAATACAAATCGTTTACACAATGATATCTGCCTAATACAATATGAACACCCTTACAAATACTACTTAATTTTTTTTTATAAATTTAGACTATTTGAAGATGAACAAGCACATGGCCCACCTGATGTTAAGTGGTAACCATTACCTATCACAAAGCATTGCATCGTAGATCAAATTTTTCCGGAACGTGCTCTACGATGCAACGCCCTACGTCCATCAACTTGAGGCATGAAGATGATAAGCCTCTTGTGCCTGTAATTTCACCGGCACCCACACCCTTCAAACCGAAACACAGCTCAGCTGCTTCACGGCAGAAATAGGCATGGTGGCAGTACTTCCCCGGACGAGCCCTCCACAAAGAACTCTACTACCTCCTAAAAATATTAAAATTTGCCATTGCTTAATGTTATTCTGTACTACTACTAATTACCTGTCACTGTTTGTCAATATCCAATGGTAAGAGATGGCAATAGTTTAATCTTCGTTTATCTTTTGACAGATTTTTTATAAGTAAGGCCTTCAATTAAAAATATGATTTTTCTCATAATACAACACACCTATATTATAATCTACTTGTAGATGGAACAAGCTTACCTGAGATTAATTAATCATTACCTATAACAAAACATTTCTTTACGCATGTTTGGGACGTGCCCTAGATACAAAGCTCTGCTTACATCAACTTGAAGCATGAAGTTTTTTTTTACATCAGATGTACCTTCGTTTGACCACGAACTCACTTGATTTTATGTAACGTTGTGGTCTCAGATGGAGCACAAAGGTTCAGAAGACATCTATTCACTCTATACTTAAAGTTGAGAAAACTCATGCTCCTGTAATGTTACCGGTACCCACACCCTTCAAAGCAATGTTGCTTGCAGAATCAAGCATAGTAGTACGTACTTCCCCAGACGAGAGAATGAGCTTTACTATACTACAACTGTATTGTATGAAAATGCATTTATTTTCTTTTTTACAAAGGTATTCGTCGCTATCCAACCAGTGCTCCCAAAATCTAATGTTAATCTACTAATTTTCATATATAAATGAATCAAAATGAAATATAAACTAATTATTGTATTGTAATTGTATTTAATTTTCAATTTTGGAAAGTTTCTAGAACTTGCGGCGTGGGCGGTGTATTGATTGTGTGTGCTAGTCAGTGAACTTTATAAAGCCGCTTTCAGACTATTGTGCTTTATAGTACAGCAAAGAAGGACCTAATCCTATATTATATAGCATGGCGTTCACATTACGCGATATTATCGCAAGCATTTGTAGCAAGCTCAGTTGACTGGGAGTGCCGGGGGTGAGGGAGGAGGAAGAGGGCGGCTAGTGATATAGCACACACAGCATGAATTCAGCGCATCGCACCAATTTTAAAGCGATAATATATTACTATATATTATATTATATTGATCCGAGTCCTGTCGTCGTTAATGGACACCTTCTTGAAGTTGTTTCGCAGTATACATACCTCGGGCAGATATTGCAGTTGGGTAGAAACAACTTAGAGAAGGAGGCCAAGAGGAGGATTCAGCTGGGTTGGGCAGCATTTGAAAAACTACGTCGAGTTTTCTCGTCACCCATACCGCAATGTTTGAAAACAAAAGTTTTCAATCAGTGCGTCCTACCCGTCATGACATACGGAGCTGAAATGTGGACACTCACAGTACGGCTAGTTCACCAGTTTAACGTCGCTCAGCGAGCTATGGAACGAGGTATGCTCGGGGTTTCTCTGAAGGATAAAATCCGTAACGAGTTTATCCGACATAGAACTAAAGTTGTCGACATAGCTCAGAGAATTAGCAAGCTGAAGTGGCAGTGGGCTGGCCATGTCTGCCGAAGAACCGATAACCGTTGGGGTAAACGAGTTCTTGAGTGGAGACCGCGGCTCGGCAAACGTAGTGTAGGACGCCCTCCGGCCAGGTGGGGTGACGATCTGCGAAAGACTGCTGGTAGAAGCTGGATGCGTCGAGCTCAGGACAGGGCGCAATGGCGCTCATTAGGGGAGGCCTATGTCCAGCAAAGGACTGCTATAGGCTGATGATGATGATGATGATGATGAAATATGAGAGGTACGTGAATGAGCCATATGTCAAAATAGGTGTCCGCGAGAGGACTTCAAAGTACAATTTACATTTTACAAATTCAAAACCGGTTGGTAACTTTTGGGATTTTATAAAACTTGACAATTTTTTTTCGCTGAATTGAATTGAAAATTTCCCAATAACTTTTTTTTGAGCTCGCTATTGAACGGAATAAATTGTATCTTGGGATTGAATCAAGCTACGGTTTGAGCCACCTTAGGAGGCGGGTGAGCGAAACCTGTGGCCGGTATATGGGGGCCCATAAGGCGACTCTAAGATTCAAACCTCCCTCTCGCTCGCATTATTCAACATTTTTGAAGACATAAAATCACTGAATGTAGTTATGCAAAATAGCAAACCTTCGCGGCCTAAAAAATATGAATACAAAGGTTCAGCAAAAATATAATTTTGATTCTATCACGTTTTCTTACCAAAAAACTTGCACCAATGTGATCAATTTTGGTGCATTTTTTTTGGTAGGAAAACGTAATGGGTTCAACATGATATTCTTGCTGAACCTTTGTATTATTATTTTCTAGGCCGCGAAGGTTTGTTATTTTGCATAACTACATTCAGTGATTTTATATCTTCAAAAATGTTGAATAGTGCGAGCGAGAGGGAGGTTTGACCCTTATAGTCGCCTTAAGCGCGAGGTCATCAGTAAAATAAAGTGAAATTTTATCATGTGCTTTATTAATATAAATAAATAAATTACATTTCAATGCCTTTGTTAGGTGCGCGTAGTGACATCTGTAGATTTTATGTTTTCGGATTTTTATCTGGCTCGAAGTAAATGAGATAGGTAAGATAGGTATGGATTTTAGTAATTCAATTAGTGTAAGAAACCTCTATTGCCACAAAAGAAAACACTTTTTACTCAAACTTCTTGGCAAGTAAGCTAAAATAGAAAGCACATTTTTACTAAGGTTGCTTACACGGGGTAACCGCATGATTTACCGAGATCGTAATTGCAGGTTCTACAAAACCCGTAACGACATGCTACGTAATATTATACTAGCAACACCTAATCTTTAAACCTATGTTTAAAGGATTTTCACGTTTCTATATCACGTTCTCAACATCAGCCTATAGCAGTCCAATGCTGGACATAACACTTCCAATATATAAATTAAGTTATTTATTAATTTTAGCATTTTTATTTTACTTATCTATATAATAAGTAGATGACTTGAAAGACTTGTTACATAAAAATACACTATACACATTTTATAACATGCTAAAGGGAATTGCAACATCCACAAAGCAGTTAAGTTCCTTATTTGCATGCAGTTTACGCAGCTTTTCGCTTTGTCAAGCCCTGACATAAATAGATCTGTAAGTAGATATTGCATGCAAATAAGGAACTTAACTGCTTTGTGGATGTTTCAATTTCCTCTAGCATGTTTTAAAATGCGCTTCGATTCGCTCCGACGTGCCGGTAAGTGTGAATCGTAATAATGTAACCTCAGATTACTTTTGACAGTTATTAGGCAAGATATTCTACAAGATAAAATATTTAGTACAAATTCCGCTAACTTTCTCTGACAAGTTCCACAAAATGCATACGCATGCACCGCCCTCCCGCCCGCAGATTCACATGCAAATCAGAGAAAGAACAAGCAAACATGCAATCATTAATAAATGCAACCGCCTACTTACTCTTCCACCAAATAAAAACAACACGTTAACCTGTAATTAGCTTGGAGAAACGACACTCCACCGAGCGCTAAACAGAAAGAAACAGGCGGAGCAACACGTCGGCGGAGTTCTGCGTCGTTGTTGTTTTTTAGCGACGTCAACGTTGGTGGACAGCGAGTCGATCATTCCTGAGGATGCCTTATGGGGAAGGCGAAACATTGTCAAATTTCTGTTGAGTTTCTTGTGTATTTATGAGTGTGTCGTTTCTCCAAGCTAATTACAGGTTAACGTGTTGTTTTTATTTGGTGGAAGAGTAAGTAGACGGTTGCATTTATTAATGATTGCATGTTTGCTTGTTCTTTCTCTGATTTGCATGTGAATCTGCGGGCGGGAGGGCGGTGCATGCGTATGCATTTTGTGGAACTTGTCAGAGAAAGTTAGCGGAATTTGTACTAAATATTTTGTCTTGTAGAATATCCTGTAATGGATTTCCGCAAAGTCACGCCTGAGTCAATTAATTAGTTATTAGGCACTATACCTGCACACATTTAAAGTTCCCTCCTTCCTTGTTCATTGAGTTAGTGGACAAGTCTATTGTCAAAGTATTTAGGCCGCCCGAAGGCCTCCGGCATGGCTTGACGACAGAAAAACCGGGACCACCATCTTAACGTGCCTTCTGAAGCACGAAAGCGTCTAGATCTGAATCCAACTAAACGGTCACCCATCCAAGCAGTAACCAGGCGGTGTGTTGCTTAACCAAGGTGATCTGCTAGAACCCCAAAGTAAGGCACGCTACGAGAGCTTCAAAGTGTACCTTTCACATGAATATTTCAACTAATTCTGTTTCCGGTCCGTAAAACGGAAGTGCTCATCACAAATGTGATTATGGCCGGGTCTGTTACACTCATGTGTGTATCAATAAAATATATTGGACCGTTTTACTAAGCTTGTAGCAGGAATACATTGAGAAAACATTATGCTTACTAAATTAAAAGGGGTGACAATCAATACTTCATTCGTAGTGAACTTACTGGACATCCCCAAATTTCGGCATACCGGCTGCTGAGGATATGAATGTAACTCACTTAAAAATGGTTGATTAGGACTTTATATTACTGCTGGACTTTTTACATATCATATTGTGTTATACTTACTGATTTATTTTATTTATTGAAAAAGATACACCTTCGACTTATCACTAGACATTTGTAATTAAGTTTTATAATAAAGTTCTGTATGATTCGCCATTATAGGTATTTACAACACTCAAAACTAAAAACAAAAATATGCAGCTGACACACACACACAACTAAATGAAAGGAATATTAAATATGTACAAGACAAAAAAAAAATATACACACTAATATTTTTTAAATACATACTTATACATAAAAAATACCCAGACACCCAAAAAAATGTTCACGTTATTGCTCAATTCCTGTCTAGGTGCCCTATGATGCATCAACTTGAGGCATGAAGCCTTCATGTGCCTGTAATTTAAGCGGCACCCACATCCTTTAGTTCGAAACACAGCAATGCTGATTTACGGCAGAAATAGGCATGGTGGTTGTACTTCTCCGGATGAGCCCTTCACAAAAAAGTACTACTTCTAACTAACCAAAAATCAAACCTAAAAATTGTTACTTTCTGTTCAATTTTCTAGCACATATAAATAGAATTGAATAGAAAATCATATTTTTCCGACATGCAAGGACAATGACCATAGGTTACAATACAAAACAAAACAACTAGGACTTTAAAAAAAACCGACTTCAAATAAATCACTTCTTACAATGCTTTAAACAATTTTGAGAATTGGTTCACAATTGACGGAGATATTGGTGATCATAGGGTGAAAATTACAAGTGAGGATGAGGTTTTTTGAGTTTTCCGGGAAAAGTACCAATCCCTCAGGAATAAAATTTATATAGGACCACTTGTAAAGTATACTCTTTTAAACAAAAAAAGAATTTTGAAAATCGGTCCACAATTGACGAAGTTACAAGAAAACATACAAAAAAAAAGGTTCTGACGAATTGAGAACCTCCTCCTTTTTGAAGTCGGTTAAAAATAAACACAAATCGAAGAGGTATAACATTTATTTATCTTTAATTGTCTAATTAAGTAGGAAATTTTCGCAATAAACGCCTTATCAAAGCAATGGAATATACCTAACTAACAAAAATCATAAATTAAATTTGATTATTTAATAGCTACCGTATCGAGAGTACCATAGTACCGGGCTATCGTTTGTGTTATAATGAGGCCATTCAACTCGTGAATAACTAGCTTCTGTTCGTGGCTTCGTTTGCGTGTTCTATCTATCTATTCAGCCGGCAGCACCCACTGCTGAGTAAAAACCTGGCGATCTTATGCCAGCCGGATTCATCATCATCATCAGCTTATAGCAGTCCACTGCTGGACATAGGCCTAATCTAATGAGCGCCATTACACCTTGACCTCAGCTCGACGCATTCAGCTTCTATCAGTAACCTTTCGTAGATCATCACTCCACCAGGCCGGAGGGCGTCCTACCACTACGTTTGCAATCAAGAACTCGTTTACCTCAATGGTTATCGGTTCGTCAGTTAGGGTCAGCCCACTGCCACTTTAGCTTGCTAATTCTCCGATGTCGACTTTAGTTCTAGTCTCGTTACGGATCTTATCCTTCTGAAACCGAGCTATGGAAAGCAATGCTTGGAGCATAGCTTTCCATAGCTCGGATTCACTACTCTCCTACTGCCTTCACAATATCCTCCGACTAACGGGCAGGTGTCCATGGTGGCCCATCTCTTGCCACCGTTCCGTAGTTACTTTGGTCTATACTTGGTCACCTCGTTGGGCCAGATATCCAGCCCATCTCCACTTCAGTCTCGAAATCGTTTTCACGTTACCTGAAAATAGCCTATATATTTTTATAACTTGCCTATAACTACTAGTTTCGGCGTAGAGGTATAAATATTTTCACGTTTTACAAGGCTTCGTAGGCAGTTATGTTAGTAGGCAGCAAATTATGACATTAACAATCTTCGCTTATTAATACTTGATTAACGGATTTCAGGAATACATTCGCTTCCTTATTGCCTTTTTGATTATATAAGCTTCGTAATAGAATAATAATTGATGTATTTAATATTTTGCTATATTCTCAAGAAATGCATTAAGTAATTAACATTGCCAAAACAAACAAAATAAATTTAAAATAAGAATGATTGATTGTTTTATATAGGGGTAGATAGCAAGCTTTGTTTTTGGAAAAAATCGTGAAAGTACGAGTAAACTCACGCATAATTAAGGTAATTAAATGTAGGTACTCGTTATTTAACTGTTATTAATAAAATTAAAAAGCACTATTTTAAGGCCGTCATCTAGTCAATCGTGATTAGTCTGTACAGTTCGTGCATGATGTTAGGGAAGATCTACTCTAGTACTAGATTTTTAGGACATTAGCTGTCTTTATAAGTAAGCCTGTTAGTCACTGTAAAGTTGGGCCATTCGACGAGCACTTTGTCTGTTATGTGTAACGCGGCGTCCTACGTACAATTCAAAGCGGACGCGATTGCGAAGCGATCCGACGCGGTGACACGCGCATTCAACGCAATGCGAAGCGACGCGGCGACTCTGTCCTGCGTGCAAGCGAATCGTACTACATCATCGATCAGTTCGCGTGAAAATATCAACTGATCGCGTTCACATCAATTAGCACCGCGCTGATTCGCACCTTGCGTGCGTTTGGTCACGTAGGATACTTCATTAAAGTTATCAACTGTTTTGTTTTACATAGTACTAAATAATAAATATCTTATTGACTGTACGTTTTCCAAAAATAACATATAAACCGAACTTTACGAATATCGTCGGCTTATTGTGAGATATCATAAACTACCCAAAAGTCATCTTTGCATTCGTCTGGATGAGCCCTACAATAATTAAAAACCCATTTATTTCTAGCTCTTATTGTTTCGACGCTATGACACCTGTATAAAGTCACTAGCGGCCCGTCCCGGCTTCGCACGGATTAGGGCACTTTTTTACACCTTAGGTTACGTTACTTAAGTTTTATTAGGGATCCCTAATCTTTTCTATTAGCAATAAATATAGCCTATGTTACCCGGGGTTAATGTAATTTTCCAATGTTGAAATAATTTTTGAAATCGGCACAGTAGTTTTTAAGTTTATTCATTACAAACATACACACACACACACACACACAAAATACAAATTTCTCCTCTTTGTAATATTATATATTATATTATAAGTGTAGATTTTCATCTTTATAATATTAGTGTAGATGTAGATTATTCGATATTAGCCTATAGCTACTTTATTTACTTAAATCTAAACATTTTACAAACCTAACCATTTATTTAGTATGGCTATAAACTAGCTATTGATAGAACTGTTGTACATTTCTAGGAAAATTAACACTGAATTATGCCTTTACCTACCTATTAAGTTTACGTAGAAATAAAGAACTTTAAAAATTTGATAGAACTAAGAGCGAAAACATTCAGAAACATTTTCATTTAAATCTATCGAGATGCACGAATTCACACCCAGTTTCGGCATTGATATACGATCCTTAGTTTTTGATAGTGCTATCGATTCAAATTCTCTATCAGGAAATAGAGAATCCCGATTTTCGATAAAGGTTAACAAGGTTACCTGCGGCATCAGAGTGAGGCAGAGAGCAATCCGAATATTAGGTTATGCTCGTGGAGTGTCTCTAATGGATCCGGCTATTGAGTCGCGCTAGTGACAAAGGATTTTATGTCTTATTCACCCGGCAAAAAAGCCTATCGTAGATTTACAGGGTTACCCAGTTTATTTTTGTATGGCTGCGTGATTGCCAATTTTAAACGACTGCGTATGCGGTGCGTATGGGTTTAATAGTGACACTAAATTTCATTTTTATTCTATAGTGCATTGTTGGTTTTTACACAGTTTTCTACAGAAGTCTATCTATAATACATACTAGTACTAAATTATTTGATGATATTTTACTATAAATGCATAATATTCACTTGTGTGTTAAATGATAAAATCCTACCATCGACAAACCAGAGAGCAAGTATCACCCGTCAAGCCGAATGGAAAGTATAAATTTACATCCGGTATAAGTATTATTTGCTTACAAATATATTATACAGATTAAATAAAATAATTGAATAATCATGATCGTTGAAATAAACTGATAAAATTAAAGAAAAATTACAATTGCATAAAATATACTAGCTCATATCATTATATTTCTATTTTAAGGAGAGTGTAGGGTGTTTTAGGCACTGCGGTGGTCCCAGTTAATTATTTAGATCGTTCCACTTTCATTTTTTTCATAATATATCTTGTTTCAGCCTTCACGAAAGGACCAACAACAACAGCACTGGCACAAATCAGTCCACTGCTGGACACAGGCTCGACCCTATAAGACGGGGGATATGCCCATAATCCCCAGGCTGGGCATGCGGATTGGTGATCGCAGAGCACAGCTTTTTGCACCACCGACAGTGCTGACTGTCGCCAGTCAGGGAATTTATATTAGGGGTAGCCCGGGTTAGGGCCTCGTTAGGGTTCAATTACCCAGCTGCTAGAGCCCTGTTTGTTAAACAGCAGGGTGAACAACGGCCAGGTGACGTTGTTTTGAGTTTCAAAGATAAAGGTTTAAATCCCTCCCTCAGGCTAAACATGAAGCATTCAAAAGTCAATGACATTTTATACCTTAATTGAATCGGAAACCTATGCAGTACCTACGAAATTTATCAATCATGCATTGTTAATTCAATTCGATACCCAATGAATTATTATGCGCATCAAAACATTACTGAGTGTTAACTTGTCACTGTCCGGCTTTATTAAAATAAACCGCTGACTGGTTTAAATTTAATATTCATAATCAAAAGTGCAGTGGAATATTTTGCATATGCATAAATAGGTACAATACGTTACGTGACAAAATCGTGATGAGTCAGAATTTAAGGGGTGTCTTTATTTCAAATTTAATAATTGTTCCATACCGGAATAACTTCTTCCTTTTATTTATATTAACGTAGTTGAATTTTAAATAGGTATCTGCCTAAATTTGTGACAACTTACTCTGGAGACAACCAGATATCATAAGAGTCGTGAGAGTTTGAGGCATATTCTGATTTAAAATTTCGCGCGCTGAGCAATTCTCATACACAGATCGTATGTGCATGACGCGACGCAGGCGCACTCTGTGTGGTCATTTTATTTGAAAGCGAGCCTCGTCCCTGCTCCTTACAACAAATTAGAAAACCCTGGCTAATTTTGTGATAATTGCGAGTGTTTGTGACCACCATAACCGGAGGATCAACACCAAGTGCCCTGTGTTACATTTCATTTCTGTCATTCTTCTTCTACTTCGTATGAGCTAGTGACCAACTCTGGTGTTGGAGTCTGTCGTGTCCAAAAGGATTTTTTCATCACCAACCCTGATCCATCGCCAAACCTTGGACTGAGTGCGAGGCCGTGGAAGGAGATCCAGGTGAGCCTCTAAACTCTGCACGACAAAAATTGTGGGTCAAATCAGTGGGTAGAGTTCGTTCTCTACCTACTGATTTTACCAAACCATTCGAATTCAAGCCCCTAACATTCAGTTAGGACCGTTTGGACATTATGACTGAATATAAAAAAAACACCACCCTATTCGGTCATCGAGATATATTCAGTCCACAGCTAGGCCTTCTGTATAGGAACGGGGATATACCCATAATCCCCAAGCGGGGTATGCGGGTTGGGAATCGCAGGGCACAGCTTCTCGCACCACCGACGCTACTGCCCGTCGGCGGCCGGGGAATTCAATTGTGTCGGTTATAGACTACGCTATGCCGCGATCAGCCAGCCGCCAGAGCCCCGTTTGTTAAACAGTAGGGTGCACGACGGGCAGGTGAGGTTAGCTTGGATTCAAAACTCCATCTTTTGAACCCAAGCTGACCTCAGTTAGAAGCCCTTACATCCCAAACTTCAAATGTAGGTATGGGTATTTGAAGCCGTGAGTTAGGTATGAGTAACTTAGATTAATACCTATTTTTGTAATGTTGTATTTCCTTTACGACCAATGCAATAAAAATTTTAAATCTATAAAAAAGTTACACATAATATGCAAATAAGGAATACTTTATATTGTATCTTTTTATTATTTACGTTTGGATTATTTAGGACTTTTTTTTTTTTTACTTTTGGCTTTTTGGCTATAACATTTTGTAGCGTTGAAAAACATGTATAACGACGAAAGGCGATAGCTAATCTACTCCTTTGATGTATTATAGAGGCCTTAGGCTTAGCGAGATTCCTAAAAACAAAGCCAGTTAGTGCAACTGAAGCCGCAAGCAAAGGAACAAAAGATGGACGCTGACTGCTCTTTATTGTTTGCTCCACAATATAAAACCGCCTTTCACGTCAAACGGCTTGAATGAAAAACGAACCAGATTTTTTTTCATTGTAATAACGTAACGTCAAGTATGATTGTGTCAGCTGAGAGGAGGGTTCCGTTACGGGATACGATGGTGTTTTTTTTTCTAGCCTATGTCATTCCACTGCTGGGCAATTCCTTTTCAAATGCATCAAGATCACGAGGGTGTTGTAGAAAAAAAACAATATTTTCGACCACCTGTGGCGCAGTGGCTATAAGCCACTGACAGACTAAAGGTTACGGGTTCGATTCCCGCCGCAAGACAAATGTTTGTTTGATCTACAAATATTTGTCTGGGTGTTTTCTATGTATAATAATAATGTATGCACTTACAATAAACAAATATTTAAGTAATACATCAGTCATAACACAAGCTCTGTATACTTTGTGCCCATATACCTAAATATATGTTGTGTGAATGACCGGTATTATTATATTATATTATTTAGTTCGACAGCTGAAAAGGTAGGTATTAAATGTTGATAATATCAAAATACATATTGAAAAGGCAAATAGCAAATTAACATTTTACTAGTCACAACAATTTTAGAAATCACTGGAGGTCCCAAATCTAAAATGATTTAAATTAATCGAATAAAATTTATAAAATATGAATATCGTGTTCCGCTCTAGCTCCAACTAATAGACACAAAGTGAGCTAGAGCCAACAGACACAAATAGGACCTTCAGCGATTTCTAGTAAATGTGTTCATATTTGTTTCGCTCTAACCATTTCTGTCTATTAGTTGGAGCTAGCGCGGGATACGATATTCATATTGTATAAATTTTAATCGATCAATTCAAATCATTTTAGATCTGGGATCTCAGTGATTTCAAGTAAATGTGTGTAAATTTGAAATCCAAAACTAGTATAACCAAATTACTTGAAAATAAACAACGCAAAGTTTTTCCTGTTTCGGTTATTCCATTCCATTCGAGAGCTACGTTGTGTTACTGACAGACAGACAAAGATGGATGGACGGAGTGTTGGTTGTCACAACAGTTTTACGCTTCCATTGCGAGTGCGAACCCTAAAAATATTCAGCTTGAATGTGGCATGTTTGAAATAATTTATTTATGCGTACATCTGCTGTACATCGAATATTGTTTGTGAATAGAAAATACTGGAATATACTAAGTTCCATCTGAGGCTTTGCTGGTGGAGTATCCTTATCTAGGGATAACCCCTCAACTGCCAATGCCCCCCCAGGTGCAAAATTGCACATCTGTCAAAAAGAGTCAAACATTGAGCGGCCACGAAGCGTTGAGGGCTAGAGGCTGTATTTAACACACGTCTAGGTCACTTAATTATTGGATGATGCCTCGTACAGTTAAATTCTCCAAGTGAAAACTGTCAAAAATCGTGCAAGCGTCGTTAACATAAAAAATGTGTCACATTTGCACTAATTTTGACAATATGTCTTTTGAATAGTGTTCAATGTCGGCGCAATAGCCAGCGTGCGCCGTGTTTTGGTGCGGATATGAGGCTCTAGAGTACTTATCTCGATAGCTACACTGCGTTTTCATGATAGCGTAACAATTTCTCGAGATAATATCGTATTTACGAGAAAATAACTCATCTCTACCGGCTAATATCGAGAGATATCGTGGTTCCACGTTGGCGGAATGGAAAATTAAAATTACGAAAGGTAGATGTTATCTAGTCCCTCTATAACTCAGCTGTCCGGGGACAAACAGACAATTTGGGTAAAATGAATTGCAGAGATCTGCAGATAACTTCACCCTTGTGTGCGATCGAAATAAAATGAACTGGGGTTATAGTATTAGGATAATTAAAAGTAATGGGGGTCTATTTCATACTTTCCTTTTTAAACATGCTAGATATTGTGATGGTACATGTTGATAAAAATTTGTTTAATACGCCTGTCATTGTTGTTTTGGTTTGACGCAAGAAAACTTTTGCTGAATTTGTTTTTTACTATATGGTATACTTTCATTGTTATTAAAATATGTAGTGTTACTTATATACAGTTCACTTTTTTACGAATAGTTCACATGTTTTGTCGAGGATTGGGAATTCAAACCAATCCAATCTCATTCGCTCTTTGGTGTAACATTGCTGATTAATAAATAAGGCTCTGGAAGAAGGCAGGCAACTAGAACCGCTTCGAAAAATGGACCGTGTGAACCCGCGTGGGTAGTTGGTGAAGTGACAGTTTTAAAATACTTCAAAACCAATTCTTGGTTAGTCTACGCCATAAAAAACCTATCTACGGTTTAAAATTACAGGTAAATTTTTAATTTTTTTAATCCTAGTTTTCTGTTATTCCTTGTCCCACCACATCCATCCACATCAGCCTATATCAGTCCACTGCTGGACATAGGCCTCCCCTAATAAAGGGGGATATACCCATAATCCCCACGCTGGGCATGCGGGTTGGGGATCACAGGATACAGCTTCTCGCACCACCGACGCTGCTGCCCGTCAGTGGCCAGGGGTTTTAGCTGTGCCGATGTAGACTGTGCTATGCCGCAATCAGCCGGCCGCCAGAGCCCCGTTCGTTGTTTAGCAGGGTGCACCACGTGTAGGTGGGGTTGGCTTGGGTTCCGAAGATAGGGGTTGGAACCCTGTACACCCCCCTTATTCCTTGTGATAACTGTGAAACGCTCTTCACGCAATCCGATTAAAAAAAATATGATTTACTTTAGTTTTTTTAACAACACTATTTTAAAATTGTTAACATAAGTTTTACTGCGTTGAGCTGAAGACAGGGCGCATTGGGGAGGTCTATGTGCAGCAGTGGACTCCTATAGGCTGATGATGATGAATTTTTAGAACATGGTGTACATCATAAAATTAAGGATTGATTCTTCTTCCTATAATTAGTTTTAGCGAATCGTGTAGGCTGTTCCGCAAAAATCTACTTATATAAACCAATTCAGGTTCACATCTTGTTGAGTCAATAAATATTTGTGCTATAATTCAGTAGATAGATAGATCTTCGAATAATTTTTGTAGGTGCCACACATTAAGGATCACTTATAAAACAATTGGAACCCTAAAAATTTTTTTTTACATGCCTACTTTTGTATTAGTAATGAAATTTTACATTCTCTCTCATTCTTAATTTGGATTAAAATAATAAAAAAAGATAACCATGTTCTTAGTTAATTTATTATGAAAATAAACATAATATTTTAGGCGTGATAGCTCAAGTTTAATTTTAATGTTACATTTAGTGAGAATGTTTTGATAAGCTCGTTCTACGGTTCATAAATTTTTAGGGTTCCGTTGCTTGGGACGAAAAACGTGACATTTCAAGTCTGCAAATATTATTGAATTTTTATCGCTTAAAGCATCAACAGGTTTTAAACTGTTAGAATTCACATAGGTACGTGAATTCTATGTACTACGTTAGATATTATCAGAGTAAAGTTCCCTAGTCTTATTGTGCCATACCTACATTTTAATTAAATAAGTCAATCATTGTATTTTCAAAATGGACAAACTGGCGTGTCTCAAACTTAGATAGTCATAATACCTAGTTTTTACACAGTTTTTACGATAAATGATTCCTATTTCTATAAAAACTAATATGGTTGTGATTTTGTCATATATAAGGCTACCTTTTATCCCTTATGTTATGTTATTTATTATGCTTATTAATAGCGATGGAAGATGTTCGGATATATTTTTAGGATTAAAATAATACCTATCAAGTTAATTTACTTGATAGTCAGCTAATCTAGCACATGCAATTATCTTACTTTAATTGACTACAATCATGACTGATAGCGATTACTGACAATTGCAAAATTTATCAAAAACATACCAGTCAGATGTTATTACCAGCAATATTTTATTTTATGATACGGAACTCTCAGATAGAGACTGCGATCCACATTTCCCCCGTCTCTAAAATTACAATCTCAAAATTGTGCAATTTATTTCTTGGTCCTGAACTCAGTTCGCATCGTCTCCTCTATTTGTCCAAGTACCATTTTAAATTGAGTGGAAACTCTGTAATTTGCTTTATATTTGTTACAGTGCTCTAGAAATATAGGATGTAGGTATTTCAGTAGGGAATGGTCTAAAGTGGGGAACATGTGGTGCAGCGCATGGTCGCCGAATAAAGTCATGACAGTGAATACGTTGCTGTTGATGTCTTTTCTGTCAAGTAGGGCTTCTACTTGGTGGATCCCCCAGTCTGGTGTCTCGCTCCTGAAAGAAAGGGCTATTTTAAAATAAGTTATTTAGGTTATAAAAATAAATAATAATGTACGATTCACACCTACAGGCACTCGTCGGAGACCATCGAAGCGCATTTTAAAATATGCTAGAGGAAATTTTAACATCCACAAAGCAGTTATGTTCCTTATTGGCATATTTACTTACGGATCTCTTTATGTCAGTGTTTGACAGAGCTCAAAGCTGCGTAAATTGCATGCAAATAAGGAACTTAACTGCTTTGTGGATGTTTCAATTTCCTTTAGCATGTTATAAAATGCTCTTCGATGCTCTCCGACGCGCGTCAGGAAGTGTTAATCGTACATAATAACAATAAATATATAATTATAATGATGATGATTATGATTATAAATCTCAAATTTGAACTTTTCCGATGGATTTTACCATTTAAAAAAAGAGGAGGTAGTTAATTCGATTGTATTTTTTATGTTTATTACCTCAAATTACTTCACATAACAAAACTATAATTTATCAACCGATATGAGTTTTTTTTACGTTTAGTCCATTTTTAAATTTGAAAAAATATTACCGGCCCTATGAACCAATTTCTTTGTTATTTATAAAGATATTCCTACTGATCACAAAATAGGTACTTATGTTAAAAACACGGAGTGTAAGCAAACTCCTCACAAAGAACTTGTCTGCCTCTGATTTTAAATTGCCTGGGGATTAAAGAAAATAAAACTGGTAAAGCAAGTTCTAAGAAATATTATGCCTATCAAGTTTCTTTTGTATGGAAAGTTGTTTTATATAACGTCGAATGAACACTGAATTATGAAATTACCATTGTTCTTTATGAAAATGGCTCCTACAGAATATTATTGCGTCTATTTTTTATGAACGAAGGCCTTTTTTTTAAATTTGAAAACAAAACGCGTAATTTTGAAAATTATTCTATTGCTAAGCAATTTACCTACTAGATTATCTTACTTTTGAAAATATTTATGAGTTCTAATTCTAATTCTAATTTGAGGTGGCGGGAAAAAGTTCTGCACCGACGTCCCGCATTGGGGTGTATTGTGCATTGGGGTGTATTGTGCATTGGGGTGTGTATTTATGAGTTAACACACTAATGTTTTAATGCAAAAACTTACTTTTACTTTTTGTAACTACTCACCTAAATCACCTAAATCTAACAAATAAAGAGTTTGTTCAGTCCTTTTCTTTTATTAATAAATGTTATATGTAAATTTAGATGTAAATTTAAATAAGAACTATTTTTCTTAACTCCTTTAAAGTTTAATATTTTTTATAAACCTTTTAAAGTTTATAAGTTTTATATACCTATATAGAATTAAGTAATAATTTAAGTTTATGTGAAATATTTAAGTCCTCTCTCTATCTATTCTAACTATTGTAGTGCCCATCAGGGTCCATAAAAACTTACCTTCATACCTTACCACCTGTTTACCTACTTACATAAGGAAACAATAAAAATATTGAGTATTGAGTATTAACTATGTACCGAATTATTGCTAAACTGTGTTATCTGTAAATAAATTCAAAAATGTTGTTAAACGTAATCTCTGTAATAAAGCTTATTATAAAATATCTGATTATTTAGATGACAAAAAAGCTTGGGATGAAACTGTCTCCAACTTCCTCAAAAATAATGTAATAGTTATTAAGAACAATGACGTTAAAAAATATAAACCAAGCAGAGTTTCTTGCCAACTCATCTCTGTTTGGTCGCGTTACGAATTGGGAGTAAATTAGAAACAAAAAAATGACGTCTCAAAGTGTACAGTATACAGTTCCTACTGAATAAATGAATGTTGAGTTTGAGTTTGAGTTTAATCAATATTATAGTTTTTACTGTGCAACTGTACTGTACTGTACATTACAGCGCCACCCTGTATATATGTTTACTCTCAACTCCGTAACGGCTGAATGGATTTAGATGAAACTTGAATTGTATACATATCCTGTACAGACACGGACTCGAGTGGTCTCATTTAATTTAACTATTAATATCAATAAAATCATCATATCATACAAATGTAGGGACTTACACCTTACAATATTGTTGTAACTTATCACACAGTTTCTTTACCATTAGAACTTCTAAGCTAATATCAACCGTACCTTCATTTTAACTAATACCTACCCCGGTTCATCTCCATCCTTGATCGCATCAGGATGATGATGAGCGGCATTTACAGCAATAAGAAAAAATATAAAGCTGCCAGTACAGTTGATCCAAAGCCACGTATTTATGACTTGCCACCAGGGGGCACCACTAGCCAGCCACATCCAGACTGGAAGAAGCAGGCCTAATGTATCATGCCAACGGAAGTGTTTCTTGAAGTATCCTGGGCGCAAAAAGATGGACAGGAGTCTGAAACATAACATAATCTACATTGCCAAAACGTCATAATTTTTTTTCTGTCATGTGATTATCATAGAATCACGGTTTGCTTACTTTGAGGCACTAAAGATGTCAAATTCATCATCATCAGCCTATAGTAGTCCACTAAAGAACATAGGTCTCCCCTATTGAGCGCCATTGCGCCCTGTCCTGAGCTTCAACCCCTCCAGCTTCTACCAGCAGCCAGAGAGTTTCCAGTACCATTTTTGCCGAGCCATGCAAAATTGACCATCAATATTTGTTTAATTATCATTTTTGTTATAACTTCTTACTACACGATAATTTTACAGCATCAAGTTGTAGCCAATTTATTAGGTCACGTAGGGATGTCATAATAATTATGCTTGTTTAACCTTAAAATCAGATGAAATTTAGTACGTAAAAACATGTTCTTTTTTGGTTTACTAGTGAGGAATAACTTAGCAGTTCGTAACACAGGTACGACCTAGCACGGCTGCTAAAGTAATACGTCATTATATGCATAGTAAGTATGGCTAACTTTTTTTGTGAATGATTTGTTGCTTTTATTGTATTATGTTGTTTTTGGTTAATAAATAAATAAAATAAATTATATTTATCATCTTGATTGATGATGAGAAATATACGGTAAGATCTACTACTATCGGGTGTAAAAAACTGGAAGTATCATAAATGCTACTACTTATCAGAATGAGACCGCCATTGCGTGTGTCAAAACTGCACGGCAGATATCGCTCATATATGAATTTGCCTTTATGTGAGTCCACATGATCCCCAAAGAAAAAAGATGTTCAAGAAAAAACAACACTTTCAGAAATGAACTGAACTTACCTTTTTACAAAACTCAGCAGAAAAAGAAACGGAAAGAAAAACAGCTCTGTGATAAATCCTAATTTCGCATGAATTGGTTTATCTCTCCGTGGATTGTAAAATAAAACTGGTTCAAGTGAACTGATCTCTAAGTCCATGAGGGTGTTTGTGTAGAGATGGTGGGATATCACGTGCGAGACGCGGAAATCTCTGAAATAATCACCATTATTAGTAAGAGTCAGGGACAAAGCATCTTTTAATTAGGTATTCTGAGGCCTCATTTACTAACTCAGTTCCACACCGAAATGATAAGCACCGGTCCTCTTTTTACAAACTTTGATAATATTTCAAGTGTGTGTTCTTTAAATTTCGACAGATGAAATGTCAAAGTTTGCAAATAAAGGTCCGTTGCCGATTATTTCGATGTGAATGAATGAATGAATGAATGAATGGTGTGCAACTGAGTTAGTAAATGAGGCCTCTGATCTTTATAAAATATATTAAAGTATTTCACTATTATTTTTGTAAGTAGGCATATGTAAAATTGCACGCCTGAGAGGGTAGACACACATTAAAATATGTATTTCGTGCAATAAAGAATAATTTACTTTAAATTCAAATTCAAATTCAAAATTTTTATTTCAGTTTACATGTTACAGCCATATTAAAAAACACAAAAACTAAAAAGAAAAACACGATCAAACACAACAAATACACAATAAAAAGAGAACCTACCTCAATGGAGCACTGGATCAAGAGTGCACAGCTTAAAGCTTGTTGTTTAAGTAAATGTCCGTCACTGAGACACCTATATTTTTTAGTAAAACTGCCACTCTACTCCAAGGCATGTTCTAAAAATTAATCATCACGACACGGGTCGGTAGAGATGCAGTATCGAAAACCAGTTAACTGTTAACTGCCAGTTATATCATCATCATAAACGCATGGAAGTCCACTGAGGCCTCCCCTAAAGAGCCACCAAGAAAGCTTCTATTTCTATTGCCTTTCGCAGACCTTCACCTGACCGGAGGCTGTCTTACACTAAGATTGCCGACAAACTTACGATATTGTTGGTGGATGCAGTATCGCGCAAACTATATTAAACAGGTAGGTAAGCTGCAGTTTATCTTCATTGTGTTACCCATTATTCGTCTGTTACGACATCCACGAGATGAATATAAAAGGGCCTACATTGTTTAAAGAATTGCAATGGGCGCGGTGAACCTAATGTTCTCGAGACAGATTTTCATGAACCTTCGTATAGCTGCAAGTGGACTTCTGAAGTCATAATAGTGTGAGATAATAATAATCTATCTTTCATGTAAGTAATTATAATTAGCAACCTACCTGTAAGACCACATGCTCATATTAAACAGGTACATTCTCCAATTTGTCTTCCTATGGATAAAGTTGTGGCAAGTCACAGTCAGAAACGCCAAGTTCACTGATGCGTAAACATAAGAAAAACGAGCTAAGTAATAATTTTCGAACCAGCAAGATAGAGCGCAGCTGATTAAAAGCGACAAAAACAACCCATCCGTGATACTGTTTGCAAATTTATATGCATCTTTTGGTATCTTTTTTATTTCTTCATAAGTTGCTTTTTTCAGGGTTCTATAGAAACCGTCTTCGTTGAATGTGAATGGAGAGTTTCTCGGCGCTTTTGCGTCTCTAATGTAGAACTTGCTTAGCATTTTCTCTGTGGATGGACTTAAGTGGTGCGATTCAAATGCTTCCGTAATGTCTGTACCCTTAAATTGAAAAGAGAGTGAATACATATTCTTGGTACATACGGTTTATGTTCAACGAATGTCTAAATTAGAAGTATCATAGTTTTAGTAGCAAGATATTATAGACCTTAGCCGACTTTTACAAATTTTCACACAATAGGTTGCATATCCCAATCAAGTTGCTATTTATGTTTACTATAACTACAACACTACAGTTAAAAATTTAAATAACAGGTACCTAGGGAGTTTATTTGATGTATACCTACTGATTCATCACATATTTACATTTAAACTATATGACAAAATAAAATATTCTTTAAATGTGAGCAATTTGAGGGAAAATAAAAAAATATTATTGAATACTAGCTTCCGCCCGCGCCTTCGTTCGCGTGGTACCGGGGTTAACTAGATCATAAGCCTATGTGGTAACCTAGATCATAAACTATGAATATTCTAAGTTTAATCATCCGTTCAGCCGTCAAGAAGTGGAGTGGGAACAAACAAACTCACATTTAAATACACTGAAACTCTATAATATTAGTATGATGATTCTCTTATAGTGACATAGAAAAAAGACCAATTGAATAACCATATATTTTCTTTAAAGAGAAATAGGTATATAAAATAAACTCTATGAAGTATCTGTCGACAGATTTCAAAATAACAATTGAAATACCTTAGTGAGCTCAATCCATTCCTCACCACCGGGGTGTCTTTTCATAAAATCAGTTAGGTCGTACAATTTGTCATGGACCCGCCAGAGCCCTTCCGCACCATCGTCCATAGCTTTCCCCTCCAGCCACTGCACGGGGTCTCTCAGACCATTATCCCTCAGTGACGGATACTTTAACTGAGGGAAACTGACGTGTGTTTTCTTTTCCGTTGCCCGGTTTTGGGCCGCCAGTACCCAATTAGATTGGGGAGGCATCTTATCGTAACAATTTAGTCTACGAGACGGAACTGCACCGAACTAAGCTTATTACAAGAATAAGCATAGATCGGTGCAGTTGTTTTACTTTATTATCAGAAGTATTATTGTTGTTAATTAGAAAATAGAATAATAAGTATTAAATAACAGTGTTTTTACATTAGGTTAGATAATTCAGTGTGGTATCAATAGTTGGTAAATTTGAAGTGAAATTCATTATGATAAAAGCTTTAGAAATATTTAATCACGCCGAAACGCGAACTAAATAAGTTTTTGATTAATACTGTAATGAAAATAAACTTCAAAGTTCCAAAATAGATCTATCTAACTACGCAAAGGATTAAAATTTACTGGCAAATGTAATGGGAGCCATAATAATCACGTCTTATTTAAATGCACAATAACTACTGTTGATTTGTTCTGATAACCTTCCGCCATTAAAATGATCACATGTCAATGGAATTATATCGATCGATTAAAATTAACCTATACCTAGCTCTTCGCTAATATGTAATTAAAAAGAAAATTGCGTAATACAAGAGATAAATAACCCATCGAAAAGTCAAGTGTCAAATTTTTTTCATATTTTGTATGGCTGATATTAGCGATAAAGTTGTTTTGATTAGGTATTCAAGAATCGTCTGGCAGTTCCTATGATAGTATGGCACGAATGAAAGAATAAGAAATATTCACTTCAACTAGCAACTGACCAAGAATTCTGTAGCGTTCTTCTCAATTCTATCAAAATTCTTTGTAATTTTCAGTTCATAATCTTCGAAGGCTTTATTTTATTACCTACCTATACTGAGGGCCGATCGAGTATCCAATCGGAAACAGTGTTCTCATACTTATATTTATTTGCACACCTTTTGTCCATAAAGTTTTTAAGCAATGCAACGTCATCTTTTGTTTTTTTACCATTGCAATCGGTGCTCATTGGTCAATTTGTGGGTGGGGCTGTGGGCCCGATGCTGCTCAGAGAATTGTTATTTTTAACGACGACGACTTTCAAGTAGAATAGTGGAAATACGCACTTATTTATGTAGGTGCCTATAATTTTTTACCATATAATGCCTACTCTAGAATTCAATGGAAACATTGATCATGCGAAGTACATCGATTTATTCCAATCTTAGGCTATGAACTCACGATGCGTTTTTTTCCAAACTCCGGTAATGGCAATGGCAAAGCTTTTACACGTTTTTATCTGAATAGGATACAGAACATGGCAAAATGGCGCTCATTGGGGGAGGCCTTTGTCCAGCGGTGGACTGCTATAGGCTGATGATGATAATCCGAACGAGATTATTTCTATAGTCAAAAAGCCATATATTATAATATAAACGAAAAACAATTTAAGTTTTAATATTATTATTTTATGGCCATAGGTATGAATACCTAAATTACCGACACCATGAATTCGTGCCTAAAAGTGACCAATTAAGAAATGTTTATTTTTTATCATCTCAATAGTTCAAGCGACCGATAGAAGGTTCATGTTTACATGAAAAGTAGTTAGTAACGCTTTAAGCTAGTTTAAAATAATCCATAATATAAATACTGATAAAGAAACCGAACATACAAATTGTTTGGCAACTTCCAATCCACTTCATTCTGTGTTCACACTCAATCAAAACACAACAGCCAAAATGGCTCCAAAAGAAATAGATTACATAGAGATAGCTCATCAAAGAGCTGCAGAGAAGAAAACTCACGTGAGCTTTCCCCAACTCAAATACCCATCTTTGAGAGATGAGGGTTTTAAGGATCCCACGCAATGGCTGATGGGGAAGACCATGGACGATGGGGCCGAAGGTTTGTGGCGGGTACATAATGGAATATACGATCTGACAGATTTCATCAACAGACATCCTGGTGGATCTGAGTGGCTGGAGCTTTCCAAGGTATGTATGCCCCTATTTCCCCTATGCCTATTAATATGTTTAGAAAATGAGACTAGCGCTCGAATACTATAACTTGGCTTGCATAAGGCCTAACTAGACCATCAAACTATTTGAACTAATTACGCAATTCAAGGGAACCTATTTGAGACAACTCTATCTAAAAATTTAAATATTTGGTTAGTGTTTTAGACTTTTAGTATTCGGGCGTAAAATACACACTGTAAGAAATAGGTTCTAACATAAGCCCTTTAACTCATACTAAATTGTTTTATTTATCCTGGTTGTGACCACACTCAAAACAAAACCCTTAAAACCCTTAAAAAGGCCTTGATTTGTTATTGGTTTTAAAATCGCGGTGCAACTTAGTGGCTGAGTTCAACTGTAGAGCAATGCAGAGTTTCTTCTCTGTTTGGTCGCGTTACCAATTGGTGTAAAATTTAATTAAAAAAAGTGTATTTTATGTGAATAAAGAGATTTTTTACTTACTTTACTTTACAATGTTATTATTATTGAACTGAAGAATAACGTTTATTCAAAAATCAATTTAAATAATATAATATCTTGAATATCCAATATCACAAAATATAATTTAAAAGTATCAGACAATGTTATTTTCCTTTCTCTTTTTGTTTCTAGGGTACAGATATCACAGAAGCTTTCGAAAGTCACCACTTAAACCCAACGGCCCGGAAAATGCTAGACAAATTCTACGTCAGAGATGCAACGACACCAAGAAATTCGCCATTCACATTCAAAGAAGATGGATTTTATTGCTCATTAAGAGCAGCTGTGTACGAGGAACTGAAGAAAATACCAGCACATGTTGCCAAACGTGCTGACTGGATCACAGATGGACTTCTCTTTACATTACTTGTATCTTCTGCGTTCGCTTGCTACACGACAGATTACTGGGCAGCAATGGCTGCTTATTTTATAGCATCGTTATCATTAGCATGGGTGGTGGTTGCAGCACATAACTATATTCATAGGAAAACTAATTGGAGGATGTATCTGTTCAGCTTAAGCCTTTGGTCGTATAGGTAACTGTCAATAATTAGTAATAAAAATAATAAAATCTTTATATTTTCATTGATTTTGAATTTTGATCAAGAGAAGATAACAAAAACATGATTTCTTATTTTTCAGAGATTTCCGTGTATCGCATGTTCTTTCTCATCATCTGTATCCGAATACACTAATGGACCTTGAAGTTAGCGCATTTGAACCGATTGTCTTTTGGAGTCCCAGAAAGAAGCCGTTCCTGGCTCATTTTGCATTTATAATTGAACAACTTATATTCCCAATTTTGTTCGTGTCGAACTTCACGAAAAGGTATAATACATATTTGTGTCTATTTTAAATATCTCAATAAGGTTTTTAAGTCATCGTGACCAGGCCGTGGTGCACCCTGCTAATAGTAGAGATTAAAGGCATATCTTTTACCCTTTGTTCAGTGGTGGAAAATATGATTTTTTATCGCAGCATATCCTGGTTTGGAATACTAAATTATTTAGCATGTTAAATCTAACTTGATGAAAAGGTCTACTACATAGTTTTGTTAATCATCTAGTTTTCTTTTTTTCGAATTCCTGTTAATTTCCTACAATTTATAACAACCATTAAAATTTTCCCAATTATCCTCGTAACGTTTTTACTGTCTTATTTCAGGTTCATACTTAACTTTATCCGTAAAGATTTCTTCAAGAAACACTACCGTTGGCATGATGGAGTGGCCTTTATCATCCCTCTCTGGATGTGGGTAGTCAGTGGAAACTCATTGTATAATGTTTTAGTTATGTGGGCTTGGATTATCTGTACAGCCAGTTACATATTCTTTACAATTGGTTCAAACGCTGCCCACCATCACCCGGACATCTTCAAAGATGGTGATCAAGTCAGGTAATTTCTTTTAAAATATTATTTTGTAAAAAAAAACTTTAAGTAGGTATATTTTGTTTTTATATTAGTATAGATTATTATTATATTTTTATATTATTATAGTATTTAAAGTCGAGCTCAGGACAGGGCGCAATGGCGCTCATTAGGGGAGGCCTATGTCCAGCAGTGGACTGCTATAGGCTGATGATGATGATGATGATGATGATGATTTAAAGTTGTAACAAGTACATGGCCAGCCTGAAGCTAAGTGGTAACCATTAGTTATAACAAAGTATTGCATTGTAAGTCATGTTTTTAATGTGCCCTACGCTGCAACGTGAGGCATGAAGGTGTTAAACCTCGTGTTTCTAAGTGTGACTTCTACGGCCACCACCTCTAAGCAAAAATACAGCAATGGCGGTTGGCATGGTGGTAGTACTTCTGCGGACAAGCCTTTTACAAAAAGCTCTACTAGCTCTCTAGTTTGATAAACGTTTGTTAAAAGAAAAATATATATTCTAAATGGTCAGTTATTGCAACTAGTTGAACACTTTGAAAATGATGAACGTCTGAGATAAACCATTGTAAACGAGTAGTCCAGTTAAGGTTGTAACAAAATTCACTCAAGTCTTGCTTTCATTTTCGTCTGAATTGCCGTTCGAAATGCTTAACAGGGAGCAAAACAAAAAATGTCCCTTCCATATCTGGCAGTAAATCACTTGATCACGCAGAGCACAGAATTTTCGGGGAATCTTTACGGCTTTGTCGTAAAACCGCTTGGAGTTTATTGAAGCTGCAGTGGAGATAGCTGGAGCTTTTACGTCTGATGTATGGTGCTGTTTATCTTTTCTCGAAAGCTATGCGAGGTTTTCAAGATGAGGGCAGGCCTCAGCTGTGAGGTTTTGTAATGGCTGTGAAATCGTTATTGTTCCGATTCAAATCGCCTTGCACGAATGGAGATCTCACTTCTGGGTTCTTGAGTATGCTTAGTTATGCTCAATAAACCCATTTTGACGTTATAAATAACTATATAGTGGGTGCCTCGTGAATTCATCCACGTAGACGTTTTTCTCCGTTGCACCCCATCAGGGGCTGAATTACAGGCAATCAGTTCTTCATAAGTTAAGTCAGATTAATTCACCACTATGGAAGAAAATTACCCTCCAAATTTCAAATCTTGGATTAACAGTATTAAATAAAAAAAGAGAAAACAAGATAGAGGGCAGAGGCTCAAAAACGTTTGCTACTGAACTTATAATGGACTGTGCATGCGCAATTGTTTTATTGAGCAGCTTTTATTCAAATTGATTGACTAGGTCTGAATCTTGTACCCTGTGCTTAAACTATACAGAACTCTTTTGATTAAATAATTTCAATCTTTCAGGAGTGAAACTCTAGATTGGGGTATGCACGAGCTAGAAGCTGTGATGGATCGCCAGGATATAAACCAGAGCCTTTTCACCGTGATGACATTCTTCGGGGACCACGCTCTACATCACCTGTTCCCTACATTAGACCACGCAGTACTTCCTTACTTGTACCCTGTGTTTTTGGAGCACTGTCAGAAGTTCAGAGCTAACTTTAGGGTTACAACCCAGCTGGACCTGCTGATTGGCCAGATCAAGATGACGTTGAAGACCGATCCTACTGTTTTGAAAAACAATGAATAAGTTATTTTTTTTATTTGAAGTAATTAGTGTAGGTCTTAAGCGTTTATAGTAAATCCATTGAAAATCATGTCAAGTTTTGTTCAGGAATGCTAATTTCTTTAGTTTATAATCACCTTCATCATCAGCCTACAGCAGTCAACTGCAGGACATAGGCCCCCAATAAGTATGATTGCGCCCTGTCATCAGTTCGATGCATCCATTTAGGAAGGAATTGATTTCTAAAATTTGCTTGTTGAATAACAAATCGATGTTTACTTTTGTTATCATTATCAAAGTCACCCTATGAACTTCGTTAGATAAGAAGTACAAACACAGTGATAATGTCTTATTTATGTTTCATTGATTTTGAATAAATCACTTGCTTTATTTCTTTTGACTTTTTATTTCTACTTGTGAAGACAGATTGTTTTAGTACAAATATATTGCTTACTAGTGAGTAGGGTTAACAATTGCAAGTCATTTTGACAGTTCAATTTTTCGGTTGAATTCAGTACAAACTTACCTCGGGCGCTTTTCGCTATCAGCTTTTATGTCAATCAAAGAGACTTGTTGTAGAAATATAAACTTTAAATTGCTTTGATTTTTCACAGTACACGCAGACTTGAGCTAGTAAATTTTCAGCTTCGTCTAAAATCAATTACAAGAATGTAATCAATAAGCTAAAGTAATTTTTTAAAATATAGTAAAAAATAGTATATTTTTAATATAAAATATAGTGCTATGAAAAAAATGAAAAATATTTATTTCAGTTACTTATAAAAACTTAAATTCTTAAGGGGTTGAAGTCTTCTTTAAATCAAAATATTTGTTGTGTTAAGGAGACTTTGCCCTTCTATATTTGTACTATAAGTTGGTGTCTAGAAGAAAAAAGTAATTTTATACAGATTTGAAGATCCTAAATTTCCTATCTAAACTGATCTAAAGTTTAGATTATTATATTATAAGTACCTATTTATCATTTTCTCAATCATATTTTTAGTGCGCGTGGAATGATTGATTACTAATCAATCAAGCGACCAAGATTAGGTATAGCAAAATTCCAAGCAGTTATTATCTAAACATGTTTTAAAAATTATAGCACTTTGAATGTAAAAGATTCGCCATTTAAGGCACAATATAAACTTTATTATCAAAAAAGTACCCTCTAAGCTTTTGCTTTAAGCATTTAAAATTAAATACATAAACTGTTACGAAGCTGACTGATTGACAACAATCAACGCACAAACAAAACTGTAAGTTTTTTGTGAAAATAGGCATTTTCATTTCAGTTATAAGTTATAAATTTAAAACAAATAAAAATTGGATGATGTTTCCAATCCCTTTTCAGTTTACACAATTTTAGTTATTCACAAAGCTATAAGTTACAAAGAGAATACATCACATTTCCATTTATAATTTGATAGTTTGTATTTATGTATTGAAGAGTGACTTATGAATATTGAACGTTTGTGACACCCTTAGATCTTTATTCGATGTGGAAATATTGGGGTGGGATGCAAAGAGTAAGGTAATAATTGGAACCAATCTGGTAACCATAAGGTAAAATTTATTCAAAGGCCACTTAAATCAGTTTTATCTCATCTTAGTGCCCTTATTACCTACCTATCTTTTTAATCTTTACTTCTTAGTTTTTGTGATTAGTAACATACTCATCTGCTAACATATCGTCCTAACGCATATTACGAGCTGTTTAAAAAATGTGGATTTTAATTGGTTTATGTACAAATTATGTTTTAACAATAAAATTATCTCACGCTGTTTGATCAGTACATAGTTTCTTCTTTCTCCTTTATACATCAGTTGTCATCCCAACACTTACCTTCATTCTTGCTGATGTCATCATTCATACAATCTATATCCATATTTTCTTTAACCTCCTCCCCATATATATACCTATAGGATAGTTCTATCAGTTGTATCTCTGTTTTCTTAATTCATTTCCTTCTATAAACTGTCAACTCTATATTCACTTCTTTCACAGTCAAATCCTCTCTCAGATAATCCATCTATATCTTTTTCGATCTCTACCCGTGCATCCAGTCACATTTATACTCATCACTCATCAACTAACAGACAAGGCAATTCAAATTATTTTTCTTCTGTACTTTATCTGTGTTATTCATCGAAATCTAAATAGTAAAAAAACTGTGTTTTTTTACTATTTAGATTTCGTGAATTTGTTATTAGCTGCATTAAAATTTTGGTAAAAATAAGATTTTCAATTTGGTTTGTCAAACCAATGAAAAGCCATTTTGATTTTAATCATAATCCATAATTGGTCGTCGTCATCACTACATGAATGTCAATATCAATGTCCTACGTATCAACCTATAGTTAAAGTTACGTAGTGTTCTAATAAATTCCTATAGTTGAAATAAACAATAAATAAATACATTTTATTTCAGGCAACAAAGACAAAAGTACAAGGTCTTAATTTACAATAAGCACATGGCCCATACGATATATATATGTATACGCCACGCCCATACGATTCAATACTTTGTGATAGGTAACGTTAAATGATTAACATTACCTATCACAAAGTATTGTATACAAGTACGTATTGGTACCATGCCATAAACGTAATTAAAATTTTTAATAAGCAGAGTAGCTCAAGACCCCAAATTCTTATTCGATGTCTGTGTAAATATAAATTCAGTTGAATTACGTACAAGGGCGAGGTTGTTGCAGACGCCCCATTTAACCTGCTGGAACATCTTCATCACTGGACTAAAGTGGATCTCGTTGTAATTCTAGCGGAAGTAAATTTCAGTAGGCTTAGTGCTCATTAATCTCTTGGCATTTCGATACTTTGACCCTCCTTTACTAATATTAGGTGGTGAAAAAGAGTCTCAGGAAAAAAATCTTAATTAAAACTATGAAAATATTTGTGAGCACTTTTGAATTATTTTCATTAAACTAGGTACTTGACTAAGGGTCGTTAATTCAATCGTCAGCTATCACGTTGAAGCGAACATGGTGTAGCTTACTTCGTTGTTTTTCGCAAATCATCTTGGTGATCGCTTAGTGGCATTTAGATCTGAACGCTTCAGTGCTTTGAAAGGCACGTTAAGATGTTGGTCCTGACTTTTTCACTCGATAAGTATGGCCTTCGGGCAGCCTTAAGACTTAGAAATCAGAATTGGCCATTAACTCATACAAAGAAAAAGACTATCATTTTCAAATTTCATTCATATATAACGCTTTAAATCTAAACTTATATATTATACTATTATAAAGAGGAAAAATTTTAATGTGTATGATAATTTGAATTTGTGTGTGTATGTTTGTAATGAATAAACTCAAAAACTGTATTGATTTCAAATTCTTTCACCATTGGAAAGCTACATTCACCTTGAGTAACATATGCTATATTTATTGTTAGATAAGATTAGAGATCTTTACTAAAACTTAAGTAACGTTAGCAAAGGTGTAAAAAAGTCTACCCGTGCGAAGCCGGGACGGGCCGACAGTTATTGAATAAATTGATAATTTTAAAAGTAAAGGCTTTATTAATCGGTATGTTAACATTTTCTCTTGGAAACCTAGTAATGGGAATGAGGGTTGTTAAAGTGTTTTTCTGAATATTTTACTCTGTGTCCTGTCTAGCCGGACGGTAATAATTAACACTGAGAAATCGCAGCTTTGAAATGAAATAAGCCGCAGTTGGGAGCGACCAAGTGATTACTTTCATAATTTAAATCAAAGTAAGTCATAACTGGGGTGGGGAGATTGCCTGTATTTTGACAAAATAGAAAAACTTAAACTCAAAAACGAACACCAGTAACCAATAGAATACAGTGATGATTTGTGAATCAACTTACAAAATATTCTCGGTAATAACCTCGAGCTATCTAGCCCGAGGTTTTTGAAATGACAAACATTATTTCTAAGATAATTTAAAAAAATGTTCATTTGATTCTGTTAATCTGTGCATTTAGTGGTCGTGCGTTTACTAGTCAAGAGCGTTTTAAAGTCCTGTCAAAGCACACATTTTTATCACCCTATCAAGGCAGATTTACAGTAAGTCAGTTACTGACTCCAAATTCGAGACAAGTCTGTGACCTGATACTAGCGGGAATATTTTAGTCAGTCATGACGTAACGGCGCTGTACTGACTGCAAATTTAATTTAAAAAAACACACATTTTTATCACCCTATCAAGGCCGAATTTAAGTCCGAACATTAAGTCAGTTATAGACAGTCAGTATAACGCCGTTGCGTCAGGACTAACTGCAATATTCCCGCTTATTAACGTCTATCCAACGTGAAGAAATTACGACAACTGCTCATCATCATCATCATCGGCCTAAAGCAGTCAACTGCTGGACATAGGCCTCCCCTAATGACCGCCATTGCGCCCTCTCCTGAGCTCGACGCTTCTACACGCAGCCTTTCTCAAATCACCACACCACCAGGCCAGAGACGTCTACTGACTGCATGTAAACAGTGTCAAGTCAGTTCTCGGCGCCAGCACTGACACCTGACATAATCTTCTTTGTATGAGCTAGGGTCCAACTCTGGTGTCGGACTGTTTAGACCACTCTAAGGCCTCTGACATGGTTTAACGACTAAAAAAGTAAAAACAACATTAACGTGCCTTCTGAAGCATAACCTGTAGAAGTAAAAACCTAGCCGCCAGGTATAGGCCGCCTAGCCGCCAGGTATAGGCCGCCTATCCACCAGGTAGTAAGCTGGCGGAGTGTTGCTTAACTCAAATGATGGGCTAAGAAGGCCGAAATAAGCCAAGCTACTAGCTTTTCCAATGCTAATGTGAATCAGCCTTCACTCTGCACCTTATCACCAATGGAGCAGCCAAAAGGTGGAATAACAAGACTGCAAGTTTTTGTTCGTAAAACTTAAATTATTTCGCCATATCAACAATTTTATATAATAAAAAAATATAAATGTAATCGACTCCATAGCTTTTTGATAATAAAATGTAAATTATTGAAATTAAAATGAAACCCTCGATGTATCTACGTAAATTTGCTACAATACGTACATACATTATGCAACACCATCCTTTTTTTCAAGCTGCTGTTATTCACAGCCTCTGCTATTTGACAGCCTCTGTGGCGCAGTGGGTGAAGGTCCACCTGAGACGCAGAAGGTTGCGGGTTCGATTCCCGCTGCGGGACAAATGTTTGCATGTTCTGCAGATATTTTTCTCGGGTCTGGGTGTTTTCTATGTCTGATATGTATTTATTTACAAAAAAATAATTATATATTTAGTATATCAATCATGTGATTCCCATATTACAAGCTCTGCTTAGTTTGGGGCTACATGATGCTGTGTGATAACGTCCCGCATTATTTATTTATCTATTCGGGCATCTTCTTACTGAGCACATTGGGATCTCGCCGCATTGTAGTTGGTGCATGACAGCCTAACAACTAGTCAAAAATTCTGTAAAAATTCTAAGTATGCGCGTCGTTTTGGACAAGGTATCATATTTCCATCCCTCTTGTATGAAATCTCTTTGTATTGAGGTCCAAAAGTATATGGACCTGATTGCTGTACTTTATATTTATTTAATAGGGTATCATTACATCATAAAAACACTCTATATTAACCCTTTAAACTATTTATGGTTTGTTTGGGTACTCACACTAAATGTGTAGGTATCATAAGTATTTAATCAAATATTATAACTATGCTTCTGCACCACTGTGAACTACCCGGCGCTGCTGTTGGTAGGGAAGATAATAACCTAAATTTTCGCAAGCAAAAAGGTTATTTAGTGGAGATTATGTGACAATCTTCCTAAAACTTAGCATAATCCACCAATGAAATTGTCGGTGCCATAAAAACTCATCGAACTCAATTAAATTGACCGTAAAGGCTTTGCTAATTGAACATTCAAACGGGAAACCTTCCAAACTAAAGGACCCAATGATGTTTTTATACAGGCTTTACGATCTTCCAACGAAATAATACTAAAAGGTTATTTAATTATTTAACGGTGGGTATACGGAGAGATAGCCCTAACTTAATACAATTGGCTACATTTGAAATAACAATATTTATTTTAAATAATCACCAAGTAGGCTGTATGGATAGTGTTACGAAGCAGCATACATTTTATCTGTATACTACTGGCTTGTTGGCCAAAAGCAGTGTTTATGACAATCGTCGCGAGGTTGCGTGTTTGTCGGTCTTTTATAGGTTGTACTTCGGAGAGTGTGCACAGGAGCTACATGACCTTATTCCGCCTTCACCTTTCTACCATAGGAGCTTCAGACGCAGTGCTAACTACCACCCGCATCAAGTTGATATTCCATATAATAGGAATAAGCACTTTCAAACATCATTTATAATGCGCTCTGCTAAAATATGGAATCAACTGCCAGGGTCCATTGTCTTATGACCCTAACGACTTAAAAAAGAGAGTTAATAGGCATCTCCTGGGAAAGCTCATCCCATCGTCGACCTCATCCTTGCCCACGCAAATCTCGAGGTCAAGAGCTGGCCCATAGTAAATTAATAAAAAAAAACTTTTTCAAACCACTGAGTAAATGACATATTAATTATCAGACATTGATAGAACCAATTTGGGGACATGTTATGATCAACAATTCATAATTTACAAGAAATCTGAAACTGAAATTTGCCGTGCGCTTTTGTACTTAAAGATCTTAAACATGGATTTTTTCATACAATTTGAAGATTGAACATACACACGGTCCACCTGATGTGTGGTAACCATTGCCTATACCAAAGTAAAGCATAGATCAAAAAATTCACCATCAACCTAAGTCATGTAGGTGATAAGCCTTCCTGCCTGTAATTTCACCAGTACTCATACACTTCAAACCATTGATGTATACTGTTAAATGCTTCAAACAAAAAACACAGCAATATTTCACAGCAGAAATAGGCATTATGGTAGTACTTCTCCGGACGAGCTCTTTACGAAAAACGGTAGGTAACTACTTCTACCGTTATGTAATCATCAATTATTTTCTTTGTATAAAATGTCAGGCAGTTATTATTCCCAAAGGTTTATCATTATTGACATTGGCTAATGGGGACGCGGTAACAAAATGATACTGTCAAAACAATAGCATTTGCCGAAACCATTCAATTTCATTAGACCTTTCCCTTATTCAAAGCTTTTCGGGACAAAAGATCCCTAAAGTTGTAAATCTATTTTGTCAACTGCTGGACTTATTTTGTGTCAATAAAATTTACAAATAACTGATACTTTTCACGTTAGATTTACTCAATAATTTGACAGTTAAACTTATATATATACGATTCATATCTACCGGCGCGTGTCGGAGTGTATCTACTTACGGATCTATTTATAACAGTGTTTGACAAAGCTCAAAGCTGCGTAAATTGCATGCAAATAAGGAACTTAACTGCTTTGAGGATGTTTCAATTTCCTTTAGTATGTTATAAAAGGCTCTCTGATGCTCTCCGACGCGCGCCGGTAAGCGTGAATCGTATATTATTCATTCATTTTTTAAGCTATTGCATAGCTTCTATCGAGGGCCTTGAGCGCGGGGACCGAATACAGAAATTCCGTAACGAAAAATAACCTCACGTCCTCACCTCACTTTTACTTAATTTTATAATCTGTTGCTTGGAAATAGAGTTCATATTCAAACTTTTGTATTCTATTAGTTCTTCGTCGCAACGTCGCAGCGCTAGTGTTCAACACAGTAAAGATAGCTACACATCCATGATTGGCCTCTGACACGAACTGACGTCTGACGTTTTTCACCTGAATCTAATTTCAGATTTGTTTTGAAATTTCTGTCATCACAATCTTTTGTTTGACATTTTTATTGCTTTTAGATGTTTATGTGTTTCAATCATAAGTGAAATCGTATAAAAATAAATAAATAATTATAATTGCATAAGTTGATACAAAATGCTATGCAATAGCTTTACCGCGGCAGTCCCCGAGTGCCACACGTCTTTTTTAATTCAGTGGCATCTGGGATGATTATAATTTCTACGATTTCACTAATATCAAGTAAATTTCTATTTTATTAAGAGGAAGGATTATACGGAAGGTGTATAAGTCCAGTCCTGCAGTCTTCAGTATGGTCCTGTTTTGCTATAGCATTGGCGACTAACATAAACCGAACAGCTAACATTTTTCTTCATTTCCAATCCAAATTCACTTTGTTTCATTTCACAACGCTTGTGTCATGACACAATTATGATTACGTTAGTAATTAGAGATCTCTATAACGTAGGTTGAATATAACACCAATAGGTAATTAAATTAAGAATCAAACAACCGTTCTTCAAGATGAAAAAAACTAATTAATTATGATTCGTGATTTAATAAGTGAAAACTTTAAGAACCTGATTGTGGACTTTATGATGGCTTTAAAATTCGAACCCAAACAATATATTTTATTTATTAAGTGTAAACAATCAAGTAAAAACTAAAAAAAATACTATTTTGAATAAAAAATGTGAAATTGTGAAGTTAATGTGACCGATTTATCATTGTGTTAAGGTCAGATAATATTTTTTGTTCATTTTCAGCTTAACGTCTGCAAATAAATTATTCAGAGCATTGTAAAAGAAAAACATGTCTCCATTTCTGTAATTGAAAGTAGAGTATTTTCTAACAAACACAGAGATCATAAACTTGTTCAATAGTATTAAATTTTTATTCAGCTAAAAATCTATGCTTTTTAAATGTAAAAACTCTATATTTGTAGAAAAGTTGTTAAGTATTTATTTAAATTTATATTAGTTTTATTGAACGTTGAATTTTTTTAAATCAGTACTGAAAACACGGTCTTATCAATCGAATTATTAATTCATAATCTTTAACTTTGGTAAATAATTTGATTTAATTTTGATCACCTTAATTCAATATAAAATTAAAATCCTGTCCAGATAGTCTGTTTTTAATGAGCCAGTTGAATTGTTCTTTATTTACCATTTAGAGATCAAAAGGTGTTCTTTTAGACCTCTAGATGGTAAATGATGAGTCAGTTAGAAAAAGAATAGCTTGAAAGACACCCATGGGGTTTTCGACGACCGACGCTAAAAGTATTTAAAGGCTGTTTACGGGTAATGAGTGTGTGGGCGTTATTTGCAACGTAGCTGTAAATTCAGCAGGATTGCACGTATGGGACACGTAGGTACCTACTTTTAGATCAGGAGCTGGTAAGGATTTTTCTAAAACAAAGAAACTCCTTTAACATTTTGCAAAAGCTTTTGTTAAACTTTTATTCATCTGTTTCGCATGACGCTTCAAATGAAATTTTCGTCTTTGTTTTATAGTATCTTTTTTTTAAATTATATTTATTAGTTTATTATAATTTGGTTCCCTAGTAATTTATAGTTAATATGAGTATGTATTATTTAATTAGTATTTAGTGATGTAAATAAGTTTATGTATTTCTACTAACTAAAGTATTCATTAATCCTAGTCCTCAAGGGATAAATTTGTATTTATTGCTTTTTCACCATTGTCTGCTACATATTTATATTATATATATATATTATATTCTTATAAATCCAGTCCATACAAAGGTTGTCTGGAAGAGATTACTCGAAGCGATTGTACCGCCCATTGTACTTTCAGTATAAGATAATGTTTGTTTTGTACTTTATGTTTAAGTTGGTGTGAGTACAATAAAGAGTTATCTATCTATCTATCATTCGTTGGTACCAAAACAAAACTAACAAACATCTTTATGATATTTTCCTCATTAAGGATATCTTCATATACATATACGCAAACCTATTGAGGACACCAGATTTCAGAATCAGCTGTCCAATATCAGCTTAAATAGGCCACCACCACACCACACCACACCAGCCTATATCAGTCCACTGCTGGACATAGGCCTCCCCTAATAAAGGGGGATATGCCCATAAACCCCACACTGCATGCGGGTTGGGGATCGCAGGGCACAACTTCTCGCACCATCGACGCTGCTGCCCGTCGGGGGCCAGGGTATTTAGTGTCGGTGTTAGGCTGCACTATGTCGCAATCAGCCAAAATTTAATAGGTATGCACAATATAATAGTAAATTAAAACTAAATCAAAATAACAGTCTGTAATGGCGTATTTGAGAAATCTTATTTAATTTAACTTAACTAAAAATAAAACTAAACAGATTGCGTTATAACTTATTTTACAGTTAATAACTTCTCTGTATCATCGTAGGACATTTTTGAAATATTTTTTTGTTATATTAGAACTTATTTTTGAAGTCTAGTTTTAATTATAAGTATGTATATACCTATATTGTTTTTATAAATAAGTGAAGTTACGATAAAATAACAAACAATTACTGGCTTTCAGACTATTATCCTGAAGCACACAATTTGAAAGCGTTTATTTTTATTTATTTCTTGTGGTTTACGTTATTGCCAAGCTAAGTGCCTGAACCTAAAACAATACCATTTGTCTCTGAAATACGTAGGTGAAAAACACTGAACATTTTGTAGGTCTAATCTAAGTTGGTACGAAACTTTCTAGCTAGAGAAGCCAAGAGACATAATCCTCACAACAGTAACAAACTGCAGACATCCTAACAAATGTTTCGAGCATTTGCTGAAACAGTTACATCTGCACAGGTAACAACATCCAGACATGAATTGTCTTCATTTCCTGCAACTTCACTGGAATGTTTCTTTACAAAAAGAAGCCCTCAAGGAACTCTTTTGAGCTGAGTTCAAAGAACCACCTCCATTGACGCTACTCAAACCATATGAAGTGTTGGAAAACAGAATATCTTTGAAAACCATGTGAAGTGTTGGAAAACAGAATCTCTTTGAGAAAGTCTACAGGGAAAATATTGCTTAAGCTAACCTTGCGTTTCCACTGAATTAACATGATAACACATCTTGTTGATTGTTTTCATTTCGTTAAGATCTTTAAAGAGATATCATAAGATATTTCTTAGTTTTAATTAAAGATACCATGGGCCTTACTATAAAAATCTGTCATAACTTATCGTTGGATAATGACGAACAGTGACAGGTTTAAATTAAGTAGTGTTTATAAGTAAGCGTTTTGATGCAGTGTTTTACTTAGTATCTTTCTTTAATAAATCTATTAAATCTAAATTTAAGAAGAGTCGTGTTCTCGCTATGTCTAAAGGATATGACAGTTTTGCGACTAGTTTGATTAGACTCTGAAAACAACATTGTTTGACTGGTGGAAGGGGACCATTATTTTTGTCGGTGTGAAAATACGTTACACATGTCAAGATATTTAATAGATAAAATATTTGGTACAAATTCGGCCAACTCTCTCTGACGAGTTTCATAAAAACTCAACAGAAATTCGACAATTATTCGCCTTCCCCATAAGGCATCATCAGAAAACGATAGACTCGCTGTCCGCCTTCGGCACTCCGTAAAAAAGACGTGTTGCATCTTTCAAAAATCTTGTAATGGATTTCCGCAAAGTCACGCCAGATTCAATTCCTTATTGTTACGCATGTCCTCAAACTCAAGGAGAGTAAGAGGGGTCTGTCGGGCTCTCCGGCTACTAGCTATCCCAAGCTCAGGGGCCTGCTGACTAAAAACACACCGTATTCCTTCACTCACCCTAGTGCTAGCGCGTCATCGAATCATTCATTGCCTAATGAAGGGTTTGACGCTGGAGTAGCACTTGACAGCGTCATGGGGTCCCGGTAGGATTCTACCACAGCCCGTTGGTGATCGTTTACCTGAAGCAAACCCCTCGGTTTCCCATTAGTGGTAAAGGGGGATGTCCTGGAATATCACGGATATCCCTCATTATTAGAACCTTGCAATGCAGGGTCATCTTCGAAACACAAGTCAACCTTACCTGTCTATGTCCCTGCTGTATAACTAATGGGGCTCTGGCGGCTGGCTGACTGCAGTATAGCGTAGTCTAACACATTTACGTTCCCTGGCCTTCGACGGGCAGCAACGTCGGCGGTGCGAAAAGCTGTGCCCTGCGATCCCGAACCCGCAGGCCCAGCGTGGTGATTATGGGCATATCCCCCTTTGATATGCGAAGCCTATATCCAGCAGTGGACTGTTACTGCTGATGTTGTTGTTGTTGACTGGTGGAAACGCACGGTAAGACAACAAAATTCGTTGAATGGATTGAAAACACGTCAATTTACGTTCGTGTTTGAATAAAAAGCTTATCTGAGTCGGCTTGTATTACCATTTGTACTGAAATAGAGAGACAAATGTATCAGAGATAGACAGATTTAATATTTTATGTGTATGTACGAAGACAGGTATTCATCGTGAGAGTGCCGTTTATTTGACTCATGAAAATGTAGCGTGGTCGCCAAATATTCTGAGTGTATGTAGATTTTTACATACATTTTTGAGTAGATGTTTGATAGGTTACTTGTTGGATTGCACATTATATATTATTAAATATGGCCAACATTTTTAATCGAATGTTTCGAAAAGTGGAGTTTAGGTCTCCACCTTTTCCTAGCAGTGGAACGATGCAGTTTGACTGGTTGATTGGCCAACTCTGGTATCGGGGTTTTTAGGCCACGCTGATGCCTCCAATGAGGCAAAACGCCTGAAAAAGTATTACCCCAATTATAAAACCATATATCGGTATATTTAACCGGTTGCTATAAAAAAAACTGAAACTAGATTTAAGAGTGTGGATTAGTATTAAAATTAGATGTAAGTACATTTTTTATTAATAAGACTCCCCTCAGCACTATTCCATACTTCCCAATCTGAGCAACGAACACTACATACACACACTACATACATACACACAACTAAAATGAAGGATGTTATAGATAATTTAATTGTATAACAATATAGGAGCATAAACTCGTGATATGTATGTACCGCAGCTATGTATATAGCCCCTTTCAGTAGGTACATAATCCACCTACTATATAACCCCGAATTCATTTTTCATACCCCCATAGCAGCTCTCTAAAATGTTTTGTCTGCGCAGTTATTTTCTCGAGACTTTCTCATTCACAATGCATATTTCATTTCGGTGCCTGCAGGTGTAAATATACACTACAGTTGCGAAACACTACTACAAAACTGTACATACTAACGCTTGCTATTCTAGACAGACAGGCGTTTTTATTTGTATTTTAGCATTTACAGCTCATTGCTTTCGAAATGGCAGTTTTTCATTGGTCAGAAATTTCAATTCCTTCATCATCTTCGTATGAGATGGCCAACTCGGGTGTCATAGTTTTTTGGCCATCAACATGGCAAATCGGCAAAAAATCCGAGACCAAGATCTTAACGTGCCATCCGGAACACGGGAATGCTTAAATCGGAGTGTTGCTTAACCAAGATAATCTGCTAGGAATACCCCGTAACAATAATAATAAGCCCGTGCCGTGACTTATTTCGTGCTTATTTGTGCGTAATCGCAGTGTTTTCAATATGAAATCCGACAATAAAAGTATAATATGAAGTTAGCTCATACGACGAAGAATGGAAATAACGAGTAAGTACAAAAATATTAATTAATAGTTCATTTTCTTCCTTAGATCTTTGATATCCACCACACACACCACACCAGCCTATATCAGTCTACTGCTGGACATAGGCCTCCCCTAATAAAGGGGGATATGCCCATAATCCCCACGCTGGGCATGCGGGTTGGGGATCGCAGGGCACAACTTCTCGCACCACCGACGCTGCTGCCCGTCGGCGGCCAGGGGATTTAGCTGTGCCGGTGTTAGGCTGCGCTATGCCGCAATCAGCCGGCTGCCAGAGCCTTGTTTGTTAGTTAGCAGGGTGCACCACGTGCAGGTGAGGTTGGCTTGGGTTCCAAAGATGGGGGTTGGAAACCCTTACACCCCTTCTTTGATATCATTATTATGTAAATAATTAAAATTACACACACGAACAAATTATAGAGCTAAAAAAATATATGCTGCTGGACTTAGGCCTTTCCATATGAAGGTGGATATGTCCGTGATCCCCACGGTAGTCATGCTGGCTTGGGCTTCATAGACGGAGGTTGAAAGTTCTTCTATCTAAGTACAACACAATTCAATTTTTTATCTATGTTTCAATCTATTACTATGTTCCAGAATTTTTTAATTCCAAAATCAGATCCAATAGTGTCGATTCTGTTGTTCACTTTTCTAAACTTAACTAAATTTAGCAGCTTTAAAGTTATAGCTATCCTTGTCATTTACACCTAAAAGAAAGGGATAGTATCACTTTTAGGAATGTCAAATTAAGTTTAGTTTTGGAAAATGCACAACAGAATCGACATCGCACACACACACACCAGCCTATATCAGTCCACTGCTGGACATAGGCCTCCCCTGATAAAGGGGGATATGCCCGTAATCCCCACGCTGGGCATGCGGGTTGGGGATCGCCGGGCACAGCTTCTCGCACCACCGACGCTGCTGCCCGTCAGTGGCCAGGGGATTTAGCTGAGCTTCGTTCGTTGTTTAGCAGGGTGCACCACGTGCAGGTGAGGTCGGCTTGGGTTCCGAAGATGGGGGATGGAACCCCAAACCCCCCCCCACGACATAAATCGACATCAATATGTGTGTAAAAAAATGTTTTACCGTCTGACTTCTCTTAAAATCTACAGGTTTCTACAATTTGCCGCTAGAATGTGCCATATCACTAACCGAGGATAATAAATAAATAATTTAGTATTGAAATTGAGTTTTGTTTGTGTAGACGGCACGTCTCTGTTTATTTCATGTTTGAAGGTATTCAATTTGAAAGAGCTTCGAAAAATTACCTTTTATTATTCTGTATAACAATAAAGTACCTATTAAACGTCACTCTATTCTTGTATATATAAAACGAGTAATAGAAGGCGTGAACTTGACAATTTCTGATATATTGAATGATTGCATGAAAGTCAACGTTTTCTCATAAAAATAAATGAAAGATTCTTTAGAGGTTTAAATATGTATGAAGGTATAAATTATTATGATCGTTTTGAAAAAGCAATATATTACGTTCGAGAAAACTTACCGACATGACATAAGAATAAGTGACGATGAAAATATTTCTTTCATATAATTGAATTTTATTGAAAGAGTGGGTCGGAATATTTCTGAGGAAATTGACGAGGGCCGGCGATAAATCAAGTCGCCCAGCGAATTGCGGAAGTGTGTTTATGAGAACTCGAATTTATTGAGAAGAAAATAATTTGGTTTGAGGGCTGCTACCCTAATCGAAGCAAGTCTGTTTGAATTAAGTCATTATCATCATCAACAACCTCTAGAAGTCTACTGCTGAACATAGGTCTCTCCCAAGGAATTTCACGATGAACAACCAATCCATCCACCGATTATTAAGTTGTCAAAACAAAGAATTATCAAGCTGGCATGGAAGCCGGCTAACCATATCTGCCGAAGAACCGATAATCGTTGGGGTAAACGAGTTCTTGAGTGGAGAACTTAGTGTATTACGCGCTCCACCCAGGTGGAGTGACGATCTGCGAAAGGCTGCTGGTAGAAGTTGGATTCGTCGCGCGCAGACAGGACGTAAAGGCGCTTATTGGGGATAGCCCATGTCCAGCAATAACCTGCTATAGGCTGATGATGATGATGATGATGAACAGACAATCACACTTTTGGATATTTTTAAATAAATATAAATAATGCTAGGCATTATCATACAGTATCACCAAACCAAGCAGAGTTTTAGTATTTCTGCTTGATTTAGATATATTTAGATATTTTATTTATTAAGTAAACTTTTAACAAAACTCTGGTTAGAAATGTCTTAAAACCTGTGTTAGGTTTGTCTAAACACTAGGTCCTCGATAAAATCAAATAAAAGTACCTACAGAATGAGAAAAACAACCAGGCCGAGAAGGGAACATAATACAAAGTAAAAGTAACATTGGCACGTAAAAAGCGAAAATTATATAATTATTATATTTAAATATATTACTATTGCATCAAATTTGTTATATGAATCACAAGACTACGATGCTTATACTTAATTATGTTGAAAAATAAGTATTTACGTAATTATACCTCCTTAGAAAACAGCCAGACTCGAAACAAATATTTCCATATTGTTCAAACTAAATATCAAACCCACGACCTTCTGCGTCATAGGCAGGCCTTTGCCCACCGAGCGACAGAGGTCGCTTAGTACTTTAGATAGGATTAATTTGATCTGTGACAATGACCGACCTTCTATTATTACTCCTAAAATTCCTTTATATTCTTGAACCACGTCTTTAGTAAACGCAATTATCCCAAAATACCAATTTGTTGATTACAAACGACATTCATTTGAATGTAGGCCGTGTAATTGAGGCTTTAATGGAATAGTAAAGGGAATGCCGCATGCCTCTCAAAAACGATTTATACTCTTACTATGTTACTCTCAAAAACGAATTTCAAAAACCTTTGAGAAATAAGAAAATAAGAATAGAACTTCAATAAAATAATTCGTTCACGCATAAGAATTACAGTCTGTTAAGCAAGAGGTTACCGGTGTTATTCCCACTGCGGCAAAAATGTGTGTATGATAACACTATTTGTTCCGGGTCTTGGTTTTGTGGTAGGTTCATGATACTTGTAAGACAGGAGTCTTTATCATAAAAACATAATACGCCAACCACAACGTTTTACCTGTAACTGTCGACTGGCAAAAAATGCTATCTAGCTTAGGTCCACCAACATGTAACATGTATTTTTGTAACGTGCAATAAAGAATTACAGAAATAAATAATTAATCTACTCTAATAAACAGGGTGGGGCAAAATTTTAGCTCATTGATGGCACCTTTTTTTTGTAGTTAGAAGGTTTTGTTCTGAGAAAACTATAGGTTTATTTTTAAGAAAAAAAAATTACATATTCGTGTTTTTGAAAAAAATGTACAGTCGATCTAGAAAATGACAGAGGTAAAATTGTAAGATTGTATATATGTTTATTCGAGCTTATACTCTTGCTCTCGAACCATTGATTCAATCTGCATGAAATTTGGTAGGTCGATGGGTTGTATTTAAATTTTTGCTGGTAAGTATAAGAGTTAAATTAAACAATATAAATCTTTCAAATATAGGGTAATATTCGGAACAAAAAAAAAATGTATAGAGTGACGTATGAATGGTATATTTGAAAGAGATTTATTTGTACATTTCAAAATGGTTTTATTTTAATTCCAAATTGTATCGTTTTGTAAATAACCCAAAACAAGTATAATTGTAATATAAACTCGTATATTTTAAAGAAATCCAGTATAATATTTTTATCACTCAAGATTATTTTTTATGTATAATTTTGGCCTCATCAAAAAGTATTTACATCTAGCCCTCATTACCATCGCTCGCTAATTGTTGGAGGTTCATTCAAGTCACGTAGGTAATTTCAGCCGCAACGTTGCTATTCGCTAGGTAAAATACCATAAGAGCGCTTTTGCGTGGGACGACTTAGTAAAGAAATTGAGACTTCTTAAGTTCAGTGTTACGTTAGTTCAGCCTACCATGAAATTTGGCTTCGTCATCATCATTGCCACCGTGGTTTTTGAAAAAGGGAAATTTGACCAGCTAGAAAGGGTCAGCTAGGGGCGGCTAGATATAACAATTTTTTTTTTTCAAGAAAAGGGCTAAAATCGGATTCTTAATAGGAATCTACCAAAATCATATAAACTTTATTTCATTTCTTGTTTTTCTGGTTATATGTAATAATTTGACAAATGTTTTGGTTGAAAGTGAAAGTAAAAGTGAAGTATCTTTATTCAGTACGCACATTACAGTACACTTTCAATCATATTTTTTTTTTTTAATTTACACCAATTCGTAACACGACCAAACAGAGAAGAATTAGAGACCAAGGCAAGAAATTCTGCTAGGTTTATATTTTTTTAAATGTCAGTTTTACAATATTTTTTCTTAACTATTACATTGGTTTTGAAGGAGTTGGAGACAGTTTCGTCCCAAGCTTTTTTTGTCATCTAAATAATCAGAAATTTTATAATAAGCTTTATTACAGAGGCTACCAACATTTTTGAATTTATTTACAGATAACTTAATCACGTCATTTGGGATTTTGTTAAAGAACCGTACGTTTTGCCCTGTTGATTTACTTCTCTCTCTGATCTTGTTTTGTGTTTTGTTCTTGTTACTGGATCTTGTGTTTTGTTTTCTTCTTGATTTACTTTATTTATTTCATAAACATTTACGGTCCCTTCCGGGATATAGCCAATTATGTCATTAAAAGAGATGATGGGTGTGTAGTTACAGGACGCGCATAGGCACGGTGTTTTAAACGAATTTTCGAAGTTTTGTATCGTAGGAGGGCTAGATTGCTTTTTCCGGGATAAATCATCAAAAAACGAGTTCACAGACTGTAAAAAGTGCTAGATCTAGAACGGAAAGGGCTAAGGTGGTAACGCTGATCATCACTATCAACCGTTTTCAACTCACTGCTGGGCAAAGATCTTCTTTTTTTGACTATATCACTCGCCTCGATTCTGCGCAAATCTTAGCCAGGTACCAACCACGGTTTTTATAATATCGTCATCCAATATCGCTGGACGACGGTCTCTATTCCAAAAATATGTCTTAAGACAAAAAAAAACCTACTATTTGTAATTAAGGTAACAAAAGTTAAGGTCAAAGTCAAAGTTTAACGTTTATTGCATTCAAGTCGTTAGCTTTTATGGCATGTTAAATATTTTTTGAATGTCTCTTCAAGCTTTTTGCCTAAGATTTGATTACAGTTGATCACTGTTTTACTTTCTTCAAGCCCGAAGACCTCAGACATGACAGACGTGGCTTCTGAAACACGGCAGCGCTCAGATCTAAAGTCCCCTAAAAAAACCCTCTCTACTCAGGTTACAGCTGAAAATCAGCATTGGATGTGCTTCGCACTACCAACATTGCTAAGCTGAACATCTTTTTTGGCACTTAGACAGATTCGATGAACCAAAATTTACTTAATAAGTTAATTATTTTATTATGATAAGTGTCTTTATTCGTTAAACGTGTCTTCATTTTCGTACAAAATATGTATTATGTGCCAAAATATATATCATTCATGCTTTTATTCATACAAGTAGGTAAGTAGAGAGTGAGTGGAAGGAGTGTTGTATAGTTATCCAAGGTGATTTGCAAAGAACACTGAAGTAAGTCAGCATTTTACTAAACTATTTTATTAAAAAGATTAATAATTTAATTTTTTTTCACTTATAGCACGTTACGGTGTTATAGCTTGTGGCCAAAACAAAAAGTTGAAGCCACGTACTTGCCACGTCCGCTTGTTTCACTTTTTTCTTAATCCGGCTAATTTGGAATTCATAATTAGAAAGTTGGGTAGAAGCTAGAGTTAGAGTTTAAGCTCTGCACTTTAGTAGCAGTAAACTTTTATAAAAATATATTCCAAATTACGCAACATTAACCTTAGCTCATTTTATGTTCAAATAACTAAATTTGTTTCTGAAACCAAGATGGAACAGTTATTATACATAGAAACGGTATGCTCTCCATAAATGGCTCTTTTGCAGCCCTCGCAGAAATATTTGGTCATGCGACTTTTTTGACCGGGCAGTAAAGAACGAATTAAATATCTGCCAATACAAATTATTATGTAAAATTAATTTAAAATTAAAACATTCTTATTGAAATTATAAGCAATAATAGTGCCGGAGAGTATCACACAACTTTATTTAGCTCCAAACTAAGATAGGGAGATTACTATGTGTGCTATGTACAACATTTTTGTACATAGAAACCACCGAAATCAAAGACCATTTGAATACCATTTGAATTGAAGACCAAGAAGATTTGATAGATCATACAAACATTTGTCTCCCAGCAGAAAACGAACTCGCAACGTCCTTGGGCTTTCACTGCGCCACAGAAGTCGTCTGCATGCTTCTTATTGTTCTTCGTATGAGTTTCGTATTTAAGCGTTATTTTATTCTCGTAGAAGTTTTTATAAGCACTAACCAACTTCAATTTTTTTTTCAACGTAATGAAAATTACGTTGAAGAAATTCTCCCCCTTCTTGTCTATGTCGTTATTGTTGATGATGATTGTTGTTGAATGAAAATTAGTTTACAATTGTTGGTTCCAAGTTCCATCATAATAATAAAATTCGAAGACTAAAAATATCATTTTTAGTATTTTATCTTTCCTTCTGGTGTTAACTCTTCAGAAAATTAATCTTATATTAGACCCCAACTTAGACCATATCCCATAGACGCTGGGCATATGGTGTGCTGCTGCCCGTCGGCAGCCATGGGTTTTAATTGTGCCTTGTGCCAGTGTCAAGGTGCGCTATGCCGTAATCAGCTGACCGGCAGAGCCCCGTTGAATAAACAGCAAGGCGCACGACGTGCTGGTTGGTTTGGGTTCCGGAGATGGGGTTTAGAACCCCTTACACACCAAGATTGAGAGATTGAGAGATTTGTACAACGCCAAGTGCCCAGCGCCTATATCATCCTCATCTTACCCACAGGAGAGACATGATCAATACGTGTGAAGCTGACGGAGGGACGGGTTGCCTCACGATGTTTTCTTTCACCGTTTTGAACACGTAGTAACACTCACAGTCAGTTTTTGAAACTATAAATCCAAAATTAGTGGACGATCTAAACCCACGATCTTTGGATGGGAAGCTGAGGTACTTTTCACTAAGCTACAAATACGCTAAGGTTACTATTTTTCGTTTACTATTTTTGCAAACTTAATTTCAGACTGCAACTAAGTTTGATTCACTAGATATGTACCTATATGTAAAGGTTATAAGAATAACAATAAAATTATCGAGTTATTATTTTACTGTTGCGGTTTTATTAATTGATACTATGTACTAAATTGAACTTCATATGTACCTAAAAAACAAATTGCGATCGCAAATAATACAAACAAAATGCGTTTTGTGCATTACGCAATAACAAAACATTGTTATTTTAGGTATTCAATATCCCATATTAAAAGCTAATAAAAATATGTTCAGTAAAATTGCAAAAAAATTACTATTTCTTCATCATAAGCTATAACTAGCATCCACAAAAAGCTAGAAAATTTGTAAACTAGGTAGGTAGTGACTTTGCTTGGTTCCTGTTATTATTATACATTTTACCTACACTTTAACGTTGACTGCGCGCCTCGAACATGACGACAACAGGACGCCTAAAGCAAGTGTGTTTTCAGCACTCAAAGCGTTTTACCATTTACCACCATGTTATCTAAAAGCTTGATTTTGTTTCTAAACTCTAGTGTTTATATGCTTTGAACTTACAAACTCTAACATCATCATCATTATATCGACGAGTTGTATAAGTCCACTGCTGAACATAAAACACACTGAACTTAAATACCCAGTATCTATACGCTTGGGCAGGTCACCAAGCGCGCACGAACGATCAGAGATGGACCAAGTCAGTCACACTGTGGAAGGGGCCCTAGGGTGCCTAAGGCAGATCCCACGAGAGATGGAAGGACGAGCTTGTATCGGCAGCAGGAACTGACTGTGCAGAACTAGCTCAGGACAAAGAAGCGTGGAATGCTCTGGAAGAGGCCTTCACCCAAAGAGGGGTTCTCACATAAATTACAAAAAAAAATTAAAATTCTAAATACGTGTATCCAATACTGTGTTTTTTTTCGATTAACTATGTAACCTTTGTAGTGAGAAAAGAAAAGGCTATTTTATTTTATTTTTATTTTTTTCTATACGTTTGTATTCACCAGATACCTACAATATTGACACTATTGCCATTGTATCGTGTTTCTGACATGAGCATTGGAGTTCAGATAATAAATGTTTCAAACAGATACTCGTTGCTAGAAATGTTTCAAATGTTTTAATTGCGTGCTTGTCTACATTTACTTCGTATATTTTAGTCAATTGGATCTCATCAAACTGGAATTAATTTAGAATTTTGTCTCACAAAATTGGTGCTCCTATATTTTCTCTTTCAATACATGACTACACGAGACTCTGACAAAAATTTTAATATATTTTGATAACATTTTAAGGTACATTCATATTAGAATATTAATAAAGATTCTGGACAATATCACACAGCATCATGTAGCCCCAAAGAGCTTTTATTATGGATACCATATGACTGTTAAACTTTAAATATTTTTTTTTGTAAATATTGACATATTATAGATACATAGAAAATATCACACCTAAGACCGACACCTATCTGCAGATATTGGAAAAATTTGTCTAACAGCGAGAATCGATCCCACAACCTTCTGCATTTCAGGTGGTTCTTTGCCCACTGCACCACAGAAGTTGACAATAATACACAGACACGCACTGTCTGAAACATAAATTAAAGAAAATTGAAAGAAGTATAAAAGTATTTTCAAAATAAGTTTCAAAAACTTTTTTTTAAATTTAAATCTGGCCGTGCCTTCAGACTACCAAAATGGAGCTACCTACAAACATTTTGGTAAGGTAACCCTTATTGAATACCTAATAAACATTTATAATTGGTAACTTATATCCAGGGTGATTTTGAATTAGTATGTTATCCCGAAAGGAGGTGGTTTGGAGCCGGTTCTCAACATGTTTTTAGAAGGCGAGTTAATGGAAACTTATATATATATACATACATATCATACATAGAAAACACCCAGACCCGAGACAAATATCTGTAGAAAATGCAAACATTTGTCCCGCAGCGGGAATTTAACCCGCAACCTTCTCGTCTCACCTTACTCTATATATTTACATATAATTAAGTTTTTTTGGCCCCTTTTGGGACTCGCTTAAATTGATGACCACCTGTCTGATATAACTTATAAGCTTCCCAGCAAACATTTCAAATACAACCTATCGACCTACCAAATTGTATACAGATTGGATCAACAACAAATACCAATGTAATCTGAACCACAGACAGTGCCCTGAAGTTAGCCCTGTCACTGTTTGTCATTATCCAATGGTAAGAGTTGGCAATTGTTTAAGCAATCTTTTAACTTTTGAAAGAGTTTTATAAGTAACGCCACTATTCTTTTAAATTTGAAATTCCAATTTTAAAAAGTTCGGATTGAGTGTATAAACATGTGTCAAAATAAAATTGTTTTTATATCAACTTCGATATATATTGTTTATATATATATATTGTTTATTGACTTAATAACTAGAACGGCTTACGCCAATTACTCTAATTATAAAAATTTGGTTGAGTTTACATCTATACATCTCTACATAGTCAAAATTCAATAAAAATAGTCAGTAATAACAAATTCAATAGGTAGTCAAATAATCAATCAATATCTTACTTACACACACACTATCAATAAACTCATACACACTTCTGTCAGAATTAAATTAGTAGATATTTAGTACATAGTCAATAATAATAATAATAATGTCAGTAATTATAAATTCCAATACTTAATAGTCAAATCACATGTCGAACAAAAAAAAAAAAAAAGCAGATAAAAATCCTACACACACTTCTCACAAAAGTTCAGGCGGTCAGTCAAAATCACCTTCCATCCGTTCGCAAATACATCAGAGTCAGGGCTTGCGTCCAGGAGGGCATTGAGCGCGGAGAGAGTTCGCGGAATGGGAGATCGAGCGCGTGCAACAGTTCGGCAAGCTGGCACAGAGAACAACCTGTGTTTCCTACAGCGAAGGTAGTTTGGGGGAACATAAAGCCGACAAAGTTCGTCATGAAGATCAGGGGAGTAAATTTTTCCATGAAGAATTTTTAACATGGTTGTTAGCTGGTCATTCGCTCTCCGGACTTCTAAGCTATTATACCCCAAGCAGCCCAGGAGAAATTTTGTTGGGTACTTGTATGGATAATATCCATAAAGGCGCTTATATATGAAGCGTAGAAAAGCCTTTTGCACCTTTTCCAACAGAAGATCATACGTGCTTTCGTGCGGGTGCCATACACATGAGCTCGCTTCGAGTTTGCTGCGAACCAGCGCGCCAAAGACAAGCTTTATGACGATCAAATCACCCCCAAAATAACTTTCTACCCCTTTTTAAACCCGTTAGACGATGAGTTTCAATAAAATACGAAACAGATCTTCCATAAATTCCAGAATATTCATGCAAAATTTGAAGTAGATTGGATCAAGGAATCACGTTGTTCCATACAAACTTTGCCCCCGTTTTTCACCCTCTTAGGGGTAGAATTTCGGAAAATCCTTTCTTATCGGATGCCTACGTCTTACAAAGAATACACCCTCCAAGTTTCAGGTCTCTACGATTAGCGCTTTAGGCTGTGCATTGATCCGTCAGTCAATTCTTCAATGAAAAACTATAAAATTCGAAAAGTCCTAATTCGCACTTACAGGGTAAAGTTAGCCCCAATTGTGTTGTTTGTGCCACACGTTAAAACGAACAATAGGCAGCACTCATTTATTGTGAGCTTGCACTTCTTTTAAAACTTTTGGCAAAAGCAAATTTTGATATTGACCTATTTAATACTTCAGTAACTAAGTTAAAACGCTAATATTTTTGAATAGTACTCGATAAGGGGTTAGGAATTATTAGGTTCTCTTTTTTTCTTTATTTTATAACTCAAAATTAGTATTAAGTTTATTTTAATTATTTTATTGTAGTTTAATTTAAACTCTTTTTAACCAACTTCAAAACGGAGGAGGTTCTCAATTTGTCGGAAGCTTTTTTTCCGACTTTTTTTATGTATGTTCGCTGATATCTACTTCAATTGTAAATCGATTTTCAAAATTATTTTTTTGTTTAAAAGAGTATACTTTACAGGTTGTTCCATATTAATTTTATTCCCGAGGGATTGTTACTTTTTCCGGAAAACTTGTAATTTTCGCCCGATCACCAATATCTCCGTCAATAGTGAACCAATTTTCAAAATTCTTTAGGGCAAGAAGTAAGAGGTGATTTATTTGAAGTTGGTTTATTTTTTATAAAAAGTTTATACTTGTTTAACTACACGGATATATTATAAGTGGAAAATTGTAATGGGCATACAATAAATGCTGTCCAAGTTTTCCTAAAACTCTTAAAGTAAAACCAAATAAAATAAATTCTCTTTTCAGGATGATATACCGACGAATTCAAATTCACCCTTTATAGAAGTAAATGAGTCAAAGCCATTAACAAAGTAGGTATTACATGTACAAGCTTATTAAAATTGATAAAAATAAAGACAAACACATTTTATACTATTGCAATAATTTAAAAATATAACAATCGTTACCAAAGTTCTGAGAAGTCACCAATAGGTATGTTTACTGTACTCTTATCAGTGAAACATAATTATGTAGGTATATAAACTTACATAAGTACTTATTAAGCTAAAAATATTTTAATGGTTTCCCTATAAAAGAAGGAAAGCTAACAAAATAAACAGTGCCTATTTAGCATAGTGAGAAATAACTTAGCGTGGTGAATATTGTTTATTTAATTTTAATTTCAATATTAGAGGTTATGTTGAATAACATATTTCGTAATTGTGTAGTGGGGTGTAAGTGGTTCCAAGTTCCAACATCTGCGGAATCGAAGTCAACCCCACCTGCCCGTGGTGCACTCAGCTAACTAACAAACGTGGCTCTGGCGGCCGGCTGATTGCGGCATAGCGCAGCCGAACTCCAGCACAGCTAAATTCCAGACCTCCGATGAGTAGCAGCGTTGGCAGTGTGAGAAGCTGTGAAGCCGCATGTCCAGCGTGGGGATTATGGACATATCCCCCTATTGGGAGGTTTAAGTCCAGCAGTGGATTAATAAAGGATGGTGTGGTGTGTGTGGAAATTATTATCATCTAAATAACATATTCAAACAAAATTATTATAAACTAACTTCTACCCGCGGCTTCGCTCGCGTGGTACCGGGATAAAAAGTAGTTTATGTGTTAATCCAGGTCACAAACTATCTATATATATTCCAAGTTTCATCGAAATCCGTTCAGTAGTTTTTGCGTGAAAGAGTAACAAACATACATCCACACATCCATACTCACAAACTTTCGCATTTATAATATTAGTAGGATACGAAGGCTAGCTAAGTTTGTTCCCACTGAACTCCTCTCTCTGAATGGATTTAGATTCAGCTTCGCCAACTCGGAATATATCTATGTACTTACATAGTTTGTGACCTGGAATAACATAAACCCTACTATTATCTGGGTACGGGAGCAAAGCTGCGGATGGAAATCAGTAAGAATAGAATAAGTTTTCTTCTTCTTCTTATGAGTTAGTGGGCAACTCTGGTGTCGGAGTTTTTAGGCCCCGCCTGAAGGCCTTTGGCATGGCTTAATGACTGAAAAAGCCGTGACGAACATCTTGACTTTCCCTCCGAAGCACGGAAGCGCTCAGATCTTAATGCCAGTAAACGGTCTCCCATCCAAGTAGCGACTAGGAGTGTTGCTTAACTTAAATTATCTGCTAGAAACACTTAAGCAAACCACACCACGAGAACTTTAAAAATAGTAACAACATAGTATAAAAAAATGAGAAACTTTATTTATTTTACAGATGAAGCTCTTGAATTTGATTGCTGTGGTCAATATAGTATCGGCTTCAATTTTAGATATTCTTAATAGAAGATGCAATGATGTAGTTGTCAGTGGAAACAACTATGTAAAAGAAGTTCTCAAGGATGGATTGGACGCGCCATATCAAATGACTTTAGATTACCACACCAACTTTCTGTTCTTTACATACATGGAATTCAGTTCTTTTGTTCCGGCATTCATTGACCTTAACAATAATGAATTTGGAATAATTGAGGACATTCGAGGAGGATTCGCTACAACATTTGATGCAACTACACAGACAGTTTACATTGGCGGTGTAGATGGGATCTACAAGTTCAGCTACGAAACCAGATCTGGAATCAAAACTAATATAACTGATCGAGATATCTGGCAGATTTTTGCTAAAGGCGAAATCTATTTTACTACTTTTCCTGAAGAACATGCCTATGTTTATCAGAGTGGTGAAGTGAAGCAAGTTGACGGGATCGGAAGCATAAAAGTAACGCAAATAGGTGTGGATAGAGAAGGAAATGTTTTCTATAGCAATTCCTCTGGACTGTTCTGTTATACAAACGGAGACACTGTTTATATGGGAGACTATTCGGTTATTGGCTTTACATTAGATATAAACGGCGAGCTTTTTTTTACTACGCCTACTGGAATTTACGCTATTAGAAACAAGTTTTATATTGAAAAGCTCTCACGTATTTTTGGGTTATATGGAATGGCTGTATCTAAAGACAGTAGCCTGATCTACTCAGACTATAATAGTATAATCAAATTAAAGCCTGATGGTACTGAATGTATACCAGAACTAAAGGCTATCAACAATTAAACGATAAGTTTTGATAAATGAGATCAGTCAGCGAATAGAAATCATTGTTTACCTAGGGACCATAAAACGAAATAATAATATAAACTCTTTTTAGCTTATACTCAATCCGTTTATTTATTTTTTCCCAGAAACTGCAACTTAAATAAGTTTTCCTTATTGATATCATTTGTTGTACCCGCAGGTTCATGAGCTTACATTAAAATTTATATTTTAGATTAATTTTACAGTTTTCATTAAGTAGTAATGATGTATGAAAGATGATATGAGTAAGAGCGGAGGTGAGTGTTGAGAAAGAAAAAAAAAGAAGTCGTGCCAACCCCACATAAAGTGGAACAAGAGCAGGGCGCTGATGATGATGATGAAGGTGATAGAAGTAATGTATGTTTTTAATGGTGCTTATATTGTCTAACCATATATTTTTTTAATTTGTGTACAAAGATTCTACTGGTCCTTTTCCCAATAAAACGTAATTTTACAATAAACAAGACCAATCCGTCCATGTCATTCAGGTGTCGACAAAAAGAGCTGGCTGAGAGTTAACGCCATTTTTAGCTAAATGAGCCTCATTTGTTTATATTATGTTTTATTAGGAAAGAATTTTTTTCTGAAGCATTCAAATAAACACTGCTAGATTAATAATCATAAAAGTAGGTACATAAATACCAGCTTGTATAGAAATTCTCAGGAATGGTAGTCATTGGCGATAACGTGTCGTAACCCTTACTAATCTCTCTACATAAAAGAGGGAATGTAAACAACGCTATTAGTAATATTGTGTTTTTGTCTGAAGACACTTCAATAATGTAAGTATTATCTTAATATTATCTTGTAACTAATATTCAATGCTGTTGTGTTTGAGCAAAAATGAAATCAATTAGGTATTTTTATTTTACATTAAATTCTAATATAACAAAACTTATATAAATTAATACCTATTAATTTGTATAACTTTTGTTATAAAGTAATAACAAAAGTATATATACTAATATAACAAAAGTTAAATAAATTAATACCTATTAATTTGTATAACTTTTGTTATATTAACTGAGGTAGTACTCACTGTTTTTTTGTCGGTTAGTTTGTTTCACTTTATTTACTTTAATATAAGTAGATTGACTCTGCGCACACGACCTTTGCAAGGTTATGCTTATCAACAATTTACTTTATTGTGTTGTACTTTAAAAACTTAAAGTAGATAACAATAAAATTTGTTTTCCAGATGAAGATCTATATTTTATCAACGTTTTTGGCTCTAGCAGCTGCTAGAGTAGTAGACAATAAAATAGACAGGTGTGACGGAGTCATCGTCAATGGAATAAACCATGAAAAGGAAATACTCAAAGAGTATGTCGATAAGCCGTACATGATGTCTATAGACTACGACACCAACGTCTTGTATTATACATATACAGGAAGAAGTGGTACAACATTCATACCAGCTGCCTTAAACTTGAAGACCAAAGAAAACTCCATGATCACTGGCGTGCAAGGAGGTTTCGCTACAAGTGTTGATCCTAAAACACACAAAATATACATAGGTGGCGCTAACGGAATCTACGAATTTGAATACCAAAGCAAAGTAACTAAAGATTTAGGAATCACAGACTTAAATATCTGGCAAGTATACGCGAAAGATGACATCTATTTTACAACCTACCCCGATGAAAATGCTTTTGTTTACAAAAATGGCAAGCTTAATGTTGTACCTGGGATTGATGACACGAAAGCAATGCTCCTTGGTTTGGATAAAGAAGACAATCTATTCTTCTCGAATTCATCTGGGCTCTTCTTCTATCCGAAGAATGGAGAAGTGACGGTGCACGTTGGTGAACAGATAATCAATTCATTTACAAATGATGCGAACGGTAAACTATATTTTTCCACTCCTACAGGAATTTTCTCTATAGATAAAGTTGTGAATAATAATGTGAATATCACAAAGCTTGCTGGTATTATAAATATTTACGGAATGGCCGTTGAAAGTGATGGCACTTTGATATATGCGGCGGAAAATTCTATAGTTAGACTGAAATCAACCGGTCTTAAGTGTGATGAAAAATACCCGTAAGTTTATTTGTCTTATAAAAACACATTGTTTTAACATAATAAAACTAGCAATCAATAATATTGATTGTATGGAGTAGCATTCAATATAATTGTACGAATTCAAAGTTTCAATATCACCATTATTCATTTTAATTTTATAATCTTGTTAGTTTCACTCCCTACAAATTTGATAATAAACTGTTTTTGTAACGTTATTTTAGTTTTTTCTTTGCATAAAAGCCATTTGGAAAATAGTACCTACGACCTAACCAATAATTCTAGATTGCAAAACTGTACTTATCTAAAATAGTCAAAGGCTAGCTTTACTTAAAGGTAATTAGGAAGACAAATCGAGCTCGTTACTTCTTGGATATGCATCTCACTGCACTGCGCTAACTGAAAACTTTTAATATCTTTGGCAAGTTAGTATCGACAAGGGAATTTTGAATTTATATTTGGAATTCACTCAAAACTCTAAATGATTGTGAGAAATATCTTGAGTCCTTTTGTGGAAGTAAGCGTTTTTATTATTTTAAGAGTTTTATGCCAATAGGTTTTGTTTTAGTAATATGTACGTAATATCAGCATCTGCAACTTAGACTATCCTCTAGGTGTATAAAGTTGTTGAAAAATTTTGAAAGTAATATACTCGTACATATTTGACGCCCAACAATATTCATGGGTCATTATGCTCGGGAACATTCCAAAAACTCATGATCGAGCTGACGTCATGTCTCAGTAAACTCATAAAAAACTAGATTGCAGTGTCAACGGTCACTGATAAAATGATAGGCCAATATCTTGACAAAGGTAGATAAGACATGTTCTCATATAGATAAAAGGTTACTGAAAATAATAAGGGTCACAATGCCATAAACTGTTTCAGCTGCAGATCCCTTGAATATTAATGCGGGCCGATTCATATCGCTTATCCGAGATTAAGCTGAGTGAGAACAAATATTGCGCTGGATTTTTCGTTTCGTTTCTGCGTGGATTTACATTTCCTTGCGCAAGCACTTACTCGCATTGAAATTTCAATTACTTTAGTGTCGGTTTGTTTACGCTTTCCGGAAAATTAATAGGCCAGTAAAATTTTATGGGATGTGCTCTAAAAGTGATGGAAGCGACGTCAATCTAAAAAAATCGGTGAGTTCCTACGGACTACATAAGTAGTTAATCGGTAAATATTTGTTTGTTATTTTACTTTAGCAACAAGCCTATTTTTGCCGCGTAGCAACATTGCTGTGTTTTAGTTTGAGAAGATGCTGGAGAAATTACTTGCACATGAGGCCTTGATGTTTCAAGTTGATAGACGCATGATGCTGCATCGTTCCGTACATGCGTGATGTTCGTTGCAATACTTTATACCCCTAACAAATGGGGTAACCATACTTAATAACAGATTAGTCATATACTTGTTCTATTGTTAAGTATTAATGATGTATAAAAAGTTGGAAGATTTCACAGACAAACGATTTTTGGATGACGTTTGGATGACGTTCAAATACTAATATTTTTTTCTTTTTTCTTCTACCTATTGAAGATACGAAATAAAAAGACATGTAATTTCTTAGTGAAAATGATTTGTGTAAGATTTATGCAATACATACTTTGCATAGTAGCAATAACATCTAAACAGGCTATGCAGATGTTTAAAGGTTCTGTGTCATTGTTTCGCATTCGTTGTAATGTTGTTTCACAGAAATAAATAAGTAGGTACCGTTAACTAATGGAAAAATATTTTCCATTGGAAAGCGAAACTAAAAAGTTTTTACATTTATGTTTAAGTTGGCGTGGACCTACTCACCAACCAATTATTGGGGTAGATAGAAATAGAGGTATTGAGATAGATAGAAAACTTTCTTCTTTATTGTAGGTACAATAAAGAGTTTTCTATCTATCTCAATACCTCAATAATAATACAAAGCATGAGTTTGAGGTGATATTTTACAGGTGTCTCCATTATTATAGACAGAGAAGATATATTCAACACAAACTATTGTAGGCTTAAGATAGCTCAATCTTTGTTTGTGTTTGGCCACACGCCTACCACGCCGTTCCAGTTTGTTCTCAAAGTTTCTCAAAGTTTGCCTGGAAGAGAACGATAAGATCACCCATTGTACAATTATTTTTAGGCCTTTTCATGAAATTAACTTATTGTTTTAAAGCTATATCCAGCTATCTAGCTCTTAAGAAGACATAAGTCTTTATTTCTACGCAATAAATTAGGATGTTGCAGAGTTTCGGCCTTGACGGCTAGTTTTGGCAGTGAGAAACATGTATAGACTGAAAACTGACAAATACATTTATGGACTTAAAAACCGATGAAAATCAGTCGTTGTGTGATATATCCAAGTATATACGAAAGTACGAGGTATTTACGAAATACTGAAAGTCTTGGATAATATTTTGATTATACTCTTGATGTAGGTACAGGTGCAATTAGTTCCGTGGTCGAGTGGGTCAGTCCAAGTTGTTACTGTATAAATGAGCGGTTACACGTTTACATGTACATACGTGTGACTAGCTCCTTCCGAGACTCTGTCATATTTCTGGACTACTAAGTACCAAGGCTAAGTTAGGTAAAAAATTAATGGTTCAGCTAATAGCTAGCTAGCGTTCACGCTAAAATAGCCATAATATATAATATAATACATAGCCAAATAACAAAATATCCAAACCTTTGAACTTATACTGTATTATTATAATAATTATAGGGTCTGGGTGTTTTCTATGTATGATAAGTATGGATTTACAAAAAAAATGTGTAGTATATCAATCATGTGGTTCCCATAATACATAATAGTTTGGGGCTACATGATGCTGTGTGATTACGTCCGCAATATATATTTATTTATTTATTAAGTAGGATTTGAGAGTACCTAGGAATAGTTTGAGTTTGAATAACTGACTAACCCTCTGGTCTCGTCAATCATTAAAATGTACATTGTATTGATTTTTAGCAGTTTGAACCTCCAGCTTTAGAACCCAAGTACCAGATCAGTACCAATAAATGAATCTTGATCCAACCGCACCTGCCTGTGGTGCAATTTACTGTACAAGAGATGGGGCTCTGGAGGCTGGCTGATTATGAAAAAACACACAAGCACAGCTGAATCTCATTCACGCCACCGACGGGCAGACGCATCAGTAATGCATGATTATGGGAGGCCTATCCAGCATTGGTCAAATAAGCTGGAGCAATACTGTACTAGCTGCTTCCATATTCGACTTCCTTCGTCACAGGGTCCCAGAGCGAGCACAGTGTGATATATGAGCCAATAAATTACTACATTATCGGACAGCGGCGATTCTGTTCCTACCGTTTTCAAACACTTCATTTAGTCCCCGCTGAGTTGAAACGATGATATTGTAGCAGTTGAGATTTGAAATCAGTATTACTTATATCGCCGTTGATATGAGTACCTATTATTATCAACAATAGCGTAATATTAGTCCACTATTTGTACAAGGTCCCCTTTACTTAACGCAACTTGATGATGGCAGCTATCGATGATATAGATTTAAGAGAGTCCATAACATCGATAGATGAAATTGATGAAAGTAAAGGGAGATGGATGAAAGTAAATGGACCGTTCGTTGTGAAAACTTAAGGAAAGTCTGTTTACAGTACTGGATTAATACTAAGCTATTGTTGATTATAGGATAGTGTAGCACCAAAGCACCTCCATTTCCTTCAGCAAATAGGGGCTTCCCTGTAACCTATCTACATGCCACTTGCACGTTGGTAGTTTGAGGAGATAATTTCTATCTATCGATATATATTTTTTACTGGCCATTAGTAAAGGTTCATATTATTTTTAATATAATCATATTTATGTTATAACATTGTTGGTCACTCCAATAAATCATTCAAAAATATAGAGAAAGACCTAGATCCTGTAAATAACTTTTTTATATTTTTGTGATCTTTATTTATTTCCGAGAATGTATTTTTTTGCAAGTAAAGATATTATATCCAATTTTCCAAGAACAGTCTGAGATAAAGGGTCTTTGTGTTATTTATGAGTTATGTTTACGAATTTTGATGTCAACAAGTCGTTAAGATATTTTATTCCACTAGTAAATTTGATTACAACCACAGAAGATTAATCCAACCTACTTACCTACCTTGTGTAGTCAGTTTTTTTCTGTGATAACAACAGTTGCAACACCATATATTATTTTCTGCAAGCGAATATTGGTAACATTAACATGAGTGGGAAAAGTTTAATTTGAACTTTCACAATTAACCTGTCTCTTACAAATCAAAAAATCAAAAAATTACAAATTGGCGCTTGTAGTAAATTCACATTTTGACACCACTTAGCAATATCAAGGATAAATAGTAATTACTATATTTTTAGTAGTGTAATTAATAATATCCACTCTTAATACGGGTGAGTAGGTACAAAATAATATCAACGAGCGGTCGCATACTAAACAGGGTGGGTGACCACTAGAATTTTTGACTACAAAATTGTAACAAAATTTATGTACATTTGATATTAAGGGCAAGCACTTAGGTTTTTGATCATTCGTTCATATTATATTGTCCCCACATTTTTGTGATTAATAAATATGTAAAATTACTTACACAGATTATTTTTTATTAATACTTGATCATGTAACTAGGTCAATACCCACCTGATATTAAGTGATAGATAAGAAAATATTGCTTAGTAGGTCACACTTGTGTGGAACCTGCCCTTAAATGCAACGAGGCATGAAGGTGTTATGCCTCACGGTCCTCTTTTTTACCGGCACCCACACCCTTACAACTGAAACACATCAATGCTGCTTTACGGCAGAAATAGAATTGGTGACAGTACTTCCCCGGATGAGCCCTTTATAAAGAAATATATATATATATATATATATATATATATATATATATATATATATATATAGACAGATAACTATATACTACTTCTTAAATGGATATAAATAAATATATGGAACATCTCACACACAGTCAACTGATCCTAAACCAGGCTATGCTTGCCATACAAATGTTTGTCCTGAGGGCCTACCATGAGTTGCACAATACGAAAACTTTCATAGTATACTACATCGAGCTCAATTTTGAAATATCTTTTTTCTTTGGTTACCTCACCATTTTGTGTGATAATTATTGCAATCTGCAAGAAGATTACATTACCTACGTGGTTCGATCTATTTTTACTTAAAACCAGTTGGGTGATTTCCAAAAAACGTACATTAAAATTGAGCTCGATATAGTATACCGTAAAAGTTTTCGTATAGGGCAACTCATGGTAGGCCCTCTGGGCGGGGATCGAACCCGCGACCTGCAGCTCAGATAGCAGAGTTACTACCAACTTAGCTATGAGGCCAGTCCTATATATATAGTTACTCAGGAAGTTTTCGACATAAAGATAATTTGTTTTTAGGAAAGATTCTATTAAGCTAGAACCTCTGAAATCGTTTAAAGCTTGTAGTGCGAAGGCAGGTAAGTTATTGCGCTATATTTCAAACCCTTCGCCACGTGCTCCTCACGGGAAGGTTTATAACTTAATCCTTCTTTTGATTTACTTGTTTCAATAACAAAGAAATCCTTTTATAGCGTATTTTAATATTATCCTCCCTTTGTGCAATAACTGGGCCATGTTTTTCCTTTTCTAAAAAACCGTCGGGTCTTTGTCCAAGGTTTTTGTTTTTGAACCTGTAACCCTGAGTTAATGTCATATATTTTTGTGGGAATGATGACATATTTAGGTAGGTAACTACAAAGTATCCTCTTCTTATGTTATATGTGGACGCTGGATAGCTAAGGGAGGGAAGGACTGGTCAACGCTGGCTATTACTTGCTATTTATTAGGAAAAATGGAAGTATATCCTCTATATGCTTCCAATATCCAAGCCTCCCTCCAGGCTTTCAGGTGGATCGTGACGGCCTCTGTGGACCAGTGGGCGAAGGTCCGCCTGAGACGCAGAAGGTTGCGGGTTCGATTCCCGCTGTGGGACAAATGTTTGTATGTTCTGTAGATATTTGTCTCGGGTCTGGATGTTTTCTATGTATGATATGTATGTATTTACAAAAAGAATTATATGTGTATTATATCAATCATGTGGTTCCCATACTACAAGCTCTGCTTAGTTTTGGGCTACGTGGTGCTGTGTGATTACGTCCCGCATTATTTATCGTACACTGAAATGCAATACTAATAAAAAACAACCATATTTTTTGCAATGTCAAATTGTTTTATTAGTATAATTATTACTCTTTTTAAGTTCAGAATTTTATTGAAGGTGTATAGAAAAAATAAGGTCTTTTATTTTTAGTGGACGCTACAAATAACTCTAAATAAACAACAGGTACCCCAACATACCTATCTCAGATTGGGTTTTATTTTAGTTAAATACTTTTATATAACCTATAAATAACTCACTAAAGTTATGGGTCAACAAATTTGGATTTCAGTGTAAACAAAACATAAAAACCGTTAGATAAAACCGCCATGGAATAAAAGCCTTCTAATTTTAATGGTTGACAAAAACTCGTAAATACCCAATCGGCTAGGGAAGGAGTCGTGAAATATTCCAACCTGTGTGATTTTACGGATTTAAGCTAGGTTTACACGGGAATGAGCGAGTAGCCAACTAATACGGGAGACGAGCAAGTTAAATTAATGCGTTGGGGCAAAATTTGCGACTATTAGTCGTTACAGCGAGGCCAGACGACGCCGCCGCATCGCAAAAACCATGACGAAAGGAGAATGCCGTCTGATGTATGGCGCTCGGTACCAAGACTAAAGTGAGTTCGTCAAAAAAATCTCCAATAAGTTTTTAGTCGATTCTACTGTCAAAATAATTAAAAATGAGGGTTATTGCTATAGTAACACTTTACATCAATGTTTGTTGCCATAGTAACGTATATTTAATTGGTTGTTGCAGTCTAAAGGCGGCTTGCAGCGGAAACCAAATAAACAACATATTTTTTTACTTGGTTAGTTATCTCGTCGGTGTGTAAAACTAAATAAAATGTTAATGTAATTTATAAAATATAATAAATTTTATGGGATACGTTCGGTTTTGACGCAATTGGTACGGGTTCTCGGCATTCTCCTTTCTACTACTCATTGTGCGTCGTCGTCGCAATTTGCACCGCTGTGTTGTTACCAGCCTTATTTTAAGCGCCTGTCGCATAAATTGCATGGTTATTCGTAGAAAATAAAAAAAATATGTTCACAGACCCATCGCTTACAACTTAAGATTAGTTATTTAACCTAGAATTTTGACTTTAGAATCTATGAAACCCATGTTAAAAGGAAGAATAGCACCCATTAGTTACACCTAGGTTACATTGAACTTGAAAGTTTTTTTTTACTTAGTACAGCTACATAGCACCCAATAGTTATACATACCCATACCATTGACATCCAGGATTTTTTCATGTATCACCTGAAGTAACTTTAGTTATACTCGATTATCTCAGGTCACATAATCAAGGTTTATTTAAGTGCTTAAGTCTTAAGCTTACGGTGCTATTTAGATCCTCAGATCTAAATAGCGCTTTTGTGCTTCAGAAAGCTTGCTTAGATGTTGGTCCCGCCATTTTCAGTCCCTAAGCCATGACAGAGGGACTTAAAAACTCCAACAACAGACTTGACTACTAGCTTGTACTAAGAAGAACTTGATAGCAGCTTTAGATACTGGTATTTTACTAGCCTCGTCTGATACTGGCATGATACGTTTATGTGGCATAAATTACATGGTGGGAGCGGGTGCTGTGTAATTCATTTCATGGTTCGTTAGGTTTAGGAAAAAAATCGTGCCCTCTCACTTGGATGTATGTGATTACACAGGAGATCAAAATGAGGACAGAGCTTTTGTAAAATAGGTATGTTTTTCTTTATTGTATTAATAGAATTGATACAATACAGGAAAACATACCTATTTTCATCAATAAAATTGATACATTAATTAAAAATATACATATTTTACGAAAGCTCTGTGTTTATTTTGATCTCCTGTGTGACATACATCCAAATGAGAGGGCACCAGACGTTGTTATCACGACCGCAACTACCTGTGCCTATTTTTTTCTATATAGGCAAGATTTTTTTTATGATAGTGTTGATTATGATGATACGGTGATAAAATAAGTTTTTTTTTTACAAGGGCCTTAATCTACTTCCGCTTGCGGCTTCGCTCGCTTGGTGTCGGGTTATAAAGTAGCTTACGTGTTAATCCAGGTCACACACTAAGTATATTCCAAGTTTCTTCCATATCCGTTCAGTGGTTTTTGCATGAAAGAATAACAAACATTTGTCCATTCATCCATACTCACAAACTTTCGCATTTATAATATTAGTAGGAAGAAAAGAGGAAGATGTTTAATGTCATTCATGATCACGTTCTTGTGAATGAGTTAGTGAGTGTAACAAAAACTTTGAATTATCTATCACATGGCTACCTGATGTTAATTGGAAAGTATTACCTATAACAAAGCATTGCATCGTAAGTCAAGCATGTATGCAATATACCGTATGATGCAAAGCAAAGCTCTGCGTCCATCACCTTGAGGCATGAATGTGTTAAGCCATAATTATGTGCCTGTAATTTCACCGCCACCCGCACCCTTAAAAAAACACAATACTGCTTCACGGCAGAAATAAGCACAGAAATTCCAAAACTTTGTCCTGATTTCTTGCGCAGTGGTGTTGGCGTAACATTTTGTGTCCTACTAGCTTCCGCCCTTGCGTGGTACCCGGATAAATAGTCCCTATAGTAGCTTTATATTAACGTGGCAACCGATTAAAAATCATAGCTAATATGTTATACTTGGCCTGGTACTATATGGGTACAACATTTCTGCTCAATCTGTTCCTTAATTTTGGCGTGGAAGAGGCACAAACATTTCACTTTACATCTCTTTTACAAACTTACGCTTTTATATTAGTAGGAAACCTAATGTATAGTTACAGCTTAGATGCTAACGGGTTGTTTGCGCTCCCAAGTCGAAGTTCCCTGCTGATCGAGTAAACTCACCTGAGTTCTAAAGTGAACTAAAACTGAGAACTTTCAATTAACGCAATTAGCCCATTTAAACATAGCTGACGAACTGCGCCGACTTGAAGCAACTTTAGCGAAACTAAGTGGATGGGTAAACTTTTCTATTGTCTTGCTTGGAAGAATTCTTAGAAAGGAAGGCAACTAATTTAATCGATTTATCTACCTAATGTATTATAGTTTTTATATTTCAATTAGGTAATAAGGTATTTGTAACCTACATGATATTTGATAATACGTACATTAGTACATACTAAGCCGCGGGTTTCCGTACGATGTTTATCTTCACCGATTTGAGCACCTGGTATCGCACACGTAAAATTATCTAAACCTAAAATCTATTGATGCATGGCCGAGATTTGAACTCATCACGATCGGAAGTCGGGATATACAGTACACATACTAAAATGTCCAGAAATAAAATAAAAAGAGCTAAAGTAAAAGCCCTTCTAAAAATGCGATAATAGATTTTTGACACTTATAATTATATCGTTCACAACAACAAATCGGAAACATACAAAACCGCGGCAGACCAATCTAACTCTCAATCCTCAACTTCCTCACCATAAAGCCATTGATGAACTGAAATGAACTAGTCATCTCCGTACAAAAGCGTTTACTTCGCCAATGTCTGTAACTCGTAATTGAATTCAACAAAGAAGATAGAAAAAGTAAAGTTGGTACGTGAGATGAAAACTGGATCAGGGCAGAGAAGAAATGATAGTGTGAAATAGCGTACGGAATTTTCACTCAGACTGAAACTGGACCGCGTATGATAAGCGTTTCGGTGTAATATGAGCTTTGTTTCATTGCATTAGAAATGTAGCCAGATAGCTTAAAAGCTAAATATTTAATACAGGGCTAATACTTGTACGTACAAATAGAGGGAAATTGAATGGATAGATTGTGTGAAAGAGGATTTGAGAATGAAAGGAGTAGGCACAGATTTGACGGCTGATAGACATGAATGGAGAAAAAGTATGTCGTGCCGACCCCACCTAGCGTGGGACAAGGAAAATAATGATAACTTGTAACAATTGTATCCACAACTATGCTAACATTCAAAAAACTTACCTAAAATAGTGGTTACTTCATCGGATCAGAAGGTGGAATTATGAAAAATATAAGCAAATTCAATTATAGACTACATAATATAATTAATTAGTTTTACTGTGGTTTTACTGTCAGCCAATATAAATGTTTTTTTTTAATAGAAGTAGTTATTAAACAAACCAGAAAATTCAGTAAAAATCATTTATATTATATTATTGCTATAAGCGAATAATAAAATATTTTATTACAAGCCAATTTAAAGTGACATAGGCTTGATCGAGGGCTATCAACACTTGTTTTGTAAGTCAATGAGGTCCGACCAATACAGTACGGTATTGTATAAGAATAAATCTTTGATGGTTATAACAATGGTTATTTATAAGCTTGTTAAGGCTTCAGGCAGAGTTAAAAGAAAAATATAAATTATGGTGATTGTATAAAAACTCAAAGTAATATACAACAGAAATGGCATGGGAGGTCAGCGCTTGTACCTATGTAATTATCGTAAAAATAGATAGATATGCAAGAATTTTCTCGTTATAACACAGCAAAAGTTGATCAAAATGAGACTGAATTTTGACGGCTATTTGTCTATCATTATGTTTATTTTAATCGAGACTAGATCGGAACTTGAATGTGACTGTATCAGAAGAATATGATATTTGATAGCACTTATTCTGCAGTAGACGTATTGGCTAATGATTATTATTATAATTTGTATCATAAATTATATAATATAATAACACCATAGAAAACCTTAAAGCCTAAACTAGCGGTTACGTGCTTCGATCAAATGAGAGACGTGCATGTATGAAGAATGTGATGTTATTGAAAGAAGAGGAGGTTCGTAGCAAGTGGAGATCCGTATCTCTGACTACCTTTCTATGAAATAAGCGTGACATTATGTATGTATGTACTAGGTCAGGTACCCAAGAAACTACGGATTAAGATCTTAAGCCTAAGAGTATTGCAAATATCTTTGAATTTTAAATCGAAATCGATTAGGTAGCGGATTCCAACTTTCAAAATGATTACTTCGATTCCTTAGGGCTTCAACAAACGGGATAAACTTTGAATAACCGATCGAGAGGCAATTGCGTTGCAAGCATCTTCAATCAGCTGGAGAGTAGAGCAATTCATAAATTGTCTCAAAAGGTTTTCAAGTGCTTTCTTCCATCGTATGAGCTAATGAATTAATAATATACGGAACAACTCACAAACGGTCAAGTGATCCCAAACTAGGCAGAGCCTGTACTATGGGTACCAGATACTGAGAAACATACATAGATCCTTATAAAAGACCCAGACTAGCCAGCTTGTCTAGCTAGTTTTAGGCTACCCTAAGTCCTCATGGCTTGGTGACTAAATAAGCCGGGACCAATATCTTATAAAAAATATAATGTTTATGCATAATACGCTTCGAGAGTTTGTAGGCCGCCCAAAGGCCACCAAGATGGCTTATCTACTTATTGAAAAAGTGGGGGCCAACATCTTAACGTGGCTTCCAAAGCATGGCAGTGCTCAGATCTAAATGCCACTAAACGGTAACTCAACCAATTATTGACCGCGTGGAGTGTTTGAGAACACCAGTGTATGCCACGAGCTCTTCGCAATCTGACTTGATTGTTGTATTGTTTAGCTTATTGAATGTGCACTGAAAGAGGCAATATAAAAAGTTCCTACCACATCATCAATATTACAGAAAGTTGTTGAAACTACTTACATCATCAAGATTACAGAAATTTGTTGGATCGAAAAAGCTCAAGACCATTTATTGTTGAATATAGCCTGTGTTAAGTAGATTCCTACAGGATGATGATGAGCCAGCAAACTTGCGAAGGTTTACAGCTATATATATATATATATATATATATATATATATATACTACCACAGCCCTTTGCAGGAAGGTCAATATATAAATAAATTCACCTCCTATAGCAATAATCCATGGTCCGCTGAACCGGTTCCATGTGACTAGATTTTTTCCGGGCGTTGACAGCAAATTGAAGGCAGTTGTTTTTCCTTCCGCTTGTTGTTATTTATTTCCTTTGACCTGTTTGGACGTGTCATTGGCTTCTTTTATAGCTGTTGATTTATGGACGACATAATTTTGTTTTATAGGTTGAACGTAATGGTGCGTCGATAGGATGTTACCTTTGTTGCCGGTAAAATTAATCCTTTTTTCACTGTGCGTACATTATTGATTGGTATAATTATTTTACTAAACGGAAAGTAGTCGATAAAAATCAAAAATAAACAGCCTGCGCACATTGGATGACAAACGTCAGCGATTAGACGCTACGACAAGCTGCGGGGGACAATTTTCATACATTTTGTTCAAAGCTCCGCACACACGGCGACAATCGCGACAGCAAGATATGACAGACGCTCGCGACTAAGCGCGACGACAAAGCGTCGTGTTTGCGAGGTCTGTTATTGTAGATTTATAATATCTACAGAAGTATGGGAAGACACTGTCACTTGGACCAGTGGCACTACTGGTTAGTGCGCTGTTTTTTTTAGGCAGACATGCGGGTTTAAGTCCCGTCTGGTTTTAAACTTTCTTTTCAAATATACGTGATCAAAAGAAAGATGGATCTTAGGTCTATTTCAAATACTCTATAGATAGCTTAATCGATCATAACCAGATGAAACCGAACAATATTCGGCTCGCTTTATTTTCGACCACATCGTTGCCCAGCTGGTTCATAATAAATTATTTTTATAAAAATACGTTGTCTATCAACCCATTGTTACAGAAACATAAAAAATCATAATTTTCACCTCTACCTATGTTGGTGCTACCTATCTGCTTGTAATTAAGGTGGCATCTATTAAGAACATACGATAAAACGCTTAATTTCTTGGTTTACTAGAATCATTATGTATACATTATATAAAGTTGTAAAGGTTTCGTGGGGTGGAACGCCATACACGCTCCCGGTATCCATCGTATAACGTTAGCTTTGGTTCCAATGCAGGACAAAAAATGCGAGTTACTAACGAACAAAAGGAAGGAATAAAGCATGAAATTTCCTAGCGGACGGCAGCGGGAAGACTAAAGTAAAGTATCTACATTAAAAAATATGTTATAATTTTTAAAATAATATTTAAATTCTTTTTTTTATTGATAAGATTGGCTCGTTCATAACGTTTTTACTCGCTGAAAATATACTTTTCAATATTTTTACAATATTCAGTGAAAGTCTATTTTAGTACTTATAATTGCTTTTAGGTACGAATCTAAAAATATAATTACGAGTCTCAACAAAAGAGCAGCCCTAGCGCAAACAAATTGAAGATTTTTGAATCATATTGCATTATAAAAATTGAATGAAAAATGAACTTATAGATTGTGGCATTATAAAAATGCAACAATCTATAATTTCCTTAACGTTTATATGTAAATACCATTTTAATGAACGGGGCTCTGGCGTCCAGCTGATTGCTGACAGTATGCTGTAAGCGCAGCTTATCACCGGCACAGCTAAATTCCCTAACCCGACGGGCAGCAGTGACGGCGGTGTGAGAAGCTGTGTCCTGCAATCTCCAACCCACATGCCCAGCGTGATGATTAGGGCATATCCCCCTTCTTATACACGAGTAAGATTAGAACTATGTCCAATAGTGGACCGGTATAGGCTGTTTATGTTTTTATTTATACCTTGTAACTTATTTAATAAGATCCTGCTATTTTGCTCCCGCAGTATACATCTTCTGGTGGCGACAAACACAGGCACGAATAATGAATACGAACGGCTCCCCCATTGTCAGTGGCACTTTTATCTAAATTACCTTCGCTTAACCTAAGTCGAAATAAAAGAACAGCCTTATCAATTGTTAACATAATCAGTAAAACACATTATGATACTTGAAGATGGTTTATTTTTAAACCGGGAATTATTTTTAGTACGTCTGTCTCCCAAAACTCGCTCCCTCGTCGTTCAAAAACCGAACACGACGCTGATTTGTTTAATTTATGCCATACAGCAATTATAAATTAAGCTTTTGAAGTAACGCTCACACAATACCAGAGGTTGTTTTTTTTTTATATACTAAAACTATGCACAATACCTAGGTAACGTTCAGTATAGCTACGGAACGGACACGGAATTTCGTCATCCATAAATCCATAACCGGTAGATATTCCTACTACCCGCGCACTATAAGTAGCCCAGACTCACACAAAAAGTAGAAGAAGTCGTTGCTCTCCTTATGCAAGGCTTTTTTCAGGAATTAGTACCGCTATGCATATTTCCACTGCCAAGCAACATTACTGTATTTATTATTTAAGTACTTAGAGCTCTTATCAAGGACTCATCCGGGAAAGAACTGCCACTATGCCTATTTCAGCATTGCTGTGTTTTGATTTTAAGGGAGTGCTTACATAGCGGTCATTAAGGGAACCTTGTGTCTTAAAGTATACTGCTAATAGGCTGATGATGATGATGATTATGATGATAATAGTGATGATGATTATCATGATGATGACGACGGCGATGATGATGATGATGATGATAAAGACACTTAACACCTGTATGCTTTGAGTTGGTGCAGACACACACAACAACAGAGCAACTGCATCATACCTGGAGTTGTATATTCATTTTTGATTCTAAATTTAATTTAAATTTAAAGGTTCGGTTTTAAAGTTTGATTTGAAGGTCGCCTTCGTTTTAATTCATCATCATCATCCAGAGCCCGAACTCACCCACTGCACTGCACTTCACATACTGTATTTTTAGGCATAACTTTAGATAATAAGCTCCAATAGCGCTCACATAGATGGGTTGTCGAACAGCCTCAGTTCTGCAGCATACGCAGTCAAAAGAATTCGTCAACTCACTGACGTAGAAACGGCTAGACTGGTTTTTTTCAACTACTTCCACAGCATTATGTCGAAGGGAATTTTGTTTTGGGGGAATGCTGCAGATATCAACACCATATTTGTGCTGCAGAAGAGGGCTGTTCGTGCAATTTATAATATGGGCCCCAGAGAATCACTTAGAACTAAGTTTAAAGAAATAAATGTTATGACAGTTCCGTGCCAATATATACATGAAACCTTAATGTATGTCCGAAAACATATAAATTTGTTAAAAAAAAAATAGCGACAATCATAATGTTAACACTAGAAATAAAGATAAACTAGGTGTTCCTATTGTAAGGCTCCATAAAGTTAGTCAATCATTTAAAGGGCAAAGTGTACGTTTCTTTAATAAAATCCCAAATGATGTGATTAATTTATCTATATTTAAATAAATTCAAAAATGTTGTTAAACGTAATCTCTGTAATAAAGCTTATTATAAAATTTCTGATTATTTAGATGAAAAAATAGCTTGGGATGAAACTGTCTCCAACTCCCTCGAAAACAATGTAATAGTTATGAATACAAATGGTAACAATGAGTTTAAAAAAATATAAGCCAGGCAGAGTTTCTTGTCAATTATTTTCTGTTTGGTCGCGTTGCGAATTGATGTAGATTAAAAGAATGACGATTCTAAGAGTACTTTAAAGTTCCAATTGAATGAATAAATTTTCATTTCACTAATGGGTAAAGGTCTCCCTTTGTATGTGCCAATCCTCACGGTTCAAAGCTCGTCTCATCCAGTTTCAGCCCACGATTGATGCAATATCGTCCGCCCACCTAGCTGCTGACTGACGTTTCTATACCCGGTTTTTGGAAGCCATTTAGTTATCACCTTACTCTATCGGTCATCACCTCGCCTTGCCCGGTGTCTTGCCCGACTCCATATTAATTCTGTTATGCGGTTCCCAATGTCTTTGACCTATGTTATACCTCGGATCTCAACGTTAGGAATACGGTATTTACGCTTGATGCCGAGCATAGTAACTCCATAGCTCTCTGTGCAACTCTCATCTGGTACACAGCCTTCATTGTGAGCATCCATGTCTCGGCACTTTAACACAATGGTAAATTCATACATGTCTTCATTTAAAATATTTTAAAGTTACTGTTATTAGACTTTTGTAGCTGACGGTACACAGAAAACAAGGCAAGTATCTAAAAATGCTATTTTGTTATGAATTTGGGAAGAAAACATCAGAGTCACAAGTACCTAAATTAGGGGCGCTTCTTTAATATAATGCCCAAAGCAAAGGTCAACATTTTTTATTCCTTTCATAACGTCAGATTATGAAACATGGTACACGCCATTAAACAAGAGAGGGAAAATATTTGTTAAATCTTAAATTTCAGTGTAATTCACTAAAAGATTACTTATGATAACACACACTCAAGGTTTATTTGGTTCTTTAGCTTCTTTCTACCGACATCATATCGTTTATGATGACAAAAAAATACATGAAAACTTATTTTAAAAAGAATTCGATATCTTAAACAGCCTTTCAACCGAAGATTCATTTTTGTCGATGTACAAGGGCCTTACATTTCTTTTGAACTATCTAAAATGTGACTCTAATGATTTCGCATTTGATTAAGAACTATCTTACGCTGTTCGCATTCTGTAGTTGCAATAATGATTATAGTTGCAGTACGGAATGTAAAACACATGTACTAATTATGTAAATACTCGTTTTCACCCGCGGCTTCACTCGCGTGAAACCGGGATAAAAACTACCTTATCCAGATCTTTAAATATGTATATTCCAAGTTTCATCCAAATCCGTTCAGCCGTTACGGAGTGAAGCGACCACAAACATATTCAGACACAAACTTTCGCATTTATAATATTAGTGTGAAGTGTGAATTGATTAAAATGTATACCTCTATGTCTACCTTTTTGGAAGCTGATAAATACTTCTTCTTTGTTTGATCTAGTGATCAATTCTGATGTCGGAGTTTTTAGGCCGCCCAAAGGACTTCGATATGGCTTAGCGATTGGAAAAGCCGGGACCAATATCTCAACATGTCTTCCAAAGCACGGAAGCGCTCAAATCTAGATGCCACTTAACGACACACATCCAAGTAGTGACCCAGAAGATGTTCTTTAGCCAAGATGATCGGCTAAGAACACCAAAGTAGGTCGCTCTACGAGCGCTTCGTAAATTCTTCTTCATAATTATCATCAGCCTATATCAGTCCACAGCTGGACCTCCCCTAAAGAGCACCATTGCTCTGGAGCTCGACACATTCAGCTTCTAACAGCAGCCTTTCGCAAATATCGAGGCCCCGCCTGGCCAGACGACGTTTTTTTTATACTACTTGAAGATGGAACAAGCACATGGCCCACCTGATGTTAAGTGGTAACCATTACCTATCACAAAGCATTGCATCGTAAATCACGTTTTTCCGCTCTACGATGCAACGCCCTACGTCCATCATCTTGAGGCACGAAGATGATAAGCCTCTTGTGCCTGTAATTTCACCGGCAACCATACCCTTCAAACCGAAACACAGCTCAGCTGCTTCACGGCAGAAATAGACATGGTGGCAGTACCTCCACCATGAACTCTACTACCTTCAAAAGTAGTCCTACACTACGTTCGTCGATCCGCGGTCCCGACTCAAGAACTCTTTTACCCCAACTGCTAACGGTTTTTCGGCAGCTATATGGCCAGCCCACTGCTACTTTAACTTGCTAATTCTCTGAGCAACAATTTTATATTTGTCTAAAAAAGACAGTTTTACTATTGAGTCGTCAAAATTAATTGGAAATACAATTTTGGCATGGTTGTAGATTTATATCAAACCAGTAATCGTGGACCCTTCTTGCTTATTGAAACACTATTGTTGTCTTGACCATTCGCTCGAGATCTTCATTCCTTATAGTTTAGTCTGATTGGTTACTACAAAACAAGGCTTATTATATAGCTTGTAGTTTTTATCTTTTAGTTTATTTTCCGTACATCATTCGTTTGTTCATAAAAAGATTACGGTTTGCGGAAATATTTCCCTTACGTATTTATAGCTTATATTGAATCTTATAGTCAGAACTCGCTAAATTTACTAATTGTGGTTTACACAGTTAATTAATTAAGGTGTGACTTTGTGGGAATCCATTATAAGATATTCCAAGAAAGAAAAAAAAGGACAAAATATGAAGTAAAAATTTATCTTAGGCTTCTCTCACGAATTACACAAAAAATCAAAAGAAATTCAACAATGTTTCGACTTCCCCACCTGGCATCCTCACGAAATAGAAATGTAAATGATCGACTCGCTATCTGCCCTGTACTCCTCAGAACTCTGCAGACGTGTTGCTTCGCTAAGCGCCAAAGAGAGAGTACCTTCTCTGAGAAGAACTGAACTGAAGAGAGAGTGCCTTCTGTTGGTTGGTGGAATACACGTTGACTTCGGGCCTCGGAAATGTCGCTATTCACCATGAGTACGACCTGGGCTTACAGATCAGTTTTGTCTTCAACAATCTCTTATTATATATCTTCCCTAATAAAGATTCGGAACAAAACCTTCGCTCTTACAAGAACCTATTAAAACTTTGTAATGACAAAAAAAAAACATATGAAATCATACTAATATTATTAATTTTTTTGATTTAAGTTTTATATTGGTTGAATTAATAGACAAAACATTTACTAAAATCTGATTTTACAAAATTTAGGATTCGGTGAAAATTGTGCCAAAATACTTAACAAACTGGGCGTACTTAGTTGTAAATCTTAAACTTCTCTAGCCCAAAACACTTTGACAGCGAAAGTTCTCTATAAATTAACTTGGAAACAAAGTTAGGGTCTTAATATACTCGCTATGGAATGCCATTAACTAAGCAAGCCAAAACAGGGAAAAAAAATTAAAATTGTGACTTCTTCCTCCTTCCTGTCCTCTCTCAGTCAATACTATTTGTGATCTGCTTTTTCAGCAGAGAAGAAGCAGTTCTCTCATTTATTTTAGTATTACTTTCTGCCCGCGGCTTCGCTAGCGTGGTACCCGAATAAAAAGTAGCCTATATGTAACTCCAGATCACAAACTATGTACATTCAAACTTTCATACAAATCCGTTCAGTAGTTTTTCGTGAAAGAGCAACAAACATCCATCTATGAGATTTTTTGCCTCCTAAATTGGCAGCTTTGTTGCCTAGTTTAGCAATTTGGTCCTCACGATACAGGCTTTGCCATGAGGATCATCAGACATTTCGTTACTCTGCTTAAGCTCACCCAACTTAAACATGTTAATGTCCGTTAAAGGTACCCATAGTTTGTTACTTGTCTAGTATGTACTACTAGCTGTTGAAGTTGAAATAAATATTTTCGCTTTTATTTTACTTTCCTTGCTGATAACAGTTCAACTTTCTATTGCCACCCAGGGGATCGTTTCCTTATATCATAGAATATTCCAAAGGCCTATCCCACCTATTACCATGATCACATACAACTTATAGCAGTCCATTGCTGGACATAGATCTACCCCAAGAAACGCTAATGAGCATTATCCTCGGCTCTTCTCATCCACTATCTCCCATACCTTTACCGGGACTTTTGTTATATTTGTGATGTCAATTAAACTGGGAAAAAAAGTAACTATGTTTGGAGTTTTGATGAAAAGCAATCCTATATATAATTATCTTATTATAATTGTTCCTTGTTAATTAACCTTTACTTGGAATAGACAGAGAAAATACCATACGCAGTGGGTGGATACTAGTTGGTAGACGCAAATGAAGAATTTTTGCAAATACGTCCTCTACACATTTCGTATATATTCAAACAAAATGAGATTTGGCATAGATCACACACACGATAAATGAGAAAGATTGTGTGTATGTTAGCTGCTGCCTGCTGTGCCATGCAATTCCCAAACCGCAAGCCCAGAGTGGCGATTATGAATACTTCTTATCAGGGGAGGCCTATGTCAATCAGTGGACTGATTGTTGTACGTATTGTGTGCTAAGTGGTAAATAAATGTTTGTCGATTGTCTATATAAGCTGGCATCGTTCACGCACAATGGACCAACTGGAGTCCAATTGCGGAAAAGGGAGTCTATTTACAAGCTGGCATCGTTGTTGTTGTTGTGTGGTGTGTAAGTTTTTTTAATGGTTGACCGACACCCCTCAAACCGAAACACAGCAATGCTGCTTTAAGGCAGAAATAGGCCTTCACAAAGAGTTCAAATACTACTAGAATGTTATGTTCTCACTCAACTTAGGAATGGGTTGATAAATCTGAAGGAAATATTTCAGATAGAAATATTTGCTCCGCAATATATCTAGGTACTTCTTATACAGCATACCAAACATAGAGAGTAAAAGTTAAAACTACAACTATTCTATCTCATTTCGATTATCCTATCACACAAGTAGGTATTATAATCTAAGCGTCTCTATTATTTTGGTATATAACCGACCAATGACATCGTTCAGTTGTTCAATAACTAAAATAAAATATAGATTATCACAAACACTAGTTTACATATATAAATATGTATATAATGTAATCTATGGTTTGCGACCTGGATGAACACATAAAGCAACTTTTTATGCCGATATCACGAGAGCGAAACCGCAGGCGGCAACTAGTAGCTTAAAAACACTAGGTCAAATATCATAAATCTTCGGAAAAAGATTTCCAAAACCGCCTATCGAAACGTCTTGAGAGTATAAAAAGATCTCTCATGTATAAACATTGTTTAGCCTGAGTTAGGTATAAACATAAATCATTGTCTCAGCTATACGATCACAAAAACTTAGTTGTTTTGCTTAGTTGTTCTGTTACACTATCTAAATAATAGTGATTTGTTTGAAGAAAAAACTTAAAAATATAGAGCAAAATCAAATAAAGATAATAGTAAATTTGAATAAAAACTTTTGAAGCTTATATTAAAATGATAAATTAATGTATTCACCATGTATAATTTCCAAGTGTGTTATTTCTAAAACAAAATTATTAAATTAACTACCTACGTAAAAAATTTAGCTTTATTATTTCAAGTTTAGGCTGTATTTATTTTTGTCAGTGTGGCGTGAAACCACCTCAGCTATTTTAAACGAGCAAGTTTTATTTAAATTCCCCATTTTTCTAAATACTTTGTTATGATCTTGTATTAAGAAGATTAAGAATACCTTTATTGAAGAAGATAAAAGTGAGAGAAAGAAGAAAACGCAGGTTACAACCTACGTTTTCTTCTTCCTCTCACTTTTATCAGCCGTCAATAATATTCTGTTCCTTTTAATATATAAAACACACACACTCACACACAAAACCACACTAATGTTTGTCCATGTCGGAGGTCTTAACATCCCGACATCAAAGCTGGGATACTCACAACAAGATGGAGGAAATGAAACGTTATTGACTTAATTACTAGCTTTTGTCCGCGTCTTTACTCTCACGATACCCGGATAACAAGTAGCCTTTATGTTTTTTCTGGCTTATAACAACATAATGTTCGACATTTCACTTTAATCCGTTGAATAGTTTTGGGGTAATGGAGACAAATATTTTACATATCACAAGAGAATCTTAGTAGTAAGAGATTAACATAAAATAATTTCAGTCTCTTTACCTACATTATACTTAATTTTCGTTATAAATCTTGACTGATCAACAATCTCGCACACCTTTTCATAACGTAATCAGCATTCCATTCAATAAATTTGTATCACTCATTACTTTACGAAAGAGACTAATTACCTACAACATAGGATTATCCTAGAGTGGGAGTTAGTGTTTTTACTGTTTATAAGAACTTAAATCTAAAGCTATCTACGACATGTCTACATAAATTCACAAAATTTCGCTTTTTTAATAATTATCATGATTTCTATTGGTCGTTTCGCTATGTTCCTATGTAGGGAAAAGCAGGATTTTCTGTGTTGTCCCTTTGACCCAAGCAAAGGAACAGAGTAAAAAATGAAAAGCTTACAGCAAATTAATGTGGAACCGTTTCTCCAAGCTACTATATAGTTAGAACTATATTGACATGGAGTGTTTTAGAACGGAGATGAGTTTCCGATGGAAAATTAAAAGGCGCAGATTAATAATGAGATCCTGAAAGCTGAAAGCGGCCGAGGAATAGCCTCGCTAGTTGGATCGTCCTAGTCATTTATTTGGTATGGAGCTGGTTGAAAATATCTTCCTTTTCTGAAGGAAATATTTCAGATTGAAATATTTGCTTCGCAATATATCTAGGTACTTCTTATACATACCAAAAATAGGGATTGCAAATTACAACTATTCTATCTCATTTCGATTATCTTATCACACAAGTAGGTATTATAAGCTAAGCGTCTTTATTATTTTGGTATATATTCGACCAGTGACATCATTCGCTTGGTTTCTCAATATCCATCCTCTCACTCCACCCCAAATTCTTTCTAATCATTTTCAACACCGATCTTGCCGATGACGTTTCACTTCCCTAAAAAGTAACAAAATAAAACGAGACGTCAACATGTTTCAGTTTTTCACGTTTTTCACTATATAAATGCAGCAAAAGTTAACATCAGTTCGATAGTTACTGAACCATTCTATATTAGTATAAAATACCTAAGTATTTATACGGTTCACTTTGTTACACCTGTTCTTTACATCTGATCCTTAAATTTGATATTATAAGGTGTTACTACAGTAGCCCCAATCTTTTCGAAAAATAAAACTGTCATAAATATTACAAATTGGTATTCGTTCCGAGGTGCTTCTTGGAAAAGGTTATGTTCCATGTATAGACATTGAGCGGATTTCATCCAAATAAAGTAAAGTAAATTTGCTACGATATAGGCCAGTAAAGTAAGCTTGAATTATTATTTTCATACAATTTTGTTTGTATATAAACGTTATAATAATTATAGATCATAATACTGTATTATAAGTAAGTTTAAGTAAGATAAGTAATTTTCAGTGTATCAGTACATACTTAAGTCTTTACATACACAAAAAAAATGTAGTAAAAAAATCGATAAAAAAAAGTTATATTGAGTTGTTTACATAAAAAGTGCATTAAAAAATGCGCGCCATGTTGTTTGATACACCGCGCCATTATGCACTAAAGGGGCTTTGATGCGCCATAGGTTAAGCTTTTTGCTAAGACTTAACACGTTGAATGTGGGCCTTGCGTTAAGAGGGTGACGTGCACATGTTGTTTGATACACCGCGCCATTATGCACTGAAGGGGCTTTGATGCGCCATAGGTTAAGCTTTTTGCTAAGACTTAACCCGTTGAATGTGGGCCTTGCGTTAAGAGGGTGACGTGCACTTCCTGGAAAATGGTGTTATTAGCCCAGTAAGTACCCACAAAAAAACACAACATCCTATTTTCAAACCATCTAACAGATAGTGGCAATTGAAGATTGAAAAATCAGGCATTAAAGAGATTAATATTTGCCTGTAGGGTAAAATTGGTAATACCGTTCGTAAAATTCTTAAAACTATGTATTATATTAAATTAAACTGATTCTGGCAGTCCGGTTAAAAACAATGGAGGAGAATTAAACACGGTGATTGTGTCCTCGGCGAAGCAGAGCAGCCCAGTTAGAGCAAGTGTGTTTTCAAAACTGAAACCACTTCACAGTATCGTTACTAGCGCCTTCGCTTATGTACTATGCGAATAAAAAAATAAGGGTAGGGTAGGGTAGTTGTTGTTTTATTCTCATTGATTTTTTTTCCACTTCGATATACTCTTCAATAGCTTCTTCAGCTTCAGTATTCCCTGTAATAGCTTCTCCCTCATTGATTTCTTCTTTAATTGCTTCAAATCCTCTTTGTTAGCATTTTTCTACTTTGATATAATCATTGATTGCTTAATCCTCTTCAATTTCCTTTTTATTGCTTTTTCTCTTTCGATATCTTTTTTGAATGTTTTTTTAACTTCGATACCCACTTTGAGACAGGACAACGTTTGTCGGTTCAGCTAGTTTATTCAATAAAAGTAAGTTATATTTTTGGCTAACATTGCCTTAAAGCCTATGTTAGGTTTATCTAGGCACTAAGTTAGTATTTTACATAAATTGATTATCCTGTAGTTAACATTTTATGTATATTTAAAGTCCGCTCGCTCCGCTGGACTGACACACAAAGTCTGGCTCTTAAAATCTACAAACTGAGACAGCTAGCGCTTTCCCGCAGTGCAGTCCATTTTCATTCATGAATTTTATGTTCTGCGGGAACAGGTGCAATGGTGCAATGATACAACAATTTTGATTGTGGCAACTTTAACTTTTTTGTGATTCGTTGTGGTTTTTAGCGATAAACAGAAATACAAATACAAAATACAAAACGTTTATTGAACAAAAGTTATAAGAACATTATACTCGTAAGTAAAGCAGTGTCTTCTGCGTTGGTTTATGTATACAGCGCTATAGAGAGTTACTCAACTGGTTAATTTTGTTGGTAGCGGTGAATGGTGGCACCGCTATGGTGTCCCCATGAAATATAGCTCTTACACCGTCGAACACTGTCTCAATATCAGTCAGAAATGACTATGCCTATAATTATGCCGTCACTAATAAGTTACATTAATAACATTTCTATGTATGATATGTATGTAAGGTCCAGGGAGGCTATTGTAACTACCGGGAAAATGCAACTAATTGAAATAACTTCTATTGTATTTTTTTCTTCAAATAGTGACATCTATGAAACGACAGTTGAACAAATACTCCTCGAAGAAAATAATAGATAGAGCTAATTTCGTGTGAACTGTTTCATCTACAGTGACATTTAATATCCGCCATTTTTATGGTGATATTTACAAAACGACTGTTGACGAAGTTTTGTGCAAAAAAAATATAAAACCCTAATTTTACGGCCTTGTCTTTAGTGGAGATCCGAATAGGAATACGGTAAGTCTTTTTTATGATTTATTTGATAGAAATAATGCTTTTACTATGTTATTTAACAACGGATACATTAGCCCCTCGAAATCTTGTAGAGGGGCTATTGTGACTTTTAGGTTAGTTGCAATTACCCCATCAAATTTGTATGAAATTGATTAAAGCTAGTGATGGGCTCATGTCGATGATTTAGTAAGGTAAAGCAATAGCATTTTTTATTATTAGGGGCCATTCAAGTATTAGGTTAACACTATAGGGGGGCGGAGGGGTCTTTGCTTTGCTTATTTTTGATGAAATGGGGGTCTAGATGGTGATTACGTCAGCAGTAGTTATTTATTTTTTTCCACATTGGCAATCCAGACCAGACCCGCAAACAAGAAATCATTATAAAAAATGCATATAGGGACCAATGTTTACGTAAGCTTGGGAGGGGGGATAAGAGCTTTGCTTACTTTTGCTGACAAGGGGGAGAGGGGGTTAAAAATTGTAATAAATCTGATCACGTAATATTCGAACAGCCCCTTATCGGCAAATATTAATTAGTTTGAATGTGTGTTTTTGTTTAGATGGTGCGAAAATATAAAAGAAAAAAAGAGAAAAAGTATACCCAAGAACAGCTTATCGAGGCGGTTGAAGCCGTACGTTGTAAAAAAATTAATAGCTACACTGCTGCTGAGAAATATGGGATCCCAAGATCTACTATTATCGCACGACTATATGGTACCCGAGGAGCTAAAATGCCTAGAGCTGGAAGGCCTGGAGTCTTTTCCATAGAAATGGAGAGAAAAATTGCATCTTATATTCACATTCTTGAAAAATGTGGATATCCACTAACAAAAAAAGAAATCATAGTTATGATTTCTGTCTATATTCGGCGAAATGGTACCTATTGTAACTCCATTTACAAATGATGTCCCTGGAAAAGAATGGTTTCAAGCTTTCCGTAAACGACATAAACTGTCGTATAAAAAACCACAGTCAGTTGAAATAGCAAGAAAAAGGGCCTGCAACCCTTTTATCGTTTATGAGTATTTTGACTTACTTGAAAAGGTCACGCAAGAATTGGAGCTTACGGACAAGCCCGAACAACTTTTCAATTTGGACGAAACGAGTTTTTGTTCAGATCCATCTAAAAGCAAAATAGTTGGACTTACTGGATATCAATCTACTAGAACGACAAGCGGCCCTGGACGCGAAAATACAACCGTTTTGCTTGCCACCAGTGCCAGTGGCATAAAGATTCCACCATTGGTAATATTTCAGGGAAAATATCTCTGGAATGAGTGGATGTACCAAAATAATGAAGTAAAAACTGCTTATGCAGTAAGCCAAAAAGGATGGATGGAGACGACCATCTTTGAAAAATATATAAAAGATGTTTTTATACCGTCAATAGGTGACAAAAGACCCGTGTTACTCATCTACGACGGGCATTCTACCCATGTAGATTTAAGTGTGGTAGAACTAGCAGCATCTGAAGGGATCACCATTTTAAAATTACCTCCACATTCATCACACCTGCTGCAACCTTTGGATTGCAGCACGATGAAACCCATGAAAGACAAATGGGAAGATGCACTGGTCAAGTGGCAGCGGTTGCACGTGGGAATGAAACTGCCAAAAGCAGAATTTGCACGCATTATTACCGAGATTTGGGATTCCTTAAATCCCGTTATATTACAAAACGGTTTTAGAAAAACAGGAATTTTCCCCGTCTATAGACACGCAATCCCAGAGGAAAAATTTGATTCCTTATCGTGGCTAAAATGGAAGCAATATATTGAACAACCGACCAATGCCAATAGCTCTGACCCTGAAAATAGCCTCTACGATGAATCTACTCAAAATGGATCCAGATTCGTTAACCGCGATAGACCATGTCAAGAAAAATTTCAATTTCCGGAACAGTTTAATGCCGCTATTCCTAATTCTTTCATTGAAAGTTTCAACGAAGAAGGGCCTGACCAGTTTGATCTCGAATCACCTGACAAAGAAGTACCAAGTCTTTTGAGCTTGGCTATTGATAATATCAACTCAAGTTTTACCAAAAATACAAACAAACTTATGATAGTAAAAAAAATATTAAAGGAATCAACTACTGATACAACATATAATGAGAAAGCTATTATTCATCGGTCAAAAAACCAAGCTGGAGCTTACAAACTACCCTTACCAAATAAACCTGCAACTAATTGGGCAACTTCTGTAAATATACTGTCTAATGAAGTGATCGTACCAACACAAATGTATACTACCCATGAAAATTTCCATTCTAAACAGGATGAGACAAATATATCATTTGAACAGTTAATTTTACAGTCCATAGCAAGAAATGATATATACCCAAGAAAACTAAAAAACGCGTTAAAACTAATGGTGCAGAAGTGTTAACATATAAAACTACAATAGAACGAATGAAAAAAGAGATGCAAGCAAAAAACCAAAAGGAAACAAATAAAAAACAGAAAAATGAAGTATTCAAACAGCGTAAAGTACAGAAATCGACAATTAAACAAAGTTTAAAAGAAGAAAAGAATACCCAAAGGCGTGCATCTGTAAAGCGAAAACAAGAACGATTTGATAGTGAATCGAGCTCCATATCAGCTATTTCTGATATCGAATTATCTGAGAAAGAAATAATTGAAAACAAAAAGGAAGCATATAAAAAAACGAAAATGGTATTAACTAACACGAATAAAGTGCAAAAACCAACAAATAAGCAGAGTTCCAAACGACAAAAGACTACCCAAAGACGTGCATTGATCAAAAGAAGAACGATAGATAGCGAATCGACCTCAATATCTTCAAACAATATTTTTGAATTAGATGATACAGACCATTCAGATTATGAAACATTACATGATTATTATATAGCTGAATGCTTACGCGAACAAGAAGAGAAAGGACCTGAAGCTGAATGCTTTAACGAACAAGGAGAAAAAGAAAATGTCAATCCAGAAATTCCGTTTGGTTTGCATGACATTGTTTTTTGCACTGACGAAAAAGTTGATTTGAAAGAAGATGACTGGGTTATAGCCCGATTCTCTACCAAAAAGAGCGTAAAGCATTTCGTAGGTAAAGTTTTGTCACTAAATAATTTAAGGTGTCCTACGGTCAAATTCGTGAGAAAGGTGAAAAATTCCAAATCTGAGAAGGCTACGTTTACCTATCCTGCCGTAGACGATGTGTGCGTTATTAAACATTTAGACGACGTACTTTTAATGTTGCCTGAGCCAAAAATTGCACGGCGTGGACAATTTATATACGATTTCAATTTCAGCGGTTTCAATATCCAATAAGCTGACCTTAAATTGATATAGTTTATTTTTTAAGTTTTTTGTGATATAAATAACAGGATCTCAAATTTGCCTTATTTTTTTACCACTTACTAATCATTAAATAGTTAAAGCTTTGTAGTTGGCTCTCTCATCTCACTTTCTAGGTAGGTAACCTATAAAGTGAGACGAGATTATATTAGCCGAGAATCGATAAACTGTCTATTTTGTCAATGTCCCACCACTATCATCTATGAAAAAAGTTGCATTAGCCCCTCAAAATATTTTTTGGAAAGTTTCCGGTAATTAAACCTTCCTAAGATGGTATAAAGTCCAAAATAAGAAAATAGGTATTTTGAATCCCTAAGTGAACTAACTTTTAACTTTAAATTTGTATGTCAATCATAGCTACAACAGTTAGTTGCATTTACCTCGGTAAGGGGTTATTGCAACTATTTTGGTTATTGTGGATAAAAATGAGAATTGACGCTTCACGTAATGCTTTTGTGCCTTAATGTCATTATCAAGAGTATTCACTAATATATCTGTAACTTACTAAATCGATTATTTTAACTCTATGATTCTTATACAAGATGGTACAGCACTTGAAATTATTGAACATATATTTTTTAGTTACAATAGCCTCCCCAGACCTTATTTACAAAAAAAATATATATATGTGTAGTATATCAATCATGCGGTTCCCATAATACAAGCTCTGCTTAGTTTGGGGCTACATGATGCTGTGTGATTACGTCCCGCATTATGTATTATTTATTTATTATTTATTCAGCGGCGACGCCATATAGTAAATAAATAAATAAAAAAAATACGAGACGTAATCCTACAGCATCATGTAGCCCCAAACTAAGCAGAGCTTGTATTATGGGAACCACATGATTGATATACGTTTATTATAATTTTTATAATTTTAAATTATATAATTATTTATATTTTTTTTGTAAATACATATCTTACATAGAAAATACCCAGACGCGAGATAAATATCTACAGAACATGCACACATTTGCCCCGCAGCGGGAATCGAATCCGCAACCTTCGCCATGTCAGGCGGACCTTCGCCCACTGCGCCACAGAGGCCCTCTAACAAGTAATAAAATCATGTTATTGCTCCTACCTCATGCATGGTTTGATTAGATGCTATGTAATAATTTTATAGCTAAGTAATATTATTTTTTAATAAAGTGAGGTCTTATTCTTCTTCTTTGCAAAGTTGCCCACTAACTCAACTCTAGTGGTTGCACCTCTAACATGGCATCTAAGACAACGAAGGACTTGTAATTTAAATAACATTTTTTTAGGTATGGCATATACCTTGCACTTACAAAATAATATAGTAAGCATTAAAAATATCTTAAGTTCTTAAATAGTTTTGATGTTGCCAGTCTAATTCGTTTTAGTTGAAACTCGTCAAGCAAAAAAATAAAAGAACCAAGTTTCAAATTTTGCTTGTTTGCTAAATATTGTAACAACGAAATCGAAAAGCATTTTTCTGATATTCCTGAGAGGCGTCGGAACTAGATTTATCTTCGACATCAAAGTAATCACTGAGCCACAAAAAGTTAAATTGCTCAAGTTCAAGAAAGATTCTCAGTCTTAATATTGTGAAATTCATAAAAGCCGTATTGTCTTACCTAGGTACTATGTATCCCAACTTTGAAAAACTCCGTCTTCGTTGAACATGAATTTGATCATCTTTATTTTTTCCGTGTCAATATAATAAGTGTGCTTGCGCAAACTTTGAAGAGGTATTGAGGTAACAAAAATTGGAAAAGTTGTCCGAAAAATAGTACTTAGTATCACGGAGAAATAAAAGTTTTCTAAATGAAATTTGGACATGAAAACGTCGGTCGCTTACTTGCAATAATATGAAAATTTGTCAAGATGATACTAGACCTAAGTGATATTTGGGTTAAAGATAAGAGTTCATTCACGTTACTTTTATGAGTAAAAATAAGAGTAATAAACTCGAACCACTATATAGTTTGAGTTTATATTTTGTTCTTTTTTTATGTAAATTTATTGTTTTTTATTTAAGTAATAATTTAGCGGCATACTCGTTATGCAAAAAATCTCAGAAGAAAAACTCTGAAATTAATTGTCATTTTACCATGTATCTTTTCTTATTTTGTATATAGGCAGGTTTTTTTTTCAAAAATCTGAATTTAATCTGAAATGTCACACTAGTTCTTTCACACATATGAAAAACCGCGTCCATGCGAAACATAATTTCGATTCGCTACCAATATTAGCTGAACGGAAATTATATCCTAGTTTATTGGCGTCATGATCACGAATGATAGCGAACGAACTGTAATAAATGATGTGACAATGATTTAGCTGAAAACTGCGAGAATTACTCACAATGGATATCTTTCATAGCGAAAGTTATTAAGAGCTGTGATCAATCATGCTGAATTGATTGCGCGGTGCTAGTTTCAACCACGTGTTGAATTCTATAAGAATAACATTGAATCTTTGGATACCTGAGTTATATAATAGGCTAATAGTAATACTTTCTTCTGTAGGGCTCGTCTGGGAAAGTACCTATTACTACCATGCTTATATGCCGTGATGCAGCATAGCTGTATTTCGGTTTGAAGGGTGTGAGGCTGGTGCAATTTCAGAAACGTGAGGCTTCACTTGAAGGGTGTTGCAGCCAAGGATTAATTCCAAACATACGTAACCTACGAAGCAATACTTTGCTGTAGTGGCAACCTATCATCAGGGCCATGTGATTGTTTCATCTTCAGCTAGCATAAAAAAAGTTCAATTTATTAAATAATCTCAAGTAGCTGACTGATAAAGAAACCTATACTACTATAAAATTCAGATAATTAGTTGCATAAGAACAAAAAGTTCTCACCGAAAAATAAAACAATTGAATGTAATTATCAAAGGTGTGTTTCAATAGAGCTGGATAAATATATTTCGATGGCAGATTATTATAAAATTCACGAGTAGAAAGCTAGAAGATGCAGTGTTGCCAGCTACATATTTAAATATTTACTTTTTTTTTTATTATTATAATTATTTGATATTTAATATTATTTTATGTTCTGTACGGGTAAAAAATAAGAATACCTCGAAAAGTTAAAAATCACACTATCTACTAAGACTGTAAGCAACAAGTAGGTAAGTTAGCTACCCTAGCTGTATAAACCGAAGGTTTAATATAGCATACCATTATCGTATAACCGAATGGATGTCGGATATTGTCATGAACACTGCCATTCGACTTGAGCACCAGTTAGCCATACGATTGTGTTACTTTGGTTTCTTGGTTTCTATTTTAAAAATGTCCTTGTCTTACAGATAAAAACAAAAGTTGTCAAGAGTTGAAGCTTTTATTCTGGATAATATAATATGATATAATCATCACCATTAACAACCTATAGAAGTCAACTGCAATACTGCCTCCCACACATATTTAGATAGATATATAAATATTTATTTGCAACACACAAAGGAGAATGCCGGGAACCCGTACCAATTGCGTCAAAGCCGAACGTATCACATAAAATGTATTATACCCTCGAGAGCAATGAATCCGGGTCACTCAAAGAATCCAAAAAATCTCGGAAAGTAAGAATGCTAGGTTAATGCAATAAATTGTATTTATAGACAATTTAATACTCCTTAAATAAAAGTATTAAAACTTCTTAGTTATTGTAAAGTTATATCATAAAAAAATCAAATTTGAAAAGGGAACACTGTCGAAGATGGAACTACGAAATTACAGGATTTGTTTTTGCTTTTGTTTGTAATCTGTCATTTATGTTGGTACATAAACCAGGTTGATAGTGCTCAATATTCATTATTCAAGCTGAAATCATGTCGCTTACACTTGAAGAATGCACCAGAATACTTACATTGGTGGAAACCGGCCGGAGTCAGCGCGATACAGCCAGGACTGTCGGTGTGTCGCTGTCAACAGTACAAAGAGTTCTCCGACGTTACGAAGAAACTGGTTCTAACCTACGCAGACCAGGAACGGGCAGAACTAGGTGTACCACAGCACGAGAAGACCGATACTTGGTGAACACCATGCTTCGAAATCGCTTTCTCACAGGAACTGAACTCACAAATCAGTTTCGACGCCTCGGAGGAAGTAACCCAAGTGCATGGACAGTAAGACGTCGGCTTGCTGAATCTAACTTAAAACCCCTTAGACCTGCAAACGGCCCTAAACTGGAGCGTGGCCATCGTATTTCAAGACTAAGATATGCCCAGAACCACGTAAATTGGAGTATTGAAGATTGGTCGAAAGTTATGTTCTCCGACGAATCAAAATTTATGCTCTACAAGCACGATGGAAGACACAGAGTGTATAGAAGACCAGGGGAAAGATTCAAGCAAGCATGCATCGAAGAAAAAGTAGCCTACGGTGGTGGGTCTGTACTTGTGTGGGCCGGAATTTCCTCTGAAAGTCGCACAGAGCTGGTGATCATAGAAAACGGCTCTTTAACTAGCGTAAGATATGTGGAAGAAATCCTCAACGAACACGTTGGTCCATTTATGGTCAATTTGGGTGAGGATGCTATATTTATGCATGACAATGCCCGACCTCATACAGGTAGGATTGTGAATGACTACCTTCAAGAGATGAACATTACTTGTATGGAGTGGCCAGCGCGCAGCCCGGATATCAACCCGATCGAGCATGCTTGGGACGAGCTAGGGAGATGCGTAAAACAACGAAACCCTCCCCCAATCACGCTTCCTGAGCTCAAAATTGCTCTCACAGAGGAATGGGAGAATATTCCCCAAAATCGTATAAGGAACTTGGTGTACAGCATGCCAAACCGCGTAAACGCAGTAATGGAAGCACGAGGAGGTAATACGAAGTATTGAAATTCAAGAAAATCGTCATAAAGTTCAAAAATTTCATGTTTCCTATTTTTGTTTTAAGGAGAGATCAGCAGTTTTTTTTCTTTATGTAATTTTGTGTAAATAAAATGTATGGTGACTCATATTTTTTTAACTTTCATTTAAGGAGTATTAAATTGTCTATTAAATACAATTTATTGCATTAACCTAGCATTCTTACTTTCCGAGATTTTTTGGATTCTTTGAGTGACCCGGATTCATTGCTCTCGAGTGTATTTTATAAATGTCAATAACATTTTCTTTAGTTTTACACACCGATGGGATTAATAATCGAATAAAAATATGTTTTGTTGATTTGGTTTCCGCCGCACGCCGCCATTAGACTGCAACAACAAATGATGTATACGTTACTATGGCAACAAACATTGATTTAAAGTAAAGTAAAGTAATGGCAATAACCCTCATTTTTAATTATTTTGACAGTAGAATCAACTAAAAACTTATTGAAGATTTTTTTGACGCACTCACTTTAGTCTTGATACCGAGCGCCATACATCAGACGGTATTCTCCTTTACAAAAAATAATACAAGGCCATAAAAAATATAAAAGCGTGTGTTGCAGTGTGACAAGATCGTCATAACTCAGTGCATAATAGGCTAGATGCCTGAAAAATTCTAATTAGTCCGTCATTTACATTATCAAAAAATATTGGACACACATTTTTTCTTTTGACAATTAAACTAAAAATGACAAAGATATTGTGCGTTGAAGTTCCGCATGAAGTCACGGGTAAGTACACTTTTTACATACAAGTAACGTCACGAGCCCCCACTCCCGAACTCTATAACTTTGTCGATTTCGATTGGTTTTAAAAATAAAAAAATACGTGTCCTATATTTTTTGATAATATAAATTGACGGACTAATTAGAATTATTATTTTTCTCCTCAGGCATCATCCCAATTTTGCTCAATGAGCCAAAACAAATTATCAGTCATTACTTATTTATAACCCACCGAGGTTGCTACACAACAATAATAGCTGGTACGGTAGTATAATGTAAAAACAGTAATCTATAAATATAATCAGTGCAAAAGCGTCATTCTCGCGACCATTAGTCGTAATTTTTTAAATTAAGTAGTTAGTATTTAAATTAAAAACAAACGAGGCTCTGGCGGCCGGCTGATTGCAGCATAGCACAGCCTACATCGGCACAGCTTAATCCCCTGGCCACTGACGGGCAGCAGCGTCGGTGGTGCGAGAAGCTGTGCCCTGCGATCCCCAACCCGCATGCCCAGCGTGGGGATTATGGGTATATCCCCCTTTATTAGGGGAGGCCTATGTCCAGCAGTGGACTGATATAGGCTGATGTGGATGTGGATGGATGGATTTAAATTAAGGTAAGAAAAAACTTATGCTTTTTATCGATTTTAGTTTATCAATTTTGCTCTTCGCGTAATCGGATTGTAGTGGGTATTTTATTCCGTGTCAATTAAGCAGGGAATTCACTAGACAGACATGCCCGCGGGCAAGTCTGCAGATATGCCCGTCGGACCTCGCTACTATAGGTCTTTGCTATGTTTTTAGTGTAAGCGGGGAATGCAATTACACAGACCTATAGTAGCGAGGTCCGGCGGGCATGTCCATCTTGTGAATTCCTACGTTTACAATACCTTAATGAAAATAATAACAAAAACAAAAAATACATGGTCTAGTCACACGTAGTCTTGATTCAGACCTCTTTATTACGCCTGACTTATTCAATTTCGCCTTATAGGCACCAAGAATATTGAAAATACGTTTCCAATTCCGAAAGCATCTCTCTATTACCGAAGCACTCGTATTACCCATCTTAATCATATTTACAATGCAATGGTTCCATAAAAACGGCGGCAGAGTTCTCATTTCTGTGGAAATTGGCCAGAAATTTTCTATCCGTTTTACCATTCCATGAACCAAATATAAAAAGCCAAAAGTATCTCTAGGATTTCAAATGTAAAAATTTTGGGCTCCACGATAGAAATATCGCGTTTTACGGCCAAGGGAAACTGAATGCCAAAGTGGATTGAATTTTCCGATGGGGCCATAGCATTTGATACCTTGAATGCATTTTTATTTGCGTTCAACTCGGGGCGCTAGGTGCTCTCTCTTGACCTTTTCAACACAATCTTTTGACGGGTTTGAGCATGGCAGGCAGAGGTAATATTTCTTGGATTTGATTTTCTTAGAAAGCTGGTCTGGAGGAAATATTCAATGCGTTATGTGAATTTAAGCCTCTGTTATGTTATCTATTTTGACGATCTCTGTGGCACAGTGGGTGAAGGCCCACCTGAGACGTAAAAGGTTGCCGGTTTGATTCTCGCCGCAAGAGAAATGCTTGTATTATTTGCAAATATTTTATTTGTCCGGGGTCTGGGTGTTTCTTATGTATAATATAATAAGCATGTATTTGCAAAAAAAAAAATACAACCGAATTGAAAACCTCCTCCTTTTTTCAAGTCGGTTAATAATATATAAGTAGGTACAGTATAGTGTGATAAATTCCAGCATTATTTATTTATCCATATTTGAATGTAAAAATTTGCACAACATGAGTTTCCTCAATTTACCATATAAACAATGATAAGTATGTAGAAATTAATAGTTAATAGTACTTGAAAATATTAAAAGCCGAATAAAATAACTCCCATCCTTAGCTTCCAATACACAATCTACAATGTATCTGATAGATTCACTTATAAATTGTGTCATAGTATTTTATATCGGGTCAAAACATGATTGCGTATTTAATTACATGCAACAGATGAGTTAAGACTTATTAAGGATTTAATAAGTCTTAACTCATATGTGTTTTGAAATGCGTAAGTTTATTCAGTTTGGCTGGCACTGCCAGCGGAGTATTCCCGTTTCAGCACAAAGTTTTTGAGCACCAAAGGTATTCCCACTTGAGCACCAATCAATATTTTTATCAAATTTTAAAATCAAATCTTATTTTTTGTTCCCATTTGAGCACCATGTCAAAATATTGATTGGTGCTCAAAGTGGAATAACTGTGGTGCTCAAAAAATAGGTGCTCAAAAATTGTTGCTGAAAAGGGAATACTCCCTGCCAGCGTTGTCGTGGTTGAAAAACTATGGACGGAACATGAATTGGATCTTGGTCAAATCAAGTTAAATAATAAAATTGATTATCATAATACCATTGGATTGAACTTCGCGCACGATCTCTCACTGTCTGTAATATTTCAAGAGAATTTCTCAAGTTGAAATCATATTAATGATAAAACTCAAGTCGAGCGTAGGATTTCCATTTCTCGATCGAAGTGAGTGCTCACAATGTCTGCACTAGCTGATATTCAGCGTTTAATATTCATGTCTGGCAGCTTTGCTTCCTTAGCCAGAAATTAGATATGCGTTCCTTAGCGCCGATGCTGTAGTCTTAGTCTGATGTTTGGATGCCCGTTGAGTTGGACATTATGAAGATTTGCATTAACACCAAGATAAAACAAAAGATACTACACAATTTTTACAGTAGTTGACTTGGCCATGGCCACATCTATCAGCAAAATTGTACACCGGTAGTCGACCAGCGCATCCAAGCTGCGAACTAAATTATTCATTCATTCTGTTTGAACTCAGCAAATCATTCGAGTGGGCGCGCTAGCCACAAAATACGGTAGTGCCGTCACAAACTTTAGATCTGCCTGAAATGGATGTTTGTGACAACCAACGTTGCAATTAACAACATGCCAAGAAATGTGTTGATTATGATTAGTCCTAATATGCGTGATAATATTGTGTGTAACATTTTCTTGTAGATAATGTTTACATATTACCGCTCAATATCCACAACAAAAATAACACCAGCCCATATCAGTCCACTGCTGGACATAGGCCTCCCCTAATATGAAGGAAGATTTGCCCAGATCGTTGGGCACAGTTTCTCGCAACGCCGCTGCCGCGCCGCTGCTGCCACGCCACTGCTCCCCGCCGTCAGCCAGGGAAATGAGCTATGCCAGTGTTAGGCTGCGTTATGCCACAATCAGCTGACTGCCAGAGCCCTGTTTGTAAGTTAACAGGGTGCACCACGAGCAGGTGAGGTTGGCGTGGGTTACGTTTAGATGGAGGATGGAAACCCTTACTCTCCACATCTGGTGGGTTATTTTTCTTGTTCTATCTCCGAGTCGTTCATTTATAGTTCACAACAAGAAATAATTTTAATTTTCAGGATGCTTTCAAAACTCTAGGAAAGTTTAATATTTTTTTGAAGAAAAAAACTACTCTATGGGTATTTTATTTTTGACGCTTAGTATGAAGCTAGGCTGAATTGATACTGTCTACTTTTTAGATTCTAACTTCAACACCGATAACCCGTGAGCATTGGAGTTTGCGAACTGAACCACGTGATAAAAACGATTGTTTGTTCAGGAATGTGTCAACTTTTGCACTTAGTAGGTCCCCGTTATGAAGTGATCGTGTCAGAATGGTGGGGTTATTGTTTTCGATGGTGTAAAAGTTTGAATTTGAATTGGGACAGTTCCTCCATAAAAACACGACGGGAAAATACAAACTCGCATTATCTGCAAGCGGGTTTGAAAAAGTAAAGGTTCGGCCTAAGTTGATAGGTTTGTTTGTTTTAAGATGAAAAGGTTGTAATTGCTAGGTTTTATGCATCATTACACTGACAATTATTTTATAAACATGATCACAAAGAGCATACATTTATAAGTACAAGTATAATTATTTAAAAGGATAAGTTTATATTATTTGTAACTTATTTGACGAGTCAAGGTATTTGCTTTTAACTGAGGCTGTTGTATTATTATTTTATGTGTTATCAACTTATCACCTATAGCAATAAAAAAAAACTATTCTAGTCTATTCTATTCATAATATTTAAGAAGTTATCTTTGAAAAATTCACGGTTGAAAGTGTTCCTTAAGTATCCAATTAAATAAAGAAATAATGTATTTGTATATGTATAAGTACATATTGTTATTTTAATTTTTTTATTTTATTGCAGCATGCATTGCAATTCCATCACAAATTTGAGATTCAGAACGGGATCAAAACACAAATTCGCATTACCCGGCCCAGCGAGCTAATAAACACGGAAATGGACATCGCGGTCAAATGTAAAACAAATCCTGCAAAAGCGGACATTTCGACACTGGATCCAGTGCAATTTCCACCTGTCAAATGCACGGAAATGAAGCCGTATAGATAAAGCATACAACCGGCCGAGGCCATCACTGTCGGCCATTCCAGAGAATCGTAGTCGCTGGCAGCCAGATCATCAGTTGCTACTCTAGTGCGTCTTTTAGTTGTCAATTATAAACCTGAAATAGATCATACCTATTTCTACTAAAATTGTAATTATAGCTATTTTAGTACGGTCTAAATTAGATTGCTATAATTACAGATGCTAGAAATAGGTATTACATCATACTAGAAATAAGGTAAGTATAGTCAGTGTGTAACAAGAAACGGCGTGTTAAAAAAGTGAACTAATACCATCCCCATTTTGTAAAAAATGGTAAACTTTTCTGTCAAGGAAGAAGAGCCTGAAAATTAAGTAGGTATACCATTCTTAATATCAATACTAATTATTTCAATTACAAAAATGAATGGCTGATGGTAGTAGCCCTCGACCATCTGGATTCCAAACAAGTATTTGACTGATAAAAACAATGGAAACGGTGTATCATAGTGAAAAAGCATAAATGTCCCTAGGTACATTGTGGTTACTTTTTAATTGAAGGCTCACTCCACCTGGCCGGCAGGCATTCTACACTACAATTGCCGAGCCGCGGTCTCCACTCATTGAAAGTTTGTAGAACAGTGGGGTGATCGGCAACTCGTTTGCAAACAGAAATGATTGACACCGATCCTATTTTATTAAATTGTGACAGTTTGTCAATTGACGTTTATTGAATTTCGACGGATGAAATGTCAAATGTTTGTAAATAACACAAAACTTCTGTTTGTTACAGAGTTAGCCGATCAGCCCGCAGAGCATATTATAATCACTACGCTGTGATTTACCTTCCCACATGTTTAATTAGTGGACCGACGTTAGGTTCTGATGGCCGACGTTTTATGCCCTTTATATAAATAAAGAGGTCCTAAAAAGCCTTATTAGGTTTTCCAATGAAAAACTCTTATCTACTGATTTATTTTTATTACTTGTTGCTGGTGGTTGTACTCAAAACCATTTAGGTTTTGTGTTTACTGGATAATGCGCTTGGAAATGTAAAGAGGCAAATTTTAATTAGTGCCTAGATAATATTGAATGTCCATCATTATATTTTTTTTGTATAATATATCCATAATAAGATAAAATGTGAAAATTACTAGTTTCCAAACATAGTGTTGACGACAACGATTCAAAAATTGTCACACATTTTCACACGTGTTTTGTATAGCTTTTGAAGTACACTCAAAAATTGGTCAAACCAGAAACTTTAGAGAATTTTTATCTAGATTTTCAGTAAACTTTTACCGATAAAACGTTTGAAACTGCTTTAAATTCTGACCAGCCACTCCAAACTTACGGATAGCGGGCACCAGTTTTCACCCTGAACGTTACAGCCCCGGTTTCAAGTAAGCTTTGAAAATAAACTACTTGTGTCTATTTTGCTTTAGAGTTCTTCATTCTAACTGAAAATATTTGTTTGTTGCATCGATAGATGTGCACTGTTACTATATTTGTTGAGAGTTTTTTGATTTTTCTTTTTAGAATGTTACGAATGCACACATTCGTTCTGTATCTGTAAAAATAAAATATCTGTTAGATTCGGAATAATGTAGTCTCAATAAAGTGACAGTAAGTTTTAATATACCAACCATCGGATCATACGAACCTGGTAGGTACTAAAAACAATTAGGAACTAAAAAAAAAAAATTAGGAACTAAAAGTAAAAAATATCATAAATACTAGTTTAAGTTAGGAAAGTTTAGATATATTTTCATGATCAAGGTACCTTTAAAATAAATCAACTATTTTCATAATGAATTGAATCAGACGTGACTTTGCGGAAATCCATAACAAGATATTTAAAAGATAAAATATTTACCAATTCCGCCAACTCTCTCTGACGAGTTTCATAAAAACTCAACAGAAATTCGACATTGTTTCGCCTTTCCCATAAGGCATCATCAGGAAACGATAGACTCGATGTCCGCCTTCGGCACTCCGCAAAAATTTGCAGTGGTGTTGCTTCGCCGGACGCCAACACGCAGCGCGTCTTTCTGCTTGTATGTTTATCAATATTTACACTAGATGTAGTTTTACTATGTCTTTTTACGAAGGTGATGCGCCCACCGATAGTTTTAGTTTGCGGAGACGCAATGAAGAAGAAAACCATTTTTTTTATATATGCCAAAAAAATCTACAAAAAATTACGAGAACAACTGTGTTTTTATTATTTTTTTATCTCTAAAACTGACCAAGATATCAAAGTGCAAAGTTAACATTTTCGGTCCAAGCCGCGGACCGAGCGCGATATCGTTGATGACGTCACGGATCCTGCCTCCGCGCGAGTGACTCCGGGATTCGAAGCATTTACCCCAATGTGCCCGTCGCGACGTCGAACTACTTTGTTTATTTTAAATAAGAAACAATTAAAACTACATGAGTTCATAAAATAAATGTTGTATTGTGTCTCAGTGTAAAAATGGGGCCACAAAAACACCCGAAAAGTTGTTTTTTTACGTTCCTAAGGATGCGAAAATCAGAAAAAATGGACAAATGCTATGAGAAGAGCACATCCATTAGGGCCAAAAACAAAAGCATATATATTGTTGTGAGGATCATTTCTATGTCAATTGTTCAAATACCATGTGAAATACTAAGTAGTAGGTACTTAACCTTGCCATGTGAAATACTAACTAAGTACCTAGGTAGGTACCTACCTACCCTTTGGGTATGAAACCCTAAAAAGCATATTACTAGCAAAAACCAAGTACCTACCTAGTCTACCTAGGTAGGTAGACTAGGTAGGTACTTGGTTTTTGCTAGTAATATGCTAGTACCTAGTCTACCTAGCTAGGTAGACTAGGTAGGTACTTGGTTTTTGCTAGTAATATGCTTTTTAGGGTTCCATACCCAAAGGGTAAAAACGGAAACCCTATTAGTAAGACTTCGCTGTCCGTCTGTATGTCTGTCTGTCCGTCTATCTGTCACCAAGCTGTATCCCTTGAACCGTGATAGTTAGACAGTTGAAATGTTCACCGATGATGTATTTCTGTTGCCACTTTTTTGCCGTTTTTTTTGCTCGATATTAATAACAGCAACAGGTAGACGCTTGAAATATGCACAGAATATTTTGTTTATATATTTACTTCAAAAATAAATAATTAAATTAAATTAAAATGAATTAAGGAGGGCTCCCCGATGCATCTATATATTAGTAGGTATGTAGGGTACTCGACTCGCAGTTTATTGAACCATTCCAAGGTTAATGATTTCTTTATTGTTATAAAATATTCTGCCACCATCATATCGTGAACTATGGGAAGGTTGTTAGATTGGCCTTTTTTAAATCCTTCTTCCATTTTAGTTCTAAAACAATAATTTACTCGATACACTCACTCAATCAGCATTCTTTTTTAATTAATAAAAATAACCAGAGCGCACGAGAGCAAACAACTTAGCAGCGAAATGTACTACGGACGCCCGCCGCCGCCGAGCGATGACGTCACGCGCTACTCGCGATCACTAGCGAGATTTAAAAAACCTACGTAAACTTCCCATGCTTATAACTTCGGTAATATTACACCGATCGATGCTAAATAAAAACTAGAATAATGTGAACGGTCTAGACTTTGATTCTACGTACGTAAAAGTGTAATATTTTTACCTTGTTATCTTCTTCATTTAAGAATTCCGTAACCTAACCTTATGAAAGTAAAATTGAATAATCAGAACACAGGTACCTACTGAATATAGCAACTTTAATTACAAGAGAACTTTAATTTCGTTGAAAGGTTTACATTCTGACTTCTATTTACAATCATAGTTAGATAATTTAAAAATAGTAAAGTAGTTTCATTCCTTGTTTGGATTTGTTCAATGGAAAAGCTATTTACTGGATATTTTAAAATGTTCATAGACATAAAATATTTATATGGTTCGATACCTAAATTAAAAAGGAATAGGTACTATTTAGGTAGTGCTAATTTTAACCTAACCTATAACAGATATACATTCTTAGTATATAACATTATACTACTTTTAATTCATATTTAAAACTATCGGAAACAGTTTAATGGTTTTAAAACAATTCTAATCCATGAATCTAACATACAAGTATATTATCAGGTAGGTATTTACTAATATAGAAAACCCCTGGAGAGTCCCCAAGTCGTCTCAATATAGGTGCGTATTTAGAAGCACCAAAGTTCCACCTATTGTAAGCAGTAAGCACTTCTTAATCCAACAAGGTTCGGTCCCATAAGTTGTGTCGTAAATAATAAACTTCGATGATTCCGTACAAGAACAGAACAACATTAAATCAAATGTTGAAACTAGTTCTCTTCTGTTAATATTCTTAATCCAATCAGACTTAGTACTTACGATCCAAGATGACCCATTTAAAAGATAAGTACCAAGAAAATAGCTTCAGAGTGAAAAACAAGGTTACTTTTCAATCAGTGATAACCCTCATAATCTTAGTTAGCACCACGAATTTCCTTGAGAAATAAATATTCAAGGTAGGTAGCGAGGTACCTTGAGTTGACACTGTTGATATGACAACCACCACCGCACCAGCCTAAATCAGTTCACTGCTGGCCATAGGCCATAAATATGCCCATAATCTCTTGGAGATCGCGGGGCTCAGCTTTTCGCACCACAGACGCTGGTGCCCGTCGACGGTCAGGGTATTTAGCTGTCCTAGTATTAAGCTGCGCTATGCCGCATTCAGTCGGTCGTCAGAACCCCTTTGTTAACAGCGAGGTGCATCACGAGCAGGTGAGATTGACTATGATTCTAAAGATGGAGGTTGGAACCCTTTACACCTCGTTGACATGACAGGACCAAGGAAATATATTCGGTATTCTTGGCTATTGAAAAAACAAACTGCCCAAACACCATTACAAGGCTGAGTCCAGGTAAAGAATTTTCTAAAGAAATTTCTAAGTTGACGACTTCGAATATGAGGAAAGTTAAAAGTACCTACTCACGTACAGACTCTTTTTTTTAAAAAAAATGAGTGAAATGCTCCAATTTCCATAGATTTTCCAGTCAGTGACCATTTCATTTATTAATAACAGTTCTCGCAAACACGACGCTTTGTCGTCGCATTTAGTTGCGAGCGTCTGTCATATCTTGCTGTCGCGATTGTCGCCGTGTGTGCGGACCTTTGAACAAAATGCATGAAAATAGTCCCCCGCAGCTTGTCGTAGCGTCTAATCGCTGACGTTTGCCGTCCAATGTGCGCAGGCTGATAGAGTAGTCTTTGACTGATGAAATACAAATCTGGAGCCGAAATTCCTTAAGGTACGATGACTGCAGTCAAAGCGCTAAACCAATTTTCGAGAAAGAAATATTACTAAGGTTTTTACTGTAAAAAATTCGTCGAATGGCAATTTCAAGCTGCCCTTTATTTAATTGCGTTAATAAAACTAGCTTCCGCTCGTTTAGTAGTAGTGAAGCTATTTGTTAATCCAAGTCACTATCTATGTATATTCCAAGTTTTAGACAAATTCATTCGTCCATTACGGAGTTGAGTGGTAACAAACATACTCATAAATACAAACTTTCGCTTTTATAATATTAGTGTGATTGTTACCCTTTTTCATAGTAAGGTTCTCTTTGAGCGAAGAAAAAACAAACCTGCATGTTTGACTTTCTAGAAGGCAGATAAATCCAATATGCGAACATATCCCTATAGTGAAACACTAAGATGAGTAACTATAACTGTCTGACTTTTTTTGAGGAAGTATGGCATACGCCAAAAAAGCTATGTTTTCCCGCGGCTTTTATCTTTAGATAGTGTTAACTCCTTATCGCTTGATTTTTCCAAAAGTTAATAACTTTATAGTTTCTTCATAGATTTCATTTGCTCTGGTAATCTTTTCTTCACTTTTCTCATCAATTCCTTCATTTATCTTCCATTCCCAGAGGTTATCAGTATTATTATAGATCAGTGAAACCAATTAGCTAAGCTCCTCTGGAACTGAGCGCAAGGGCGGAAAAAACCTCATCTGAATATTAATTGATATAGATAGAGTTGGAGCTGACGTGATTCCCATCGCGCTTAATCTGCACGAGTAGTTTTTGTCAGCTTTAAAAATGAATGGTTTTGTTATTCTTTTTTTGAGTTATTATTGACAGGCTTCTTCATTCACTGCATTCACAGTTGATATAGCTTTACCAGTTTTTGTCTTTTGTTTCTATGCATGGCTTTGCGTCATCGTCAAAAAGATCGCTACTAATATTTTGTATAGCTTCCCTAACACAAAGTACGAACGCAATGATCTATCTTTGATCTTCTCGGACTTCATCTTAGTATTATTATTGATTCCGATTCGTGAATGATGATCTATATACTCAATAATTTTCACTCAAAGCCGTTGAAAATCAAACTCATTGATCACATGTCACTCATTGATGATCAAAATATGAAAAGGGTTTGGTACTGTGTGTGTGTGTTTATCAAACCATATTAATAACAAAACATCATGCATCTGTTCTCACCTAGAATCCCACCGACTAGTTGTGTAGAACAATGTGTGACACGTTGAATAGTCGCAGCGAAGATATGACGTTATTGTGTAGGAGTTGTTTCACGTTCATTGTGGTAGATGTCACGGCGCGTTCCGTTTCCGGTAGGCTGCGCTAGGTAAAACGGCACCTTTGTTTTAGAGCTAGTCTAGATGGGACGATTTACGCGCCAGCTGAGTCGCGCGTAGCCATTCAGGGTGCCCAGTGCGATTTTTTTTACCACCTCGATCGCGTTTGCATTTACGGAAATTTATATGGAAAGGAGTCAGTACCACGCGTTTTTCACTAGATGGCGCTACCTCGATTCCATATAAATTTGCGTAAACGCAAACGCGGTCGAGCTGCTAGAATACTCGCACTAGGCACCCAGTGGTATGTGACTTGTGTCCATACGATTGTCTACGCGCAATTCGACTCGCACATATTTTGACCTAGCTAGACTAACTTTTATAGCGAATTTACGCGAGTGAGTAAAATTGTAAAGCTAGTCCGGTAACGTTGTCCGCTAGTCCAGTAACGTTGTCCGCTAGTCCGGTAACGTTGTCCGCTAGTCCGGTAACGTTGTCACGGCCATCAGATGGCCAATAGCATTTATGCCCAAGAGAAAAAAAAGCGGCCTGTCAAAAATTGAATCGCCAATACTTACACGGGTCGATAAAAATTGCAGGTACCGTTAGGGTCCAAGCAGGTATTTGACAATGAAAAAACAATTGATCGATTAGCGATCGCCTGCAACTGAGTCAATTTTAAAGTCAGACATTTGGAACTTGCTATTTAAGTATAATAAATAATATGATTCGTGGCTTATATATATATATCGTAGCATATCCTCTTCTTATTAGGGGAGGCCTATGTCCAGCAGTGGACTGATTTAGGCTGGTTGTGGTAGTCTGTAGGCCATGGCTGACGGTCGCAGCTCGTTTGTATCTAGATAGTACATTTACCACTGCAGTAGCAAACTGTCAAGAGGATAAAAAATAATGCATGGCAGACCAATAGAAAGGTAGTTGAATGATATCGTTACTGTAGAGGGAAAGAGCTGGATACAAAAAGCGCGTGTTTTTTAAAAGCTGAGAATGAATGAATGAATGCAATATTTCAACCTTATGTAGCAGACGTCACATATCAAACAACCGTGCTTATACGAGACTTCAGATGTGACCGTAGCCTCGACTTACTAATAAAGTTACTCTTGGGCTTATATCCCCTTGAGAAGCAAACCAACCAGATATGTATATCGAAAACTGCCGAAAAAGATTTGCTCAAGACTCAAAATTCGCTTTGCACAACAGCTTTGAATTTATTTCTTGAAAACTCGTCTACTTTTCTAAGCTTAATCATTAAATTTTAGGGAGATCATAAATTCTGTCCAACTGAGTTTTAAGAAACTGCTTTCATAGTTTTGTTTTGGAACACTGCAGCTGGTATTCAAAGATAATATTTTAATTAAAACTTGTAAAGGTTCGCAACTGCGCAAGTAAATGTCAACTTAAATTAAATTTATCTCTTAATTACAAACTAATACAGTACTAGCCAATTCAATAGGCGTCTTGAAAATTAAAAGAATTAATTGATAAGTATCATATTGCCATAATATAAATAGGTAATTTTTTAACGTGATATTGTATTATGTTCTTGTAACAATAAATACACTGATAAGAAGAAAATCTTATTGTACATTTAAAAAACTCAGAATCATACACCAAAATTATCTACTTATTATAAGTTTTTGTTGTCAGCAACAACAACAACAGCAATTATAATGGATTTGTTAAAATTTAAATTCGATCGTAACGATCTTGAAACCAGAAATGCATAGTTATTGTAACAGATTTTTAAGCTATTGCATAGCTTCTATCGAGGGCCTTGAGCGCGGGGACCGAATCCAAAAATTCCGTAACGAAAAAAAACTTCACGCTCCCCACTCCGACGGGCACGGAGGTGTGGCTTGAAGACGTTAGACATAACGTCGTTTCTTTTCGGCAGTCTTCGACACGGTGTTTGTGTGCGTGCAACTAGACGTATTGTACGACTCTACGAAGCTCGCACGAATCGAGACGATCACCACGCTCAAAAAGTGTAACTTGAATTAATATCAAAGAAAAAGAAATACTGCATAAATAAAATAAATAAATAATTATAATTGCATAAGTTGATACAAAATGCTATGCAATAGCTTTACCGCGGCAGTCCCCGAGTGCCACACGTCTTTTTATTATTTTATCATTTGATTTAGTGTCTTTGCCCAGCAGTGGGGCAAAAAGTGTAAGTAAGGTACCATATAAATATTTAATGAATTAATTATTTTATTATAGATACGCATATTTGCAAACCATTAAGCTACCTATATATTTATGCTAAAAATCACTGTACAAAAAATACACTTATTATCATATTATTTATTATACTTAAATAGCAAGTTCCAAATGTCTGACTTTAAAATTGACTCAGTTGCAGGCGATCGCTAATCGATCAATTGTTTTTTCATTGTCAAATACCTGCTTGGACCCTAACGGTACCTGCAATTTTTATCGACCCGTGTAAGTATTGGCGATTCAATTTTTGACAGGCCGCTTTTTTTTCTCTTGGGCATAAATGCTATTGGCCATCTGATGGCCGTGACAACGTTACCGGACTAGCGGACAACGTTACCGGACTAGCGGACAACGTTACTGGACTAGCGGACAACGTTACCGGACTAGCTTTACAATTTTACTCACTCGCGTAAATTCGCTATAAAAGTTAGTCTAGCTAGGTCAAAATATGTGCGAGTCGAATTGCGCGTAGACAATCGTATGGACACAAGTCACATACCACTGGGTGCCTAGTGCGAGTATTCTAGCAGCTCGATCGCGTTTGCATTTACGGAAATTTATATGGAAAGGAGTCAGTACCACACGTTTTTCACTAGATGGCGCTACCTCGATTCCATATAAATTTGCGTAAACGCAAACGCGGTCGAGCTGCTAGAATACTCGCACTAGGCACCCAGTGGTATGTGACTTGTGTCCATACGATTGTCTACGCGCAATTCGACTCGCACATATTTTGACCTAGCTAGACTAACTTTTATAGCGAATTTACGCGAGTGAGTAAAATTGTAAAGCTAGTCCGGTAACGTTGTCCGCTAGTCCAGTAACGTTGTCCGCTAGTCCGGTAACGTTGTCCGCTAGTCCGGTAACGTTGTCACGGCCATCAGATGGCCAATAGCATTTATGCCCAAGAGAAAAAAAAGCGGCCTGTCAAAAATTGAATCGCCAATACTTACACGGGTCGATAAAAATTGCAGGTACCGTTAGGGTCCAAGCAGGTATTTGACAATGAAAAAACAATTGATCGATTAGCGATCGCCTGCAACTGAGTCAATTTTAAAGTCAGACATTTGGAACTTGCTATTTAAGTATAATAAATAATATGATAATAAGTGTATTTTTTGTACAGTGATTTTTAGCATAAATATATAGGTAGCTTAATGGTTTGCAAATATGCGTATCTATAATAAAATAATTAATTCATTAAATATTTATATGGTACCTTACTTACACTTTTTGCCCCACTGCTGGGCAAAGACACTAAATCAAATGATAAAATAATAAAAAGACGTGTGGCACTCGGGGACTGCCGCGGTAAAGCTATTGCATAGCATTTTGTATCAACTTATGCAATTATAATTATTTATTTATTTTATTTATGCAGTATTTCTTTTTCTTTGATATTAATTCAAGTTACACTTTTTGAGCGTGGTGATCGTCTCGATTCGTGCGAGCTTCGTAGAGTCGTACAATACGTCTAGTTGCACGCACACAAACACCGTGTCGAAGACTGCCGAAAAGAAACGACGTTATGTCTAACGTCTTCAAGCCACACCTCCGTGCCCGTCGGAGTGGGGAGCGTGAAGTTTTTTTTCGTTACGGAATTTTTGGATTCGGTCCCCGCGCTCAAGGCCCTCGATAGAAGCTATGCAATAGCTTAAAAATCTGTTACAATAACTATGCATTTCTGGTTTCAAGATCGTTACGATCGAATTTAAATTTTAACAAATCCATTATAATTGCTGTTGTTGTTGTTGCTGACAACAAAAACTTATAATAAGTAGATAATTTTGGTGTATGATTCTGAGTTTTTTAAATGTACAATAAGATTTTCTTCTTATCAGTGTATTTATTGTTACAAGAACATAATACAATATCACGTTAAAAAATTACCTATTTATATTATGGCAATATGATACTTATCAATTAATTCTTTTAATTTTCAAGACGCCTATTGAATTGGCTAGTACTGTATTAGTTTGTAATTAAGAGATAAATTTAATTTAAGTTGACATTTACTTGCGCAGTTGCGAACCTTTACAAGTTTTAATTAAAATATTATCTTTGAATACCAGCTGCAGTGTTCCAAAACAAAACTATGAAAGCAGTTTCTTAAAACTCAGTTGGACAGAATTTATGATCTCCCTAAAATTTAATGATTAAGCTTAGAAAAGTAGACGAGTTTTCAAGAAATAAATTCAAAGCTGTTGTGCAAAGCGAATTTTGAGTCTTGAGCAAATCTTTTTCGGCAGTTTTCGATATACATATCTGGTTGGTTTGCTTCTCAAGGGGATATAAGCCCAAGAGTAACTTTATTAGTAAGTCGAGGCTACGGTCACATCTGAAGTCTCGTATAAGCACGGTTGTTTGATATGTGACGTCTGCTACATAAGGTTGAAATATTGCATTCATTCATTCATTCTCAGCTTTTAAAAAACACGCGCTTTTTGTATCCAGCTCTTTCCCTCTACAGTAACGATATCATTCAACTACCTTTCTATTGGTCTGCCATGCATTATTTTTTATCCTCTTGACAGTTTGCTACTGCAGTGGTAAATGTACTATCTAGATACAAACGAGCTGCGACCGTCAGCCATGGCCTACAGACTACCACAACCAGCCTAAATCAGTCCACTGCTGGACATAGGCCTCCCCTAATAAGAAGAGGATATGCTACGATATATATATATAAGAGAATTATTATTATCATTATCATTATTTGTCATGCACAGTCATGTTTGACGGCCTCTGTGGCGGGGTGGGCGAAGGTCCGCCTGAGACGCAGAAGGTTGGTTCGATTCCCGCTACGGGACAAATGTTTGCATGTTCTGTAGATATTTGTCCCGGGTCTGGGTGTTTTCTATGTATGATACGTATGTATTTAGAAAAAAAAATTATATGTGTAGTATATCAATCATGTGGTTCCCATAATACAAGCTCTGCTTAGTTTGGGGCTACATGATGCTGTGTGATTACGTCCCGCATTATTATTTATTATTTATTTATGTACCTGATAGAACAATAAAAGATTGTATAAAAATAACCTTTCCTGTTTGTTAGTTGCAAAGGGGATAAAGTTTGTTTGTCACCGCGCAGAAATAAAAAGTTAAAAACTTTATTCGTAACGCTTTGCAATGCGCGCCAGTACGTGTAAAGAATACCAGATCGACATAGAATGCGCAAAATTACACCAAAATGTTTGCAAGCTTTTCGGGCGAGATGTTTTTATTTTTCATCGGATGCACGCTCACAGCATCGCGGAATATGACACGGAATTTCAAAATGATAGGTAGGTGTTTCACAATGAAAACAATAAAACACTTCCAAATTTTTTCGGTTGAATATTTTAGTATTTTAGGTTGAATGAAAATAAAATATTGGAATATCATAAAAATAAGATACTGGTTATGATCACTAATTAAAGAAACATGATCACCAAACTGAACGGAACTGAAAACTGAAGAAGAACATCTATTATATAGAATTTTTTTAACTTTCAGTAGTATTAAACATAATTATTATGATTTGTAAAAAGTTCAAACGCTAGGAAGACCCGTTAAACAATGATAATTATATATTTAAAAATTTATATAAATAAAATTACGAGCTACTTATACGCGAATATTTTTGTCTTTCAGTGAGAATTGAACCTGGCTAAATTTATCACTATGGATGATTGTCAAAACTTCTTATTGGTAAGGTATTGAATCTCTGATAAGTACTCTAAGAGCCCTCGCAGATTGCAGACTTTCTATTAGCCGATATATTGGTCAGGTTGCGTTATCGGCCGATCCTAATTCACTGTTATTATGCGCACTTAAATGACGCTTAAGAATATGCGCTTAAGAATTCGCAATTCGGTTTTCAGCCGTATAAGTCAACCTCTATTTTACTCTCAAAATTCACTGACGAAATCAATAATCTTCTCAATGATAAAAACCATGTTATACTCTTATTTATCGACTTCAGTAAGGCGTTTGACACCTTGAGGCATGATACACTTATACAGAAGCTGAACAACTCCGGAATTAGAGGTCCTCTTCTCAGCTGGTGTACAGATTATCTTAATCAAAGGAAATATCAGGTTAAAATAGACGATCAGTTCAGTAGTCATCAGTTGGTTACAGAAGGTACCGCTCAAGGTTCAGTCTTAGGCCCGTTGCATTATCTAGCGTACGTTAACGATATGGAAAACATAATAAGAGACTGTTCCGTCTATCAATACGCTGATGATACGTGCCTTATTGCTTATCACAATGATGTACGCATAGCGGCCCGACTAATGCAGCACGACTTTACAGAAGTAGCGAAGTGGGCTCATGACGCTGGCCTCGTTCTTAACCCAATTAAAACCAAAATCATCCATGTTCACTCCTCGCACCTACCAACAGCTGATACCTTTGCGATATATGCGCACTCTCATGAATGTTTACATAGGGCCAGTCACAATTGTTCATGCCCAGAAATTGAACAGGTCTCGCACCATACCTATCTAGGGCTGATCGTGGACAATAGGTTTAACTGGCAAATCCATATAAATAGCGTCTGTGACAAACTTCGTGCAATTCTTGCCAAATTATATGTGATTAAGCCAAAAGTACCATGGCGAATACTTTTAAATATTTATAATGCCCTAGCTGAATCAATCATAGCCTATGGACTAAGTAGCTACGGAAGAACCTTCAAGACTTACCTGGATCAAATTCTTTCACTCCAAGCACGCTTACTTAAAGTAATTATCCCCAAACAAGTGAAAAAACTCATACATGGGAACGAATTTAAATATTGCAACATAATTCCGGTGCATCAGAAAGTTGAACTCGCCCTACTAACTGAACAATATCATAATCTTAATTCATTCGAGCTTGTTGAGCATAAAATAGTTACTAGAAAAATTACCCAGCGCAAATTATATATTCCTAAAATGAGGAATTTCTATGGTAGACGTACCACCAACTTCATAATTCCTACTGTATTAAACGCAATTCCACAGTCAATTCAAAATAAAATAAATAATAGAAATTATAAAATAAAACTAAAACAATTTTACCATAATAAACTATAACTTTTAAGTTCGGCTTTAATATACCTTTCTCTGAAATAATAATAATAATAATAATAATAAAAAAAAAAAAAAAAAAAAAAAAAAAAAAAAAAAAAAAAAAAACTTCACCGCTGACACACGCTTTTTCTCTAATATTTTACCAAAATTTATTTTATATTGCTTTTCCCGATTCATACCGTTTCCTCAACAGTTTTAAACCAGTAATACAACCTATTTTCACTTTATTTTTGACATAAAGGCACAAATGCCACAATGAAAAAACCATCATAACATGTTGACCAGAGGAAAAGCACGAGCGGCTACATATGAAGCACACCAAACATCTGCGCCTGTTCCGTCAAGCTCCACATCGTCGTCCGGGGATGAGGTATTCGCCACCCCCCCGGACACCAGCGCGTCGAGCGACGAGAGCAGGCCGCCGTCGCCTCCGCCGCCGCGACCACCTGTGCGGCGTGGGCGGCCCCCGCTGTCGGCCGGCTTGGGGTCTGCGGGACAGTCTGCCCCGCGTCCGACCCCCGCCACCACCAGCAATGTGCGCATTCGCATGAAGTGGACAGAAGAAATAAATAGAAACGTCATGCGCGCATATTATAGGGCTACAGACGGAGGAACTAACCGCACCGCGTACATTGCCCGGATGCTGCCTCTGTTTCAGGTACTTGAACCAGCTGTAACTGTTACTGCACAACGGCTATCGGATCAGGTACGAGCCATCCAACGATTAAAATTGTTGGATGATTCGGTACTTGACCGGCTTCGCGCTGAAAGTGCTCAAGTAGCTGACCACTCGCAGCGGGTCCCGGCTGCCACGTCGACGGTTACGACAACTTCGATACCTGTGACGACGCAGCCGGACCCCGCTGCTGACGACGTCAACAACGAGAACACCAGCGTGACAAACCAGGTAAATGAGCAGTTGAGGAGGACTTTGGAGGATACGATTTTAACGTACCGGTCCGCACCTCTCGATGAAAGACCGCGTTTGCCACGCTTGCCCACTCACAGACGAAACTTGGCTCTAATGGAGGCCTTGAATCCTTTGCTGGTTCCTTATCTAGAGACTAGCGAAGGTCTAGCCGATACCCATTCGATCCTTTACTGCGGAGCCGTGGCTGCGTGTCGTGTTGCTCGTGTCAAGTTCCCCAACTCCACGCGAGCACCACGACCTGTCAACCAAACTCTAGCTTGGCAAGTACGGATCGAACGGCGGATCGGTAAATTCAGGACCCTCATTGCAAAGCTAAGTTGCTTCAGAGGGGGCAATACCCGCCCTCGAGTGATGCGTTTTGTGACACAGGCCTTTTCTGGGACCGATATTCGGCCTCACGATTATATGGCCTGTGTCACAGAACGCATTGACTTTCTGAAGCAGAAAATCTCTGCATGGGCAAGCCGCATTCGTCGGTATCGAGAACGTGTGGACCGATATTGGCAGAATCGAAACTTCCAAAGTGACCAGAGGAAGGTGTACCGAAACTGGGAGAAACCTGACCAATGTGTGATGGACGGGCGTGTACCGGATGCGGATGCCATGAATAATTTCTGGCGCAGCATCTGGTCTGTGCCCATCCAACACACGGAGGGAGATTGGATGGATGTGGTGAGTAGAGAGTGTGAATCTATCGAAACCATGGGACCTGTAGAGATTAGCCCCATAGATGTCAGATTTGCAATCCGTTCGGCCCATAACTGGAAAAGTCCTGGACCGGACGGGTTGCATAACTTCTGGCTGAAGTGGTTTCGGTGTTCACACTCTGTACTCGCCACACAATTTCAAGAAGCCCTCGAGCTTGGGTCTCTCCCAAGTTTCATGACGATAGGAGTCACCTTCCTGCTCCACAAATCTGGTAGTACCGCGGAAGCAAAGAACTACAGACCCATCACGTGCTTACCTACCATTTACAAGCTCCTTACGTCCATTCTGAGCATAAAAATTAATGCGCACATAGTTGCAAATAATATTTTGGCTCCGGCTCAGAATGGATGTAGGGTTGGGTCCCGCGGTACTAAGGAGCTCCTCCTCATTGACATGACCATTAGCCAGCAGATCAGGCGCAGCAAAGGGAACCTCTCCGCTGCATGGATAGACTACAAGAAGGCGTATGATTCAGTGCCTCATACATGGCTGGGGAGGATCTTAGAGTTGTATAAAATTGATGCAACATTGAGATCCTTCTTAGGTACATGCATGAGACAGTGGATCACAGTTCTTCGTCATCCAGGTAGCGCACGGGATCCCTCTGCTCCGCAAGATCTGATTCGCATAGAGCGGGGTATTTTCCAGGGCGACAGTCTGAGTCCCCTATGGTTCTGCCTGGCACTGAATCCTCTTAGTACTCTGCTAAAGGATTCAGGGCTAGGCTATCGACTTCGGAGAGAGGGTGATATCGTTTCTCACCTGCTGTACATGGATGACCTCAAACTTTTTGCGCCAAGAAAACCAGAACTGCTGACTCTGTTGAATATCACACAGATATTCAGCAGTGCCATCAGCATGGAGTTCGGTGTCGAGAAGTGTGCGGTCATGCAAGTACGGCGGGGGAAAGTTGTAAATACTACAAACTTACAGCTTTCCGATACGATATCCCTCAGATCTCTTTCCGATATCGAAACCTACAAATATCTCGGTATGTCAGAAGCGTTAGGTATAGTAGACAGAGACATAAAACAGTCGGTGAAGGAGCGATTCTTTTGCCGCCTTACTAAAGTACTCAATAGTCTTTTGTCGGGTGGTAACAAGGTTCGAGCCTTCAACGGCTGGGTTATGCCTCTGCTCATCTATACTTTTGGCATATTGAGATGGACTCAGACTGAACTTGACGCCCTTGACTGTAAGGTTCGTCAACTTCTTACGACACACAGAATGCGACATCCACGCTCGTCGGTAATGAGGATGTATATCCCGCGGAAATGTGGGGGCCGCGGCTTTTTAAATGCCAAGACCCTCCATAACCACGAGGTGTGCAAGCTCAGAGAATACTTCCTCCATGCCGACAGTGAGATGCATCGTGATGTCGTAGCAGTTGACAAGAACCTTACCCCGCTCTCACTGGCTAAGGAGAACTGGCACAAACCTACGGTGCTGAGTGCCCTCGACCGCAAGGTGGTATGGGAGAGTAAGGAGCTGCACGGACGGTTCTATAAAGCCCTTACAGGGCCTGATGTAGACCTACTCGCATCCGTGAACTGGCTACGTTTCGGTGACCTCTTTGGGGAAACTGAAGGTTTTGTCTGTGCGATTATGGATGAGGTAATAAAGACGAACAACTACCGAAAGTATATCATGAAGGATGGAACCGTTGACATTTGCAGAGCTTGTCATCGTCCCGGTGAATCCCTCAGACATATACTTTCGGGTTGTTCGCACCTCGCTAACACTGAATACTTGCACAGACATAACCAAGTAGCAAAGATCATCCATCAGCAGCTTGCTCTCCAATACGACCTTGTCGGTTCAGAGGTTCCGTACTATAAGTACGCACCGGTACCGGTTCTCGAAAATGGTCGTGCTACGCTCTACTGGGACCGCTCTATCATCACGGACAGGACTATTCTTGCGAATAAACCTGATATCGTCTTGGTAGACCGGTCGGAACGCCGGGCGATACTTGTTGACATCACCATCCCGCATGACGCTAATCTCGTGAAGGCCGAGAAGGACAAGCTTAGCAAGTACCTTGACTTGGCACACGAGATTACCGCTATGTGGGATGTCGACTCAACAATTATCGTTCCGATAGTCGTTTCAGTGAACGGTCTGATAGCGAAGAGCCTTGACCAATATCTTAAGAGGCTCTCGCTAGGCAGCTGGATCAAGGGTCAGATACAGAAGGCGGCTCTCCTGGACTCGGCACGCATTGTGCGGAGGTTCCTCTCTCTGCAGCCCTAGCCACCGACCGTTTGAGCCCTGCCCCGCGGTCGATGGTCTCCCGTTTTGATACATTTTTTACTATAATGTTTTTGATATTTATTTATACTTAATAAGTAGTATTAAGTATAATAGTAAAAAATGTATTTTAGACGAGTTTACAATTAAATAAAGTGTCATAATAATAACTTATTTTAACTTAACCTTACAAAAATTATTACAATATTAATATTACTCTTGGTTTGTTTCATCATCCTGTATCTGCTTGACTTGTTTACCAGTTAGTAGTGGTGATAGTTACCCACGCGTACTCCTACCCACTTGCAAATAATAATGGCTTTCGTTACATCTTCTGTCAACATTGCATGTAAATCGTTGTGCGAGTGAGATGGACTGAGCAAGCAGGCGTGTGCGTGAATAATACGCACACGTTTTTACCTAGCAACCATTCGTAACAGTATATATCAATGCTAGCAACAGTTACAATTAACGACGAATGTGAGTACCTAGTCAAACCTAACAAGGTTTTTAGGTACAACAATTACAAAAAATGTATTTATATGTGTTCATAAATAAATAAATAAAAAAAAAAAAAAAAAAATAACAATAATTCATTTATAATGAGAACTTAAGACAAATATAATAGACATGACGACTGGGTCAAACAATAATAATTTGAATTAGTCCGTCAGTTCGATCAACAAAAAATACTGGATAAGTATTTTTTTTATTTAACGTATTAATAGAAATTGACGTGAAAGTTCGGGAGTGCATTTTTAGTATAGTAAATTTTTTACCTAGGCGTGACGTCACGCCTAGGTAAAAATTAAACGCAATTCCACAGTCAATTCAAAATAAAATAAATAATAGAAATTATAAAATAAAACTAAAACAATTTTACCATAATAAACTATAACTTTTAAGTTCGGCTTTAATATACCTTTCTCTGAAATAATAATAATAATAATAATAATAACTTATTTTAACTTAACCTTACAAAAATTATTACAATATTAATATTACTCTTGGTTTGTTTCATCATCCTGTATCTGCTTGACTTGTTTACCAGTTAGTAGTGGTGATAGTTACCCACGCGTACTCCTACCCACTTGCAAATAATAATGGCTTTCGTTACATCTTCTGTCAACATTGCATGTAAATCGTTGTGCGAGTGAGATGGACTGAGCAAGCAGGCGTGTGCGTGAATAATACGCACACGTTTTTACCTAGCAACCATTCGTAACAGTATATATCAATGCTAGCAACAGTTACAATTAACGACGAATGTGAGTACCTAGTCAAACCTAACAAGGTTTTTAGGTACAACAATTACAAAAAATGTATTTATATGTGTTCATAAATAAATAAATAAAAAAAAAAAAAAAAAAAAATAACAATAATTCATTTATAATGAGAACTTAAGACAAATATAATAGACATGACGACTGGGTCAAACAATAATAATTTGAATTAGTCCGTCAGTTCGATCAACAAAAAATACTGGATAAGTATTTTTTTTATTTAACGTATTAATAGAAATTGACGTGAAAGTTCGGGAGTGCATTTTTAGTATAGTAAATTTTTTACCTAGGCGTGACGTCACGCCTAGGTAAAAAATGTACTATATGGTGACGTCGCGCGGAACTTTAACCACCTTTAACGCACTATATCTTTGTTAATTTTTGTTTAATTGACAAAAGAAAAAATACGTGTCCAATATTTTTTGGTTATGTAAATAACGGAATAATTAGAATTTTTCTGTCGTCTAGCCTATTATTATGACTAATGCGAGAAAGAAAAAGAAAATATTTGTATTAAAACAAGACTTTCAAAGTGCCTGTGTAAAATAAAACTTCATCTTCATACTGATTAAGAGCCCGACTAAACTATCGGCCGATAGAAAATCCACAGTCTGCATACGTTCTAAAGCAGACGAGGGAGATTTATTCAATCAGATTTTTGATAGCGAATCTTCTGGTCTTAGTACTTTTGAATCTCATAATTTTGTTGACACACAATCTTCTTGTATATCAGATATAAAAATTGACAAACTTTAATAAACATTTATTGCCCATTAGGTCTGAAGATTATACAAAATAATATTAAACAGTTTCTCGCCTCTTATAAATCTCTATTCGCATCTTGCTGACACAAGTGGCAGTCTTCTTGGTCACGTTTTTGCCTCGTCATCAAGCACAAAAGACTCTACAAATTGTGCATACACCAACTGGAAGAGTGCCAGCAGTTTATAAATGTAGTGTTTCGGGACTAACGAGCAAATTATTCGGAGCGCCCAGTTATTTTCAAGAATAGCTGGATTTTTTTCGTTAAAAGTGCGCGAAAATTAATTTGAAGTGTGAAGTAAATTGATTTTTTTATGAAGTGGTCAATTCTGTTGGCTAACTGTTGGTAATTAAAATATTCTGTTTCATAACGAAGTCAACCGACGTTACTATATTCTTGAAGTTTTTAAGTTTTTGGAAAAATGGAATGCGATCGGTATTGTCAATCTTAAAAATGTAGCTGAATGCAATCTTTGTTCTAGTTAAAGCTCCAGTTATTTAGATGATAAAAATGCTTGGGATGAAAGTATCTCTAACTTTTTTTTTTTTTAAGCTATTGCATAGCTTCTATCGAGGGCCTTGAGCGCGGGGACCGAATCCAGAAATTCCGTAACGAAAAAAAACCTCACGCTCCCCACTCCGATTTACTTAATTTTATAATCTGTTGCTTGGAAATAGAGTTCATATTCAAGCTTTTGTATCCTATTAGTTCTTCGTCACAACGTCGCAGCGCTAGTGTTCAACACAGTAAAGATAGCTACATGTCCATGATTGGCCTCTGACACGAACTGACGTCTGACGTTTTTCACCTGAATCTAATTTCAGTTTTGTTTTGAAATTTGTTTTCTTATCGTTCACCACGCTCAAAATGTGTAACTTGAATTAATATCAAAGAAAAAGAAATACTGCATAAATAAAATAAATAAATAATTATAATTGCATAAGTTGATACAAAATGCTATGCAATAGCTTTACCGCGGCAGTCCCCGAGTGCCACACGTCTTTTTTTTTTTTTTACCTAGTGCACATTAATAAAAGAAATGTACACTTAAAATATTACAATCTAGCCTTATGATAGACTAATAAGTAACTTAACATTGACCTAGTTTTATATTATAAGGTATTTCTAAGAATGTGTCCATCAACACTTTCTTACTGTCTCTATTTACTTAAGGCGACACGTTGTTCTTGTGTTCTTTATAAAGCACTGTTGCACTGTTTTTACTAATAATTACACTACACTAGCTCAAAAGGCTTAGTTCTTTTGAGTCTTCTCACTATGTCCGTGTTGTCGAGGAGCTGGATGGCCTCAACGTTCACGTGGTGATGAAGTCTATGTTCGTGAGCTTCTGCATATTTTTTAATCACTTTGTTGACGAACTCTATGTCAAGGTCCCGGTGGAGGTCATCATTTCTTACGTACCAGGGTGCATTCACTATTCCCCTGAGCACTTTGTTTTGAAATCTTTGGATTATTTCTACATTACTCTGTTTGGTACAGCCCCAGAGCTGTATACCGTATGTCCAAACTGGCATGAGGACTTGTTTATATAGTAACAATTTATTTTGTACCGACAGAGGAGAATTTCTTCCAATCAGCCAATACATCCTTTTATAGCGTAGTTCTAACTCAATTTTTTTCTTCTTCACGTGAGCTTTCCAGCGAAGCTTGGCATCCAGCGTCATGCCCAAGTACTTTGCTGTATTTTCATAAGGAATGATCCTGTTGTTGATGAGTACTGGGTGGTACTGTTCTTTTTTATTGGTAAAGTTGATATGTACTGATTTCAATTCATTGAGTGTGATTCGCCATTTGTTTGTCCAGGCGTAAATTTTGTTAACAGCCACTTGGACTTTTTCTGCTGCTTCTTCATGGGTGTTTCCAATAGCCATTATGGCAGTATCATCAGCAAAAGTCGCAATGGTGCTATTTTCTATGTCTGGGATATCACAGGTATATAGTAGGTAAAGGACCGGACCCAATACACTTCCTTGTGGTACACCCGCTTGTATTTCTTTGATCTCTGAGTAGGCGTCTTCTTGTCTTATCCTAAATACTCTATCCGTTAAATATGATTTTAATATGTCTACGAAGTCTGTAGGTAGAAATTTTCTTAACTTAAATATGAGGCCTTCGTGCCATACTTTATCGAAGGCTTGTGCTACATCTAAGAAAATGGTAGTACAAACTTTTTTTTCTTCTAATGTTTTCTCAATCAAGTTTGTAATTCTGTGCACTTGATCTATTGTAGAGTGCTTTTCTCGAAAACCAAACTGATAATCTGGTATTAGTTTCTTGCGATGGAGTATCGGTTTCAGTCTTTTAATGAATAATTTTTCAAATAATTTTGACATTATTGGTAACAGGGAAATCGGCCTATATGACGTAGTCTCTTGGGGCGGTTTCCCTGGTTTTGGTATCATTATGACTTCAGCCACTTTCCATAGGTCTGGTACATATCTTATTCTGAGTGCAGCATTTATGAGGGTTGTAGTTTTAACTAGAGCTTTCCTCGGAAGATTATGAAGGATTTCTCCCGATATAAGGTCAAATCCAGGTGATTTTTTAGGATTTATATGTTGTTTTATTTCACGTTGGACTTCTCTTGGTGTGACAAGTTTTATCCTTGTATCATCTTCACAAACTTGATTAAATAAATTTTGATATGCATGAGATTCATTTGGTTTGAATATACTTTCTAGGTGCTCCGCAAATAATTTTGCCTTTTGTTCATTACTGACGGCCCATTTTCCCGGTCCTGTTCGTATAGGAGGAATCTGAGTCGTAGGCCGTTTCATGTTCTTTGTGGCCTTCCAGAGCGAGTAATCTGTACTGCGATCACTGGTAAGGTTTTGAAGGTATGAATTTGTAGACGTCTCAATATGGGTTTGAATTTTTCTTTTTAACTGTTTTGTTAGATTGTTCAATTTCCTTTTGTCTTGCGGAGACTTAGATTGATGCCATTGGTTTCTCTGTCGTCTTTTTTTATTTATAAGTTGTATAATATCTAGTGGATATTTATTTTTAGCAGCATTTCTTTGGATTTTTGGTGTGTTATTCCATGCAGTTTTCTGTATAAGCTTTATAAAGTTATCTAATTCTATATTAAGCTGTTCCGGAGTTTTTAATGGCACTTTAAGATCTATATTACATTCTTATTCCATCTTAAAACTCTCCCAATCAGTATATTTATTCACTAGGGTCAGAGTATTATCTATATGTAAAACTTTGTCGCTTATTTCTAAGTATATTGCAGAGTGGTCTGAGTTCAAATCACAGCTCTGTTTAGTTTGTAGATAGTTATGCGATAGGTTCTTATATATAAAAAAGTCTATGAGATCTGGAAGTTTATGTGGATCAGTTGGCCAGTAGGTAGGCGATCCCGTAGATGAGATTTCACAATTCATCTCTTTAACTGCACTCATGAGTTCTCGTCCTTTTGTATTCGTTAGCCTAGAACCCCAGTAAGTGTTCTTAGCATTAAAGTCACCTCCCAATACAAATCTTTTGCCGAGGCTTTTTAATAGACTTACATAGGTATCTTTTCTTATAGTGTGCCGCGGTGGACAGTAAATTGCTGCAACTGTGAGAGGATACTGCTTAGTGTATATACAGATTGCCACGGATTGAATCTCTGGTTCTTCTTTTTTATTCAATTCATATACACCTCTTCCTTTATTAGATGGGTGTAAGGCATGGTAGACTTTGTACCCTTTTAATTTTATATGGGATTGTTTTGTGAAATGAGTCTCTGAGACGAGACACATATCTATGTTTTCTATATCTAGGACTACCTGTAGCTCATTTTGGTGTTTCTGTAGCCCATTACAGTTCCAAGCCATGATTTTGAGATTGTTAATCATTTTGTATGTTTGTGGGTAGCCGTTTTAGTGGCGTTGTTCTCGATTTTCTTAAGACGCTCATCGAAGGACGTCATGAGCCTTAGTATGACATCCAGCTTGTTGTCATTGTCGCTATTTTGCTCATTTTGTTGCGCAGTACTATTGTTTCTCGCAGTTGCCTCTGCGTAAGATACATTTTTGTTTGCCAATGAAGGAGCTCTTAGGCTACTGGGTTTTTGTTTGGAAGGTGGAGGAGCAAGAGCTCGTTTGTTATTGGTTACCTGTTGTAGCTGGCGCAGAGGTGCTTTTTTTACGTTTTTGTTTCGTAATTTTTGTATTTCTTTAGCTATTATACAACCCCTGTAGTTAGCTGGATGTGCTTCTCCGCAATGAACACATTTAGGTTTCTCTTCCGAAGATTTTTTGCAATCTTTCGTAAGGTGTTTTCCTGTACACTTAACACACCTTGGCTCTTTGGAGCAGTACTTATGAGTATGCCCGTAGACTTGGCATCTCTTACACTGGGGGATTAGTTTAGTTGATCTAAGCGGTTGGATCTCAACCATACAACCCAGTATATATTTAATCCCATATATTTTTTGGATTTCTTCTTCATTATTGAAGGTAAGCGTAAACATATTCAGTGGCTCTTTTGTTTTCCAACTCAGCTTATTTACAGCATCTTCAATTTTATACCCCTTTATTTTAAGGTCTTCTATGATCCTCTCTGGTTTACAGGTAAAAGGCAATTTTTTGGCCATCACTCTTATTGGCCTCTCTTGCTTGTTCTCATATGAGTGCCAAAGACAATTTCTATCGGTGAGCAACTTTGTGATAGCTCTGTATGCTTCGCCGTTACAAGCGTTCACTTTAACGCTGTCACCGTTTAATACCTTTATTGCAAAGGTGCCAGCAGCTTGTTCCGATGACAAGAAGTCGTAGAAATTTTGATAATTATTCACGCCATCCACTACTATCGGGGGTGGCGGGGGAACTTTCTTATTTTTTTCTGTAGATAATGTTTCATTATTATCTTGAGGTGTGACTGTGGGTGAGGTGTTCAATTTTCTTTTTTTCCTGGCCTTTGTTCTAATCCACTCCGTCTCTTTTGCAAGCTCCTCCTCATCAGTACTATATTCAGCACGTAGAGGGGTTGTTTTAGTATTCGCTGAAGAAGGATTTTGAGTATTCTCAACAACGCATTTCAATTGTTGTTGGAGTATTTCAATTTGACGTTTGTTGACTGAAGCGGCTAAACAATTTATGTTCAAGTTCAGTCTGAAGCGTTATTGTTTCTTTAATTGGCGTATCCATTGCTAAGGTTTATAGCTTCGCCTTAACAATATGATTTGTCGTACACAAACATGCTTACGCAATGACCAACTGGGTCATCGCGATCGGCCGTCGCGACGGGTTTGTTGTGATGCGTTAGCACTTTGCACTGTCGCGATTGGCGCGAGTAACAAAACTGTTCTCAGCGAAAATCGAAGTATCTCTAACTAAAAAACAATGCAATAGTTGAGAATAATATCAGTTGTAACTAAGCCAAGCAGAGTAACGTAGAGTAGAATTATAGCCAATTATTCTCTGTTTGGTCGCCTTATAAATTGGTTTAAATGAAAAAAAAAATGCTAAATATAGTTTTTAAGGTTCAAACTTAGTAAATAATAATTTGTATTCTGTATATTTTTGCCCTGACAGCTGTCAGGACTCAGTCTATGGCTTTCGGGACATTGGAACATCCAATTGATCACAGTTCAGTGACAGATAAAGGTTAGAGGCAAGGGTTAACAAGGTAACCGTCAACCGGAGTGGCATTGATACATCCGGGACTTCCAGTTTAGGTAGTTTCTTTGAAATCCACCCTGTAAAAGATGTGTCTTTTTCTTTTTCATAAAGTGTCTATTAGCTATTTAGAATAGGCACTCATTTTACCACCAGCGAAAATATTATGATGGTAAAATTTTTAACCAACTTCAAAAAAAGTAGGAAGTTCTCAATTCGGGTGTATGTTTTTCTAACTGTGGTCATGATGAGAGTGGCCAAAGAAAGAAAGTCTGAAGAATTAAATTTTATAATTTTGCTACTAATTATGAAAAAAAGCCTGTTAAAAATATTCATTTTAGAAAAGCTATCCTACTATCCTCGTTCTTGTAATATTATAAATGCGAAAGTTTTTGACTATGGATGGATGAATGGATGAATGTTTGTTACTCTTTCACTCAAAAAATACTGACCTGATTTGAATGAAACTTGGAATAAACATAGTTTGTGACCTGGATTAACACATAGGCATTTTTAAACAAGAAATGACTTCGCAGCTGCTTTTAGCTCTGTGCTATATTCTTTTATAATTTTTAATTTCATTTAATTTTATATATTATCATGTGATATGGGGCTATTTGTTTGCCTTTTTAAAAAAAAAAAATGTATACTACTTGAAGATGGAACAAGCACATGGCCCACCTGATGTTAAGAGGTAACCATTACCTATCACAAAGCATTGCATCGTAGATCACGTTTTTCCGGAACGTGCTCTACGATGCAACGCCCTACGTCCATAAACTTGAGGCATGAAGATGATAAGCCTCTTGTGAAAATGAAAATGTGTGCCTGCAATAAGCGGAATAAATTTTATTTTATTTATATTCCGGTACCATGCGAGCGATTATTATTATTAATTATTATTATTAATAAAAACTTAAAATATTCATTATAGAAAAGCCGTTTCAATCAACAACTAGTATGTAATATTTGCATATATTACAATTAACAGTATAAATAGAGTTCATAAAAAAACATTCCCATCAATACTTTTAACAATTTCAGACTTACCTTCAAGTGCCTAGCAATAAATGTAAGCAAACCAACTTTAGGTGTATAACATCACTTTTGGGTTGTAGAACAGAATTGAATTCGACGCTCCGGCGAGTAAGGTAGGTAATGCCTTCTGTAAATGTCTCGCTCCGAGAAGACAATTGAAACTATACTGTAAAGACTTGTAGTTAATGTTGGCAGTTGTGTAACTACTGCTGGTAATATTGTAAGTATTAAACTAAGCTTCTTTTGCGGGATTAAACTTCACTTCGCAATGAGGTTGGATATTAGTTTGCGTAAAACTCAACTGTCGTAGTAATGATAAAGAAATAAATAAATTGTTTCTGTTTCTCTTACTACAGTGCTCTTCAAGGAAATGAGGTTCATTGGACCCAAAAACCCAAAATACATACTACGTCGCTAAAGCTTCAGAGGGACAAGTTGATGAACGCAGGGCATTGTATCGTAGAGCACGTTCAGGAAAAACGTGATATACGGTCGCATGAGACGGTCTTGTTCAATGCACAACTTAGGTGTCTCGAATTCCTATTAGATTCGCTTCGCTTTTGTATGAACTAGTAACTTTAGAGTCAGAGTTTTTGAGGCCACTTGAAAGCCTCCGAGAAAGTAAGCCAATATCCTTTACCGTACCAAATTATCAACGATAAGTAGGTAACCATGCTATTTATGTACTCCTCAAAATGTAATAAAATAATTTGTCAAATACCTATTTCTTCTGTCAAATAAACCATAAATAAATGCGAAAAATTGTGTATAAGTGAGTATGTTTGCGGTCGCTTCACTCCTTAACCGCAGAACGGGTTTGGATGAAACTTGGAACATACATAAGACCTGGACCATAGGCTACTTTTTATCTAGGTATCACGAGTCACGGGAGCGAAGCCGCGGCAAAAACTAATAACTAATATATAATTTCGGAAAAAGAAAGGAAGATCTCGTTCCATTTTCAAATAACGAACAAAAAGAGGATAACTTCGATTCAAAAAATATACTCAACGATTAAATAACCTCGGGAAAAGTATGGAACAACGCTTTTATTTTCAAATTATCAAAACAGTGAATGTTAACTGACGATTAAATATTGGGGAAATGCTCTATAAATTTAGCTTGCCCAATGCGTGAGTGCCAATTCAGCCAGCTAAACGAAAGCACTCATCTATGTTACGTCCATCAAAATCAAGGTTCCTGTCATTGTCCATTGTCGAACCTGTGTTGTCTAACGCATTAGTGGTAACACAGTGTATTATAGTACAACGACATTATTGTTGCAGGCAAATTATGCAGGTTTAATGAAATACTCAAATAATCATATTAACACAACTAATGACTATATGGGTTACATATTTTGAACGTTAACGTTTTCAATGTAATTTATTTATGTTCTCGAAACAACCGCATTCTGTGTGAGTGCGAAGAAAATACCCAGCTTCAAAGTTTCCGTTAACTATATTTTTGTATGAAAATGAAGCAGCACCCATAGCGAGAAGTTTGTAAAACCAACCTTGACTATATATATATATATATATATATATATATATATATATATATATGCTTATTATACCATTTTATAACACGCCATTTTATATATAAACTGTATCGAACGCCTTTTATTTTGTTTTGGTTACCAATGATGAAGGTTCTTACAAATAAAATCACTGCAAAGTAGTTAATAAAAATCCAAAGCAATAAATTTCAAAAATGTGAGTGTGCGTACTGCTCTCCTGGGGGGTATAAAGTTAACAAATTGCACCAATTTCCAATGTGTACGATATGCGATGGCTGTTTCTCTGTTCAAGTAATGCTTCTTACATTGTTAGGACGCGACTTATTCCATATACTTAAACATTTACAATGAGATGTATTAGTAGTTTTTGCCCTGTCCTCAGCTCGACGTATCCAGCTTCTACGCCTTTTGCAGGTCGTCACTCCACCTGGCCGGAGACATTTGTTAAAATGAAATAAGTAATAAATAAATCTCACACATCAATCATTTATTACTAGGTTAGGAATATAGGCAGAATTGAATGAGTTCAATAGTTCAGACAAAAAAATCCAATCCATTGATAAATTATTAAAATATCGGTGTCATAATCCGGTGATAGAATTACAATAATTTACAATTTTAACGATAAAATTACGATTGTTATAATATTCCTAGATTATTAAGAGATCAACCTATATTTTTTTTAATATTTTATAATGATTTTTTTAAAATTCTAAGTACATTTAAGTCATGTGGGCGATCGAATTTAAGGTAGCTATTATAAAAAATCATAATTTTTTATACGTACTTAAAAAATTCGAGACAGAAAAACCATTCGCTATCGGTGTTTTTAATACCAAGCAAAGTTAATAAGTACCGAACCAAGACGACGAGCAATACCAAAAAAATAAATACGACAAATAGTCGCTCAAAAAAGTCGCAACCATTATTAATGTTTCTAGTTCCTGCGTTGATGTAGCCCTTCAGTAGGAGGTTTATGATGTCATCACCATCTATGAGACCTCATACTTATGAATTTCAGGAGAAAGTTTATGTCGTACCCACTTGAGATAAAGTATCTTTTATACGAAGCTACGCATCAAAACGAGGTCATAATGCACATTTTCTGAGTATGGAAAAATGTTCTGTCCATAGATCAAGTAGGTACTTTACCCACTACTCTACTGTGTTTGTTGTTATTATTTTCAAAGATATAAGCTGTCAAATATAGATCTGTTGTCTGAATCATCTTTTTAGGGTGACGTTACCGTGACGGTGAAACGAACCCTTAAGGTGCCGCTTTGTCCGTCCACATTTGATTATTTCAGGAACGACATAAGCTATCAACTTGAAATTTGGTATAAATTTAAAAAGCACTAACTGAATAAGATTGCCAGTCAAAAAAAATTGCTTTCTACCCAAATGGGTCCAAAAAAAAAAAAAATTAAAATCTGGGACCAACAGGTCGAGTGGGGTATCATATTAAAGGGCTTAATTTGTACTGCTTGGAACAGTTTTTTTTTTATCTTTATCATGCACAGTTTTTGATTAATGATAAAAAACGACAAAAAAATTACCATTCCCCCCCTTTACTCGGAAGTTTGTGAAGTGATAAACCAGATTTTTTGTATACTATAGAAAGATATCTATATTTTACAGGGCTATTATAGAGAAGTCTGTAAATATAACCATTATTTCGAAATGTTCCAAAATGGGGGATATAAAAAATAAAAAGGGGTTTGGCTAGCTTGAGTGGGGTATCATATCAAAGGGCCTTATTTGTACTGCACGAAACAGTATTTTTTTATCATGCACTGTTCTGGATTAATGATGAAAAACATCCAAAAAATTACCGTTTCCCCCCCTTATCTACGAAGTTTGGTAAGTGAGAAACTTGATTTTTTATATGTTATAGAAAGATATCTATATTTTACAGGAAAATTATAGCGAAGTCTCTAACTTAAACAGTTTTTTCGAAATCTTCTAAAATGGAGGGGGGGGGGGGGAGGGGGTGAAAAATAAAAGGAGGTTGGCTAGGTCAAGTGGAGTATTATATTATTATATAATATATAGTATTATATGACAACGCTTGATTTGAACAGCTTTAAACATTTTTTTTACTCTACTAATAATTCCTTCACTCTGTTTCAAATTATGGTGGTCAGCCACGTGGATGCAACTACCTATAAAAAAGCGAAGTATGAAGAGGGGTACAAAAAGTACTACCCCTCTTGATACATCGAGTATGAGTGAGAGAAACTATATATTTCCCTCACTAGAACTCGCTACTCTACTTCTCATGGTCAAGAAAATACAATACTGAATGTATGAATTGGACATAATTGACGTCACCCGCGGTGGGCGAGTTAACTCGCATTTTACTGGTCTTGTTTTAAGGAGCTTTTTATTTTAAACTAGCAATAACTTCTTTCTTTTGTGCTAGACCAGGAATGATAACGTATTTTCTGACGTTTAAAAAAAAATAGGATGTGTTGATTTTACGTAACAACATGGTAGACTGAGATCACTTCACTTCACTTCTTTATTAAATGGCTTCTGGGATAGTTATCCACAATTTCGCCAGTATCAAGTATAATAATTGTTCATAACAATATGAGGCAACGTAGTACGGTTTATAAGTCCATTCGTCCAGTCTTCGGTCAGCTCCTGTTTTCTGCTATAGCCATGGCGACTATAACAAAAAACGATCGGCGCACAATTTTCTTCATCAGAGAATTCCCGTTCAATCTTCTTTTATTCCATTTCACTAATACTTGTGTCTTATAACTAACATTTATCGGTTATAATACCATGAATATTAAACGACATACATTAGAAAAACACTAGAAAATAAAATTTAATAAAATTGACAACCGTCGTTCAAGATGAAAAAAATGGTGTCCCTAGACTGAGATCGTGAGCGGAATCCAAGGAGCATTAGTGCTGTCATTGTTAATGTGTCAAACGTCATAGAATGAACTATCAACTATTATGTCGATTGCGGGAGAGAGAATGAATGTGTGTGGCGTGTAGAGTGGAGGCCTGGGGGAGGATGGAGATAGACATAAAAATAAAAAGGAAAAATTTGAAATATCATAAGTATGTAACATTAACAGTTAGGAATTTAAGTGTTAAGGAATGTGTGTGTTGTCAAGTTTAGGTAAGTGCAAAGTATACTTTTTTGCATCAGTTAGAAGTTTTAAAATATGATATTTTAGAATTAAGTATTTAATTATTTTGACTTTTTTTACATAATGATCTTCATATTTTGTCTTTTCTTGATAATATCCTGCACAACCCTCTCTCAGCTCCCTTACCTCCGTGAGCGTTTTGATTTTCTTGTCCCTCGTGGTGTGTCCTGCAGATCGACTTAAGCTCTACTTCTCAAAACTCCATCTCATTCTTGCCGCTATGGTCATTCTCCGTCAAGCCGGTGAAACTTTGGAACTCCCTTCCCCATACTATACTGGATAGTCCTTCGCCTAACGTCTTTAAGTCGAAGCTGAAAGGGCACTATCTCTCCTTGTAAACTTATTAGAACTAAAAAATAAATATATTTAAGTAGGTATATGTATTTAAAACAATTTATATTGTACTCGTATAATATGTATCGTACCATTTTTGTATGTTTATTTATTTATTGTCTATTAGGGACATTTCATGTAGGTTTATTCTCAATTTCTCATCATTTGTATGTACACATACATCTATCCTTTTCATTATAACTTCTCTTTATACACAAAGGTTTGCTTTAAGAAAACTCTTTCAGGGTTAAGCTAGCCTTTTTACATGGCTTTTAAGAAAACTTTTTTTTGTATTTGTATATCAATCATGTGGTTCCCATAATACAAGCTATGCTTAGTTTGGGGCTAGATGCTGTGTGATACCGTCCAGCATTTTTTATTTATTTATTATTTATTTATTATACTGTGTACAATAAAGAATAAAGAATAAAACATGATCTTTTTTTTTCACCGTAAACTTATTTTTTACGTTTTATTTATCTTCATCATAATAGCCTATAACCACAGTATAAAGATCATACAGTAGTCCGACGCCTTTGATCTCGCGGTAAATGCTGACAAGTGACGCGACAGTGAAGGAAAGTAAGGGCTGTCACAAGCAAACAATTACTCACGTCTCACAGCACACGTCTTAGGGACCATTTTCAATACAATTAATTATGTTTATTCACTTTATTATGTACTCGTAGTCTTACTATCACATTATTAGTCTTATAAAAATAACATTTCAGTAGGTCATTGCTTGTGGCAGTATTTTTTTTTCGGTAAATATATTCATGGTAATCGTAATCCCGCGCCATTCTTCCATGACAACTCTGCTTTGCCATCTTATTAGATGGCAAGGCAGAGAGATATAAAATATAATAGTTTCCTTTTTATCTTTTAGTAACCCTCCTAATCTTTGTATAATACATAGGTTTCCCTAACTTTTATTCAAAAAATAATAATAATTCCAAAATACATAAAATGGCAAATGCACAAACCCTGCGACGCCAAGAAGAAGAAATATATAAAATGGCAAATGAACAAATAGTGTGACGCCAAGAAGAAAAAATAAAGAACCGTGCTAGCCCTGAAAGTTATGTCCCGAGTTACATACATTTTGAATGTATGCGACTCGGGACCGGTCCTCCCGCGTCTCGCCCCGCACACCCCGCACGATTGCCCTGTCTAGAAGCCTTCGTCGAACGACGGTATGATTTATAGGCTGTGCTATAACAGTCCACTGCTGAACATAAGCCTCCCCTAATTAGCGCCATAAAAACTGGGTAAGTACATTTTAGGAAACTTCTTTGCAAATCAGTTGGTTAAAAAGTTTTATTATACACTATTGTAGCAAAATTATTACTTTGCCTTTCGAAATGACTTGACAACATAATTTAATAATGCAAAACGCTGCAAAATGACAGCATCCTTTAGTTTCAGGATATTGCGGATCAGAATCAATGCATACGGAGCGGATTAACTATAAATTAAGATAATAACAGTTACTAAGCAGAGTTATTTATGCGGATATTTACCAGATCGACACTATTTATTTGGTCAGCAACAACCACTATTACTGAGGAGTAAACGCCTCTTCTCTATCAAGTCATTCTTGGCAAACTTATGCCAGCCGGGTCCACTGCTCTTCGACTGCCTCCACTATATCCTTCGACCATCAGACAATTGGTCTATCTGAAGGCCGCCGTCACATCTCTTGGCCAGGATTCATACTTTCATAATAATGAATATCAACGGGATATTTACCATGATTTGTGAGTTCTGTTGTTTCCCGATATTTCGACGCAGTTGCATGCGCCATGATCACGGGAGGAACTGAAGTCTGTGCGAGTGGTTAGTTACTGGCAGACGAATCTATCTACCCTCTTTCTTAGTATTTTATTACGAATGACACCACTACCACTGGTGTCAATGTCACTTCTAACTCGATCACGACACACAACTGTCAGCAACATTATGTCCTAATCACTGAATAGTGTACCATAATTCGCGATATTATTTAGAGTTATGTGTAATTACTTATAATTAAAAGATGTTATTTGAAATATTAGTAGTTGTCTTGATTTGCGAGTACTAGCTGTCATAGCGGGGTGACTCTGGCGACCAATCAGCGATATTTATGGAGAGGGCAACTTTGAGTAGTGGGGGTTTCTTGCAAGGTCGAGCCAGCCCCGCTCTGGCAGTCGTCACTCGCTTTTCAAAGAAGAAGGTTGTCTTGTGTAAGGTGAAATTGTGTATCGGTGAACTCATAACAAGAATTATATCAGTAAGTGCTGCATTATTATTATCCCAAGTCCCAAGTAGTATTCAGGAAAATCGTAGGATAGTTGGCTCAAATGAAAAGCGCCAACACAACACTTAATGTATCAGGACACACTTTTGAAACATCACTTTTTCGGTTCCTACACATTCTAACAACAGGATTCCAGACACCAGACAATTGAAAACCATCTTCTCGATTGAAATTCCTGTGTTTGGTAATCTCAATCGCTTCTTGAACCAGTCTTAGTATATAGTGGCGTTCTGTTGAGATAACATGCGGATTGTGTAGTTCGATCCAGTGATTTGAACCTGATTCCAGCAGATGTTCAGCTATGGTAGACTTCTGAAAATCGAGGTTTTTGACCGCCCTAATATGTTCTTTTACTCGACAGGCTATCGTACGTTTCGTTTGACCGATGTAAGCAACTCACAAATCATGGTAAATATCCCGTTGATATTCATAATTATGTTCACAACCATGATAGTTTCAAAAGTTATATTCATACTTTCGCCTATCGTTGATCATCCCGGGCCAGATGTCCCGTCCATCTCCACTTCGTCTCGCAGTCCGTACACTTATATCTTCGAACATAGTGCGGTATCGAATCTCGATTTGTATGTTATACGGTCTACAAGGAATATACCTAGCATAGCTCACTTCATGGCTCCTTGAGCAACCCTTACGGTGAACATGTGTTCATCTGTGAAGGACTGTTTTTCGGCTCCATAAGTTAGATTGGGTTAAACACAATGGTAACAAACCTAGCTGGCTAATTATTATTAAAAGCCTATTAAACCTTTCATCTGAATACAGAATTGTCGTATACTCCAAAATACTCCGCAATATAACCCATCCGAAAATAGGCAAAAAGCACTTTAAAACCAACCGCTTCAATTTACCACAACATTTATCGGTAAATCCGCACTGGATTTTTGTTTTACCATTATCTCCATGGCAATATCCATTCTATATTTTTTTATTAAGATAATTTTAGATGGAACTATCATATGGCCCACCTGATGTTAAGTAGTAACCATTACTCACTAACGTATTATTAGTAAACTTTAGTTTAGACAGACAGTCTCCAAGTTAAACCCACAAAAAACCGTCTAAGCGTCGTTGACAAAACTATACATCCTCTTCCATACCTGGCTGCACGGTTTGTTTGCAATAGTACTAACTGCATTAAAATTGTAAATTTGCAGTATGACTGAAATTTAAATGCGACTTTGTCTAGAGCCTTTTATTTATTTTAACCTGTAATGTTCAACTATCCCATATATTTATCTTTTCGCACCCAAATAAATGCTCTATAGTAGCAATAGCACATTGTCCGCTTAGTGTACATAAGGCTAAAAGGCAAATTAGTCACGATTCAAGTTTGGCGTGATAAATAGAGCATCCGGAAGTTACCGCCCGACAATCTGCTGTTGGGAGAATTTATTGTACCCCAAAATACATTCGGAGTGCGGACTACACTGACGTTGCCCGAACAGTATTTCAGTAGTCCTGACTAGGCCAATGTTTAAACCTAAAATGATTACCTATCTATGAATGACAGTGGATGACAAGTTTAGTTAACAAAGACACACCGGTCAAGTAAATCTTGCTTAAGAAGGGTTTCGTACAATCGTACATGATGAAACTACTATACAATTTAAATACTATTTTTAAGCCACTGTTTCAACAATTAAGACACTATTTCAAGCTAAAATTATTACATAACTATGAAATGAACAGTGGCGCAAGTTTAGTTAATAAAGAAACACCGGGCAAGAGTGAGTCCGACTCACTTAGGAAGCGTTTCGTGCCATCGTACCTAATGACACTACTGTATTATAATTTATAAATCCTTTCAAAATGAGTAAGACACTTTTGCAACCTAAAATGATTACATAACTATGAAGAATAGTGGCGCAAGTTTAGTAAATAAAGAAAACCAGTAAATTGCAAGTAGGAATCGTATACGAAGGATTATATTGTAGGTATATAATTTTTGTGTTGCAAACGGCTGAAAATAATAATGATGATGATGATGATGATGTTGTTGTTAAAGAGGCAATGTAAATAAACATTGTGTGAAAAAATTAACTCTTTAAGCTTAGTGAAAATTCTCATTTTTCTCTATAAACAGTTGAGTAAATTTGAAAAACAAAATATTAATATTTTTATACTGTTCCTATTTCTAAGGAATGAACCTTTACAACCTTTAATTATTATTTGATTCATGAACCTAGCTAGGGTGGAAGGTGAAACGTAATTAATTATAATGATGGTGATTGATGGATGATGCAGCCGAATAATAAGGTAAATTAATCATAACAAGCAATGTTTAATGGGCATACCAAGACCTGATATTAAGGAAGCTTTTGTCTATTTACTTGGTCACACTTTTACTGTTACTACTACAACAACGAAGTTTTGTCAGTCTTTTCATATAATCTAGATGAAAAGACTGACAAAAAAATACAATGTCTAGTGGTAACTTTTACTTACTGACTGGGACACTTCGCATAACACTATTTATTTATTTTATTTTATTCTCTAGGAAAACTTACAGCTAGTTACATGAGTAAATAAGTGAATAGGTTTTGACAGCCAATTAAACTAGTTAATTTCATGAAGAAAAAGTCTGATGCGAGTGGGACTGCGCACCTAAGTTTTCGTACAAGATAGATAAATAGAATATTCTTTATTGCACAAAATTAAATGTACAGGCGAACTTGATGCTAAGAAGCGTTCTCTACCATCTAGCCATAGTGAAATGTAGATTTAAACTAGCTTTTTTTCCTTAAAAAACACACCTAACTGCGCTGCCCTTGCTGGTCCACCTTTAGCAGCTGATGACGCTACGAGTTATGGCCGAGGCCCGCAATCATTCTAGTGTCCAGAGTCTCGTGTGTAACGCTTTGAGTGCTGAATAACACAACTGCGCTGCACTCGTTGGTCCAGCTAGAAGTCTCGCAGCCAGCGTGTTAATGTCTGAAAGAGCTGTCCTTTTCTCATAAACATGGAGATCATCATCATCATCATCATCTTCAGCCTATAGCAGTCCACTGCTGGACATAGGCCTCCCCTAATGAGCGCCATTGCGCCCTGTCCTGAGCTCGACGCATCCAGCTTCTACTAGCAGCCTTTCGCAGATCGTCACCCACCTGGCCGGAGGGCGTCCTACACTATGTTTGCCACGCCGCGGTCTCCACTCAAGAAATCGTTTACCCCAACGGTTATCTATTCTTCGGCAAATATGGCCAACTGCCACTTCAGCATGGAAATATTAGAGACAAAATTAGCTTAAGTTACTTGTAACCAGTTTTAGCGATAAAAAGTCAAACTTACAATTGCCACGTTCTCATTGTTAAGTTAAACGCTATCATTTTTATCACGGTTTTTAAATTGGATTTCGTGTAACAACTTAAACTCATATTCATAAGCATCGATAGCTTACACCCGTCGCTCGTTTAAAGTTTAAAAACTCATATTTTTATGTTTTAAAAGTTTTTTTCAGTCAACTAATAGTGGTATTTTCACTAGGTAATTTGTAAACGTTTCTGAGTCGAATCCTTCAGACAGTTGAGCAGGAATTTTAATTATTGTACCGGAGTGTGTCATGTTGCAACGCGCCATTATTAGTAATTATTAATTATTTAAACTTGGGTGTAGCAAAGATAAATCATGGCTCACTTGGTAAACCAATGCTTCTTAACATAAGACATGAACATAAATATGAAATCTATCAAAATCGAAATAGAATCAAAGAAAAACTGACGGATTCAACTCCAATACTTTTGAAACGATTGAAAATATTCCTGCCGATCACGAAGCGCGTAGTCTAAAGTCCCCAGACATGCTTCATATCATAGATTTTTGAAACCTTAATATGTAAAAGTTTATTGCATCGCAAATAAAAAATCCCTTGCTGAAACTTTAGACATTGTCACCCCGTCAGTCATTTCATAATCATGTCGTAAAAGAGACGCAGATATATCGCAGTTCGTCTTCCAACCCGATCCCTCCATTCTGAGGAGGAAAGGGCGCAGTATATCAACGGTTACTTTTCCGGTTTATAAATCAAACATTTCACGGATATCCCAACAAATGAGGGCGCGCACTTTTTTGCCATCAAAATGGTTTGGTTTGTAAATTGATCCCGTTGCGGTAGCACAGATGGGCACAACGGAATGCTCAGATTTATATCCTTTATATTTTTCTTTAGCAGAATATTAAATTTGCCATCTGGTTCTTGAAATAATGCTGATTTTAGAAAGTAAAAAATACCAAAACAGTAATTTTTAGTACTAATTAGTACGTTATATAGTGTTTATAGTGGTTTATTCTGGAGTCGGAGTTTTTAGGCCACCTGAAGGCCTCCACAACATGGCTTAACGACCGAAAAAGAGAGAACCAACATCATAACGTTCCTTCCGAAGCAAGCAAGTGCTCCTATCTTGCTGACTTAAGATGATCTGCTAAGAACACCGAAATAAACAACGCCACGAGCACTTAGTAATAAAGTACTTCGTAGAAGCTACCGTTAAACTTTAGTACGAAAAACTGTAAAAATTCACATTTTCTGTTTTCACTAGTGCAAAGTACACATTTATACATGTTAATGTACTCGTACGTCTGTGTTTGCTGGCAACGATGAATGAATTTGTTCGGGCATATGTAACTTTACATGTTCATAAATTCTGCAGCAATAATAATAATCACTATCATTGTCATCTTCAACCGATAGAAATATACTGCCTACACTATACACAATTTTACGTCTAGATACACAGTTATAGGTAAGTACGTGATATTCCACACTATCACACCACACCAGCCTAATATCAGTCCTCTGCTAGCCATGGGTCTTCCCTATTAAAGGGGGATATGCCCATAGTTCATGCTGGGCATGCAGGTAGGGGGTCATAGGGCACAGCTTCTCGCACCACCGACGGTTCTGCCCGTCAGCGGTCAGAAAATTTTGCTTAGCAGGAAATGTTAGGCTTTGCTATGAATAAATGTATGTCTATGTCTAAGCCACAATCAGCTGGCCACTAGTGCTCCGTTCGTTATACAGAAGGGTGCAAAGGTGAGCAGGTGAGGTTGGCTTGGATTCTGAAGATGGAGGTTGGGTGGAGCCCCTTTCATCCACGTGACCTTAGCTACCTTGTAATTCCTTCAAAGCTTTCAGTAGTGAAAATTATTGATAGCGATGGAAGTATGGTAGCTGCCACTTAATTTAATGAAACGGCATTTGTAAATACGCTGTTAAACGTCTGTAAATATCGTGGGCGACTGGCAACTTCGTCCACGTAGAAGTTTTGTGTGTGAATTTCAGGAAATAATTGGATGTACCCACATTGATTGTCAGCCATTCAGTTTAAACCACGGCCATCAACTTAAAAAAATCTAAAGTAGGTTATTCGACCAAAGTGTGACAAAGTTAATTAGAAATACGTGTAGCGTTTTGTCGATAAACGTGTGATTTCATCCCATGAACCTCAGTTTTTGGAGGTCGGGGCAGTGCGTTAGTAATATTGTTAAAACTAGATTAAAAAAATCTCTCATATTTACCTTTTGATTAAGTCAGAGTTGGATACTTAATACTCAATAATTTATTACGCTCCACAATGAAAATATGTTACTGTTTACAGCTTTTATGATCATTATAGACTCTGTTTAGCACAACAATAATAAATAGGAGAGATCATTGAACGAATTGAACTTTGTCTAACTCAGAGTCGTTTGCAGATTCTGCTAATAATCTTTCCAATGAAGGAATCTAATCTGTCGAATGCAAACTGCTTCTAAACAGTTTGCTATTTTCCTCGTTCTTAATTAGCGGGTATTAGTGGGCAGGTGGGCTAATTAGTCGAGCGTGTAATAGACAATTAAACCAAAGCTACTTAGTAATCTGCTTACAGCTTAGCCAGTAGATTAGTAGGGTTAAATTTTTTACTGGATTTTTTTGTTTTTTTATAATAGACCATTGATGGCTTTAGGAAAGATAAGAAACTCAATTGTTTATAAAAGATTTTTTTTTAATACAGTTGCCGGGACCATCATCTTAACGTGCCTTCCGAAGCACGGAAGCATGAAATGCCAATGATGACACGAATGTTGTTCATGTTAAATGGATCTGCAAACGCCAACGCTATGTAAGTACGCCTTATGCTACTCTAAGCAAGGCACCTACTCAATGTTTGCTTGGACTAGTAAGCAAACAGCACTCAATCAGGATGTCTGCTTTGCACACAAGATTCTGGAGCGCAAACCAAAGACGGCAAAGTGAAGAGCAACGGTTACAATATCAACATAAAGTGGATGTTCTATACCTTTTTGCTAGAACCAATTTTATTTGAAACAGGAGGAGTCACATAATTATTTAATGTCGCATGTAAGGTGGTATTTACCGATAGAAATTACTGAAATTATTTTCTACAATAAATAAATAACGGTGGACGTTATCACACAGGATCATGTAGCACCAAACTAAGCAGAGCTTGTAATATGGGAACACATGATTGATATACTACACTTATTACATTTTTTTTTGTAAATACATACATATCTTATATAAAAAACACCCAATGTACACAATGTAGTACAATGTCGACCTCTGTGGAGTGGTTGGCAAAGTCCCACCCATGGGTTTCACGTTCTGTTCCCGCCGTAATACTAATGTTTGTAAGTTCTGTAAATATTTGGTTCAGGTCTGGGTGTTTTCTATGTATAATAATATGTAGGTAAGTGTTTATAAGCCCCCAGACACCCAGACAACACCCAGACTGTATAGACCATATTTAAAAATATATATTTTAGTATGATTTTTTGTTTTTGTGTTTGCCTACACTTCAGGGATAATCTTAGATTTTTATATATCCCAAAAATTTTGACTCAGGCGGGGTTTGAACCCGCGACAAGGTGAGGAGTTGAGTCGGTAGCGCAGTTGGTTAGCGGGTCCCGGTATTGACGGGAAGGTCGCGGGTTCAAATCCCGCCTGTGTCAAAATTTTTGGGATATATAAAAATATTTTAGTAGTTAATATATCAGTCATGTGGTTCCCATAATACAAGCTGTGCTAAGTTTGGGGCTACACGATGCTATGTTATAGTGTCCAGCATTATTATTATTTACTTTAAATTTTAGATGTTTGCACTCGTAACTTTTTTGTGGTTCATGGTTCTTGTCTTGACATATGAATGACTGGTTTTTCGAATTTTACGTGAAAATCCTACGAGTAGGACACTATTATTAGATTAAATATATCATAATACTGTTTTGTTTTAGTTTGGATTATCCAAAGGATGATTAGCCAAATTAGCCAGTAGCCATAAAGCCATGGGCACTTTTTAGCCATTTAATTGTACGAAATAAGGCACCAAATATGATTGGTTGCTTTTGATGTGCCTCAATCAGATAGATTGAATCGTGACAAATTATTTGTTTGAACAGATACGAATTGGATCGCATTAATCACAGTTAGGTGTGAACCTGGGATTTATCAACATCGGGATAAAAACATTATTCGTATAATTCGTTTTCTCTATCTAATCTATCTAATACCTTTAAACGAGCAATTCTTGTATATATGTATATATATAATCTGGATCTCGGAAACGGCTCTAACGATTTTCATAAATTTTGTATGTAGGGGGTTTTGGGGGCTTTAGGTAACTGCTAAGTCAATGGAAATTATGAAGGAATGAAAGACAGAGCAATACTTGCGCCTCATAACAAAGATTTTGAAAAAAAATAATTATTATATAGTTGCCAAACTTCTACTATAGTAATTATAGTAAGTACAAAATCTACTAAAGCCATGACTCAATGAAAGATCCACCTGAAGGAGCAGTCAAATTAACAACAAAATTTCTCAATAGTGTCAACATTTTAGACTTGCTATCACACGAACTAAAATTGAAAAAATGCGTTGATAATGTTGTCGCATAATTTAGACGTATCAGAAGGACTATGAAATGGTGTAAAACTTATTGTAACAAGTCTGTGCAATCACATAATATAGGCAAAAATTGTTACTGGTAAACAATCTGGCAAGGAAGTATATATGCCAAGGGTAACCCTTGACTCATCAAAAGATGCACCATTCAGCGTCAACAATTTCCCGTTAGATCTGCATTTGCCATGACTGGCCACAAATCCCAAGGGCAAACATTGGAATTTGTTGGGGTTGACGTAAAGTGTAGTGGTCCAGTCTTCATGCATGGCATGATAAACGTAGCATTTTCTAACAAATCCCAAGGGCAAACATTGGAATTTGTTGAGGTTGACTTAAACTCCAGTCGGTCATTTAAGCATGGCAAAAAAGTCAAAAGTAGTCATGGCAAAAGTCTACCTTCCAAATGAAAATCCTCGACAAACCCACAATAGGTAGGAAGTACTAGGATTTCATAAATAATATGATAAAAATATACTTAATATATTGATTGATTAACTGTTAAATGTTACTGTTTACTATTAAAATGTTAAACTAAATGCACTTGTGATTTTTTATTGAGTGAGTGCACTTGTAATTTTTTACCAGTTCATATTTTCTTATTAATGTGTCGGTAAGATGGAATTTTTTTTTTCATATTTTATCAATAAGTAATTCGTACTATTTCGTCCCACTGCTGGGCAAAGGCCTCCCCCAAACTCTTCCACACATCTCTGTCTTTGGCGGTCTCCCACCATTCCTTCTCAAATGCATCAAGATCGTCCCGCCAACGCTTTCTCGGCCGACCCCGATGTCGCCGTCCGCAAGGTGTCCATTTTGTAGTGATGTTTGCCCACCTCTCTGGGAGCATACGGCTGACGTGTCCCGCCCAATCCCATTTAAGTCTAGCTGTTTGGTGGCCTGCATCGGCGATGCCAGTTAAGGAACGCAGCATAGTGTTTCGTATGCGGTCGGTTCTTCTGTAGCCTAGGACGCTGCGTTCCATTGCCCTCTGGCAGATTTTAAGCTTGGACTTTTGAAATTCTGTTAACGACCATAACTGTGAACCGTAAGTTAGGACGGGCAGGATGCACATATCGATGAGCTGGCGTTTTAATGTCAAAGGGAGTTCACCTTTCATGTATTCCTTCAAAGACCAGAAGCTTTTCCAGGCATTTTGGATTCGACGATCGATTTCTCGATCCTGCCTGTTTTGGAAGGATACTATCTGGCCCAGGTAGGTGTACTCATCGACGCAAGTTGGTAAGGCGTTTGCCGTTTACATCAATGCCTTTGGATGCCCATGATACAGCTAAGTTCTTGAATACTTCGTATTATAATTTACAAAAACGCGGTTTAAAAAAAAACCGGTCATCCAGGTACTATAAGTAAAAAGACTTATTTTTGACTGTCATAGCAGATAACAAATAACGCCTTGCTTTTGAAATATTTAAAATAACAAGTTGCAATGGGACCCCGAGAAGAAGAACGATCACTCAACACTAAAAACAAATAAAGCACCAGCTTATTCCGTCCACTGCTGGACCTAAGATAGATAGATAGATAGATAAAGTCTTCATTTGGCACACATTAATACAAAATTAACACAAGAGTAACAGCTCAAACAAGATAGGTAAAGGAACAAAATAACAAGATTTAAAACAGAAAACAACACAAATAGGAGGTTTGGGTGGACAAGCGGAAAGTGGTGAGTAACCTAAACACCTAAATAGTCCCTCCTTATTTATTTACTGAATGCTTTATTTCACAAAAACAAAAATAATTGTACAAAAAGAAGACTGTCATTTTCTGCCAGCCAACCTTTCCTGGTAGAAAACAAAGTTGGCGTGCTAAATAAACTAGGTACTAGAAAAGGGGGATATACCCATACCGACGCTCCTGATGCCCATCGGTGGTAGGGGATTTAGCTGTGCCGGTGTTAGGCTGCACTATGCTGCATTCACCTGCTGCCAGAGCCCCGTCTGTTATACAGTAGCAGCACGGCGCACCACGGGCAGGTGAGGTCGGTTTCGATGCCAAAGATGAAAGTCGGAATTCCTTACACTCCAGTTAACTGTCACTTGTGGTCCCATAAATGGGACAAAATTCCCATAATTTATTTTTTCCGCATTAGAAACTAAAAATAAAATAATAATAGAAAACAGATGAGGAAAGATGCTTAGAAACCTTATACGACATGACAACTTTAAACGCAACATCATAGAGGAAAAAGTATAGAAGGAAAGAGAGGAAGGGGAAGACCAAGGATAAATTATAAGAGCCACATTAAAGAGAAAGTAGATTATATGTCATATAGGGAAGTAAAGAGGGCTGTTTAGGAGAGAGGCAGTTGGAAGGAGCTGCATCAGGAGCTGCATCAGTTGCGCCGACAAGAGAACAGCTCTTAAATAAATGATGATGATGATGAGAAAATAATAATTGCAGAATAAAAACAAATACAATTGAATTTTGTATGTATGGGGCCTTACTTATAAAAATCTGTCAAAAGATAAACAATGCTTAAACTATTGCCATCTTTTACCTTTGGATATTCACAAACAGTGACAGGGCTAACTTTAGGCAATGGTTAAATTTAAGTAGCGTTTATAAGTAAGGGGGTTAATTTATATCTGTAAATAAATAGTAAATGCTTGCTCAAATTTAATATTGCAGCGCCCTTACAAAGCCCTATGTACTTTTTTTTATTTTTTTATTAATCTCTCTCGTCCCACTGCTGGGCAAATGTACTTATTCTTACACGTCATCTAACCGATGTATGTGTACGCAATAAACGAATATGACTATGAATTAGTTATATTTTTGCGTCTCGATTGGAACTTTCCAACAAAGAATTATTCTGTCAACGGATTCCCTGATTAACTGCTATTGGAACAAATGATGAGTGAAATGATTTTGTCGGTGATTAAATTGGGACACTGCAAAATAACAAACAAAATGCTTGCCATTAACTATGTCGCATACAGTGTTCTGTGATTGAAATTCACGGACGAATCGTCCTAATAGTGCATTTACTTCTTTATAATAACGAATAAATAATGCTGTTCAATAACGCACATTATCATCTAGCCCACAATGATATACTAGGTACTTAAATACTTTTTTGTATCTGTAAATAGAAAACACTCAGATCCGAGAAAAATATTTGATGAACATACAACCATTTGTCTTGGGGTGGGAATCGAAACCGTAACTTTCCGCGTCTCAGGCAGGCCTTCGCCCACTACGCGATAGTGACCTTCAAGCTCTTTAGTTACTCGCCAATAACTATGTAGGATATATAAATACGTACTTCCTTACTCAAAAATATAAGAAAATAATTTTATACTTTAAGAAAATTAAGAAAAGAAGAAAGAAAAGAACTGAAAATTAAGAAAATTACTGCGGCGCATAAGCCTACCTTTTTTTATAATACTTGAAAATGGAACAAGCACATGGCTCACCTGATGTTAAGTGGTAACCATTACCTATCACAAAGCATTGCATCGAAGATCATGTTTTTCCGGAACGTGCTCTACGATGCAACGCCCTACGTCCATCAACTTGAGGCATGAAGATGATAAGCCTCTTGTGCCTGTAATTTCACCGGGACCCATACCTTTCAAACCGAAACACAACTCAGCTGCTTCACGGCAGAAATAGGCATGGTGGCCTCCCCGGATGAGCTCCCCACAAAGAACTCTACTACTTTCCTTCCACTCCTCTCTAATTAAGCACTGTATTTTGCCAGTCTTCCCTAATAGTAATAGGAGTAAAGTTTGTCTCTCTATCTTCACTACGTAACTATTTTCTACGCAGGTAATTATTTCTATTTTTTACAGGAAGGAACAGCCTTCACTCTGGGTATAGAGACGGAAAATTAAGACATTTATAAATTTCCAAAAAGAGATCACGATCTGCAATGCTTTAAATATAATTTTCACTCAAACAGTCAAACAAAAAAATTAGAAAAATATTTGCAAGAACTCATAGGAGTTCTTGAAAAAATAACTTTTTACACTGTGTAAAAACTCGTAGTGCAAATAAAATGTCTATAATTCGTTTACAATTTCGATTATGTTGATTCATTAGTAAATATAAATCCTTCGGGTTATTTTGGAGCCCTACCACATCTAAAATAGAGTTTAAATTGAGTAGTCTGATACTGAGCCGTATAATCCGAATTACGCGGCTGAATGCGGTTGCAACACAATCCTCGCAAGCCGTTATACCATTAATTGCTCTTGTAAATGGTCGCTTAATAGACCTTTAGTTGAGAGCCATTGTCAACTCATTATCGCTTTCAAATAGACTGGATAAAGTTGTGCTATTGTTGGATGCTCAGATAGGTGACTTGGTATTAAAGTTTTATCGTTCTTGTTAGTTGTTCACTGAACACCTTATATCCTGTTATCTACCAACCTGACTTATAAAATCTTCAACTTCTTTCAGTCTAGAAAGGAGTTGAAGATTTTATGTCTTTTATGTAGGTTTTAAAACTTAGTTACTTCTTAGAACGCAATTGAGCTTCGCCGTTCAATATTTAAAATTGATGACTATTATTCTCACACGAAGACACGGTTGAATAGCAAAGCGACCTCTTTGGTCATTGGGCTGAATGTATGATGTCTATTGCCAGTATGATGGTTAGATGTATGCGATCTTTTTGAAAGAAAGAAGTGTTTTTTTTTTATTACTTACCGCCCTAGGGCTTTTCTATCTACATTATTACCCTAGAGCGCTAATTAGTCACCTACAAGCCCCATTTGGAGGTAATAAGAACTTACTTGCCGAACATGAGAGATGTAAAATGGTATAACGGGCGGCCTTGTCGCTTAGAGCGATTTCTTCCAGGCAAGTTATGGATTAAGAAAGCGATTATGATTTAATTAACATAAGGGATCGCAGTACAGTAGGTAACTACTGATACTTTCTTATTGAAAAAAAGGATTTGAATATACCTAGTATAAATGGCATGCAATTTAACATGATAATAAAAAAAAAATACTATGTATATACTTACTACTTATTTCCTACAGTAAAAATCCTTGATTGTTTTGTTTTCATTTAAAATTTTAACGATTATTGAAAACTAGCTTGATTTGTTTTTGTAACACTTATGTTTTATCACTTTTAGAAGCTAAACCGTGTTACAAACTAACTTAAAATAGAATAACTTTTTAGTATTGTTACCCAGTTTAGTGTTTTCCGATTGTCCAACAGTTACCCCGAGAGAAACATTGTTGGGTCAGCTATTTCTAAACTTTTCCGTCCTCCAACACGTCTGTTCTGCAAATTGAAACAGATCAGAGACAGTAGAAATAGATCCAAGTTGATCTGGTTCTACTGACGACTAATCCAAGTCTGCAATGATGTGGATTAAAAATTTCTGATAGGCTGTTGGAAGTGTAAGTCCAGCAGTGGAATGCTATAGGCTGATGATGATGACAATGATTAGAAGTTTGTTAAATCATTAATAATGTACGATTCACACCTATGGGCGCGCGTCGGAGAGCATCGGAGAGCATTTTATAACATGCTAAAGCAAATTGAAACATCCACAAAGCAGTTAAGTTCCTTATTTGCATGCAATATCATACTTATCATAATATCTACTTGCGGATCTATTTATGTCAGTGTTTGACAAAGCTCAAAGCTGCGTAAATTGAATGAAAATAAGGAACTTAACTGCTTTGTGGATGTTTCAATTTCCTTTAGCATGTTATAAAATGTTCTCCGAGGCGCGCCTGTAGATGTGAATCGTACATTAACCTAAACTTTTTAGTAAGGTTCGCACTCTCTGGAAGCCTAAAAATCAGCGCCGATAAACTTCGCATGCCATCCTGCCCCAATTGTAAATGCAGCAAAGGCCGCTCTAGCAATACTATTTTAGGAAACGCTGTTGGTAGGTATTGTGGCAGTCCAACACAAACTTTGAATAAATTATCAGCTTTCTGTAGCCAAGCTACAGTTGCCATTTCACTTGTCTAGATCTCGCTTCTCAAGGAATTTGATCTGGGTTCACTTAAAGCGACTATACAGGTCAAACCTCCCTCTCGCTCGCACAATTCAACATTTTTGAAGATATAAAATCACTGAATGTAGTAATGCAAAATAGCTAACCTTCACGGCCTAGAAAATAACAATACCCTTTGTATTTTTAAAAGGAATATCATGTTGAACCCAACACGTTTTCCTAAAATTTGCAACAAAATTGATCACATTGGTGCAAGTTTTTTGGTAAGAAAACGTGATAGAATCAAAATGATATTATTGCTGAACCTTTGTATTGTTATTTTCTAGGACGTGAAGGTTAGTTATTTTGCATTACTACATTCAGTGATATTATATTTTCAAAAATGTTGAATAGTGCGAGTGGGAGGTTTGACATGTATTGTCGCCTTAAAGAGAAAACAAAATATTGGGATTTATGAAGTTAAGGAAAACTGAATGGATCGACGAATGGTGACCAAACTCAAACATTCAGTAGGTCCCATATTTAACACTTTACACTTTTACACTTTGAATAGTTTTTGAATTTACAGCAATTTATACCGACCAACTACCGACCGGGGGTTTACGGGGTTTCAACCCCCATCTTCGGAACCCAAGCTAACCTCACCTGCACGTGGTGCATCCTGCTAAACAACGAAAGGGGCTCTGGCGGCCGGCTGATTGCGGCATAGCACAGCCTACATTGGCACATCTAAATCCCCTGGCCACCGACGGGCAGCAGCGTCGGTGGTGCGTGAAGCTGTCCCCTGCGATCTCCAACCCGCATGCCCAGCGTGGGGATTATGGGTATATCCCCCTTTATTAGGGGAGGCCTATGTCCAGCAGTAGACTGATATAGGCTGGTGTGGTGTGGTGGATACCGACTTATCACAGAAGAATTTGCTAGAAACTATATTGGTTTATATTATTTTAAAGGTTATTGACCGAAAGTTGGGAGTAGCAGTCGGTTTTCCAGCCGATAAAGATTAGCACATTCAAGGGGAGGCCAGCAGTGGTTGAGGTCGGGCTTTGGATGATGATGATGAGGCAGAAGAAGTGTCGGAAGGTCACATACTTTGTATATTCAGAGTTACATACAACTCCATCAGCCATCATGTATTTAAATGTGAACAAACATACTGACACACACTTCCGAATTTAGTCTGAAGTAATTATGAAAACACTCAACTCAATTTTGCGCTCAATATAATTAGTCTCTCCCTGTGATTACATTCAATGGAGAAAATAAAGTTGTGACCGCACATTGTAATGACGCACAAAGTATTTATGGCGCAGTAAATGACGCACTCAGATAATAAGCATGATCCTTTTCCATAAAAAAATAATATTACCTTTTAGGCAAGTTGTTCATAAATACATATTTTTAGATTTTTCAGGGCGCAGACTTGCCAAATTGTTCCAATTTACAATCCTCTTACTTAAAATTTAGCCCTAGCTCAGGTAAGCAGGTACTTGACCCACGTCAAAGGCCTTAAGGCGGCCTCAAATGTCGGTTACTAGCACATACGAAGAAAAAAATAATTATATTCTCTACTCAGGTACCTGAAATAACTAGGATATAAAAAAACATGCTTTGGCTTGGATCTTATCAGATAGAAAGAAGTCATGCGTTCGAGCGTTCCACCTTAGGCCGTGGTCTTGAAGTCAGCGATCACGGGTGGGCAGCGGCGGCGGCACGGCAACGCAAACTCGGTCTCGAAGCCAGCGGGCAGATCGCGCGGCGCTAGAGCGGCTAAAGTGTTGTTTTAATGCGGACGCGCGGGCACCGCTAGACTGGCGCGCATCGCTCGTACGCCACTCCCTGCTGCTCCCCGCCCCGCTGCCTTCGAGACCACTTCCTTATAAATCTATGCATTCAAACGCGCCGTTCCTTGCGCCGCCCCGCGCCGCTCCGCGCCTGTTGACTTCGTGTCCGTAGCCTTACGCGTCTACCATAGAATTGAAATGCGAATTTTCGTTGAATCAAACACTGCTGTGTGTAGGATGCCTATGTCACGTAATATAACACAACGAATGCAGAACGCAAACACGGAACATTCAAACGCCAGACCGCTTTCTACCTGATATAAACATAATTGATATTTAAATGGCAGGGACAGACATCTAAAAATTCTAAATTCTAGTCTATTTTTATCCATATTTTCATTAGTGTTTTTCTTAACGACGAATCTCCTAGCTTAAACCGGACATTTATTTTTCTTATCCGAAAAGTTTAGTGTTTACTAGACACAAAAACTACCTTCTAGAGAAGTAAAATGAAATGAGATTATAGTTTTATTGAATTTGATTAGCCCGAGAATTCGAAAAGCGTTTCTCCTGTTAAAAAATAAAAGTTAACTTGCAACATTGCATTGTCTTTAACGCAAGGCTATCGGAGTATTTACTTGTATCTAAATTTGAACTGCCTACGCCGATAGCTATGCAAATAACTGCATTCCCCTGTTCCTGCCTCTACTTCCGATAAGGTCGTCTGGTTATGACGAAACATGGCTGTAGGGCTTGCTTGCTTGAAATGTAGGTACTTCCTAGTTATATCCGTTCTGTTACTTATTTTTCCTTCATAGGTTCTTACCTACCTTACTACTATAGAGGTTAATAAAGGCTTGTTTAAAAAGCAAAGTTGCGAAAGTCTCCTGCTGGATATATACAAAATTAGATCGTGATAAGTAAGATTGAACGATTCGATTGCAGTTGCCTCATATTATTGAGAACAATAAACTTCATACTGGTTAAGTTGTGGAAAATTATCCCAGAAGCCATTGAATAATGAATCAATGAATTATGTTATACCTATATAATTACTTAATTCCAATTACTTAAAGGGTGAAAGTTCGGAAAATGTGTGTGAAATGTTTAGCTCTCTTTTACGTCAAACCTACCTTTTTAATAATAATGTATCATTGATTTCAGTCTACTCAGAAATGAAACATTGTAACGGTTCATATAAATAACTTAAGGTCTAACATGCATATTAAGTGTTTTCTGTCTTTGGTAGCGCTCCCATAAAACGTTCTGTTGGCCAGAAGTCGGGAGAGAGGAAAACGTCTCGATACTTCGCAGGTACCTTAAGCACCTAAGCCTTATAAGACTTGAAATTAGTCTTCCTCGACAACTCTAGGCGTTGTAAATGCAGCTGTACTGTAGACTAGTCGCGGAGCCTTAACCGGGACCCCTCTTTTACAAATTGAAGCACCTCCTGCCCAGATATTTTTGGGTCCAATCTCGATAAGTTAATGGAAATTATGGGTTCCAATGCACGCAGAGTGTTACCTACTCCAATTTCAATACCGCGACGCGTATTATGGCGGTATTAACTTGTTAAGAACTTATTTATGTAGTTTTAGACCTGGTCTAACATCTACTTTCTATCCGGTTACCACGCGAGCTAAGTCGCGGGTGCAAGCTAGTGTATAAAAACATAAGTTAAAATCATTTATCTTAATTGTTTCGTCTTATTTGTTATTCAATAAAATGATATTAATACAACACGCAGTAAGGAAATAATACTGAATATACACTTGAGTTAGGAAGTACGTAATTTGAATAATGAACACTCAGTTACATAACTCAGCCTTGGCTGATCAAAAATGTAGATGACACTATTAATTTTAAATAATGGTCAGGGTGACACCAAAATAACCAAATACCTACCTATGATACCAAATCTGTTAGGCTCAAACTATAGGCATCCGGAAGATAAGAATTCGGAATCACGGAAAAAAAACTTTTACTATTAGGTACTTAATCTGGGATAACAGATAATGAAATAATAATAATTGTTTATGGACAAAAAAACAGGTTAATGTAAATAAAAAATAAAGTGGCGAATTTTACCAGTGCAATGTGAGTATATAATATATATATATCTTCTGAAGTATGTTAAGCAAAACGTGTGTTTTAAGAGTCAGTGTTCCTGTTTTAAAGTAAAAAGATGACTAAGATTTTTGGTTTTGGAACACCTTTGGGGATGATTCGCGAAAAATGCTGAAATAAGGGTTTATTTATTTTTATTAGAGAGTCTCTGTGCAAAATTTCAAGTCAATAGGTGATTATTGTTTTCGTCCCCTATACAAACTCTGTTACCCCATTTGTACCCCCTATGGGTTGATTTGAGAAAAATGCTGAAACAGGTGTTTGTTTATTTTCATTAGACAGTCTCTTTGCAAAATTACAAGTCAATAGGTGAAGATTTTTTTCGTCAGCCATACATACTTTGCCACCACTTTTAACCCCTTTAGGGGTTGAACTTACAAAAATCCCTTCTTATTCGGTGGTTTTGCTATGAAAGGAAGCTACACTCCAAATTTCAACTTTGTATCTTCCGTGGTTTACGCTGTGCGTTGATTCCAGAAAAAGGCGTTCTCTTTTATATATATAGAAATGATTTTATAAGTATAGATTATACTGTGCAGATTCCGAATGTAGAGCCTTAGACATAAAATTAACTATTTATTTTATATTATTTACTATGTATTACATAACCTAATTGCACACTTTACAAAGAAATACAACATAACAAAATAGGCATTAAAAATAATGGCCCAATGATGGGTGACCTTATCGCTAAGAGCGAAATTAGGAATATTTTATAATAATAAGTTAATTAAAACACACATTCTTTTAGGACAAAACTTATTTTATTATTTATTTTCCTAACTACTATTTACAAATTAAGGATTCCTCACAAAAAACATTCAACCAATGTCTATAAAATAAAATTATTTAAATGCTTTTATATCCTAAATCAACATATTGAACATGAATGTTTCAATTTAAATAAATTTATTTAAAGATCACTTGTATACACAACATTATAATTATAATTATAATTTGTTTGTATATGTGTGTGGTGTTTTGACAGTATATGAGGAATATGATTGAAATAAATTATTTCAATTGAAAAATTTAAAAAAATAATAATTCATCAATAAAAATCTAAAAAATTACCCAATTTTGCTTTCAAGATAAAAATGTTGTACAAAAAAAAAATGCTGCACACTCCTTTGGACCAAACATAATTAATTTTTTATTTATTAATTAGAAGTTAATTGAAACACACATTCTTTTGGCCAAAACTTAATTTATTATTAATTTACCTAACTACTATTTACAAATTAATGATTCCTCACAAATAACATTCAAACAATGTCTATAAAATAAAATTATTTAAATGCTTTTATATCCGAAATCAACATATTGAATATGAATGTTTCAATTTAAATAAATTTATTTAAATATCACTTGTATACACAACATTATAATTATAATCGTATATATGTGTGTGGTGTTTTTACAGTATATGAGGAATTTTATGATTGAAATAAATTATTTCAATTGAAAAATTTAACAAAAAAATAATTCATCAATAAACATCTAAAAAATTACCCAATTTTGCTTTCAAGATAAAAATGGTGTACAAAAAAATGCTGAACACTATCACACCGCATCATGTTAGCCCACCTTGCATTATGACGTCACCCACAAAAGGCAATGTTAAAATTACCAGCACTGCACAGTGTTCCACTTATGGCAACACTAAGCAGCAATATGCTGAGACAGGGTATTTTGACCCCACGCCTGTCTGCCTGCTTATTTTTATATATTCATTACTAATTTAAATTTCAAGTTCATTGTATTTTTGTTAGGTATTTTGTGTGTAGGTCAATAAACGTTTTTTCTTTCTTTCTTTCTTTCTTTCATTATGGGAACCACATGGCTGATGTACCGATTAAATATCTTTTTGTTAATACATATACTTTTAATATTTATTGAAAACACCTACACCAGACACAAATATTTGCAGATACAAACATTAATTTGTATGGCGGTGGGAACAATTTCAACACATGTCCCGAAAAATTTATAAAACACACATTAGTGTTTCAAATGATTTTGATTTGAATCCGTCATTGATGATAGAACCGGATTTAAATTAGTGTGTTGGGGTGTGCCGTGTATTGACGTCATCGTTCTTCAAAATCTTCATAATTTTTTTTTAATTCTAAATAGTTGTCAACCCAAGCCAAACTCACCTGCTCATGGTGCACTCTGCTAACTAACCAACAGGGTTATAGCGCAATTAATACTGGCGAATGGGCATCAGCGGCGGTGCGAGAAGCCCTGCAATCCCAAACCCGCATGCCCTGCGTGGTCATTATAGGCATATCGTCCTTCTTATAGACTTATGTCCAGCAGACTCTATATTTCAGACTACGGCCCGTCTCGGCTTTGCACGGGTGTACATTATTTTCTAGCAATAAATATTGCCAATAATAGTTACCCAGGGTGAATGCAGCTTTCTAATGGAGAAAGAATTTTTGAAATTGGCACAGTAGTTTTTGAGTTTATTCATTACAAACATACACACACACACACACACACACACACACACACACACACACACACACACACACACACACACACACACACACACACACAATACATTTTTTTCCTCTTTATAATATTAGTGTAGGCTATCTGAGCTCCTGCGTTCCTCAAAATTTCAGTCATACAAAACAAAAAAGTATCCAAGTTCATAGAACTAATTGTAAATATCACTTGCAGGATTTTACTTAGCTACAATGCTATTTGGATTGATATTTCTCTTGAGAAACTTGTCGAAATTTATTCTTCTTGTTCGTACTATATCCGCGTAGTTCAATGCAGATAGTTTTGGGGTTCTCGTTCGCTCAGGACTGTTGAAATCAACGCTGAACAAGCCAAACTTGGTTCTGCAAACGTAAACAAACACATTAAAGACAACAGGTTATTGTTGTCCTAACAAAATTGAACAAAATTATGGTGTTTGGGTTAGGTTCGTAACTATTTTTCATAACAAGCTACAGAATAGATTTATTACTCTTCCTCGTATAACGAGTAATTAAATAAAATAGTTAATAGTAATAAAACTTTATCAGTGATAACCCTCTGTTTCTAGATATTCATATATTCAAATCCTTATGGTCGTTTCAACGGTGATCTAGGACTTTGTCTGGTCATATCGTGAGTCACGAACAACGATTATTACCTACTTGATTCTTAATTAATAATTAACACGATCTGTTGTTGATAACCGCGGTAATACGTAGAGTAAAGTAATGAATCAAGGTAGGGACCTTTTTTTTTTGTGACTACTTAGATTTTTATTTTCTTTTTTATCACGATGCACGATAGGACTTTTCTAAAGACATATAATTGAATTTAATATAAATAGTAGTGAATAATTTAATTTAGCTTGATTACTCTGATAGCGTTGGAAACGAACGTAAAGAAGTATCTTTTAATAAACATTCAAAGACTTAACTGAAGAACTTCAGTATACAGCTACTGAGTCTAAACGGACTTAAACGGCTACCGGAGTTTAAAGTGAGCAATATTATGTAAGTGTAAAACAATGGGGAGATTTTTACACAAGCTCTGTGTTCTATTTACAGCTGAGAAGAATTAATAGTAGAGCTCTTTGTAATGGTAGTAGAGCTTATTATATTAACGCCCATGCCTACTTCTGCCGTCCAACAGCGTTTCTGTGTTTCGATTTGACGGGTGTGGGTGCGTGTGGTGCGTTTTATCCTAGAAGGGGAGACTGGGTATGGTTGTAACAATTTCTTTATTCGATCATTGCACAAAAATTAAAGGAAATTTTAATGTTTTTATTGTTACCAAAGTAGTTGTACGTGCAGTACCACAATAACAGTTGGATAACGCAATAACAGTTAAAAAGTGCTGAAAACACAGATGTGATTCTGCAGGGCGACCGACGTCCTCCTCGTGCGCGTGGCGTAGCGTCATTATACGACGCCATCCGTCAAGGTATTAAAGTCAGGTGAGCCATGTGCTTGTTCCATCTTAAGGTATCGTAAAAAAGAACAAATAGGAGTAAAACAACGGAAACTTACACATATCCATCAGTCCATTCAAAGTCGTCCATTAGCGTCCAAGCAAAATAGCCAATAATGTTGCAATCGTCTTCATATAATGCCAGCAGCAATTGATAAAGGTATTTATTGAAATAGTCCACTCTGTCGTAATCCTCCCTCGTCCCGGAATCAGACATTCCATTTTCCGTTATTATTATGGGAACCTTCCTTCCATAATTCTTGGTGAGCCAATTGAGTAGTCTCCGGAACCCTTTAGGGAAGACCTGAGAAATAAGAGGAATAAATTCAAATGCCTTACTTGGTTGCATACGAAGGACCTGAGCTACAACCACAGTATTGGATTCTTTTGTAATCAGTAGTGATAAAAGGGCCAATAAATGTTTGAGAAAAACTATATTTTGTATAAAACATTTTTATTTGTTTAAAATAGGAAATTTATACACAAAAAAATCAAGGATTCTTATAATTTGCTTGTTTGGGACATAATAATTTTTCTATAGTATAAAATAAGCTAATGTGCATTTTGCATAATGAAATCAGGAACATAATATGTGCCGATTCAAGATATACAATAGAAATAATGAAAATATTCGACCAACGATTGCTGTTGCTTGGTCTTAAATAATGGAATCTAAACACCAAAGCCTCACGCGCTGAAACAGTCAAACAGCGCGCCACAAACTCGGAGACGGGATGTGTCGGCTACTTCGGGGTGTAGACTCCATAAAATGCAATGAGTGTCTTTACTTTACTGCTTTCAGAAATACCTACGACTGTGCCAGCTAACCTACAGCCACAGATTAGATTTGAGTTCGTTCGTACAGAACAATTTCCTACCAACTAGAATTCCGTCTCTACTTTTAAACCTTGTTTCATTCGACAGCAATCTAGTGAACTTTGAACAAGAAGGATCTTGGCGTTTGAATTATATAAAATTGTTTCTCCTGCGAGAGATGGGTGTTTTTCGATACGACGGCAATGGATTTTTGAAACCGCTTGACACTTATAAACCAATAACCATTGTCGTAATTTTAACTGATTTTAAAAATGAAAAAATTTTCAATTTGGTTGTTTTTTTTTTATATAACTTACAAACATTGATGCAATACAATGAAGTATTGGATATAATATAAAAAACAACCTTCGCCTAAAATCAAACCACTTGATTTGTATAAGTATTTACATAATTATACTATGACAATAACAATGGGTAAAGTTGCATCATCTACCTACTAATAAAAGTTGGTATGTCTTTATTACCTCTAGCTGGGGTTTCTACCTATATAGCCGTTATACACGGAACTGCGTAACCTTGACTTTCAATGAAGAACAAAAGACAATCAAGATCTGATGTACCTATAAACTGTATAAACCTATCTATTATAAATAATTTTATTAATCTAGCTAGTAGCACTTAGCAACCTATACTGTGACTTGTTTTAGTGATGACACGGACATCTTCCTTGAATTTTAGGTATACACTTTCGTCAGAGGAACGAAAGGGGTGTTTGCATTCTGCACTAAAGGCACTCATCCTGTGCATACAATTTATGGCTATTCAGCCATATAAAAATGTTTCTCCAAAACCACGGACCCTACTAAGATAGCTGCAATAATCGCATAGGCCGTTGATACTCTAAAGCAGGGTACGGATAGCGCTTTCCTGTATACGTGTAGTCAGCGTACGCTGTGCACGCGTACATTGGATACGCGTACTGTTAATGTGGACCGCCGCGAACCTGAACGCGAGGTCAATCGATGACCACAGCTCGCGCCGCGAGCCAGCTCGCTCGGCACGCGTTCCCCAAAGCAGACGCGTAGCTGCAAGTACAGACATGGCGTTCCAAGAGACGCGTAACTTTTTTTTATACTACTTGAAGATGGAACTAGCACATGGCCCACCTGATGTTAAGTGGTAACCATTACCTATCCATCAACTTGAGGCATGAAGATGATAAGCCTCTTGTGCCTGTAATTTCACCGGCACTCATACCCTTCAAACCGAGACACAGCTCAGCTGCTTCACGAAAGAAATAGGCATGGTGGCAATACCTCCCCGGACGAGCCCTCCACAAAGAACTCTACGGCCTTTAAAACCTGACTACGCGTACCAATGTACGCGCTCTCCTTCATATCTCCTTTCTCCTGTTAGTCCAAGAAAATTAGTCAAATTAGGGCAAGAATCTCGGAATGAGAGATAGTCGGCTATAAACTTAAACTACCAAGGCATACACTTTTTTATTCGGTCGTCAGTTCCTTGATAAAGTTATAGCTCAATAATAATAAAGCTCAACAATCCTAAATCACAACAAACACAAGTTAGATCTGAGATAAATCAAGTCCAACCACAAACCTTGGCCTTGACCGAGATCAGATAAGAACTATCGGTCAAACACCTACTACTCGTGTTAACAGGTTATTCGGATGTACGGATTTATTACCTTCATGTAAAGGTGTGTTCAAATGATTATTAACGTGCCTAAACTTTTCTTGTAACAATGAATTGGCTCACTTTTTTCTCTGTGACTTTTTACTTACAAGACTTTGTTTACAACAAGTTTTGCTTTTCCTAAGATAGTATCTATCCATTTTTACAGGGGAGTGCGCGCTTTTTAAATCTGTGCCTGATTTTCACTATAAAAATGCCTATTAAAAAGAGGTTGTGTTTCATTTTCTTTTGTAAAAAACATTAAAAAGGAAACGAGACACAACACTTTTTTCGGAGAATACAATTACGAGCACAGTTTCGTTTAAAGAGCTTGTACGTTAGTTTTAGCAGTCATTCCATCGATAAATTGTGTCGATGGTATTTTATTTTGTTGAGGTGGATGTTTCCGGCCTGTTTTAAAATCAATATTGTTAAGAGTATTTTGACACGGAATCAGATAGGATATTTTATTTTTTTGCTTTGATTGCTTATCAAATTAGTTTGTCTACGCTTTCCGGGTGGCTATTTGGTGACAATTTGTAACCTGGTTTTGGTGTAAATTGGTTTTGGCCGGTAACTTAATTAAACATTTATTCACGAGTATATCAGATATTTTTCAAAAACTTTGTAAGTAAGAAATAAAAATAGCTCGTCGATGTTTACCCGTTTCGTGGAATTTAATTTAAAATGTTATTTATTCAATTAAAACAGAATCTGTTTCGAAGAGACATTTTGTAGGAAAAGCAACCAACTTAACGTCCTCAACAAACAAGCTCTCTACCATTTGCATTCTAGTTTTACATTAAGCGACTAGCATGGATATTTTAAAACGGTCAGAAAGTTTCAGATTCAAATCTGACAGTTTTTGTTAGATTCTATTTATATTCCGACAGATCTAGGATCTCAAAAGTTTCTAATTGAGATTCCAAAGAACATTACGACGCTTTGGCCCATTACAACAATAGGCACAAAAATATAATTCCAGCTCAATCATCATTTTTGGATTCGACTCTGAAACTTTTCGAACGTTTTAAGATACACCTTGGTTGCGGGTAATAGTTTCAAATTCAAAGCTTAAGTCGGCTGTTGCCGTGTGTCACATAGAATCACTACAAGAACTGAATGCAAAGGTAATTGTGACTCAAGCATAAGTTTTTAACAATGTTCAAATCTCAGTTCAGAATTCAATAATAGATATGCCCATATGAGCATGGTTTTTTGAACAAGACTATCTGTTTTAAAATCATTTTAGAAACATCATTTAGCTAAAATAGTGTTAAGAGTTTTTGGGGTTGTTTGTACGATAGTTTGATATACTTTTGTTTTGTATTGACAATCTTATAAACAAACTGCACAGTATGAAAAAGTTATTCATTTTCCTAATTTATTTTTAAAATATTTTGAGTACTGTTACATTGATTCTCAAAATACTTCATAAACAAAATATTGATGTATAACGTAGTCAATTTTATTCTACTGGATTATTATGACTATTATTGCAATAGCTGTTGCGGCGTGCGTATGACATCTTATTAGCGTTACGGACCTTCTACCATTGTAAACATGGCTTTGTTATTAGTCAGAACTAAATATGCATGTTTATTAGTAAGTAACATGAAATCCATCCGTCGTGTTTCTAGTGTAATAACTTAAGCTATGTTTTCGTAGACAAAGAACAATGAGCCGGGCCAGATGATGCGATGCGGTGCCGGATGCTGCTGCGGACCACATACCGATAAATTATAGGTACTACCTATGGTGTGCCTACCAGCATGTGAAGCCAGCGTCGTACCGCGTATAAGGACTTTAGAGACCTGCGAGACAAGGAAGTTTGGAAGGGAGGTGACGTTAAATGTTCTCCGAGATCTGTGGTAAACGTGGGTGTACGTCAAGGGTCAATACTAAACCCATTTTTATTCTTAATTTACATTAACGACCTACCTCAACTTGTGAGAAACAACCACGAAATTGTATTATTTGCGGATGACACGTCTCTTTTATTTAAATTGAAGAGACGGCAGAACAATTATAACGACGTGAATAATTCAAGAGAAAAAATTGTTAACTTGTTCACTGTTTGCCTCAGGGGTCAGTCCTGGGACCAGTCCTATATCAACTATACACACAGGATCTGCCGCAGAGCACGGAGGTCACCATGGCAACTTTCGCTGACGACACAGCCCTGCTTGCCTCGAACAAATGTCCGATTTTGGCATCCCAAACCTTACAAAACAGCCTAAATAAAATGGAGGAATGGCTAGCCAAATGGAGAATTACAGCCAGTGTGTCCAAATCGGTGCACGTAACATTCACACTCCGAAAGGAAGATTGCGCTCCTGTCACTCTGAACGGCACCCAACTACCACACCAAAATACAGTAAAGTACCTGGGTATGCACCTGGATCGTAGACTCACCTGGGAAAAACATGTTCAAGCAAAGAGGGAACAAATAAACTTAAAATACAAGGGTCTTTATTGGCTGCTAGGACGAAACTCCAAACTCACCATAGACAACAAGTTACTTCTCTACAAAACTATTCTAAAGCCAATCTGGACCTATGGCATACAGCTATGGGGCTCTGCTAGTGCCTCAAACATCATGAAAGTGCAAAGGGTGCAAAACTACATCCTTAAGCAAATATCGTGCACTCCATGGTTCATCAGAACAGCTGAGATCCATGAATTCCTTGGCATGCCAACAATCAAGGAAGAAATAATAAACTATGGCCACAAATACAAGTTGAGACTTGAAAGACACCCAAACCAGCTTGCGGGACAACTCACTATACCTGAAAGCATACGTCGATTGAAAAAGCGGCGCGACCTTTTCGACTAGGACAGTCTTCTGATGGTCCTTCTGGAACACGCGCTGATAAAAAGAAAGGGCTGGCTCCGCTGGGAGAAGCGCCCTCCATGCCAAGAAGCACTCACCACATCTGCTTATAGTCGGCAAGACTGATCGCATGATAAGCAAAAAAAAAAAAAAAAAAAAAAAAAAAAAATTGTTCAATGTTATTAATTTATTACTGAACGAGAGTAAAACAAATGAATTCGATTTATATTACCAAATTGTAAACAAATTAAACCTAACAAGATAATCAATAATCAATAATCGCGCTCACATAGATGGATTGTCAAACAGATCCACAGGAATCTTATGCTGCACATAAGCAGTCAAAAGAATCCGTCAACTTACTGACGTAGAAACGGCTGACTTCATTTTGTTGTGGGGGAATGCTGCAGAGTCACTTAGAACTAAGTCTAAAGAAATACATTTTAAGACAGTTCCGTGCAATAAATATCATCATCATCATCATCATCGGCCTAAAGCGAAGCGGCAGACGGTAGCTACTTTAAGAATAATTGTGACTAACCGTCAGCCATTCAGCACCGGGCATCGGCCAATCTGGGTTCTGATCTAATTTAACTCCAGTGTCGTGATCCATTGATGGCACCCTCCATCCCTTTTCCATCGATGATGGGGACATCAGGAATGTGGTATAGTGGTTCAATCCAAAGAAATCAGAACTGCCTCTTACATATTTTATCTGAAACAAAATAAGTAGGTACTAAGTTTGAATAAACCTACTTTGATTTTTTGCATCTACTTGTTATCTGAATAACAATAAGATGATTACATCGGCAAGTGTTAACTTTTATTCACTGACCGGAACGCTGCATTGTGTCTTGGACATGGTACCTTTTATTAGAATACCTACTATAAAACTTATAAAAATACAAAATATACTGCGTTAGGTAAACTCAAACTCAAGGCTCAAGGCTCAACTCAAGGCTCGGCAAACGTAGGTAGGAAGGACGTCCTTCAGTTGGAGTAACGATTTGCAAAAGACTGCTGGTAGAAGCTGAATGCGTCGAGCTCAGGTCAGGGCGCAATGGTGCTCATTAGGGGAGGCCTATGTCCAGCTGTGGACTACTATATTAATGAAGATGATGATGAGGATGTTGATGATGATGTTGATGATAATGATGATGATGATGATGATGATGATGAGAATGATGATGATGATGAGTTTGATGATGAGTATGATGATGATGATGATGAATACGTGAGATACAACGTGGTTTAATCAAACTTACAATCTTTATCTATAAAAGACAGTTGACAAAAAGACCCTTAAAAATCATTGACCAGTTTACTTTAATTTGATAACAAAAGTCGATGAGTTGATAAGTAGTAATGACAAAATGTTATTTTGAATCTACGCTTTCTCATTGGACAAATTTTATGTCTACAATACAAATACGTTTTCACTGTCTAAAGCCGGAGATACACATGCCAGTAAATCGAGAAAGCAGGTGGCATAAAAGTTACGGGCATGTACGAGTAACTGGCACACCGCGGATACATTTGCAAGTAATACTGGCATGCAAGTTGTGCCCTTGCATGCCAGTATTCCCGTCGCGTATTCACAGGACAGTTCGTGAGAGTCACTCGTACCTATTCTTGCGCGAAACAAAAAACGTGCACCTACGTCAACAACGAGTCAGCTACTGGTATGCCAGTAGCTGTCGCGTCTGTTCACACGTGCCAGTTTGGCAACCCCCGCGACCCCTCCCTCAACGGGCATGCAAGTAAATCAAATGCTGTGCTAGCTACATGTATGCCAGTTAACGTACACATGACAGTAGCTGGCACATGCAAGGAGCTGGTATTCTAGTGTGCAAGCTATGGACATGTGTATCCCCGGCTTTATTGATCGAGCCTCTGATGCAAACAAAACGGGGGAAATCCCGAGTGCAAAGTCAAGATGTAACTATTGAGTGTTACTTATTTATTCCTCAGTGTGAGGTCTCATAAATAAACATCGAAGTTTAGTATGCCTATAAATATTTCAACAGTGACGTCCTCAACTGACCTCTTCGTCGGAGAAGTATGGCAGACGAGACCTCGTGAATCCTTGCTCGAGGCTGTTGTTGTTGATTATGTGTCGAACTAGTTCGGGGTAATCACCAGTCTCAGAAAATATCGGATGTGCGTACAGCCCCATCTAAAAACAATAACTAACATTTAGTATATCAATCAAGCAAATTTTGCTTGATATACGTGCTAAATGTTTCTGACTGGTTCTAACCGACAAGAATTGCATTCATTTATGAATTAGCATTCATTTTTACGAGGTTCAAGGCTCCAATCAATCAAGCGAAATTGTTTGATTGAAGCCTGGAGCTGGATAGATGAGCCCGTGGAAGCATTGAATTAAATTTTACTCAAGGATTACATAATAAAATAAAATAATATGATTTGCATATAATGATAACTGCGTGCAAAAAGTGGCAGCATTACTGAATATAATGTTTGGATTTGCTTTTCACAACATAACCATAATTGAATTTGCGTAGATACAATATATTTCGGAAATATAATACTTAAAAGTTGTGATATTTTTTTGTTTTTGATTGTGTAATTTTTGTTTATTAATTTATGTTGATAGCCAATCATTAAAGTGTTAAAGCGTAATCTTTGAAATATCTTCATGTTTTCGTAACGTTTAAAAAATATACTCGTACCTACCAAGCTTTCCATGAAAAGCTGTGATACAAGCAGCTTACCTCAAACATATAAATAAGACCATCATGAATGTTTATCACATCAAGCCGTTGTAGCAGTAATTCCATATACGTAACTGAACTGGCTCGAAAACAAGATAGGTACCTACTTTCAAAGCACCGCTGACTTGCCAAATGGATTGATGCCAGTGGCAATAACGACTATCAAACAACAACTATTCTACAAACGGTGAGGTTGCAAAGTAAATACGTTTATTGTTTTATCAAAACTAGATATAAAGAGTCTGGTTGGTAATATTGTTATTCAATTATAACTCTAACTTAAACTTGGAACAGGTTATATACAATGGTAGTTATATAGGTAGTATAAACTAGCTTCATAATAATTATTTAAAATTGAGGTACCTACTGGTTCTAATTCAAAGCAAAGACACTGAGAGCCAAAGGTTCGATTCCCGCTGCAGGACAAATGTTTACAAGTTCTGTAGAAATTTGTCTCGGGTCTGGGTGTTTTCTATGTATCATAAGTATGTATTAACAAAAAAAAACAATATATATGTGTAGTATATCAATCATGTGGTTCCCATAATACAAGGTCTGCTTAGTTTGGGGCAACATGATGCTGTGTGATTACGTCCCGCATTATTTATTTATTTAAAGATTAGATTCAGTGGCACTAGACTGATACAGGTTAAAGATGATGATAATGGGTATAATACCTACTTATTAGGTATTCTTACGTTCCAGTTATACCTGAGGGCTTACCACGGGTTTTGATAGTTTTCGAAAACTTTTTAGGTTTTGGTATCTTTCCATACATTTTTGTACAGCGCCTCTAGGGAAATGTGCATGAACTACGAAAATGTATGGAAAGGTCAGTGTTGCCGTTTTTTATTTGGAGAAAATGCTAAAACTTGTTGCAAAAAATGCTAAATAACTTTTAAACATGCTAAATAAAATGCTAAAATCTATATTTTTCTTTTGAATTCCTTAGGAATTTTGAATTTTTAGGTAACCTACAAAAAAATTTTAATCATAAAAATATGCTAAATGCGAATTTTTCAAGCTAACAGGCTAAATTTAGCATTGAAAATGCTAAACCGGCAACACTGGGAAAGATACCGAAACTTTTAAAGTTTTCGAAAACTATCAAAACCTGTGGTAAGCCCTCTGATCATTGAAATACATTTACGAAGAAAGGAAAAAGAAAATTTACGAACGAATGAGAACACGTTTTCATACCAGTGAAGCCTTATTTTCTACGTAAGGCATTCAAATAACTTTATTATTTTGGTTTTCATGATTTAACAACCTGCGAATGAAACATAGAAAATATCTCGCTCTTGGCGTGGCTTTCTTCGGTGATCTTAGCTGATCACCTTAAGCAACAATGTGCCTGGTAGCTAGTTGAATGGTTGGCCGTTTAGTGGCATTTATATCTGAACGCTTCCATGCGTCACGTTAAGCTATGGGTCCCGGTTTATTAGGCTATGTTGAAGGCCTTGGGGCGGCCTAAAAACTTCGCCAACAGAGCCACTAAGAGAGACTAGAGAGTCACTAGTTCATACGAAGAAACAAGGATTACTTACATGCATTTGTAAATATCTTTCAGCTGCCTCCTTGTCTTCTTTTTTTGATTCGTCTTTTGGCTCAGCCCAAAACGCATCTAGAGTTATTCCAATTCGCCCTAAAATAACAGTAAACATGAATCAATGCTACTAAACAATTTAAACAGGACGGGACTCAAAGTTGCAGGATCCTGCATATTTGCCTAAAGACAGCAATACTGATCAATAAATAATTAACTAGCAGAACCACTCGGAACTTTGTTTTGCGTAGTTTTCTATTAACCTCTATAAATTATTGAGCACTAACCTTTTATCAATTTATTTTAATTAAACTTAAATTTTGTTCTATATTTTCAAACTACACAAAGGTTATCTGGAAGAAAATGCTATTTAGCATTAAGTTATTTTATTTTGTGCAATAAAGAACTTTTTTATATTTATATCTTATTCATCTCTATAAGCTCACGGACTTATTTAAAGTAATTATATTTTATTTAACAAAAATTAAGTCCGTCACTACACGGTAGTGTGCCCAGAATACTGGCTGCATCGCCAATTCGCCGCGTTGGATATCAATCCATCAATACTATTATTAGGTCGTATAACAACAATATATATAAACAAATTACACCTCGAAATGCTGAGAGTTCGTAAAAGTTAGTACGAACAAAGTTATACCTATTCCCTAGGTGGGTAGCAAATAGTTATTTAATAATAGTTACTGATACTCCGGAAAACAGTTTTCCTCAGAGATTTCCCCATTTAAAGTATGTAGAGGAAAATGGTAATCCTTTTCTTCACTATTTCCATAACTTTTGTATGGCAAAGTAAAATAGTGCATCGGAGTCTGTCTTTTATGCTCGCCGTACACACACAATAATGTTGACAATAAAATACGTATTGTTAATAGTATTATGTGTGTGCGGCCTGTATTGCGGTATTGTTCAATATAATTGTGGATATCCAGAAATTCTGTTTTGTCACGTCAATATCGGGGGGAGGCATTATTAGGCATTTATTAGTGCGCGTCAATATTTTATTTGAGAAAAAGATTTCAAGGCAGGCGGACGTTCGTGTTTTTTTGTTCAAAATGGAGGACGAAAACAGTATCCATAGCGAAAATAGTACTCTCACGGAAAATCAATATATGTCAATATTTATTAAAACATAGAAAACTTGTTAAGAATTATGGAATACATCCTGCGAAACATATATTGCGATAAAGTTAATGAAAATAATGCCCTTGATAAGTTATTCAATAAATATTTTTTTTTTTAAATTTGATATGATTTTCTTTTGTAACTCATAGTTCATTTATCTCAATTTAACTCAGTTTTTTTCTCATCCGGTCCTTAATCCATCGTTTCTTTCTTGATTACTTTTGCAATACACAATGCAATGACTTTTTCTTTCTATCCATTATGTAAAACGTGCGCACATGAATCTGGCTGCGGAGCGACTGATTCAGAATGTACCACGAAAAATTGGAAATAATATTGCGTAATGTGCGGTACCATATATGGATGAAGATTTTTGTCAATCTTGCATTGACAATATTATTGTGTGTCTGCGGCTAGCCTTACGCTCAGCGTAATTTAATAAGAGTAAGCTACTAAGTCGGTCTTAGGCTTGACTAACTAGTCAGTAAGTGTCTTACTAAGACAGACTAAATATCGCGTGGTCTAATAGGCCTTTTTGAATCCAATGTCCATCTGTCCAAGTCTGTTTGTCTGTCTGTCACTTGGCTGTATCTCATGAATCGTGATAGCTAGACAGTTAAAATTTACACAGGTGATGTATTTCTGTTGCCGATATTACAAAAAATATTAAAAACAAAATAAAATAAATAAATCTCTACCTATCTTCAAAAAGCTTCTCTTCAACTTTTATTCATCCGCTTCACATGACGTTTCAAATTAAACTTTCATCTGTTTTTAGATTACCTTTATTTTATTATGGATATTGATTACCTATACATATTTTATTACCTTTATTATATCTATTAGTTTATTTCATTTCTGAGTTATCTATAGTAAGTATCAGTATTGTATTTATTATTTAATTGGTATCTACTATTTTACATGTAGATATTTATGTTTAATTATCGTATTTTTTTTTCCTCGTCCGCAATGTATTATGATGATATTTAGTGTGTTTATTGATATTATACAACATCGTCTGCTACAGTATTTTAAATCCAGTCCATCCAAAGGTTGTCTGGAAGAGTACGCTCTAAGCGATAAGACCGCCCATTGTACTTTCATTATTGTTATTGTATATTGTTCTATTTGTTTTTGTTGGTGTAAGTACAATAAAGAGTTTTCTATATATCTATCTATCTAAATATTTAAGCGAGTCTTCCATACAAAAACGTGATTTTTTTTGCTCAAACGCTTCAAATATTCAGAAAATATTTAACAGTAAATTCATTTCAAAAATAGATAATTAAATTAAATTAAAATAAATTAAGGGAGGCTCCTATTCATGTAAACGTACATATGGTACGGAACCCTTCGAGCGCGAGTCCTATTCGCAGTTGGCCAGTTTTTACTTTTGTAATTACATAAATATAAATGGACTCCCTTTTCCGCAATTGGACTCCAGTTGGTCCATTGTGCGTGTTTTTTTATTACATACCTACTAGCGGAATGCTTGAACTTAGTCCACGTAGATTTTAACTTCCATTGAACCTATTTTACCTATTGCTTTTTAGGATTTTTTTGTATATGCAAGCACCATAACCCATCAAACAAATCTCTAGCATTTTTATCTAAGGCTGTAGGTAGATTTATCGTATATTTAATGAATGTATATTAAATTCACAAATAATATATGCATCGCATGCGTTAAAATGGTATGGTAATAAGTTGAGGCAGTTTCCAGTAGCATCATTTAAATACGGGCTTTTGATTAATTTTAATCAAACTTTACTATGTTTGAAAGTGCTGGGCATGAAAAGCCAATCTTAGTTCAACTCGCAGAATGTTCATTAATGTATTGTATAATTATTCAGGTATGTATTTTCGGAACAATTCATTTAAAATTAATTAAAATTTGAACGAACTTCATACCTAGTAATAAAAGATACGAAGATTGATTATTGAAAAAGGAAATGTTCATGTTAGACATTCTCCCTCCACGTCCCGCAATGGGTGCTGAGAGAGAGTGGCAGTAAATAAGTAGAAACGCTGCCGGTCTTCTCACAATGTTCAAAATTACCGTTTTTCAGTTTCTTTTAGACTAAATTAGTTAATTCAGGTTTCATAAAAAATATAATCGTTGGCTCCATTCCAAACTACGTATAACATTAATCATTCTATTATAATATTTATAATTATCATCATCATCTCAGCCCGGAATTACCCACTGGTGGGTATAGGCCTCCCTTAATCTTTGCCAGCCTCTTCTATCCAGTATCTTTTAATTTTTATTCCTTTCTCGCATTCGTTTTCATTCATACATTTATTCTATCTTTAATACCTTTTTGAGTAGGTCTGAACTCCTTATCATACAAATGATAAGCCCTTGCATGGGCCAGTAGTATGTAATGTACGCATAAATAATCGCCAATGCCACTTGACTGCAATCTTGGTACAAAGTAGTCACTGCCATAGCCCTGAAAAAAAAACCATTAAGTTCATTTTATGACCACACCGTATCAAACACGCTCACAAAAATTGCTTCGAAATTATTAGACCGTAGAGTTTTTTATATTTTGGGAGCTAATTTGACTTTGTGAAAGGCATTTTCAGTTGGTATATATAAATTTATAACTATATAAAAATAAATAGCTGTACGCTAGTCTCAAAAAAACTCAATCTGACTCAGTTGATTGTCTCAATACTGGTGTGGTCTAAAAAAATTGTGAATAACCAAAAGAAACGGCTGAAAAATCGAAATGGGTTATTTTGAATGGGCATTGCTTGCTTAAAATTTACAAAAACCATCTTATGCACCGTTTAATATAAAACTGGTATCATGTTTTAGGTAGGTATTATGTTTATAGTCAACTCGTGCGCAAACTAGTTTAAAACAACATAATAACGCATAACCATTACTATAAATCAACGTAATTCTGCGTCATTTTAGTGCCTTTTACTGTAAGTTTATAATACTATTCATACATAGCTATCCAGGAACTGGCCGCAGTTTTATTTTACTCATAAAAATAACGCGATTAACTTTCAAACTAGAAACGAGAATTTTTGGGTAATTAAAGTTTTTCTCAGTTTAGGTCCAAAACCTTCGAAATACTTGATTGTTATAGTAATTAATTCACAAAGGCAATTTTTACCTCGACATTTACTATGCAAAACGCTATGCCTCGAAACCTCGATGGGAACACACAAAAAATCCAATCGCTTTTGTATTTTGAATTAGATACTTTAAATGCTAGACAGTATTGTATGTTGTCATTAACTTCTTTTCGAATTCATTGAAATCGAATCCAAGGTAGTATCTAAATGCTTCTGGAATCTAATGAGTATTACAATTATATGTATAGGCATATGCCTCAGAAGAAATGCTTTATCAATAGGTACTTACTTAAAATCTTAGTCATGAATATAATAAGTTTTTTTATAAAAACGAAAGAAAAATTATAAGTGAGTAACTCTAACATTATAATATATACGCCAATACCTTTAAAATTTTGTAAAAATACCTGCAAACTAATCTTGTTCTTATATGTAGTATATCAATCATGTGGTTCCCATAATACAAGCTCTGCTTAGTTTGGGACTACATGATGCTGTGTCCGTCCAGGATTATTTATTTATTTATTATTTATTATTATAATATCTGATATTCGCTATGTATTGTAAGCGCTTATTCACAAACAGACGTATATGTAAATAAATCCCTGAATCGTTAGCGTACCATGCAGTGGCCTTTTCTAACTTGCTTAAAAAATATTACATCAATCAGGTAACAATTTCTTAATTGTCGCGCAATATTTTGCGTAATACTAAGAAAAAAATTCTAATCATCGATTTACCCAATATGCGATAACAAACGAAATATATTATATCTTCATTTAATATCTGATTCGATCACGTAATAAAAAGAAGCCTTTCTTCATTTTGGACGATTTTTTTTTGTCTGCATCATGCGGAGTCAGCCTCTCTGACCTTTATTACCTCTACATGCTCATACAAAAAGCAAGGTAATTTATATTTTTTCAAAGACTGGACTCGATGGCTCTTACAGGGAGATACCTCTTGATAGTAGTGGTTATAAGACTTCCCCTATTTAATAGTGTTGAGGGGGGACATAACACTCTCCAAAGAATGCAGCTCGAAACTTCTCAAGAGATTGTACTCAGTAAGGTGATTATATAAACGCTGGATAACTAGTCAAATGCACTCATAAGATCTTATACGTTTCAGTAATATACATTAACGGCCTCCGTGTTGCAGTCGGCGAAGGTCCGCCTAAGACGCAGAAAGTTGCGGCTTCGATTCCCGCCGCGGGACAAATGTTTGCATTATTTGTATCAGGTTTGGGTATTTTCTATGTATAATAATGTATATACTTACAAAAATAAGTGTTTATTAGTATTTTTTATCAATCATGTCGTTCCCATTAAGACAAGCTCTGCTTCGTTTGGGGCTACATGATGCTGTGTGATAGGGTCCAGATTATTATTACATAGGCTTATGATAGTTATGATGATGACAAAGGTAAAGTTAGAAAGACTCACATTATAACAATGCTGATGTGGCTCGTTCATAGTGGTCCACGTTTTGATAACGTCCCCAAACAGTTTGAACGCAACCCTGGCGTAATCTTCGAAATAATCAACCATCTTTGGATTGCTCCAACCGCCGAGGTCCATAAGTGGTGTGGGCATGTCCCAGTGGAAAAGCGTCACGATTGGGGTTATGTTCGCTTTTAAAAGCTCTTCGAATACTGCCCTGTAGTAGCGTACGCCATCTTTGCTTATGTGGTTGTCTGTACCCTGTGGTAGGAGACTGAAAAAAATGTTTTATAATTATGAAAAATTAAATATGGCAATGGAAACCAAGCTACCTCATTTGAAACTATTGAAACCATTTTATTCATTGTAAATTTGGTAGGATACAAACTGATGCTTCATGACACTTAAACTAATTCTTCAAGCTTATTTTAAAGTCTCTCATAGCATACGGTCCTGCCCAATATGAGGCCAATTGCTGAATATGCACAATAAGGATTAAAATACAGTGCAAATTTACGAAACGAAGCACCTACTTATCACATATCGGGGGCTGGGCCAGTTTCACGGTCTTGTTATTTTTTATTCGGTCCTAAAATAATAAAGATTCTTTTGCACATTCCTATGTAGGACAATCTGTTGAAGGTTTAATAAGAGACTAAATTATTAGTATTGCTCACAAAGCCAAACAAATGTACACAACTTGATAAAAAAAAAATTGCCTATTTTTTTCATTAAAAGTCTTTGATTGAAATATCAAGATGCAAAACCATAAGTAGGTAATTAGTTTAGAATTCGTTTGATATTCAATTCTATTCGCTATGAAACGAATTCGGACAAAGGATTTCTAAAAATTTAAATATACATGACTTTTTACACACAAAGGATCCAAGCATAAAAAACTCAAACTAAATACCACAATACAAGTTCTTCAATAAATTAAATTCCAATAACGTCATTGGGCTTGCAATGTTTCACGTGGAAAAATACAATTGCTAAAGAATGTTCACACAAAAGGAAATAAAAGGAAATAAAATTGTGACCATGTTTATTTTTTCATTGTTGGATACCGCAGTAACACCCGTTCTTCTTAACTTGTCTCGCATATTAGGCTTGGACTGACAGACTAGATTGCCAAACAAATTGCAGCGGCAACTCAAGGGTTAAGGTTGAAGGGTTAGTGTATGGTGTAAGGAGACCCAACCGCCACCTACGGAACAAAAGCCAACATAAACATAAAAGCCAACAAAAAACAACCTGCTCGTGATGCAACCTGCTATCAAACAAACCATTCTGGCGGCCGGCTGATTAAGGCATAATGCAGCCTAACACCATCACAGCTAAACTCCCTGACCACCGAGGAGTAGTACCATCGGCGGTGAGAGACGCTGCGCCCCGCGATCCCCGACCCGCACGCCCAGCGTGGGATTATGGGCATATCCCCCTTCTTATTAGAGGAAACATATCCAGCAATGAACTGATAGGCTTTTGTTGTGGATGGGTTTAGCAGAAATTTAGGAAGGAACAAAGATTTACAACTTACCGTGGCCAGGACATCGACATTCTGTAGTACTTTACTCCTAGACTCTTGATCATCGCGACATCCTCCTTGTATTTGTGGTAGGAATCAGCGGCTATGTCTCCATTGGATCTGTCGGGAGTGTAATCGGGATGCTTGTGGAGGTACGTGTCCCACATGCTTTCGCCTTTACCTAGGAATAAAGTATTTTTGAATCATCATCATCATCATCATCATCACCAGCCTATAGCAGTCCACTGCTGGACATAGGCCTCCCCTAATGAGCGCCATTGCGCCCTGTCCTGAGCTCGACGCATCCAGCTTCTACCAGCAGCCTTTCGCAGATCGTCACCCCACCTGGCCGGAGGGCGTCCTACACTACGTTTGCCGAGCCGCAGTCTCCACTCAAGAACTCGTTTACTATAACGGTTGTCGGTTCTTCGGCAGATATGGCCAGCCCACTGCCACTTCAGCTTGCTAATTCTCTTAGCTATGTCGACAACTTTAGTTTATTTTATTTATTTTTGAATAATAATTACAAAAAATAAACTAGCTACTTTAATAAACGGCCCCTGTAATAACCACTATGAATTGGCTTTTGGTATGGGAAATCCATATTATATCTAATAAATAAAAAATAAAAAAATATTGTGAGATTTTTTAGGTTGACTTACGTAAACTAAAAAAACAACTACACTATAAAATTCTCAATTTTTGATTGGATGTAAATCTCTACAAAAACTTGTGAATTTCCATTATTACTGGTTAATAGTCTTACAGCACGGAAAGCGATGACAACCTAGAATAACTTCTCATCCCTGGATAAGTCAATGGGAAAAGATCGAAGGCATAGGTTCGATGCGCTGGTTGGATCAGATCTGCACCACACATGAGTCACAGTTTCACGAAGCCATTCATATAGCCCTTATTAGATCAGCAGCATAATAAGTTATAATAGATATAAATATTATGTAGGGACTTCAAACTGAAAACAGTAAAACAAGAAATGGATGCATGTACCAACTACGGCTCAGACACCACAGAAACGAACTCGCCACTCAACTGCCAAGAAAACCCGTTTCTCTGTAGCTCCGCAATTCAACAATACACCTTTGTCCATTAGCAAGAGTATTGGGATCTTAGGACATCTCTAGTGTCATCCAGTTCTGTAGTCGTCTAGAGAACAAGGCAAAGTTGGCATCAAGAAAGCTCGGTGTGCTGAACAGGGCAAAGCTCTATTTCAGTCCGGTGCAAAGGCTGCTTCTTTATAAGTCGCAAGTCCGGCCCCACATGGAGTACTGCTGTCACCTTTGGGCAGGAGCACCCGAGTACCAGCTTGAGCCGTTTGACTCCGATTCAAAGAAGAGCTACGAGAGTTGTCGACGATCCCATACTGACAAGTGGTATTGAACCTTTAAGTTTTAGGAGAGACTTTTCCTCCCTGAGTGTGTTCTACCGCTTGTATAATTGAGAGTGTTCCGGAGAATTGTTTGAAACGGTGCATGCTGCTTCTTTTTATCTTCGCACCGCTAGACATCGGCTGAGGTATCATCCATAAACATTGTCACCTTTATCTTCTCGCACTGTGAGGTTCCAGAGGAATTTCCTCCCGCGAACAATCAAGCTGTGGAATGGTCTCCCTGCCGAGGTTTTCCCCAGAGACTATAACATGCAGCGTTTCAAAAAGGGCGTTTTAAAATGTTTAAAAGGGTCAGCAACGCGCATGTAATACCTCTTGATGTTACTGGCGTCCATAGGCTACGGGAACCGCTTACCGTCAGGAGGACCGTATGCCTGTTTGCTAACTTAGTAGTATACAAAAAACTAAACTGCAGGGATCTGGTAGCCTACAATTCTCAAAAGTCTTCATTCTATCTCAATCTATCCGCTAGAATTTGAATGCTTTGTCTGAAGAGGCTTCTTGATATATAGTGACAAAGATTCCATAAACCGAAGATTTGCAGACAATGAATAAGACAAATTCACTGGATGAATCTCTCTACAAACGATTCAATAATAAGACAAAGTCACACAATTGTTGTAAAAAACTTTTCCAAACGTTGATAAGTAGAAAAAGACTAATTTAACGTTAAACCCTATCAGAAAAGCCTTAAATGATAAGTCAGTCATGCATAAAGAAATAAGTATTTGATACATTCTTACTTGGAATAATATAATGTATTTTTAGCATAAAGAACGGGTTTTGAAAATGTATAAGTAACATAAAATGCCTGTAAAGAAAGAAACGCACGAATAGGTTTGAGATTGTCGTATTTCTTATTCAAATACATTCAGTAGTTTATTGAATCTTTGCTTGAGGATGTTTGTGGCACACGAGATACTTGCGAGATTTTATACCGAATGGAGGTACATTTTATTTTTATTTATTTTTAGAGGTACGGTGAGAGCCAACTTAACATAAAATTGCTCTTTTATACATATTTCGTTAAATATTTCAATGATTTTTTCAATTATAAAGAACTAGGTTTTTGCTTACGGCTTCTCTCGCGATAATGGAGATTTTGTCAATCCGAGTAAAAGTTATTTTTTTATCTCTAATAGTTTTTTTTTCTAGGTTGTATGTATTTTTCTGTACACCTGACAAAGTGTATGTATGCATCATGATCAGTAAAGTAGTTAAAAGTATAAAAAACGTAACAAACAAACAAACTTTACAATCGCATTATAGAGAAACCAAATATAAAAAAATATACATAACATAACTGAGTCCTCCTTTTTCGAAGTTGATTAAAAATCCAATGAAAAGAAATTGGAAAGAACTAGCCTTGATCTTTGAAGAATGTTGCATGTAATTTTATTTTATTTTATTTTTATTTTATTATAATAAGGTACCCAAAACAGAATACAATCAAAATATTATGTAACAATATACTTAAGTTTAGAAATAGATCGCATTCCAAAATATGTGAACATGATTATTAGCAGTTATAATATGTGTGAAGGAATAGTATGTAGTTATAACCTATGGGTGAATTACTTATCAACAAACTGAACAATATGATAATGTATGATAATCATTATTAAAGCAAATGAGTAGAACTGCTTGATAATAATTACGGCTTTACATAGATGGCTGTTGAAATACCTACCCTACTTAGTTAATATACAATTCTAATAGCTAAAGCTGACAAACTGATTGACTATTTATTTTTCATCTTTCTTCATGTATACTGTTTCTAATCATTTATCTCAATGCTTTGAAATAGTTTTTCAAGTATAGTGCATGGATGCGACATAAAATAAAATCTTGAAATTGAAAGTAACACTCAAAGCGCGACCATAACTAGTCGATACTATTTTTAGGGTATGCAGAGAGATAGGTAGGAGCTTATCGCATTACATTATCTAGCTCCAAACTAAGCCAAATAAATCCATAAATCCAAACTCAGCAAATAGGGTCTTGTATTTATTAGATTTCTTATAGGTGAAGGAACATTTAAAGGAGTGCAGAGCGGGAGTAGAAGTTGAAATCCTACACAGGCGAAGTCGTGAACATTTCGATAGTATTCCAAACTTAGGCAAATAAATTCATAAATCCAAACTCAGCAAATAGGGTCTTGTATTTAATAAATTTCTTATAGGTGAAGGAGCATTTAAAGGAGTGCAGAGCGGGAGTAGAAGTTGAAATCCTACACAGGCGAAGTCGTGAACATTTCGATGTATTCTTCTATATGTATTCTCATGGCTGTCTAGATAGTGTCCTTGATTAAATTGCTATAGCTTTACATAGATGGCAATTAGCTTTACACGGATGAAAATTTAAATTCGTGCTACTTACAGTATTAAGTTCTATACCAGAATAAATATTTAAGAGACAGTTTCCTTAATTTAAGGCGACTATAAGGGTAAAACCTCCCTCTCGCTCGCACTATTCAACATTTTTGTAGATATAAAATCACTGAATGTAGTTATGCAAAATAGCAAACCTTCACGGCCTAGAAAATAACAATACAAAGGTTCAGTAATAATATCAATTTGATTCTATCACGTTGTCTTACTAAAAATCTTGCAACAATGTGATCAATTTTGGTGCAAATTTTTTGGTAGGAAAACGTGTTGGGTTCTACATGATATTATTCCTGAACCTTTGTATTGTTATTTTCTAGGCCGTGAAGGTTTGCTTTTTTGCATAACTACATTCAGCGATTTTATATCTTAAAAAATGTTGAATAGTGCGAGCGAGAGGGAAGTTTGACCCTTATAGTCGCCTTAATTGCTATAGCTTTGCACAAATGAAAATTTAAATTCGTACTTCATACTAAAAGTAGTATGCCTACCTAAATATTTTTTTGTGAGGAGATAATTTAAAAAGTATCCAAGTTACTGTACCTCCTTCGTTCCATCCTCCTTCAATCTGAAATGCGGCCGTCGAGACCCCAAACATGAAATCTTTGGGGAAAGAGTAGTTGCTCAACCCAGAGCTGACTTCTGGCAGAATTGCCCCATTCGTCAGGCAGAACAGGCTGTAATTAAAAACAAAATAAGAGGACGAGTAAGAGGGGATGTAAGGGGTTCCACCCCCCATCTCCGGAACCCAAGTCAACCTCACCTGCACGTGGTGCACCTTGCTTACTAACAAACGGGGCTCTGGTGGTCGGCTAATTGGCCGCAATCAGCCGACCACCAGAGCCTCAACTGTGCCAGTTGAATCACCTGGCCGCTGACGGGCAGCAGCGTTGGCGGTGCGAGAAGTTGTGCCCTGCGATCCCAACCCGCATGCCTTGGGGATTATGGGATTATGGGTATATCCCCCTATAAAAGGGGAGGCTTATGTCCAGCAGTGGACTGATATAGGCTGGTGTGGTGGTGTGGATTCAGTGGAAACGTATGGCAAGAACAACTATCGTTTTTTTATATATAGGTTAAAACGCGGTACAGTGATGACAACAACAATGATAAACGATAACAAAAACTAAAATGGCTTTTCATTGTTTTTGACAACCAAATTGGTTTTCGTTATAACGAGGTTAGTGTCAATATAAATGTCCCGCCTAACAATCCATTTTTTACAATGCTCGATTTTTGATTTAGGAACACCATACAAATAAGGTTATTGGAGAAAGAAAAATGGATAGGCTGTCCAAAAGGAAAATAGATTTTTTGTATGAGGCCAGAGCCACCTGTCAAGTCAGCTAGATAAAGGTAATTATAATTCAAGTCAGCATTACATATATGGGCATGGGCAGGCAATAAGGATCCGTGGATAGAAACTGGGGATCTTCAATTGGGATCCATGGAGTAATCCTTATTATCCGTATTGATCTCAAGACATGGGGTTTTGTATAAATTCGTGTGAGTTGGTTCTTTTGTCGAAAGTGTAGTTTCAGGTTTCTGGCACGCCGGCCCCATGCGTGCCATAAACATGCACAGCGGGCTACAAAGACAAATCTCTTTAAATTAACTGCATTCAAAAGCATGATTCATTCATTGAATATTTTGAATGTGTAGATTTAATATGATATACCATTGTACAAAACGCGAAAGCAAATTTTTTTTTTTATTCTGCAGTATTTTTAAATGTATCTTGTATAATCTTTTTTAAATAAAAAGATAAGAAAAAAGTTTTGAAGGTATTCTTCCTTCTACGTTTTATAATTTTTAGGCTACCCGAAGGCCTCCGACGTGTGTAAACAACGTATAGGTGCGCCAAAAGAATTTTGATTTTGTGGTTTTGAAATAAAAACTTCTTTTTTAATAAGTACGGGAGTAGCAAATATGAGGAAAATGTAAACTTGATAATACAGTAATATATTATGCTAACACATATACAGGTTGGGGCAAAATTTTACCTCATTAAGGGCCGTCACCTTTTCTTTTGTAGTTAAAAGGATTATTTCTTAGGAAACTATAAGTTTATTTTGAAGAAAAAAACAAATGCATTTTCGCAATTTTGAAAAAGTGTACAGTCAGCTTATAAAATGACATTTGTCATAAAAAACAAGTTGGTCTCAATCGAAAATTATTGTTCGCGCCACCTTTACTAGGTGACCGTTTTTATTTATTATTCTATCTACCCGCACCAAATTATGTTTCGTAGCCGGTAGCTGCACGACGACGCGGCAACAGTCTGCGATCGACCCATATCGATTGTGGATGTGCGCGCTCGTGTTTCCTTAAATTTTGGAAAATCCGCTATTTTCGCTTTCCCGTACCTACGTACCTACCTAAATCTTCGAGATCCACCTCCTCTGGTCCTCTCATACAAATATACGCCTTGTCTACTACCTATCTTTGGTTCTGGCGTACCTACTGCCACCGCACCGGATTGCGTCCACTGCTGTCGTAATACGACAGATATCGAAGGCCGCTTATATATAGAAGAAGAAGAAGAAGAAACTAGCCGAGAAGAAGCGCTACCAGGCTTGGATAACGTACCTATTTGCATTTGGAAGTACCTACCTCCAACTGATCGTCGGCCTACTAACGGACACCCATCAGGAGTGCCAAGTGACGGCAGGTGCAGTAGTCGCTGAGTCCAGGTTAGTCTTCCTTTCATCCATCTCCTTCCGCCAACCTTTATTTTTTTTAGTTTAGTTATATAGCTTAACTACCGTGCCGAAACAATTATAAATGAAAGTTTTCCATACAATTTCTATGAAGTGCCATTTGCCGACACTAACCCGAAACAATAGTCTGTTCTTATTTCAAACTGATTTTTCATAATGTATTGGCAGAATAATTTTACGATTTGATTTGGTAACTTACTTTGGAAAAAGCGTTCCTGTTGGGAAATAGAGTCGATTGAGACCAACTGGTTTTTTTGACGAATGTCATTTTTTAAGCTGGCTGTAAATTTTTTCAAAAATCCGAAAATGCAATAACTTTTTCTTCAAACTTGTATAGTTTCCTAAGAACGAATAAATCTAAGATATTTAAAAGATAAAAATATTTATTACAAATTCCGCCAACTCTCTCTGACGAGTTTCATAAAAACTCAACAGAAATTCGTCAGAGAGAGTTGGCGGAATTTGTACTAAATATTTTAGATGGATTTCCGCAAAGTCACGCCTGATTCAATTCATTATTACGAATAATTCTAACTACAAAAGCAAAGGTGGCCCTCAATGAGGTATAATTTTGCCCCATTCTGTATAATAAAATGCTTACAGTGGGAATTACATAAAATATCTGCGGTTGATTGTACTTGGTCGATTAAGGAAACAACGAGTCTGAGGTGTTTACCTACAAAACCTTTTCATAACTCGAAATAAGGGACTTTTCTACCATTTATCATTTTCCACATACTTACAATTTGAAACAGCAATATCTTAGCGATTATGTATATTTTTTTTTTAAATCTGTTTGTTGTTTTTTTTTCAATTTAGGTGTAATAACTTTTTTTTATTCATTCATTAATTCATAACATTTTGAAACGGAACAGCAATTCAAGTTATTTTCGCTAGTTTTGTTTTATTGGAGTGACTGCAAAATTTTCCAGGATGCAATAAAAGTTTAATTACATTAAAGAAGTTATAGTTTCTCTCGCTGTAATTAGAGCATCTACAATCTCGTCTTTACTTTATTGCTATCTTCGTAACAATCAACAAAAATCAACAAATAGTATTTTCGTAAAACGCCTTATTTAATCAATTCGTGCAAAAAAATAATAATAAACGAATAGATTTTTCTAAAGTGGCTTAATCAGACCCGCAAATTTCAATGTTTTAGCAACTACTACCATTTTGACTTACCACATTGAGGGTTCTGTACCTCAAAAGAAAATAAACCTAATATAGGATCACTCCGTTTTCCAACCAAATACTTTTAACCAAATACTTTTTGAATTTTAGTATGTCAACAAAATAATTGTAAAATAGCACAAAAAGAGCGCATTTCCCGAATTTTCAACATTATTTAGAGAAGTGATCTATTGTTTAGACCTACACACCTAACCAACCCCAATCTTAACTACTTACTTACCAAAACATTAGTGTAGGATCTTTTTTTTCACTTAGGTATTTATTTCCACACACATAAAATCGGATTTAAGCTGTCATTCGTTTTATCTTAATCAAGGCAACAAAACGACATCGACCCTGGTTGTTGACAGTTAACGGATAGGATACGGAGATACCAAGTACCTACCAGATAATGATACCACGGTATGTGACTGGTATGTGGCTAGCAGCTAACATTCTTACTAGCCGTTTTCATGTTTAATTTTTGACATATCTGATTCACGAATAAGATAAACATTGGACATTGAAATAAAATTTGACTTTGTTTGAAAATTACGTATGTATCACAAGCTTGTAAAAAAGTTTTCACATCACCTGCTCGAAATTAAAAACATATTACGGGCCATGCAACCTTCACGGAAAATTAGTCATTTCCTCCCTACGGAGGCTTTACCGATGTAATATATTGCACTGGATTTTTGAAGGGAAGTAATGTGATTTGAATTTGGAACCTCAAAATTTGTATGAAGATAATTTGATTAAAGTTCTATCGGATTCAATACCATATAGCCCACACCAAAAAGGATTTACTGATTCAAAATTTGAACTAGCTTTCTTGGAGGCTACACCAAAAAGAATTTACTAAATCGAAATTCGAACTAACTTCCATGGAGGCTGCAGATTTTAACAACTAGAATGCAAAAAAACGGTTTTTATGATAGTTGGTAGGTAGTAATCAAATTACTCAAATAAATATATTACTATTAAAGGATTTTCCCTTTGCAGGGCTTAAATTTTTGGAAATCTTCTTATTGCGACTCTACTCTATGCAAGTTATTGAAAACATGTGACTTAGAATTGTGTCAAACTAAACTTCGTTGCAATATATTTATTTTTTATACAAAAATACTATTTATTAGTATTATTTATTTATAAAAAAAACCAACAGCATATGTAACACAATGGTACAGGTAATGGTACTTATAATCATAAAAACAGAAAGCCAATTTTAGTTTTCCACTAACAGATACGTAGGTATCCCTATATCCGACTTATACAGTTAAACTAAATTTATTCATAAAAACAAAAAAAACTATTCCCGCAACACGGAATCCTAGCTATTTGCCAATGACCAAATATATATTTTTTTACATTTTTTCTGGATGAACACATATCTATCTTGATGAGGTAAATAGATGCCTAGTTCACCATTCCTAGTTTCAAATAAATAAAATAAAAATAAAATGAATAAATAAAACTTTGTCTTATCAGTAACAAACACAACAAAAAAACAGCCAAACCGGTCAAGCTGTTCTCAAGTTCCATGTGGCAATTGTTTTTGATCTTTAATAATTATCGTAGATATTAACCATTCATATTCCAAAAGCAATATACCTACATAGTTATTTTGATATTTTTTTAAATATATTTTTTTTAATTTTGTCGAGGAAAACAAATATTGCACGTATTGACCGTGATTTTGGGAGACACATTTGTGTTATATTGAAAAAACTACCGCTAAAGACCCTTTAGTTCTGGTTTTCACAAACAAATTTTTCCGTTTAAGGTTTACGATACAAATTATACATGAGAACATAAACACGAATTTGTACAATTGATCATGAATTATGTATGAAGAGGTTGACGTCAAGGATAGCATAGTGATCTTGGTATATTTTCTCATCTTTAAGTAAAACTAAATTAAAACAAAAAAAAATCGTTCGATTGCATATTCATGTGGAATCACTTGTGCACAAAGCACAATCAAATGCGAAAGTTTGTATGTGTGTATGTTTCAGTCTGTTCCCACTTAACTCCGTAAAGGCTAAATGAATTTGGATGAAATTTAAAATATACATAGTATGTGACTTGGACATCAGTACACACAAATATAAAAGTTATCCCGCTACCACGCGAGGGGAGCCGCGGGCCAAATCTAGTTATGATAATGTTTTTATTGAGATTTCACATGATTGGAAGATACATCAATAACTTGATATGTACCTTAATTTGATCGGTAGGTAAACATAAATAATAATGCAAATATTTGCATAAAAGAAAAACTATAATATTATTATTATTACACTTTATTTAATTGTAAACTCGTCTAAAATACATTTTTTACTATAAGTATACTTAATACTACTTATGTACATAAATAAGTATCAAAAACATTATAGTAAAAAATGTATCAAAACGGGAGACCATCGACCGCGGGGCAGGGCTCAAACGGTCGGTGGCTAGGGCTGCAGAGAGAGGAACCTCCGCACAATACGTGCCGAGTCCAGGAGAGCCGCCTTCTGTATCTGACCCTTGATCCAGCTGCCTAGCGAGAGCCTCTTAAGGTATTGGTCAAGGCTCTTCGCTATCAGACCGTTCACTGAAACGGCTATCGGAACGATAATTGTTGAGTCGACATCCCACATAGCGGTAATCTCGTGTCAAGTCAAGGTACTTGCTAAGCTTGTCCTTCTCGGCCTTCACGAGATTAGCGTCGTGTGGGATGGTGATGTCAACAAGTATCGCCCGGCGTTCCGACCAGTCTACCTGGACGATATCAGGTTTATTCGCAAGAATAGTCCTGTCCGTGATGATAGAGCGGTCCCATTAGAGCGTAGCACAACCATTTTCGAGAACCGGTACCGGTGCGTACTTATAGTACGGAACCTCTGGACCGACAAGGTCGTATTGGAGAGCAAGCTGCTGATGGATGATCTTTACTACTTGGTTGTGTCTGTGTAAGTATTCAGTGTTAACAAGGTGCGAACAACCCGAAAGTATATGCCTGAGGGATTCACCGGGACGATAACAAGCTCTGCAAATGTCAACGGTTCCATCCTTCATGATATACTTTTGGTAGTTGTTCGTCTTTATTACCTCATCCATAATCGCACAGACAAAACCTCCGGTTTCCCCAAAGAGGTTATTATTATGACACTTTATTTAATGGTAAACTCGTCTAAAATACATTTTTTACTATTATACTTAATACTACTTATGTACATAAATAAATATAAAAAACATTATAGTAAAAAATGTATCAGAACGGTAGACCATCGACCGCGGGGCAGGGCTCAAACGGTCGGTGGCTAGGGCTGCAGAGAGAGGAACCTCCGCACAATGCATGCCGAGTCCAGGATTATTATTATTATAGATTATAAAAAAGAAAAACTGCAGAGACAAATTTATTTTAAGAACTTGGTTCATATCAAAATATGTAATTAAAGGTAGTTTTATAGTATCTTGTTTAATTTGTTATGTATCTTTTATTTACTGGATTTATACCAACAACTTTTACAGAAGTGAATAAACGTATAAAAATCAATGCTAGTTGCATTTTTAACAAAAGTAAAACAAAAAGAATACAAACACGCCACAGCACAAAATTAATAAAATAATGAATGTAAGCACCAAACCTTTATTATTTTATCTTGAATTTCACCTTCACTCACTTTTTATTTGGTTTTATTTTCATTTCACTGTAGTAATTTACCAGAATTAGCCAACATTATCAAAACCACTTTACCGAATTTTAAAATAGAGTTTCGTTTTAATTAATTAACAAAACATTTCATGTAAAATTACATATTTAATGATAATTGATAACATATCCAAATTATTTTTTTAAACGGTTATTTATACATAAAAATAAACATTTTGTTTTTAAAAACAACAAAAGTAAATTATTGTGTGTTATCGCGTATGTTCTACATATACTGTTATTTACTCAATTAGAACCTTGACTATTGAACACTTTGAATGGTCAACATTTATTTTACACCAATTTGTAACACAACCTACAAAGAAGAATTGGCAAGAAATTTTAGATGTTACGTTTATTCCTAATGTTTATCACGTCATTTGCTTTTTAAATCCGAAATATACTTCCGCAACCGTCAACCAATCAAAATTTCTCACCTAAAGCCTGCCAAAAGCGCTGCGCTCTGGGCGACTCCACTTGAGCTCCACATTGTGTAAACTAAATCAAGAAACCACCGCCTTTACCTAATAACCACAATCAGCCTCCTGACCTTGAAGGGGTTTCCCTAGAAGAACGAGTTGCCATTGAAAATTATGTCCTCATAATGCTTGTATCCGTGTTTTATTATAAAAAGTAGAAATATACCAGGTTATTTTTTTATTTGTTTTAAACTATTTTTATTTAAATTTAAATTCCACTACTAGTAACTAACTTACTTTTTATTTATATATTATGTTATTCCTGAAACCTGAGGATGAGTTTTATAAATCTTCCAAAAACCTACAGATAAGTGTGGGATTTTTTTAATGTCATATTTTTTAATTTTTTAAATAGTTTTTTAACTAATTCATCCCATCAGTTTCTATTGCAAATAATATATCATAGACATTCGTTTTCAAACCGGCTTATTTAGCTGCCTAGAATGTTGATAAAATTATCTTTTAATTCAGTTTATCTATGTCTGAATCTGAATCAATATTTGCTTGCATATGCTCAGTAGGTTATTGTCCTATTAATATTATATCGTGCACTAGTCAAACAGGTGTTCTTTGATAAAACAATGTATTAAATATTTTATGATCAAACCTCTTTGATTCTTTAAAAAGAAGGTTATTAAGCTTAATTTAATTTTAATGATGCGATGGTTTCGATATTAAACTAAAGAACCAAACTTCCAAAATTTATATTTAAAAATTAAAGGAATTTTCATATAAATAGTGTAAAAAACGTTCTTGTTCTACCTAAAATCCGCACAAACTATGGAAAAAAAACTATAGTATATGAGGGTGCACAGCTTTATAAACTATATAAACTACCCTTTGAAATCAAAAAATTTAAACTCATTTAACGCATTCAAAAGTAAACTAGCTATACATATTGTTCAAGATTTTTCTCTTAGAAAACTGAATGGAGTTAAATGAGTACTAAACAATGTCTAAACTCTTAATTGAACGACTAACCTGCTTTTTTTATGAAATATTTTCTCATGTATCTTCTTTTTGAGAATAAATGATATTAAACCTAAACCTAAACCTAAAAAGCCTCCGAATTTATAGATTTTCAATTAGCTGTATTTTTTGCTGCTACAAAACATAGGTCATTAAACTCAATGCGAAGGTACATAACCCCGAGTGAACTTCAGCTTATAAGTGCGAAAACCGGATATTGACTTTTACCCAACATTATTCACGGTCAATTTTTACCTATAAAAACTCATTAAAGTAAAAGGAAGTAAAAACTTGCCTTAACCTTGTTAAGCGCAGAAGTGATCACTTTATTCTAGTTAGTTCTATTAATGAACACTAGGAGTCACTTTGAAAAATAATTTTATAATTAAAGGTACGACCGCAGTGCGGCGTTTAAGCGCCAACGCATATTGTATCGTGTGACCTGGCTAGCTAAGCGTTTGTGAAGAAGTGTTTATGAAGAAATAACATTTTAGAAAATGCAAAATACTTTTCTTCCTAATCAAAAGACTTACTGATTCATTATAGTACCCAAGCCGAATCGTCTTAAGACTGGTATTCTGGAAATCTGAGGAGAGTTGGAGATACAAGTATGTAATACTATACATGGAATACCTAACAATTTTTCAAGAGGATCTGAATTGTACTGCTTCATTGTGCATGGAAATTCACTTAAATATTTGTAAAGGGAAATAACATCATAAATAACCTCACGACACGGAGGATGTTTCTGACACTCCCTCACGTGCACAGAGTATAAATCAGGGAAAGGCGTGAAGTAATAATTTATATTCAACTTTTTCTAAGCGGAAATCGAGTCCACGCCCATTGTGTACCTGGCCTTATACATCCGTGCAACGGATATAAATAATGCTGTAGTAAACAGTAGTGACACTCATTAGGTATATGTTTCGTCCGCATAGTGTTCGCCGTAATAGTCCCTATGTGTTGCTGATAAGGTCTAATTTCTCGTAACAAGGGGCAACATTCCATTGTCCGATGCGAATGTGCAAGTGAACCAAATCTACTCTCACCAAACGGAGGAAGACAAACGAATCTACCCAAACACTACGAAAAAAGATTATTACTTGGTATCACTCGCGATCGTGCGCAGCTTACCGTTACTTTGAAGAAAAACCTCGTTAAAATCGGATTGAATCAACGTGATTTCCATATATTTTGTGTTGTGTGTGTGCATTACCTAGACTTTACGTGTAAACCTAACTATAGCAATCAGTTTAATTATCACCGGCCGGTGTTTGCTTACGGACAAGTAGTGCCTACCTATCTACTGGATATAAAATGCTGGAGAAGCGCACAGGGTGTGGAGGCGATCAGCATTTGGGTATTCCAGGTACGTGCGCATTATATTGTTACTTGGAATATGTCTTTTTATCATACATAAACTAATACGGCGATTACTATCAGCGCGAAATCAACGGTCTCAGTAGTCGACCCAGTGTGACCCTAGGGCAGTAAGCCTGTACGTCACAGTATATGATATTGAGAAGCGAGCGGGATATACAGAATAAGACATTACTCAACACCTACTCAATATATAAAGAACTTGCAAAGGAGAATTTAGAAGAGTATACACATTTTTTGACCAATTTTGGACAAACTTTGGTATAGTATTAAGAGTAAGTCCCCGTGAAGCTGTTTATTTTATTTGAGGCGCTACTCTTTATTTGCAGATTCACAGTACAAGCGATGATAAATTAGTAAGCATTGATAACTTATGCTGAATGAACCCTGAGCAGGAATATTATTTTGTATTTTTTATTTTGAGTGTGTATTGAGAAAAGTCTGAACAGGTCTGTAAGTTTTTTTATCCTATGGTATTAAATGTAACAGAGTTAGCACAGTATGATGTGGTAGGATCACTGGTCTTTATAGGCTACTGCATTTAGTAGCAACGATGACCAAGACTGTTTTAGAACGTCGGTAGATAAATTTACGATCCCTAAATTGGGCCATTAACATTGGAAAATGTGAGGACAGGGCGCAATAGCGCTATTAGGGGAGGGCTATGTCCAGCAGTGGACTGCTGTAGTCTTATAATGAAGGTGATTATGATTTGACCGTTGCTATAATTTATCTATTTACGGATAATTTTAACTTCAAACGACATAAGGTTCATTTTAAAGCGAGAAGTTATCACTAAATTATACGTTGCCATGGAAATTAATTTTATTCTTCTCCAAATTTTTATTCATCGCCTATACAATACAGATCTCTTTCTGAAAGTGAAGTATTAGATCCTTACACAATTTTATCAAAATAATTGCTTCTTGCTCACTTTTGGTTCATATCTACTGCCTCAAAAATTTTTACTTTTTTCTTAGGCAAGGTATAAAAATGCGTGGGCGTAACGCAACTCCATGAATTTTCTTGCTATCTAAGATCTGAACGTGTTGTCCTTTTTACTGGAGACATTTTTGCTTCCTATGCAAATAATGTCAAAACAGTTTTATTGATAAACTGTAGCACATTTTGAGTTTAATTTATACAATTCGTGACAAGTCGTCATTGACTCCAATGCATTTTATTTATTCATAGTTGTTTAAGGTTGCTTGAGTTTATGATGGCAATATTATTTTATAATGTTACCCTCGCAAACTAATTATAAATTTTGAATTAAACTAATAATCTTAAAACGTATGTCTTTATTAATTGATATACTATAAAATATATGCAATATCTATTTTAATTACATATAAATAAAATGGATATTGGACTGGCAGTGGACTGCAATAGGTTGATGATGATAATGAAATAAATATTGCGTGTCATATAATTATGTCCTCGGCTAGACGCATCCAGTTTCTAACAGCATCCTTTCGCAGATCACCGCTCCACCTGGCCGGAGGACAGAGCGCAATGGCGTTCAGTAGAGGAGGCTGTAGACTGCTAAAGGCTGGTGATGATGATATAGTTAGAAGCGTGTGGTTGCGACGATTTGTCTGTAGTTTTTGACAATATCATCAGTACAACTTCAATTAAACCAGCTGGTTTCTTCCTCATGATCAAATATTGTTTAACACGTTCTCATGATCGACCCTCTGTCCTAGTAAAAACTAGGACAGGAAGACTATCAAAAAGTATTCGTATCTTAGATGTAAAATTTAGACCAATGAGAAAGTGTAGGTTCAAAAATTGTTTAAAATAACGCTTTGTCATTGGGCAACATTTTTCTTTCATTTTTAGTGTCTAAACACTATGCCGAAATTACGCGACGGAAGTTTCACGGCTGATTTTACGTTCCGACGTTTTCGGCTGACATGAGATACATTGGCATTTATGACACACCATAAACGCCGAACAAACGCGACAGAAATTCAGTTTGTTTTTGTTTTTCCCCGCCCCGGATCTTCTTCGGCAGTTGAACCGAACTCCGGTTGCATATAATGTGTGCTCTACCGCCGAATTGCCGTTGAACTTACGCCCGAGCGAAGTTCGGCTGTACACCATAACGCAACGTAATTTCAGCATAATTCATCATCTGTAATTCAAATTGCATTGCAGGAATAATCTTGCCAAACTTCGGTCGCGTAACTTCAGCATAATATGTTTCGACACCTCGTACGATACGTCAGATTGGAATATTCATGATTGCCCTACTCATCCTCGATTCACAACACGTTAGATGATAATAATAGGTCTAATGATGTTTTTTGACTTTATTTTTGACGCAACTCATTTCAGTTGCAAGATTTTTGGGAACAGCCATCAAAAATTAAATTGCATAATACAGCTGAATTGACTGTCAGGAAGCTCTAGTTGAAAACATTTCTGTTCAAATAAAAGGCTTTCATGATCGGAATAGTCTCACAAGATTCCCCGTTGACTAAGTACACAAACCCTAGACATGTTGCTTTAGAATCGTACTATGTTGTAAGTAATGGTTATCATTTAACATTAGGTGGACCATGTGTGGTTCCGTCTTCAGGCATCAAAATTATAAGTAAATTAATAAATAACAAAGCTGGTTCTACATCTATAAATAGGATCAAAAAAATTTAACAATGTTTACGTATGGTAATTTTTGGTTTTTCCAGTAGACAATGTTGCATTTTTTTTGGGAAACCTAAAGTGAGTAATTATCATCTAGGTTTTATGAATAGCTTTGAATCTTCGTCTCACGTGGCGCCTGCCAATGTGTGTTCTACGCTCTACGCTGTGTAAAAAAACAGGTAAAAGCCTGTTTTAATTAAAGTGTACCTTTGTTGAACGCTTTCGTTTTCTAAAAGGCCATTTTTCTAGTGGCGAAATTGACTTGGAAGTCATCCAAAACTATTTATGGCAAGTTTTGGTGTCTCCAGACGTCTGCGGCATTCGAATAGTTGGGTGTCTCGAGGGTTCCGCTTAAACTTTTCAAACGACTAAAAGGAAAGTTTGAAAATTCTACTCTTAAAACCTTTTACTAACTTTATAATTAGAAGTTACGGGAATTTAGAATGTAGAAGCATCTCTTAGGGAATATTATGAGAAAATGTCATTAGAATGTCGTGACGTGGCTGTGTTGAGGTGACTCAGGTCTTATAAATGAAAAGCAGTGGTCTATAAACTTGCTGGTATATTGGTTAAGAACGAAAGAACGCGCGCCTATTTCGATGGTCACCTCGAGTGCAGTGATGTCGGCGCCGATCGGCGTCGGTCCTCGTCCTTGTTCCCCCACCTCCTCGTGCCTTGCAACTTTGGTGGTGGTAGGGCGTTGTCTTGGTAATAGGGTCCGATTTTTACCCTTTTTGAAGGAACCCTAAAAAGGTAAAGTAGTTAGGATCGCATAGGCAAGTAAGTATAGTTTGTTGTTCCTCACTACTCAAGTTATGGATCTAACCTCTAAATTTCCAATAATACAAGTAAAATATTCAAAGAATATTCAAGACAGAAGAATTCCGCCTCGCTAAGAAAAGTTTCTATAAACAGTGCACGAGAGACAAAGTAGAGATTTTAAAATCATACCATCAAAATTCCAATGGACGCGCTAAAGGGAAATAAATTTTCACAAATGTTTCCAAGATGAGAACATTTTAAATTCCAATCTTGCACTTTGGTCCGTTAGTAGACATGCAGATGGGCGGGAAATTTTCAGCGATTTGCATCCGCTGCAGAACTAAGTTATGGTAATCTGGGTGTAACTTACTGGCTTCGGCAAGCTTCCCAATTTTATTGAAAGGCTACCTATGTAGGTAGTTTAGCTACGCCTGTGTAAAGGCCGTCTTTGTAGGATGTTCCAGGAATTAATCCAATCCCAGCTTCACCAAAAATGGCCGATTTTCGACCGACGGACAAAGGAAGCCAACAACAAAATTGTAAAACCAAAGGAATGCGAAAAACTTGATTTGGAATTGTATGTTTTTATAAATGTTGTGATCTTCTCTTTTGATAAATTGATCTCGATAATTTAATTTACCGGATACTTTATTTCGAATAAAATCATTTTTCCTAGTCAAAATTTTTTTACTGTTTAAGCTTATAAAAGTAACTCAGATTTTTTGGAAAAACTTCGCTGAGTAAGTACCAATGTATGTTAACATAGAACATTGTTCTAAATCTAATCTGGGTCTGGGTGTTTTCTATGTATGATATGTATATATTTACAAAAAAAAATGTATCTATGTAGTATATCAATCATGTGGTTCCCATAATACAAGCTCTGCTTAGTTTGGGGCTACATGATGCTGTGTGATAACGTCCCGGATTATTTATTTATTTATTTAATACAAACTTAATCTAAAAATATTATGTTTGTTTAAACCATAAAATATTCAACATTACAATACCTACTTTCATTATTAAACAATAAAATGCAGTTTGAAAATGTTTGCAGGCAATTGCACACTTGTCCTGAAAGAAGAAAAATATATAAAAAAACAATGAAAAAATAGGTGAGAATTAAGTGAAATAAGAACATACTCTTAGAGCAATAAAAACCTCTTTTTGCACAAAGAGAAATTCAAAGCTGCCCAGTGCATTCAATTACGTACCTCCGTAGAAAATTGCCTGAAGCACCATTAGTGCCTACCTGTCTTTGGTACGAACTAAAGTGCAAATAAAGATAGAGTGCTTTATGAGATTGTGAAAAATTATATAATTTCTCATTATCTATATCAATAAAATCTCAGTTATTTCGTCTATCCAAGACTTGATAAGATTAATTAATAGAATTGCAAGGCATCCTGGGGCTTGAGTCTGACGAATTAAATATAACGAATATTTAATTCTATTAGATATACGAGTATATCGTGGAATCTGTCAAAACTGTACGAAATTTGTCAGTTCTCGGGATATAAAGAATCAAATATAATCAAATATAGCGAATCGTTAGAATCAGGCCCCTCAAAGACGTTCAAGTGATAAAAGGGTACATGGTTATATTTTAGCGGTTTTATTTCGCTTGACCTGTTTATTTTTGATGCTGGACGGATGCTGGACGGCCTAGCATCAGCCTCGCGAAAGATAGGTCTCGGCATGAATTTGGACAAGACCAAAGTCATGGTCAATGACCGAATTGATCCGAGTCCTGTCGCCGTTAATGAACACCTTCTTGAAGTTGTTTTGGAGTACACATACCTCGGGCAGATATTGCAGTTGGGTAGAAACAACTTCGAGAAGGAGGCCAAGAGGAGGATTCAGCTGGGTTGGGCAGCATTTGGAAAACTACGTCGAGTCTTCTCGTTACCCATACCGCAATGTTTGAAAACGAAAGTTTTCAATCAGTGCGTCTTACCCGTCATGACATACGGAGCCGAAACGTGGACACTCACAGTACGGCTAGTCCACCAGTTTAAAGTCGCTCAACAAGCTATGGAACGAGCCATGCTTGGAGTTTCTCTGAAGGATAGAATCCGCAACGAGACTATCCGACATAGAACTAAAGTTGTCGGTCGACATAGCTCAGAGAATTAGCAAGCTGAAGTGGCAGTGGGCTGGCCATATCTGCCGAAGAACCGATAACCGTTGGGGTAAACGAGTTCTTGAGTGGAGACCGCGGCTCGGCAAAAGTAGTGTAGGACGCCCTCCGGCCAGGTGGAGTGACGATCTGCGAAAGGCTGCTGGCAGAAGCATTGCACCCTGTCCTGAGCTCGACGCATCAGCAGTTTGCAAATCATCACTCCACCTGGATTGAGGGCGTCCTACACCACGATTGCCTAACCACGGTCTCCAATGACTTAAGAACTCGTTATCCATACATAACTCTATAAGAGTAATCGGGGGCAAGTCCAAAAAATGAATTGGGTATATCTGCCCCTCATTCTATCATCAAAACATTCCACTGCTGGACATAGGCATTCCCTAATGAGTGGTAACTAATTATTGGCTTAGCTAGAAACCAAAACAAAGCGCAGCTGAGATGTGTACGTACATCAGTCTTACAGAAAATAAACCAACTATGAGTCTGCGACAGTCTCGAAAATGCCGCAAAGATTTATTACAACCAAAACTACCAACGATATATCAATATTGTTGGTACAGACTCTGTTAAAATATAGCACTTTGTTTGATTTGTACATTCGTTTATAAATTTACGCAAGTTTAGATGGACTGAATTTTGATATTAAAATAAAAAATATTACATTTTATAAAATTTTAGACCTGGGTGTCTAGTGCGAGTTTTTTACCAGCTCCATCGCGATTACGTGTATGCAAATTTATATGGAATAGAGGTAGCACCATGTAGTGAGAGACACGTGGTACTGACTTCTTTCCATACCAAATTGCGTAAACGCAAACGCGATCGAGCAAATTTGTATGGAAAGGAGTCAGTACCACGCGTTTTTCACTAGATGGCGCTACCTCGATTCCATATAACTTTGCGTAAACGCAAACGCGATCGAGCTGGTAAAAAACTCGCACTAGGTACCCTGTTACTAGACACCCTGGTACTAGGCAGCCTGTTCTAAAGCTTTTAAATGTCATAATAATAAAAGCTCAGCTTTGTTTGACACTACATGACGCTGAGTGATAGTGTTCACCATTGTCATCCAATCGTCCAATGAGATTGGTTCAAAAAAATTCTAGTATGAGCCTGATACTATCCTATTTCTATGGGTAACAGTAAATAGCTTATCAATTGAATATGTTTACCAAATTATGTATAAGTTACGTGTTTATTACGCGATCTATTTTAAAATAATCTAACAGATATCTACTCATTAATAAATGAAAAATAGGGCTGAAGTCAATGAAAAGGTAAAAGTAGGTAGACTACTGCTGGTGAGAGGTCCCATCACGAATTCTAGCAAAAAAGTATTTGTAATCGTAGACGTAATATTTAGGCCAATGAGTAAGCTTAGATTTAAAATAACGCTTTGCCAATGGCCAAAATTTTTCGGTCTGATAGGGTAAATACAATACGTCATGTTGAAAAAGTCGTAATCGCCCTACTGAAATGACTGTGAGGTAGACGTTTAATGCTACGGAACAAATACTATGTAAACTATGTGGTTCAAGTAGATAAATTCTACCATAAAATTTTATATGTAGCTGGAGCTTCTAAGTTACGTCGTTATTGAGACACGTTACATTTTGATTTATTGCATCGCCATCTAACTTTTGCTCTGACGGATCTGTCTATGTATTTTACGGTTTACTTGAAAATTGGTACGATGGATTTATTACATGCAATATATTATTACATCGTGACAACTTAATGGAAAAGGTACGATCAAGGAACAAGATAAATGTTTATTAGATTTAAAAAAATGTTTATTCATAGCCACCGGTTAGTAAACACTCAACCCTTATGCAAACTCGGTGTGCTATTTGTCCGTTAAAAGAAATTGACATTAACATATTCTAAGTACAGCGTCGCGCATTTTGGAAAAGTCAAGCTATATTGGGGCCTACAGGTCTGATTTTAATAAATATGTCCGATGCTTTAAGTCTAAAAATATGTTATCAAACTGTTTATTAGTGTCATCTTGATTAAACCAATTCTAGAACTAATCGGGCGTGATCCCCGAAAAAACCAACAGAAAAACATTTTTGATGATAATTTCAGGTTCAGAGTTCTTAAATTAGTCGATCCCCATAAATTAATATATATATATATATATATATATATTTATCTTTACAGATAAATATATGTACAGACTCAACTTTTTTACACTTGTATAAAAGTAAATTGTTGTGCCGACCCCACTTAGAGAACTAATAAGGGCTGAGAGATGATGATGATGATAAAAGTATAGATAAACGATATAATGAAATAATTTGATGCAAAAATGGCGTCAATCAACAAAGTTGTTACGTAGATATCAGAGCGAAGTTTGCATCCCTCAAACCGCCAAGTTTCGTTATCGATGCGATCTACTTTGTAAACAAAAGATCTTCCTTTGTATCTGGAGTATACAAAGCTCGACTCTGTACAATTTTTTGATCAAATAACATTGTTAGAGAGACGAAACTTTGATAGGTGTGGACATAAGACCCTTATTATAGTCTTGCCACTCTGGAGATGGTATTTTAAAAGTACCCAATCTGCAAAGAGCTTCCAATTGCAGTTTTTTTCCTTGAAAACTGAAAAGCGCATTTCAGCTATTTTGACATATTCAGTACCGTTCATGCTAATTTTTGGGTTTATCAAAACTAATTAAATTACACAACCTCTAAGACCCATTCACCGCATTCAAACTTAAACTACTATAAAAAAATTCAAACTTTTTGCGTGAGGAGAAACAAAAAATACTTTTATCATTTTTCTATTTACATGTCGATTAGCACTTTTTTTAGCCATAAAACAATAGAGTTGTCCACCAGCTCATAAGCAACACAAAAAGAAGTACATTCAAGGATCTAAACAAATATAGCTTATAAATACAAACATAACAAAACATACCTACCATGGATGATAAATATGATTATTGCGCGTGTTTCAATATACACCGAAAACAATACACCATCAATTCCGGTGCTCTATGTCTACCCAATGCACATTTTTTCGACTAATCTGGACATCAATCAACTTCAAGCTCCACTGTGAATACTTTTCAGGGTAGGTACACACTGGACTCTTAGTTCGTACAGGGTGGCGGTCCGCATGCGTGAACCATTCCATTCCACCCTATCAGTGGTTTCAGTGCCAACTGGGACACAGCAGTGGAAGGCGGCCCGGTCTGTCCCAAATAAACGTTCACGATCGCGTATACGAGAAAAAGTAAAATGTACTCAATGGCGTTGAAATTACCATGTGAAGTTTAAATATAAAAGTGTTTTTCTAACAACTAAATATGGATGGAAACTAGTGAAAATAAATAACTATATGTGTCGGCATAGGATTTATAAAACTTAATTATATAGAGAAAGACTTATTGAAATCGTGTCTCAAATCTTAGATTTCTTAGTCTACTCATGTAGGTTTTAATGATCATTTTGAATTTATCTTTGAATTGGGTAGGTGCAATTTTTTTTCCCCAGTTGGTTTTTAACATTTTACTCAGTATATTAATTAAGATTTAGGTTAGAAAACCTTCAGAATTATTATTAATTTATATTTATTTTCTGTTTGTATGTTACATTTTTATACTAACATTTACTTCCAGACGCAAAAGATATTATGTATATAAATTTTCTGAATGATTTGGAACCTACACATAAAATAGGGTTAAATTTTATCGGCATACGGATAATACTTGGAAATACTAGTCTGGCTTTTTTATGTAATCTCTCCAGCTTTGCCAGATCGTGCTTGACTAGTGAAACGCCCTTGTCTTCATCAGTGTAAAGGTTTTCACACTTCAATTTTCATAGTGTGATATTAAGACATATTTACTCAGAAATACGTTCGTACGAATGAATATTCACTTTTTCTGCTGACATGTGACACTTTTGTTCGATTTTGTGTGTCAAATGACTTGTCACTTTGAGTGAAAGATGCAAAATTAAAGATGGAAATAAACGAAATATAAACTTTGTGATCCCACCTTTGCTCAACCCACCCTTTCAATATAGGCAGGCAGCTAAGCTTGTCTCAAAATTGCAAGTCACTTCTTAGGTTTTGTTGATGTTGGCTGTGCATTGATAGTCAATGAATCGTAACGACACAAACTAATGTATGCATTGATCTCACAATAGGGATTTGGCTCAGGCCAGGTGGCTTTCTAGTTCATTATGTGGTTCTCATAACAAAAGCTCTGCTTATTTTGGTGCTAGATATACTTTGACAAAGTCTAGCAATTAGGTATTTATTTATAAAATTGTAGTACTTAGTAGGTTCCCTACAAGCTCTGCTTAATTAGAGACTACATTAAAAAAAAAATATCGTTAGCGTAATATTTTTTTTTATATTGGATAGGCTTGCGTTTGATTACAACTCGCAACAACAACAACAATAATTAATATTGTTTGAACTTGGCTAGGGCCAAACCAAAATTTTGTTGTATCTTGATTTCAGTGCTAAAGAAAGGATTAAAATTGACATAGTGCTTTGGTGGTGATATGATATTTGTGATTCGATATTTTAAATAAACTGATCGATTGTGATTTATCTGCAATATACGTCTTCGAATAATTAACCAGTGACAGATTTTAGACTCTTTCATGGTGCGTATTTTATTTGACAAAAAAGTAAAAGAAAAAAAAAAATCTGACAAGATTTCCTTCATCTTTACAAATCTAGGCATTTATTATTAAAAGATTTTATTAAAGTTGTATTTTTGTAAGTCTAATAGATAGTAAACGTGTGAATGACGGTAAATTGATTAAAAAATCATAGTAAGGTAGGCCTGATTTTTAAACCGTTAGTTACCACAATAAAAATGAACGTTCTATTTCTTTTTTTTGTCTCGAATATACCACTGATGGTACTAAATGTTTATTTATCTTCTTTGGACTATCTAACAACATGAAAAACAACTAGTAAAGTAGTTTGAAAGTTAAAATCTAAAATCTGTTTCAGTCAAATTTGAGAGAATGTATGTACCTCTAGAAGTATTCCTTAAACAGTTTAAGCTAATATTACTTACAGTTGCAATAAAAATCTAAAAATCACATAGGTTTCTGAAAAAAAGTTCTAATCTTTAGATTGTTTCGATAGTTCAAGGCACAGAGACATTTATTTTCTAGCCAACGATATCGCATTTCATTGCAGTGTTGCTTTCCTACGAAGTGCAATTGATCAATTTAAGATAGAACCTTTCCAACACCGTTCCGCTTCCTACAGCTTAGCAACTATTCCTTTTTCTTTTTAGCTTTTTTTGGATTGGTTTTACCTTCCGTTCAATGTATGTGGGTAAACTTTAAGTAGGATTAGTGTAAATGTGTGTAATGCACATTTACAATTTATGATGGGATTTTAAATTTAAAGATAGCTAGCATTAAATCATAAGAAAAATAGGACCGTAAGATTAAAATATTTTTTGAACAACAATACCAGTCTACTTCTATTCTGAAGGGGAATTTTGAACACAAAAAAAAATGAAAATTCTTTTCCAAACAAGAACCTATTGAAAATTATGAATAATTAGTCTTGGCTTCGCTCGCGTAGCACCTATATAAAAAGTAACCTTTTGGTCAGATAACTATGTACATGCCAAGTATAATACAAAATCATTCAGCCGTTACAAAGTTGAGTGGGAACAAGCACACAAACACACAAACTTGCTCTCTTAAACCTATGGGTGTATGTCCCATATGTATTTCTGGGTGTATGCTATAAGAATAAGAATAAGAATAAGAATAATTTTATTGCTAAACATGGTTTAGAAGGAGTAGGCTTACCCAGAACCTATACTATCATACTTACATGAAAGACATGGTTAATTCCTTGGAGCTGATTAGGCTGCGGGTTACGATGTTTTCCTTCACCGTTTGAGCACGTTTTAAGCACATAAATTTTTCGAAATGAAAATTCCATTGCTGCATATTTTAATTTTTAATATTAATTTATAATGTTTCTACATAATATTAAAAAAAATAACGGCCAAGTGCGAGTCGGACTTACGCACGAAGGGTTCCGTACCTTTGTCTGGGAGCCCCAGTTAAAAAAATATTTTATTCTGTTATTAGTATTTGTTGTTTGTTATTATGTTTGTTGTTACAGCGGCAACAGAAATACGTCATCTGTGAAAAGTTCAATTCTATAGCTATCATGAGATACAGCCTGGTGACAGACAGACGGACGAACAGTGAAGTCTTAGTAATAGTGTCCCGTTTTTACCCTTACGGGTACGGAACCCTAAAAATGTAAACTGAGTAAGATTTATAAAGAGCCTTTATTCAGTAATTCCAGGAAAGAGAGAAAAAACTCATGGAATTCCATCACTAAACCAAACATACATAGATCCAGTCTTAGCCAATTTGTTTCAGGTCATTTCCTTGTCCCTTAGTCAACGTAACTTTATCACCATCCATCTACAGCTACCTTTGCTATCTTGGCAAACCTTTACGAAGCCTTACGTGCGCCCATCAGCCGGGTCCCTGGAGAATTCGGTCCTGTATTCGCATTTTCTAGGCGTTATTCACACAATGTATGTAAGTGCTCACACGTTCGAGAAATAAATCTTGTGTCTTTTGTACAAAGTAAGTAGCTCGTACTTTGTATTGCCACTGAACTTGTCGCTTCGCTTTAAATAGATGTTCCTACTACAGTAAGTAGTTGATACAGATTGTTTTCCTTTGGTCCGTTATTACCCAACTAAAGTCCTCTTCGGTCGGGTTATTTTCTATTTTTGTTACCAAAAAAATTCTTAATTCAAGCATTTATATACCATGTATTATTGGAACCACATAACTGATTCATTCATGAATATTTTTTGTAAATACATACTTCACAAATATTTTTAGTATAAGCATTTCTCTCTTGGTGGGAATCGAACCCGCACCTGTTACCTGAAGGGTAGGATAAATTGGGACGTAAATTATTGACCAAACCACCTCGCTTTGAATGCGGGTTGGTTAATTCTCAAAATCCTTTAGCTTAACTGTTAAACCAAGTTAAAACAAACCAATACACTTCAAAGAACAAAATCACTGAGTTGTAAACACCTGGTCACCCATCTAAGTGTTGACCGTAAAGTTTCATTATCAACCCTGTTGACGCTATCTGCGGCTACGGGCGACTGACTCTATTCTTTGGGAACTGCCTCGGGCTGAGAAACGTTTCATCCCAAAAACGGACTGTAAACTGTTTATGACAGAAATAGCACGGGAGTTTATTCGCATATGGTGTTATGAAGTTGCGGGATTTCATGGTGATTTCAAAGTAGTGACGTTAACCTTAGGCAAGTGCTTGTGGCGTGGCTTACTTAGGTGCTCTTGGTCGATCTTCAGATCATCAGCAAAACTCCACCCGGTCACTAGGTACTTGTATGGGTGACCGATGGCATTCAAATCTGAGCGGTTCCGTGCTTCCTTAAGTTTTTGTTCTTGGCTTTTAAGTTATTGAGCCATGTCGGAGGCCTTCGGACACTAGAGTTGGCCAATAGCTCGTACGAAGAAAAAGAAGAAAAAAAATTTTAGGCATCAAGTTTCTAGAACTGCATCACTAAACAATTTTCTGGTCTTTAAAAGAAAGAGGTTTTTTATTTCAGTTTAATTTTTTATTTGTTATTTTCATGAAGTCTTGCTAATCTACATATTCAATCTTAAACTATTATATACTTGTAAAGAGGTAAAATAGTAAGTTTGTATTTATGTTTGTTCGAGCATAGCTCTCGAACCGGTGATTCAATCTGCATGAAGTTTGGTAGGTCGATAAGTTGTATTTTAATTTTTTGCTGATTAACTAAAATACTTTAGTTAAATCAGACAGGCGGCCATTAAGATATGCAGTTCTAAAAAGGGCCAAAAAAAACACATATTATAAATAAATATATGGAGTGGGGTGTCGTATGAATGGGTTTTGTTTGTACATTCAAAAATGGTTTTTATTTTATTTCTAGAATATATAGTTTTCGAACACAACTCTCGGACTCTTGATTCAATTTAGTACGTCGATAGGTTGTATTTGAAATTTTTGGTCGAAAGTATAATTGAGTCATATCAAACTGGGTCATCAAGATAATAATGAAGTCCTAAAATGGGCCAAAAAAATTAAACTTATGTATTTTTAGTTAAATTCTAGAATGTATAGATTTTGAAATAGGCTAAAATTGTATAATTTAATAACCTGAACTCCCATTTGTTAAAATTTCCTTAACGTCGTAGCTCAGATTAGATTGGATAAAATAGATCCCGCTATCAATACGATTATTAGTGTTCCTCCTCGAAAGAAGTATTTTTGCTTTCTGTTTTTAGGCACAGGTAACCCATAGGTTAACCATAGCAATGCGTGCAAAATTGTTCGTTGGAAGTTTTAATTTTGGGAAAGGACAAAGGCTTTTTTTAACCGGGTGCCATACTTCCTCGGGATAAATACGGAATAAATCCACGCGAGCGTAGCCGTGGGGTTTTAATGTTTTCTGTAAGCCTTTTGCTTTTTTCGTTTCGCAATATACGAAGACATTATATTGTGAGTTCGAGTATTATTCCTACTCCAATCATTCAAGACAGGACCTATCTAGGCAGTTATACTATATAAGTTATTGATAATGAATACATTTTAACATTGAATTTAGGTATTTCAAATCAAGACAACGGCTTCATAAAGAGAGTTAATAGGCATCTTCTGGGAAAGCTCGCCCTATCGTTGATATCATTCTTGCCTATGCAAGACTCGAGGTCAAGAGCTGGCCCATAATAAATAAAAAAAAACCAAAACTAACGTAACTCATACCTACTTCTATAATCTTTGCTATTTTTAGGTTCCCTGAAGGGGAAAAACGAATCACTTTGTTGTCCGTCTGTCTGTCTGCCAAGACCAATGTCATTATAAAGGGTAATGACGTTATTTTTCTTTGGAACGACTTAACATATTGACTTGTGTATGACGAATATAAAAATCTGTGGTGTAGAAAATCAAACTTAGACTATTAGACTGCAACATTAGACTGCAACAACCAATGATATATATGTTACTATGGCAACAAACACTGATGTAAAGTGTTAATATGGCAATTACCCTCATTTTTAATTATTTTGACAGTAGAATCGACTAAAAACTTATTGGAGATTTTTTTGACGAACTCACTTTAGTCTTGGTACCGAGCGCCATACATCAGACGGCATTCTCCTTTTCATCCGATCCCTTCAGCTTTATGCTGGTGCGGAAGGCTCAAGGCTTTCACTAGTTTTAAACATACAATGACATATTGTTTATATCAAAAAAAGGTAAATTGCGAGGAAGACCCGACATACAATACCTACTTTTAGCTTTGATTCACCAATTATAGATAAAAATGATACTTTTCCAGCCGGTTTGTTCGCAAAAGTATTTCAACTTAGTGAAATTGGACATAAGTAACAATTTAAGTTGTTACGAACGTCCACCGGGCAAGTGCAATGCGCAGTATTGTCACAATGCACTGTTACTTCCTAGGGAGGAAATGAATTTTGTTTAACTCGAATGAAATAAATAGCAAGCTACAATTCTATTTTATTTCAGAGAAATAAACGAAAGCCTCTTTTGTTTTTACTTTGTTTGGTAGCTTATTCTTCTTTATGCTGCGGCGTATAAAGTTTTGGGAAATTGAAAGCATTTCATATTTCAATTATATTTCAATAACATTTTGGTCGATAATTTTAATTATGTATTTTATTTGTAAGCCACAAATTTTATTCGCATTACTAGCTTTTTCCCGTGGTTTTGCTCGCGTGGATGTAGATTTTGTCAAATGTTTTGGTTATTACCCTCGGACTTTTTTTAAATAGAACGCACTCCATGTCCTTTTCTGTATAGGGGAGGGGGGGGGGGGAGACACAGTAGTGAAATATGAAAAATTTAATGATGATCAGTTTAGTAGTTATGCGTGACAAACAAACAATCAAACAAATAAATAAACAAACTAACTTGTGTAGTTAGGGATTGATTTTTCAAAAATCTTCCACAATTATTGACTGTCTTTGAAAATAGAATAAGTGATTTCATACATTTACGTGAAGCTATTTACTTGAATAAAATTATCCTTAATCTGTCTGTATCAATCAAAAGTAGGAAAAAACATAAGTTTCTTATTCAGTAATGCTGATTAAATTCCTCATTACTTTTACTAATCTTTTAAGGGCATAGCATAAATAATAGTTGTAACAGTAAGGGCTGCCATTTATATTGCAAGGCTGCAATTTATTACCAGCATTTATCATCTCATCGAGTTCTTTTCTGTTATCACAGCGTATAAGTGCTATAATGTGGCATGAAACCGATATTAGGTATGGATGTAGGTTGGAAACATGTGGGAGGAACCATCAACAGTCACGATTTTCAATTCTTATAAATCAATTTGCTGCGAAATGATTTTATCAAGAAGGTCATGTTTGGATACTTCATTATTTATAATGGATAATTTTTGCTTAAAATGACTGTAGAAATGGATATAAAAAAGCCGGTTATTTTCATACAACATCATAATCGCATCGCATAGTCTGTATCAATCAAAAGTAAGAAAAAACATAAGTTTCTTATTCAGTAATGCTGATTAAATTCCTCTTTACTTTTACTCAATTATTCCACTAATTCAAATGTCCATTACTTTCCACTGAGCGCAAATTTCTACCCAAGTTTATTTTTATCTACTATCCGTATTTATATCTCTTAGCCTTGTAGTCACTTACCAGAAGCGTGCCACGCAAATTTAATATTTCACTCCCAATTCAACACGAATCCGCTACGAGCGAGCTACTTCCTTTCACAATGAAGGATTACAGCCGACAGTCTTCGGATTAGTTGCTAAGTTGAAAATATTCAGAGCCTCCCGAAAATCTTGATACAAAGGAATAATTTCCAATTTTGCGTCTTCCTTGGCATTGAATAAAACATAATGTACCTTATATTGAATCAATCTTGTTCAACATTATGCGGGGTGGTTTTGTCAATGTTCTTGGCTTATGAATTTACGCTCTTGAGTTTTAGTGATTCATGCAATTCAAATATTGGGCAATGGTAACAGGGCTTCAATCTTTACTGTATTATGTATTAGCTCAGTGCTCTGCAAACTTTTTGTGTTCCCGGTAAGTACATCTAGGAAATCGGAAAATTTTGGAGGCTAGACCATAAATAAAAAATCATTTTTTTGATAATATTATTCAATTTTTGTTATTACCTTAAAACTTTTATTAATCAATAAACATAAACGAATCTGCGTCAAACAAACCGAAATGCCTCGCTTGCGCGTCCAAGTACCTATTTCGCGGCTGTTTTTCTTCTGTATGCCTATTAAACTTTAAGAGATAACCTTATTTTTCTGAGGAGCACCTACTATATGACGGTACATCAGTGCCGCGGCATACACTTTGCGGAACATTGTAGATTGAAATTTAGTCTTTCTGCCAACGCCTTTGCCTTTTGTGACACACACGTCTAAATTTATGGGAAATATTTCGAATACTTATTGGGTAACAAACGTCCAACTATTGGTAAATAGGTAACATAAATGTGAGTACAATAAATATTCAATTCTATTAAACTACTCTGCAAATGTGACTTGAAACAGCAAATAAGATAACTCTTATTACTGTTTAAGTTCTTTGAATACCTTCGGATGATGACATCAAAAAGCATTATACGAAATGTTATTCCTCCCAGACTCAAAGCTTGGGAACTCTTTTTTCTTGGAAACTCTTTTGAATCATTCCAAGCGGAGCGTTTCTAAATAGACCTAGAGATACGCTACGCTTCCCTACTTTATCAAGATATCTTGATATTAGTCGCAATCAGTTATTGTGTTACCTACTTGTTATTATAAATCTATGTATTTTCATAGGGTTGTATATAACCTGCGACTCCTAAAATCTAAATAGGACAAATATTTTAATTACTCATTTACACATTGAATACAAAAACTTTAAGTGCATCATTTGTAAATGGACTAATTTCCGACTGAATATATTCATTTTATTGACTCAATTTATATCATGTACTCCGACAACAGACTCCTATGTGCACGAACAATTTCTTGGTACAGGGTAGGAATTAAGCTCATAACATAACAGCGCAGACTGTAGAGCTTCAACTGACTAAGCTATATATAAGTTCTGGGCAAAATATACTTATATTTTGTGAATTGATACCCACCAAAGTTTTATATGTACCTTTTTTCAGTCGTCCATCGCCGCATGTGTGGTTATTCTGGTACTAGATAAAGTAGTAACCCTACGGTGCCTTTCCACTCTAGTATAAGTAGGAAGCGCTGACACTCTGACGTAACAGAATTTGAATAATGCGAACCTCAGTTACAATAACGTGGCAGACTTTAAATTACCCTATTACGGGTACAGATAGCAGTTTTAATTTGATCTCCTACAAAATGCAAATTTAAGCACCTACACCGGGCAAAAATTAAAACCACCGGTTTTTCAGGGGAGGTACCATTTTACGTTCATTAGGTTTGAAAGTTTATGAGTTGAAATTACCTAATTGACACTTAGTCTTGTTGTATTTATTTGTCAAATGCATATTGATTTTGATACTAGTAAAAGTAAATTTGCTGTTCCGAGAGTTAAATAAAATATGGTGCTTTTATACCGTTTTAAGGGCATAGCATAAATAATAGTTGTAACAGTAAGGGCTGCCATTTATATCGCAAGGCTGCAATTTATTACCAGCATTTATCATCTCATCGAGTTCTTTTCTGTTATCGCGGCTTATAAGTGCTATAATGTGGCATGAAACCGATATTAGGTATGGATGTAGGTTGGAAACATGTGGGAGGAACGGAAGTAGAGTATAAACCATCAACAGTCACGATTTTCAATTCTTATAAATCAATTTAATGCGATATTATTTTATCAAGAAGGTCATGTTTGGATACTACATTATTTATAATGGATATTTTTTGCTTAAAATGACTGTAGAAATAGATATAAAAAAGCTGGTTATTTTCATACAACATCATAATCGCCCCAAAGCAAGCAGAGCTTTGTGCTTAGGGGATATGACTGATTTATTTTATGGGGATTTTATTAGAAAAACATGAAACGAGACAAATCATTGCGGATCATTTTGACACGTGGGGGCAATCGAACCTGATATTAATTAATATGATAAGTAAATATTCTCTAAGCCGAAACTTCTGCGTCTCTACCGGTCTTTCGCTCACTGCACCACAGAGGCTGTATTGACAGCCTATCTAGACATTTTATAAAACTCTAAAATGGTTCAACTGAAATGAATATTTTTTAGGAAAGACCATAAAAGTTAGCTGAAAAATCAAATTTACCGAATTTTGTAATTTAAGTTGCAAGTGGGCAGCTTATCAGTTATAAAAACCACTACAACCACCACCCCGTGTGTTAGGCTGCGCTATACCGCAAACAGCCTGCCGCCATGAGAAACGGAAACGCAATAAAAACCACGTTAGCTAACACTACTATGTAGATACAAACATACAGATTATTTAAATTATAGTTAGACAACGAAGGAAAGATAGTAAACCATTTCAGTGTAAAGACTTTCAATGTAGTAGCTTCAAGCACGAGTACCAGCTAATCAGTTTAAGCTTGGATCGTTAATCGGGACGCGCTGGTACCCAGTTAATAAAATAAACAGCGGGATTGTATTATCTTAACGCTGACAAGATACAGTTTGAATTCATGAGAAGATAATAGTTTTCAGTAACTATCTTTGTAGGGACGTTGCTCTGTAATTTAGACTTTCTTAATTATAACCTTGTAGTTTAGTGCTACGTCAAGAAGTTACCAAAATTGGCGAAATTTAGTATTCAAAAATAATAAGGCTAAGTAGAATCTAAGGCGTATGCTACACCAAAGAGTGTTCTCTAGAAAAATCTCTATTAAAAACAATTCTTTATACTTACTTTATTTTTTTACAGGTACAATTTAATAAAAAAAAACAATGCTTAATGTAAAGTAATAAAAAACAAATAATATACGTAAAATGCCAGCAAAATGAGTTAACTAAAACATAGACCAATCAATAAATTCGACGTCTGGCAATACCAGGGATGCATAAGTGAATATGGACAACAAGTGAAATAAACGTGAATATGAACAGCAAGTGAATTAAACGTGTACGGTTAATTAAGTGAATGTGGATGACAAGTGAAGTGAATGACGGCAAATGAAGTGAATGTGGACGGCAAGTGAAGTGAATGTGATGGTGAACGGTATGGTCGCAGCATGACAGCGTGGATGGCGCTGTTCGGGCTAGTGTGGCTGCTGCGGGTACGCGGGTCGCTTTGCGGCTGTGCTGCGTGCAAACGCGCAAGGCACGATCCACACGATGAGCACGAACCGCGTGGGTTGCACGTACCGCACGAACCGCACGAAATGCACGAGCTGCACGAGTCGCAGTCACAGAGCCAGGCGGAGTGCGCGCCATTTGATGTCATCGCCTTGCAACAGTACACGCGAGACGCAACCGTGCAGACTGATTTTGATGACGAGATTGAAGATCTCGATAAGATTGAACTGCAGATCACCGAAGACTGTGAGTATATAGCTTACTTATAACTTTCGGTTTGAAGAAACTTTAAGCTAAAAATTCCATATTTAGTTTGGCGGCTAGCCGTGACTGTTCTAGTCAAAGAACTTACATATACTATTGTTATAGGTATCTTTGGTCAAAATTTGAATATGGGTATACCCATATTCAAATTTTGGATTTTTTTAAATATAACCTTACATTTTTATTAATTAGTTTTAATTAAATTTTTATTATGAAAGAAACAATTAGAGTAGGCAAATGGGATATAAGTACAAAACACCGTAATATAAGGCAGGCACGTGCGGTACGTGCACACTAAGTTCATATTTATGAACTTAGCCTTTTCATACTAGTATCTGTTATAAATTTTAAGACTTAGTATATGACCTATGACTATAGAAAAATCTAGACTTCAATATAATAGAATAGAATCAATTTTCTTTAGCAAAAAAATTTGTATTCACAAGGACATAATTCGATTCAATAGGGACGCAAAATAAAAGAAAACCTGTCGATACTTTTAAAATCTGTTTTGAAGATTTTGTTTCACAAAAGATTACTATTTTGAGCGAGAAATGAAAAAACGAGAACGTGCCCAATCGCTTTGTAGAAGGTACTCTATAAGGTAATTTATTCTGTTTGTTCTATTATATAGTATTATTTATTATTAGGCCTTTGCATCTATTCTGGATGATGTATACAGCGTCTTTGACTATGGGAGGACACCTAAACACTAAAATGTTTGGAACATGGTTAGAAAGAGTAGGCTTTCCCAGCACATATACCGTCCTCTCAGCCTAGTCGGCCTTACCCATGGGAAAGACATGGTCATAATGGTCAATACGCGTGGAGCTGATTAAGCCGCGGGATTTCTCGCGATGTTTTTCTTCGCCGTTTTGAGGTTGGTAATGAGCTTAATATTTTTTTACGAATCGTAAACTCCATTGCATAACCGAAATTCGAACCAACAACCTCCGGATCGAAGGTCGGTCGGAAGGTCTACATCCCACCAGCCATCCACTTTTTGATCACTATATTTAATAGCGTTTGTTGGATGGTATCAATCTTAGTTCTGCGTACTCAGGAGATAGAATTAGAATCTTAATTTGGGATTAATAATTACAGTAGTACGTATTACTAGTTAAAAGCAGTTAGCAATTTACTTGACAAGACCAGTACCACTACCAGCCTATATCAGTCCAACTCTTGACATGGGCCTACCCTTAAAAAGGAGGATTTGCCTATAATCCCCAAGTTGGGCATGCGGGGTGAGGATCGCAGGGCACAGCTTCTAACACTGCCGACGCTACTGCCCGAAGCTGTGCTGGTGTTAGGCTCCGCGATGCCACAATATGCTGGCCAGAGCCCCGTTTGCTATAAAGCAGGGTGTACCGGTGAGGTTGGTTTGGATTCCGAAGCTCAATATTTTATATCTTAAGTTAAAGTAAAAACTGTTTGTCGACAAACCTATTTCAGTGTTTGCTCAAATTGTTTGCCCCTCAAACTTATTCAAATTCAAACAAGAATAAATAATGACCAGGGACTGAATATTTTCGCTTTACCAATATTTGCTTTCATTCGGCACAGGTGACAACTTTGAAAGCACAAACAAGACCTCGCAAGATGGAATTTGAATAGTGACAACTTTTTAAATAAATATCAATGTACGGTAAAATATTTTTTATTCAACCTTTTTAGAAACAAAGCTCCGTTGTTTTTATATATCAAAAACAAATTTTGGACTATAAAATAGTAATTGGCAATTTAGGACAGAGAAAACATAAAGTATTATAAGTATAAACAGAGAGTATTTGGGTAATCGAAAGTTTGGGTTAGACTAAAATGATATTTTTTAAATTAGAGTATTTTGGGTTTGTTTATTCAGAAATCATACTAATATTATAAAGGCAAAAGCTTGTAAAATGCGAAAATATGAAATGTTAAATGTTTGACCCTCTTTCGTGCTATGTATGTGCGTCACTATGTATCTAGAAGTACTGAATGTATGAAGCATTACGTATTTCTATGCTATTTTTTTCAGAATACCACGCGAGCAATACCCGGCCCGGAAACCCGCGATAAATAAAATAATTTTAAAAATAAAACTAACAATCCAACTTTAGAATTTATAACATTAAGAAGGATTTAAATAGGCACTAGATTTTTAGACACACAGAATACAAACCAGAGACAAGACAACAGAGTTCTTTTGCACAAAAGAAATCCCAAGGCAATCAGCGCAACTAATGCCAAATCTCCTGTACATATATCAAGAAATTCTAGACAAAGAAGGTTTTTTTGCATAATATATCGTTGGAGACAGGTTCATTTTGCTTTTCTTTTGATTTTATTTCTATTCCATTTTGAATTACATACGGCAGTGACATTGCGTCTGCGAGACTTCTTTCGTCACGAAGTCAGCGGCTCTCCATTAGTATTTCACTAGACACACCTGATATTCTGAGAGGGCAGGCCTACCTGACGACGTACCGAAATAGTTACCATTGAGATGTTAGCCCCTTATCACTTTGTGGTTCAATTCCAACCGATTTGACTTGATTCAATAATAAAAAAAAGATTGGAGACTTTGGACAGTATTCACATCAATTTCAATTTCACATTTCAACATGTTGACTGACAACATGTTTCTTTTCTCCAAACTGAACAATTTATTATATTTTCTTTGAAACCATTAGTTTTGTAGAGATTTCTTTATAGCTAGCTTTCTTAAAAAAAAAATTCAATAGCTAATGCCCGTGACTTTGGCCGCGTCGAGTATTTCTTTCTATTTAGTGATTCTTACTTTAAACATGAACGATTTTCTATGCATAACTTCATCCTCCTTTTCACCCCTTCTGGGTTGGTTTTATTAAAAAAACTGAGAAACGTATTAAATTAATTTTCATTAAACCCTAATAGAACATTTCAAAAGATCTTAACTTCGAAACTGACGGACTTTCATACTAACTTTCATCCCCTATTACACCCTCTTAGGGGTAGAATTTCTAATTATCCTTCATTATTGTATGACGACAGAGTTTAAGTCCAGTGGTTAGGTCAGTGCGTTGATATATCACCCAGTCAATCAGTTTACTATTTTCATAGATTTAGTATATTACCAGAAAAATCCAAACTCCTTAGATAAGGCTTTTGTGAAATATTTGCGAATATGTTTGGAGGGCAAGCATCATATTCGTTCAATATCGACATGTTTCATAAAATTCCAATATCTTGAGGAAAATTTCCTTATTTTGCAGATTATTATCCTCATACTATCCTTGGTTTAGAAAGTAAGTTTACTGGTATATTTTTTACCTTAAACCAATCACACTAAAACTTTAAAACATGATATTTAGTAATTGTACGCTTATCTTATTTTTTAACGAACTTTAGTAAAAATTCAATCTTTAGAACATTATTTTTAGTAATCAATCGTTTATCTTTTATTTTATTTACGAATTTCAATCGTAGAGGTTCGAGGTCGTGGTTTGCCACGAAAGCGTTGATGGGACGAATTTGAAGCCTTCGAGACAGGATGAGGTGATAGGTATATCTCGAAGAAAGGCGGTTGGTGAAATTTAGGAGTGACCGTTGTCAAGCAGCGGGACGATCCAGGTTGCGTAAAAAAATCGTAGAATCGTAATCGGTCTGTGATTGTATCTTATTGCTTACTCTACTCACCAAGCATTCTTTTTAAAACTACTACGTGCCATGATACCATGATAAAGTAACTTATGCGTTAATCCAGGTTACCTACTATAGTTTTCTCCAAATTGGTTCAGCCATTAATAATTATAGTAAGTTAAGTGGGAACAAATATTATAACTCACAAACATACAAACTTTCGCATCCTACTTATAAATGTTAACGTTTGTGACAGTGGATGGATGTTTATTACTTTTTCACGCAAAAAATACTAATCGGATTTGGATGAAATTTGGAGTATAGGTACTTTTCTATACAAGGTTTCAAGTGAGAGAAGCCGCGGGAGGAAGCTAGTATCAAATAAAGTATTATACTACTTTAGTTGATCAGAAATGACGAACATAAAGGTAGCTTCCACGCACCCCCTACCTTTCAAATACTGAACTTTATACTTATGTTAAAGTCTTCCGTTTTTCTATTCAAACAAAGCGTCAAGCTATCAGTTCATATCAACGTGAGTCAAAAGATCTGCGAATCCTCAAACGTAAACTGATCCCGCACAACTCTGAACTGGTTTCCGTACTAATCGAACAAACAAAAGATTTCCGCGTTCGTCTTTGTGCGATCATGTTACTCGCAAAAGACGAATAAATAAAAGGCGCTATTACAAGAGTATAGGTATATTTTATCTGTGTTCTCATTACGAGAAAAGTTTTCATCAATATTAAACAAATTATTTCATTTCATATAAGCTTTACGCACAGCTTCGCGAGAGTGGTACCCGGATAAAAAGTAGCATATCGGCTCGCGTACACCTAATTCGCTAACGGCCGAACCATGCGGACGATTGAATCAAACACTTCTAAAAGTATAAAAACGCGTACAACTGACGGACTCACTCGGACGATTTCAGTAGAGTAGTAGTGTACGCAACGCGCTCTCATACTTTTAGATTACACACGTTTATTTCGACAGCCGAGCATTGTTTAGCCATTAACGTATCTGGTGTATTCGTAGCGTATGTGTTATATTTCAAGTTTCATGCAAATCCGTTCAACGCAGTTAAGTGAAAATAAACATCCATCCATCCATCCTCAAAAATGTTCTTATTTAAATAATAGTAAGATTAGTGTGATATGATAAAGCATTTACCCAATAAGGGTGAAAGAGGTTTCAATCTCCATCTTTGGATCCTAAACAAACCTTACTGGCACGGGCCAGTGAGGTTATGTTAGGTTAGGTTAGCAGGGTGCACCACGGGATGCACTCTGCTAAAAAATAAAGGATGCTCTGGTACGGCTAATTGCAGTACAGCGAAGCCTGACATAGGCACTAATCCCCTGACTCAGTGCGAGTGCTATAATACGGCAGTTTGACCTCGAAAGATACTCCAAATAGTTAAAAACTGCGCGCATTCTGCCCTCTATCTCCGAAAATGGTTCAAGATATTAAAAACATTTATAGACATAAGTTATAGAGAATTTAATGTTCCACAATATTTATTCAGAAATAAATAGCATAAAACCTGAAACATGATATTTGCAATAAATAGATTTTTTGACCTTTGACCTTGGAATATTTGTAGAAGCTAACACCCAACGATAAGTAGGTTTTGAGACAAGTTTTAGGGTGCTCAAATAAAGGTTTATACAAGTTTATAGCCGACTATCTCGGATTCCGAGTTGAAATCCCTAATTTTCATGGATTATTCTTCAATCATCATAACATTATTTTGCCCACAGCTGGGTATAAGCCTCCCTAAGCTTGTGCTATCCGCCACAATGTTACGCTGCTCACGCATAGGCCACGGCTTTAGACAATGTCGTGCCCATCTAGCAGCCGGACGCTTTACGCTCCTAAAACCATCCCTATGCTATCCATCATCACAGTCTATAACAGTCCACTGCTGGACATTGGCCTCCCCTAATAAAGGCGGATATGCCCATAATCCCCACGCTGGGCATGCAGGTGGGAGATCGCAGGGCACAACGTCTCAAGGCCAGGGGATTTAGCTGTGCCGGTGTTAGTCTGCGTTATGCCGCAATCAGCCGACTGCCAGAGCCTCGTTTGTTAGCAGGATGCACCACGTGCAGGTGAGGTTGGCTTAGGTTCCGAAATGGGCATTGGAGAACCCCTTACACCGCCTACATACACGTCTAGGCTATTACCGGTCTAGAAATAACTAAAAATTATTAATAGAAACTGTAGTTCTAAAGTGTTGATTTGTTTGCAGCTACAGTTGGTAACTACGAGTGCGGCCGAGAACAAACGGTACAAAGCCCGGGAAGCGGACGGCGTGCAGGAAGTTACCAGGTATGCTTTGTCGTAGATATTATCTGACGCTTTCCTTGCTTTTTTGCTCCGTTAAGACCTTTTTGAAGTGCTTTTTTGCTCCGTTTTGGGATGCAAAGTAATGTCTACTAGATCTTCAGGTATTTATTTATCAAACTTATTACACCAACAAAGATGGATATATGAGGGATGATATGAATAAGAAAAGAGGCATCCACGATCAGGAAGTTTTTCGAACGTAGTGTTCGTCCCGAGTAAAGTGTATTTTTTTGATTAGATAGCTTATTTATTGACCGCCCTCAGCTCCACTAACGTGGTTCCAGGATAAACAGTAGCATTTGTGTCAATCCAGGTCATAAACTATGTATATTTTAAGTTTCATTCAAATCCACTGAGCCTTTATGGAGTTGAGTGGGAACCAAAACCCTCACACACACGCGCACACGCTTTCGTCATCGCAGACCTCTTTTATGTCAATATCCCTAATTTACCGTTTAGAACTTATTATAAGCTTTTCTTCTACCATGCTCTTCCTTCACAATAACTTGCTTATCCGTCACTCACTAAGCTTTATAATTGTAGTTACAGAGGGTTTGGTTTCTAACAAGTAGCAAGTGTTTCTTTGACACTTACTTCAACCAAGCTACCAACTCAAATCCCTCTGTGTTATTGTATTACTCCAACTTGTCTGACATTTTGTTCAGACAAGAATAGCGTCCAATTATTTCTCTTAACTGAATTACAAGGTATATCATTAACCTTTTTCGCAAGATCTGCCTATTACTTTAGGTAACTTTTTCCTTTGACGGATAATGTTTTACAACGCAACTTTTTTCCCCAGACATCTATAAAACCCAGAATTTTATTCAACGCTTTTTGGAGAAAGTACGGAGTAATAACAATTTTTACTTCGTTTTATAGGTGTTCGCATATTAACAAAGTAAATATGTCTGGGCGCACGTTGAAACAGCAAAAAAGAGGTAATAGCTCATTGAAGAAAAAAGTTTTTGCGCGAGAAAAAAATTAGAAATGTAAATGTGATTTGTTCCGTTTTATGAGCTTCTTTATTTCCTTGTTAACTTTTATTGTCGGATATAAATGTAAAAGATTATAATGCCTCTCTAAGCTGGGCAGAGTTTAGTGAAATGCTTAGAAAAGAACCTTGTCATGTTTTATTCTATAAATTGTTTTAAAAGCACTTATTATCATGTTATAATTTATTATTTAAGTCATAGTGAAAAAGACATGTGAATGAAAAATATTATAATATTCCAAAAAAAATTAACTCAGGTTACCTCTTTTTATACTACTAAGTTAGCAAATAGGCATACGGTCCTCTTGATGGTAACCGGTGCCCGTATTCTTTTTATTTGAATTTGATTATAAACACAAATTTTTACCTACCTAAGATATGGCCTCTGTGGTAGTGAGCTCTACCGAATATCAAGCTGTCATATCGTAGGCGTAACGAAAAATTTTGGCCAATGACATAACGTTATTTTAAATTTACGCATTCTCATTGGGCAAAATTTTACGTCTACGATACGAAAACTTTTTTGCTTGTCTTCGTGACCAAGGCTCTGCTTACTACGTAGTTTGACACTACGTTTCCCGTCAAGAATATGAAGGATATAATTTCTACAAAAAATTATATTGTGCTCATGAAATTAGTGATAAAATCATAAATAATAAATAATGAAGGACGTAATCACACAGCATCATGTAGCCCCAAACTAAGCAGAGCTTGTATTATGGGAATCACATGATTGATATACTACACATATTTTTTTTTGTAAATACATACATATCATACATAGAAACACCCAAACAACATCTGCAGAACATGCAAACATTTGTCCCGCGGCGGGAATCGAACCCACAACCTTCTGCGTCTCAGGCGGACCTTCGCCCACTGCGCCACAGAGGCCGTCAATAAAAATAAATAGATAGGCCGTTAATAAATAGTTTTATGGTAAACCAAACAGTACAAGCTTATCCAAATGTCGCTAAAACATCACACTACTTGCTAGTTTTGTTATTGATCCAATTTGCTAAACCCCCTAGCTCTGATGTTGAACACGGAGGACCGATAAGTTAATCTTTATTCGAATTGACTTCAGTAGAATCGAGTTCTTTTTAGATATTTCTTGTGTAAACGTTTCAAAGGTTTGCCAATAAAAAGGAGAAAATTAGGTCGATCACAAACAAGCTAAGAACTCAAACAACAGGGTTTCCTTTACAAATAAGTGAAGTAAAAGATCTTAAGCGTAAAATAAGCAAGTTACTTGCGTGTTGGTTGCTATTAGTTTTAACTACATATTATTATTAGCTAGCTTAGTTTCACTCATCTAATGGGATGGTGCCATAACTCAAAATATAAAATGTTAACGGATATCAAAATATAAAACATTTTTATACGACCGAGGATGATTTCATATATTATCTGATGCTATTAAGAGTAATAAAAATATTTATTATAGCTATACCCATAGCTAATCGTATATTCACAGTAAAATTTTAATGTTTTATCGGTAACCCTAACAAAACTAGCTTTCCCGGCTATCTGAACAATAAAAGATAATGGAAACAGAAAACGTCAGGAACATTCCCACAGTGGCCGTCAGATTCAGGCAGTGAATGACGTGACAAAAGCTAGGCTTAGGGGCCTGTTTACCAGAGTTTTTCACTTATCCTAGAGATACCCAATCCGTACCCGATTACGCTTCGTTTTTCCTTGAAAAAACTGTCAAAAATTAACAATGAAGATATTGTACAAAGCAAAATATTTAGTACAAATTCCGCTACCTTTCTCTGACGAGTTCCACAAAATGTACACGCGTACCACCGCCCTCCCGCCCGCAGATTCTCATGCAAAACAGAGAAAGAACAAGCAAACAAGCAATTATTAATAAATTCAAACGTCTACTTACTCTTCCACCAAATAAAAACAAATACGTTAATCTGTAATTAGCTTGGAGAAACAACACACACACAAATACACAAAAAAAAACTCAACAGAAATTTCAAAATGTTTCGCCTTCACCAAAAGGCATCCTCAGGAATGATCGATTCGCTGTCCACAACGTCGACGTCGCTAAAAAACAACAAAGACACAGAAGTTCGCAGACGTGTTGCTCCGCCGAGCGCCAAACAGAATTTCTGTTTAGTGCTCGGTTGCATTTATTAATAATTGCTTGTTTGCTTGTTCTTTCTCTGATTTGCATGTGAATCTGCGGGCGGGAGATGGCGGTGGACGCACGTATGCATTTTGTGGAACTCGTCAGAGAAAGTTAGCGGAATTTCTACTAAATATTACTTAATTTAATATTTGCTTTGTAGAATATCTTGTAATGGATTTCCGCAATGTCACGCCTTAGTCAATTAATTAACAATCAGTCAAAAACTAACGACACGGTAACAGGATTAAAATAAATCGGTCATAATAAGACTATTTCACTCGAAGTACTGTTTGGACTGGAAGACCTAGAACTTAGTCGTTTTCAAGGGTGCATTTTGTTTATCCGCGTTACAAGAACTAATAGGTTATTGAATATACTTTTAAACGCGTTCTTCTGTGGGAGTAATTCAAAAAATTTGAAAAGATTCAAAATTTTATCCATAATGTTTTATTAAAATTGTATTTCTATTTAGATGGATCCAAAAAGCTGCTGTTTGTGATGCACACCCCTCCACAATAATGTCATTCTGGCTCAATCGTCACTGTCGGATTCGAATCGGAAAGGTTTCTTACGTTTAACAAGCCTCTACTGGAAAAGCGCAAATCTACACCATGTATAATTCTACATACCCTGTACAATTAGACAAAGATACGCTTTGAAATCAAGATGGTAATATTACAAAGGTTTACCTTTTTCTACCCACAGTACCCATCGGATGCGGATAGTGAAGCAGTGTGGGAGACAAGTGACGTGACCCTAGAACGGGGAGCCAGTGGACTTGGCCTGAGCATAGCTGGAGGCGAGACTGGAGGAGACGTCAGCATTACTAAGCTGGCCCCCGGGGGTGCGGCGAAGGTGGACGGTAGACTGCAAATAGGAGATATTTTGTTACAAGTGAGTAGTCGTTGCAATATAAAATAATATACCTATAATAAGTATATCTCCGTGCTATATTACCGTATGTTAAAGATAGATAGATATAGATAACTCTTTATTGTACTCACACCAACTTAAACGTAAAATACAATACAAACGAAAACTTATACTGAAAGTACAATGGGTGGTCTTATCGCTTAGATCGATCTCTTCCAGACAACCAGAGCAGACGATGGTGAAAATATCAATAAACACAAAGGAGAATGCCGTCTGATGTATGGAGCTCGGTACTAGACAAAAGTGAGTGCGTCAAAAAAATCTCCAATAAGTTTTTTAGTCGATTCTACTGTCAAATAATTAAAAATGAGGGTTCTTGCCATTGTAAAACTTTACTTCAATGTTTGTTACCATAGTAACATATATTATATATCATTGGTTGTTACAGTCTAATGGTGGTGTGCGGCGGAAATGAAATCAAGAAAATATTTTTTACTTGATTATTAATCCCGTCGGTGTGTAAAACTAAAGAAAATGCTATTGTCATTTATAATATATAATAAATTTTATGGGATACGTTCGGTTTTGACGCAATGGTACGGGTTCTCGGCATTATCCTTTATCTCTTGAGGACTAGGATTATTGAATATTATAATTATTATGATATACAGAAACATAAATAGCTACATGTACACTACATACTAAATTAATAATACATACTAATATTTACCATATACTACTAAGGTTAAATATAGGTTGATACGCAGGATATGTATTGACATTAGTGATGACGATGATCACTTCACTTCTTTATTAAATGGCTTCTGGGATAGTTATCCACAATTTGGCCAGTATCAAGTATAATAATTGTTCATAATATTATGAGGCAACGTAGTACGGCTTATAAGTACCGTCCAGTCTTCGGTCAGGTCCTGTTTTCTGCTATAGCCATGGCGACTATAACAAAAGACGATCGGCGCACAATTTTCTTTATCAGAGAATACCCGTTCAATCTTCTTTTATTCCATTTCACTAATACTTGTGTCTTATAACTAACATTTATCGGTTATAATACCATGAATATTAAACGACATACATTACACTAGAAAATAAAATTTAATAAAATTGACAACCGTCGTTCAAGATGAAAAAAATGGTGTCCATGACGACGATCAATGATGAACGAAGACGTAAACTAATTTGGTTTGTCAAACCAATGACAAGTCATTTTGGTTTTCATTGGTCGTCAACACCACTAATGTCCATGTCCTACGTATCAAGCTATATTTGACTAACTGTTGATGATGATAAGTCCAGTTGCGATAAAATAGCACAAGACTGCGGGCATAAACTTCGGGAGGCCTGATTTATATATTTTGGATTAAATCTGGCTGTAGATGATGATGATGAATATACAGTTGTCTATAATACATTTATGTCACACAAAAGAGTGCTTGAGACAATTAATTTGTAGTTATTGAATAAATGAAAAAAGTGGTAATCGTATTCAAATTATGTTCATGCGGACACATTAAATGTAAGTAATAACCTGATATGTATTATTGTTTGGATACCAAAGTTATAAAACACTATATTTTTGTGCAGAAATAGTTTCCACTATGTAGGCAATATTTTTACTGCATGTTCTTATATCCATAAACAACAGAGGCACAAGTTAAATAAACAAGAAAACAGATGACAAACTAGTTCAAGCAGAAAATGCAAACATATACAAATGAAAACGAATAAATAATCCAGGAACATGATATCACTGAAACAAGAGACGCATTAGGCACATGGAAATGACAAAGTGCCTATAAATTATATTGTTCCCTATCCCATATTCTACGCGGAGCACGAGTTTTTAGCCGACTCCCTAAACAATGAGGATTAAGTTTGTTGATACATAGTCGTAAATAGGAATGACAACTGGGTAATAAAATAATATTTCTAATAAGTCTGTCAGATAGATCAAGAAAAAATATTAGACACGTATTTTTTTATTTATTAAATTTAATAATAATTGACGGAGATAAAGGGCGTCAAAGTTCGGGAGTGGGGACTCGTGACGTCACGGCTAGCTAAAAAGTGTACTAAGCCGTGACGTCACGCGGTATTTCAACGCACTATATCTTTGTCATTTTTTGTTTAATTTACAAAAGAAAACATATGTGTCCAATATTTTTTGATAATTTAAATGACGGACTAACGGACTCTAATTAGTTTAACGAATGGTAGTTGGATAGATGAAGTACTTATTAGTGTATTGTATTGCATTTTTACATGGCACTCATTGGCCTATGTCCAGTTGTAGACTGCTATAGGCTGATGATGATGATCTTAGATTAAATTTTATCATCATCATCCACCAGCCTGATTTTACCCACAGCTGGGTATTGGCCTCGACTCCGCCCTTGGCTTTGTTCGTGTGGTACCCAGATAAAAAGTAACCTAGTTGTTATTTCTGGTCTAGAACGACTTCAGTGCAAAATTTTAGATCAATCGTAGTTTATGGCGTGAATGTGGAACAAATATTGCACCACTCACATCTCGTTAGCAAACTTTTGGTTCTAATCTATATTAGAGGGAAGATTATAATTAGACTAATATTATACAATTTGAGTGTGTTTGCGTGTAAGTGCGTTTGTTCCCACTCAACTCCGTAATGTCTTAACGGATTTGGATTAAACTTGAAATATAAATAGATTGTGACCTGGATGACTATTTTTCATCTGGGTACCACGCGAGTGAAGCCTCGAGTGGAAGCTATTATTAGGATGATTCTGCATGCCACAAAAATATTGAAGAAATTTAAAAAAATATTTTAAATTATCTTTTTTGTAGGTTTATCTATACTTATAAAATACTTTGTCCTGAATGACTGACGGATCAATGCACAGCCTAAACCACCTCATCGTAGAGACCTGAAACTTGGAGGATGTGTTTTTTGTATGACGTAAGCATCCGATAAGAAAGGATTTTCCGAAATTCTACCCCTAAGGGGGTGAAAAACGGGGGCAGAGTTTGTATGGGACAACGTGATTTCTTGGTCCAATCTACTTCAAATTAGCACGAACATTATTTAACAGAATTCACGGAAGGTGTGTTTCGTATTTTATTGAAACTTATCACCTAACAGGGTTCAAAAGGGGTAGAAAGTTATTCTAGGGGCGATTTGCATCGAAGTTGATATCAAAACCACTCCTTATTGCTTTTAATTTAAATAAAATGTTATTTTGACAAGAATGAAGACTCAATCCGATCTCTTTAAAAATTTGAATGTCAAATCATCGAGATAGAGCTATTCTAGAGCCACAAAACTTGGAAAAAAATATCTGCACTAAAACTCTGCGAACGTTGTCGATTGCGCTGACATTGAACACTTTTCAAGCCACTTGAGGTCTAATTAAGCGCAAATTCGGCATTTTAAATATTATTTATGTCAAATACGCTTGGATGATTTTGTCAGTTTTCGCTTGAAGACTGTGACTCTATAGAGTACCTACTTTTCTATCTCGATGTGTCAAATATGTATTAAATAATTTAAATCAAAAGCACTAAGGAGTTCCATTTGTTAGAGTATCGTTGACATCGTAGTTCAGTGGTATTTGTTGTAAGTTCGTATCGTATGTATGTTTGTTCGAGTATAACTTTCAAACCGTTGATCTAATCTGCATAAAATTTGGTAGGTTGATAGGTTGTATTTGAAATTTTTGCTGAGAAGTATAGAATTATATCAGACTTGGGGTCATCAAAATATGGAATCCCAAATAGGGCCATAAAAAAATAAGCTTATGTAAATATATTGAGTGCGGTGTCATATGAATAGGTTTTGTTTATTCATTCCAAATTAGGTTTTATTTTGATTCTAGAATGTATTGATCACTAGATAAGTTAATCGGTGTTAGTCAGAGGGAGGTACAGATATTGTGTTTGGCACACGTGCTTTCTTACTAAGTGTACAGTGCTCACAGTGAGAACACATAAAAAAACAGTTCGCTCCCTAGAACAAGTGTGTTTTCAGCACTCATGCACTAGACACTAGCATATTGACTGCGCGCCTCGCAGCAGCGGGTCGAATATCAGCTCGCGCCCTAGAGCAAGTGTGTTTTCAGCACTTATAGTGTTAGGTACTGAATAGTACCTCTATGCTATGTGGGAAGGCCAGATAGGAGATGAATGTTTGCTTGCCGGGGAACCAATTATTTCTCAAGTTACGAGAAGGGATATAATAACATATAATACCTATACTTTTCAACTGGCTGTTGACTTGTCGAAGGGTCGCCAACGGAAAACGGAGGGAGCAAGAACGGGCTCGGAAAAGGTAGTGAAAGTGGAGTAGGAACTGTAAAGCGAACATGAACGGCTGAACGCGCCCGGGTACTGTCCTGGACCTAACCTGGCAATGTTACTTACATATACAGATACTTTTTATTCCATACATAATTAGGGTTACAGGCAACATAAATGGCGTATACACGCAAACGAAGTTGCGGGCGGGTCCGCTAGTACACATAAATAAATAAAATAAATAATGCTGGACACTATCAGACGACACAATATCATAATGGCCCCAAACTAAGCAAAGCTCGTATTATAAAATCACTGTATTATTATAATATTTTTTCCTTTGATATAAATATAAGGCAGTAGGTACTTATTGCGAATTAATATCAACAAAATACACAGTGCTATATATAATTTTTTTAAGAAATTTATTAAGGCTACATTAAATTTATGAATGTTCCTTTAAATGGAACCTCGAGACTCGGAAAGAAAAATAAAGGGGAGGGTTACATAAATAATGTAATCAAACTTTTTTACCACGTTGTTAAAACACTTCCAGAGAGTTGCTTAAGCGGCATTACTCATAAACTTTTTTTATTGGACCAACCTTTAAAAAACTATGTTTTTAATGAATTTTTTGAAACGATCTTTATTTAATTAAAAAGAAACCAAGTTATGAACAGGTGAAATAAAACCAATTTTATATTTCCAATAAACCATGGCCGATAGCTTTCTGTTTTGAGGTTTGTTACTAAATAGTAGATTCATAGCTTATATAATTTCATCATAGTATTACGTTAGTGATGATGTTGACCCACGGCAATAATAATAATAATAATTAGTTTTTATTTAAATTTATTTATTTTATTTTAATTATTTATTAATCTTGTGAAGGCCTCTCTCTGCAGCCCTAGCCAATGACCGTTTGAGCCTTGCCCCGCGGTCGGTGGTCCACCATTTTGGATATATTTTTTACTATAATGTTTTTTTATATTATTTTTGTACATAGTAGATTAATAATGTTTTAAATTTTATAGTAAAAAATGTATTTTTGATGAGTTTTAAAATGAATAAAGTGACATAATAATAATATTTATAATTTATAATTACTAACATTATTATTATTGTCTATATACTTAACATCTACTAATTTAATTCTGACAGAAGTGCGTGTAAGTATATTATTGTTTGACACGTGATTTGACCACAAATTTAATTTGTAATTACTGACTATTATCATTGAATTTTGACTATGTATAAGATGTAAACTCAACCCAATTTTGATAATTAGAGTAATTGGCGCAAGCCTTTGTAGTTATTAAGTCAATAAACAATAAACGATTTCGATCGTGTGGTTCTGGGTTAAAAACTAGCCTAGTTGATAATCCAGGTCACAAACATAATTTCATTCATTTCCGTTCTACAGTTACGGAGTTGAGTGGGAACAAACTCTACTCGTCTACGTGTCCAACTCAGGACAGGGCGCCATGGAACTCATTAGGGGAGGCCTATGTCCACCCGTGGACTGCTATAAGCTGATGATGATGAATTCTGATCTCCTTAGTACAAGTGTGATGTGATATCATCTTCTTGGTTGGAAGTTGATTAATGATATTATTGTTAAAAAGCTCATGACTGTAGGCGCTTTGTATTTTTATTTTTTTAATAACGATATGTAGGTAAAAGTAGAACATACATTCATAGTAGAAACCTATGAATGTATTTGCCATATAAAAATACTATTCTCCTAATATGTAGCTTAATTTAATTCATTTTATACAGCGTATTCTGTTCCAAGAACGATTATTGGTTTACTTGATACACAAATATTATTAGGGAGGATCCAAACTTTCAACGAAATTGTTTCGGAACTCGGGGAAATTGAAACATATCGCGCTCCAACATGTCTTAGGCAGTTTTATTCAATTTTAAAATTTAAACGGGGTTGAATTTACTGAGTTTGAAAGGTTCGTTTCCGCGCTAACCGAAAGGAAATAATTTTAACCTTTTAGCTTGATAACAAATCAACATGTTGGTTCAATATCATCACATTGCGTCAGGTTCAGTACCTATACAAAAAAGTATAATAAAATATTTTTTTTGATACCTGGCTTTATCCCATGTAATTTTTGGTTTGTCAAACCTATGAAAAGCCATTTTGATTTTCGTCATCGAGAAGGCCCTTTTTGTGGAATCGATGCAGAGCCTAAACGACTAAAGGGTAGAAAGCTGAAATTTGAACTTTTTAATGCGTGGTATCAAAGTTTTTAGAAGAATTTTATTGCTGAAATTCTGCACATTATTTTTAATAGTTCTTGACTAGCATTAACATAAAGGCTACTTTTGATCCGTGTACCACGAAGAAGAAACTGCAGGCTGAAGCTAGTTATTATTATTATATGTATTATTGAATCGGATCCGTAGTTTTTTTTTTGACGTAAAAGAGCTACAAACCTAAATCAAACGTGGTTGCTTTTACATTCATCATCATCATCAGTATAAAGTGATCCACTGCTGGACATAGGCCTTTTTAATAAGCACTATTGCATCTTGTTCTCAGCTCGATGCTCCAATTTCTAAAAGCACCCTTTCGCAAATCGTCACTCCCCCTAGCTGACGCAGACACTACGTTTGTTTTTTTTGCTTTTACAAGCGACACCTAAACTCAGATATAAAAGTTAGCAGTTCGATTTGAGAAATGCTTTGGATGCATTAGACTAAGTACCAAAGTTTCCAAACTTTGTATGGATATCCGGAGCGGATCTGATAAATTCACCTGATATTCAGTCTAATAAACCTGATATCTAATCCAAAGTGAATTATGATTAAACTCAAAGCAATAAAGGGCCAGATTAACATCTACGGTTTATGTGATCGTACTTTATGTCTGTTTCCTGTGATATTCACTTAATGGTCCTTGCTTGAATAACATATTTGTATGGTTTGATAACTGTGACGAAGATTTCTGATCTATTCGATATTTTATGAGGGTTATAACTTTTTGCCAACAACACGTTCAGATAAAGTAGGTGAGGTAAAGAAAATAATTTGTTTGTGTTTCGTAGGTTGGGGATTTTTTTTATAGTTTTCCAAATACTAATAGTCACAAGTAATAACCGTGTATCTATATATAATCTCCGAGTGTGGTATAGAATTTGCAATGTTCTTTTTTTTCAACGATATGGAGACTTTCCCTTATGATCCTATCTTGATGGCTTACCCTATCTAAGAATTCCTATCGTATATTCACACCCTATATTTTTCATATGACTGGCAAAGGTTCATTAAGACTAATGAGTTTTGAACCTGCATTGTGTTATACAATCCTTATATATTTTTTTATAATTGACTGGTAATGGTTGGTTATGAGTTTAGAAACTGCACTGTGTTATCAAATATCTATGCAATCAAGACTATTACTATTGAAATCGATCAATGGAACTGTAGTCAGCGGAATTCTCTTTTCGCTTGTAGTCCACCTCTCTCAATCACAAAGAGCTTACGGGTCGCAATCCCGTGGATCAAGGGTGGAATTAGAGAATGACACACGTCAGTTCAACTAGGATGCGACTTTCCCGATCTCAATGTTTGTTCAGGATTTGGGTATTGGTCTTATACGATTGCTTGTATTTGCCAATAGAAAAATAGGATATTGGAAATTATTTTTTTCTATAATCATTATCCTCATAAAATAGGATAATGGAAATTGTTTTCCATCATTATCATCAGCATATAGCAGTCCACTGCTAGACATAGGAATCCCCTAATGACCGCCATTATACCCTGTCCTCAGCTCGACGCTTCCATACTTTTTTGTAATCTAAAGCATTAAATTCATATATTCGAAACATTATTATGAAATTACACGGTTCTGATCTCAAATTATCTAATTAAAGTATAAAAATATAGGGGGCTAATCTACATAAAGATGTAGTTTAAAGAAGATAATTTTAAAATCGGGCATCAATACAGTAAATCATCGAAAAACAAATTAAATGAATGAAATTATGCGTACCTATTTTGGTTTTTAAAATTACTAACAAATAGCGATGGTGGCTGAACAATTCAAAAATTTTCAACGTTCATTATATACAAATATACAAAGGATAATTAAGGATTAGTTAGATTTCAGTCCAAACTTGACATTCAGGTATCCAATGCTGTACCTGTACCTGTAATACCTCTGTATTTGTATCTATAACTTTCTTCTATGTCTGCGAAACCCTGCTAATTATTTTCCATTTGTACAGGTAAATGACATTTCCGTGGAAGGCGCCCCACATTCAGTCGCTGTGGATGCACTGCAGAAAGCCGGGAATGTCGTTAGATTAGTAAGTACTAAGTTGTTTGAGAGTTGAGACCTGTAAACAAGCGCTCAGTGAAAAATCAAAGCGCTTCAACGAATGTTTAAACAAAAATGTTTTTAAATCTTTTAATATCAGATAAGTGACGACCTGCGTGGCACAGTGGGCAAAGACCCGCCTGAGACGCGGAAGGTTGGGCTTCATTCCCGCCGCGAGACACATATTTGTATGATTTGCAAATATTTGTCTCGGGTCCGGGTGTTTTTCTATGTATAAAATTTATATATTTACAAAAAAAGATATATTAATCAGTAGTTTTTCAGTCATGTGGTTCCCGTAATACAAGCTCTGCTTGGTTTGAAGCTACATGATGTGTGATTATTTTCTGTATTATTTACATTGCATTCCTTTCACTACAACATAAAATATAAAATAATATTATGTTAAGTACCACACCACCACACCACACCAGCCTATATCAGTCCACTGCTGGACATAGGCCTCCCCTAATAAAAGGGGGATATAGCCATAATCCCCACACTGGGCATGCGGGTTGGGGATCGCAGGGCACAGCTTCTTGCACCACCGACGCTGCTGCCCGTCGGTGGCCAGGGGATTTAGATGTGCCGATGTAGGCTGTGCTATGCCGCAATCAGCCGGCCGCCAGAGCCCTGTTCGTTGTTTAGCAGGATGCACCACGTGCAGGTGAGGTTGGCTTGGGTTCCTAAGATGGGGGTTCGAACCCCGTACACCCCATGTTAAGTACCTATTGCCTCAATATGACGACTTATTTTGTTTTACGTTGGTAGGTACTGAAAATTAGGTCGCAATAGGACCTTTGGATGAGGCAATGGGCGTAAATTCAGCTGTTGCTGCATGGTTGTGCAGAAACAAGCCCATTTATTACCTAAGTCTTATTTAGCCCATGTTTAGGCCGTGAGGCCTAAAAACTAAAAAAAATGATTCAAGGCAGTGTCAATCATATTGTGAGTAGTTTTACTTTCATGAAAGGTTACGCCAAATTCGACTTTTCGACAGCTACCTTGTCTCGGGTGCTCAAAGGCTCTTGCATAATTGGTTCTTTTATGACTTCAGATCTCTTAGAAAACTAATTTAGTTCCGTATTTCCGTAGAGTTTGTACCGTGGATTTAAAGTTAGTATTGAGGTTTCGGTTTGAAGTGTAATGAGCTTAAAATTGTTCAATTTCGTCAGATAGTCAGAATAAAATTGTGGTTTATCTTTTTCTCCTGTATTTGATTAATAAATGATACTATCTTATTATTATTAACAAGGCGAAATGGTTTTCCCCTCCTTCATGCCAAAAGAGAATGAGCTTAAATTTTGTACATTATTTAGACCTGGAATATCATGTACAGTTCTTATTCGAGTATGACGCGAGCTAACGCAGCATCCTACATCCGACGTGAGCGATCTGGACGCGAACGCGAGGTGGCGCGGCTTGGCGCAGAATCAACAATCAACTATTGAAGTGTCCTGCGTGACCGCACGCAAGGTGCGAAGCGGCGCGGCACGAATTGATGCGAACGCGATCAGTGCGTGAATTGGACGATGATGTAGTACGATTCGCGCACGCAGGATAGAGTGGCCGCGTCGCGTTGAATGTGCGTGTCATCGCGTCGGATCGCTTCGCGATCGCGTTCGCTTTGGGTCGCCCACGTAGGATGCCGCGTAAGAAGCCGCGGGAAGCCTGTTTTAACCCTAAATCACATCACACATCACACTATCACACTTATAATATAAATGCGGAAGTTTGTGTGTATGAGAGTATATCTGTTCCCACTCAATTCCGTAACGGCTGAACGGATTTCTAAGAAACATGGAATACATATGTATGACCATACGATACTTTTTATCCAGGTACCGCGTGAGTGAAGCCGCGAGCGTATGTATTTAATAATTAAAGAAAATCAATCTATTGAAATATTATAATGTTACATAAACAATGCATTACCTTTGTTGGACGCGGTTAATTAATCTCTTTTCACATTAATTAATCTGCAATTGAAATTTGCCTTTTGTATGTTAAACCAAAATGTCGCCATCAAAATCAGCCTCAGTAAAAGGCCTTTGGAGTAAATTAAACATGGCATATCTTGTAAATAAATAATAAATAAAAATAAGTTTATTTGGCTTGAATACTTTTACGGCCAAAAAATTATGTATAATAATTAATCAAAACATTCCCTACTTATTGCTATGTCCTAAGGGGCTCACATGTTATCCTGCACAATTGTGCTACGCTAACTGAAATCTGAACCAAGATGATTGAAATACACTAATAACTTACGTAGCGGCTCCGTCAGTGCGAACTTTAACTGCTCGCTATGCACCCACAGCTCAGGCTCTTAATTTGCTCAACTCTTGGCTTGCCCAGTCGCCAGAAATTGACATCTTTTTTTCAAAAACTAATGTAATTCTTAGTTCGCTTATAAGTTTTTTATAGATTGTGTTAATAATGTATATGTATTAAAATGGTTCACTGCACGTGTTGGTTACCACTGTAAGTGCAGTAAACAATTGAGAATTCATAAAAAAAAAGTGTGTTGATCCAAATCCGTTCATTCAAAGTTGAATTGGGGGGTACGGGGTTCCAACTCTCATCTTCGGAACCCAAGCCAACCTCACCTGCACGTGGTGTACCCTGCTAAACAACGAACGGGGCTCTAGCAGCCGGCTGTTAGCGGCATAGCACAGCCTACATCGGCACAGCTAACTCCCCTGGCCACCAACGGGCAGCAGCGTCGGTGGTACGAGAAGATGTGCCCTGCGATCCCTAACCCGCATGCCCAGCGTGGGGATTACGGGCATATCCCCCTTTATAAGGGTAGGCCTATGTGGTAGGCCAGCAGTGGACTGATATAGGCTGGTGTGGTGTGTGGTGTGTGGAGTGGGAACTGACGTATACAAACACAAACAGATACACACACGCTCACACAGACTTTTGCATTTATAATACTTATTAGTGTTTTTTATCTTCCATCTATAAAATATTTTAAAAGAATATTTTCCTAGAGAGTACGTCGCGCCCGTCGACCAAGGGTAGTAACATTGTGGCGAGGCGTCCGCGGGTTGGGGCTCGGCATAGCGGGCGGAGCGGACAACGCTGGAGGCGGCGGCGTGTTTGTGTCCCACATAGCGGTCGGCGGAGCGGCCCACCATGACGCCAGACTGAGATTAGGAGATAAGATTTTGGCTGTGAGGGATGAGGATGTAAGTTAATTATTTTGCTTAGTGAAACGCTCGTGCTACCGTGCAAAGCCTACACTGTATCTTATGAAACAGTGTTTAAGCTTAACAAGGCTCAATCGTTTTGTTTTTATCTGTTCTATGCCCCTGTAAAGTTTCTATTCTTCTAGTTATTACCTACACTGACTACAAAAATACGATTAAAAGAACACTGTATTCACTAAATCTATAGGGTTTGAAATTCCAATTTGCCCATTTTCTCAAAACGCACTCCGTGCGTTAGTAAGTTAGGCGTGGTTTAGTAAGTCTATCATATAGATTAATGTACGATTCACACTTACCGGCGCGTGACGGAGAGCTTCAGAGAGCATTTTTTAACATGCTAAAGGAAATTGAAACATACACAAAGCAAGTTAAGTTTCATAGTTCATGCAATGTACGTAGCTGTGAGCTTTGTCAAACATTAACATAAATAGATCCGTAAGTAAATATCGCATGCAATTATGGATGTTTCTATTTCTTCTAGCATGTTTTAAAATGCACTTCGATGCTCTCCGACGCGTGCCGGTAGGTGTGAATGAATCGTACATTAAGCAACACTCCGCCTGGTCACTATTTGGATGGATGACCATTTAGTGTCAAATCTGATTACTTCCGTGTTTCCAGTTTGGTTCAGTTTTTACGCCATGTCGGTCGGAGGGATAGCCTATAAAAATTCCAACGTAAAAATTTATTGTGTTTGGTTTTGTTCATACGAAGAATTTAGTGACGCTTCCATGTAAATATGTTTTTTTTTTAAATTATTAACAGGCACTGACCCGGATATCCGATCGTCAGTTAGTTAGTCCAATTTGATATCAAATTTATCTGTTCTGTGGCATTTCTCAGGTTATTTATTATTATTTCATATATTTTATGTAATTATTATCATTAGTAGGTACCTATATATTTAATTTTAAAAACCTACAAACGGTTACAAATTATGTATATGTAAAATAAGGCTTTAATATAATTGATTTTTACAGGGTATAGAAACGTCATTAGTAGGAGCGACGCATGCGCAAGCTGTCACAGCGCTACGAAATACCGGCGAACACGTTACGCTGGTCGTACTTCCCGCTGCGTCTTTTCCGCCTGTGGCTAAAACCGCCCCGCTTTACTCTAGTAAGCACTTCCTTATCTCAAGTATTTTTTCTATGTAGTATTTTTTAGTCATGTTCGCCGAGGTAAATCTTTCTTTTATAAATTATTACATTTTATTAGTCCGTATTGATTAAGTGTATCTATTTGGAAAAATACTATCTTATCTTCACTTAAATTTAAAAATAACCTAATTTTTACTGAATTGACGAAAGTCGAGGCCACAAGACGTATTATTTGTTATTTATCCGTTTGAACGGTGCACAACCATATTAATAAATAAAGGCATTATTAAAAATGTCTGGTTAGTAACTGCACTTAAATCCCCTAAAGCAAAAGTATTCCATATTAACAAGGATCAAAGAGCATTTTCGCATGTAATATCTTTGTGTGTGCAGCCAAAACGCAAGCCACATCGTGTTCAACCCTCCACGAGCTTTTAGAGGAGGAACCTACGGATATTCCAAGGTAATTTTACATTCAATTTTGACCTTTCACTTTAGTATTTTGGAGCGGGGCGATGTTTGTATCGTGTGCGGTTACGTTCATGAAACATAGAGATTTATGTATGCAATATATTGAGACTATGTTTGATAATTGTGTATGGTTACGCCCGTGAGTTGCACGTACGTGCAATACATCACACTTAAGCAGAGAACAACATCTACCAATCGATCAGACAAGCCAACAGTTCAATTTCAATAATATTTGTGCTATTTTTTTATGGTACTTGAATATGAAACCAACATAAGACCCACCTGATGTTTAGTAGTAAACAATACCTATCACAAAACATTGCATCGAAGATCACGTTTTTTGGAACATGCTCTACGATGCAGCGCCCTTCATCCATCAACTCGAGGCATGAAGATGATAAACCATTTGTGCCTGTAATTTTACCGGCATCCACACCCTTCAAACTGAAACACAGCACAGCTTCACGATAGAAATAGGTATGGTGGCGTACTTTCCCGGACGAGCCCTCCACAAAGTACTCTACTAAAAAATCTATTATTAAGGATTGTCTTAAAACTGTTTATTGTCACCATTTAAATCGCGCGTCTTACCACATCCACTTAGCACCTCCCACGAAGAACAATTTGAAGCCGTAAGTGCATACTCTCTAGTATGTCACCACTACCCTAGCCTATATCAGTCCACCGCTGGACATAGGCCTCCCCTAATAAAGGGAGATATGCCCTAAATCACTACGTTGGGCAAATGGGTTGGGGATTGCAAGTCAACCTCACCAGCACGGATTGCACCCTGCTAACTAATAAACAGGGCTCAGATGGCCGGCTGATTGCGGCATAGCGCAGCCTAACACCGGCACAGCTAAATCCCCTGGCCACCGAAGGGCAGCAGCGTCGGCGGTGGGAGAAGCTGTGCCCTGCCTATTATCTCAATATAATTTTATGAAAATTTAATTTTAAAGAGCAAACTACGTTACTGTTCGCCATCATCATCACCATCTCCCCGCCTTTATCGTACTCTAAGTGGGTTTGGCATTTTTTTCCTCTTCCATTTACTTTTTGCGTCACCTCAACACATTATTTTTTTCCATGTTTTCTTCCATTTAATCCATTTTTTATTTAGCACCCTTATTGCTGTTAGTGTTCCATGAATAAACAATACTTTATAATGCCCGCCAAGACATACGGAACATGTACATTTACAGTACGGTCGTAGGACGAGTTTCCCTGAAGGATAGAATCCGCAACGAGACTATTTGTCTTAGAACTAAATTTGTCGGCATAGCTCAAAAAATTAGCAAATTGTAGTGGCAGTGGGTTGCCGAAGAACTGATAATCGTTGGGGTAAACGAGTTCTGAGTGGAGACCGCGGCTCGGCAAACGTAGTGTAGGACGCCCCCTGGCCAGGTAGAGTAACGATCTGCAAAGGCTGCTTGTAGATGCTGGAGTGGTTAGCTGGGGACAGGGCGCATTGTGCTCATCAGGGGAGGCTTATATCCAGCAGTCCATTGCTGCTATAGGCTGATGATGATAATGTTGATATAGTAATTGGCAGAAATTGAAATATATCCTCATAATAACCTCATCTGAAGTAAATTCAGAGTGTGGACGTTGGCACTAGTTTCAAGTCATTATAGTTTTATGGTTATTGTTTGGCACCGAACTATCAATAATTGCTGTTTATATGATATGATTAACAAATTAGTGCAGTTTGCTATCGAATTCATGAGAGATTTTATTAAATAAATAATTTTGTAACTATTTCAGCATATTTCAGTCAGTGTGTACCAGTCAATAGTGTATTAGTGGTAGTATATGAAACTAATACCGATTGTTATATAGTGTGAGACACATTATTTTACATTTCTTGAAATATTAAACCAATAGCACATTGCTAACAACAGAGGATTATTTTTTTTCCTTTCATTTTCCTTATTTCTTAACTGCTTAATATTATGACCAAGCGTAATAAAGCTGTAGTGTATGTGTAAAATTATATTTATTATTTATAAATATAATTATAACAAAAATACATTGAAAAGCAATTATAAATAATAGCAAAGCAAGTAAGTCGTTATGACAGTCGTTAGCTGGCCGTGGAACAGAGCGGACGTGTCTCAAGTCGATATTGTATTGTCTGCGTGGTCCTGTATACAGGATGTAATCGTTAAGTGTGTCCAGGTGATTATTTCGTAACTATTAAAGATATCAAAAAATATTTTAACTGATATCGAAAGTACGTTACTTAATCAGTAAAATGACATCAATAACTTTTTGAAAATCAAACGAGAAGTATCCAAAATTTTGACATTAAACACTCCCATACATTTAGTATGAGATTAGTAGAAAGGTTTTAGTTTTCTTATTTTAAAGGTTATTTTAGATTAGTACTGATATTAAGGAAACTGTTTATTAACCGGACTCGGTATACATAGTGAGGTGTAAGTAGTGAACGCTACAAAAGCATTCAATCAATTTAACTCAGATGCGCTTTATGTAGCGCCATGTACTGAAGACAGAAACTGGAGACTTTTGTGACCCAAAAATCCAATTACGTTCGTTCTTCATTAAAACAAAAAGTATTACACGTTGCTCACTTGTTGTGCTAAAGTTGTTTTAGTTATTACGTCAAACTCTCGAAAATCATTAAAAATTTGGAACCAAACTTGTCTTTTTTATTTTGATCCTCAAAATCTACTCTCACATCAACTTCATTTTATTTTAGTTCTAACTAAATATACCTATTATTATGCAAAAGTATCACTGAAGTTAGTCCTATAACTTTACGAATTACCCTTCTTTTGTAATAGTTTCTTTGAAGTGTGCCTGAAATGGTCGAGTTTAACTCGAGTTTGTTCTTCAAACTCTGAAGGGACAAGTAGCTGTGTGCGAGCAAATATTTGTTTAGGTTCTCAACGTTACAGGGTTGTAATAAGGCATGAATATCAAGGCAAACTTCATGCAATCAACATGTTAAATGTGCGCCACGGAATTTTCAACTATGCGCTATTCCCAAGGAGCAGCAGTAGCCCGACTTAGGCAAATGTGTTTTCCCTGAAAACTTTATGCAAAAATGTTACGATTGAATTTTGAAAAGAAAAAAACACTTTTTTCGAGTTTGTCCTTTGATAGATTCTCCAACATGGTTTCAAATGGTAGTGCCCTATAATTGTATGAATCTTCACGTTTAATTAGAGAATCGCAAGATTTATTTAAACAAGTATTTATTATTTAAAAAAAATACAAAAACCCCGACTGCACAGACAGAAGGTTTTTAATTTTCTGTTTACCGTAAAATGAAATTCAATATGGCATCTTGCAGTCGCCATATTGAATTTTTGATACCTCTTATGATCTACATGTCGATATAATTATTTAGTAAAATCTAATTATTGGATATCGATCAGTTTTTGATAACATTTTAATTCATCGTAAATTGAAAATGGTTTCTTACAGTCGCCATATTAGATTTTTTGACATTTATTATAGTAGGCTATAGGCCTCGTGATCTATACGAATCCAACGACACCTCATTAGTCAAAATCCGTCCAGCCGTTTGATTTAACCGACAAATAATATTACAAACATACATTCACCCTAAAAACATAACCCGACTGAAAAGTCATCAGCAGTCCACTGCTGAACTTTGATACACCACTGAGCCCGATCCTCGGCTCTTGGCATCCACTGTCTGCTTACTATATTTACACACATCTCACTTATCATCATCACTCAATCTAGCTAGAGGGCGTCCTACGATTTACTTACCAAAATAATGGTCTCCACTCTTATACAATATTTTGTAATATTTGTATTCGATTTTGTTTCTGTTTTTGCCAGAGGGGGTTAAAATGTAAGACGGAATACTACAATAGACATTCTCGTCCTAATTACACCTCTGTCTTCCAACTGTTTACACTGTATCGTCTCAAGACTATAATTAGGTGGGATTTTGGGCTGGTCTGTTGGTTTCGCTACAACACCACCAAGCCTCCAGCTATTAACAGGCAATATCGTAGAAAAGTTCTATAAATTATAAAGTAATTAGACTTTCTAGGTGTCTGAGATTAGATTCCAACAAGGCTAATGTAATCCTGGGAACTCCTCATCAACTGGTTCTAAACCAAGCAAAAACTCTTATGGGTAAACGATTCCCGCCGCGGGAAATGTTTGCATTACATTTTGCAAATATTTGTTTAAGGTCTGAGTGTTTTCTATGTTCATTTACAAAAAAAATAGTTTAACAGTTATGCGATTATCATAATACAAGCTCAGCTTACTTTGGTGCTACATGATATCGTGCAAACTTGTCCAGCATTATATATTAATTTATGTATGACATATTCTTTCTTTCTTTCTTTGTAGTGGGTACTCCATTTCTATGATCGTGATCATCATTAGATGTTCTGCGGGCGTGGATGGCCTGTCTCCAGTGACTTTGATTTGTGGCCATCTGCAACACACTGTAGAATGACGATCCCTTGTCTCTAACGTGGTCAGACCATCGGGTTAGAGATTTTCTCTCGAACGTTTCGTTTCTACATGACCGACGAATTATATACTCAGCTAAGATACATAAACACACATCTATGATTTGATCTATATGGGTCTGATAAATAAAACCATCTAGGTACCTTCTTTTCATGTTGCCCTTGTCCACAGATATGTCCGAATGGTCCGTCTTGTCCGGTCCGGGTCTCGGCTTGGGATGGACATAGTCGGTGGCCTAGGAGGTGAAACGGAAGGCGTAACCCCTGAAGACGATACTTGCGGGGTTTTCGTCTCGGGGGTATCGTCTGGTGGAGCTGCTTATGGAATGCTGCATCGAGGAGATAGGATACTAAGTGTGGATGGACGAGACTTGACGAGAGCTACGCATGAGCAGGCTGCAGCCGCTTTGAAGGTATATAAAGCATTGGTTTCCATTATGAGTTCCGTATATGCATCTTTATGCTTGCATAGCAGATTATGTTTTGATTAGTTTGTGCACCACGTGCCAGCTTGACGGTGTTTGCACTACATCGCTTTTGGTTAAAATATGTGAAACAGGTTTATTCCTAAGATCACGTCTCATTGTCATGACACGTGACCAAAAAAAAGCACACGATGAATTATAAAATCTAATCTAAATCTCATTTAGAAAAATTATGTAAAAAACTTAATAGCTCTGTTTATTTATTATATAAAATCTCCCCGATCGTTAATATAGAGACCCTTCTTACAGCTTACCATGGCTTGATTGCATCTTCTCTTAGATATGGTATACTTTTTTGGGGTAACTCATCCGACATTATCAAAGTTTTCAAATATCAAAAGCGGTGTTTAAGGGCTATGTTCAATCTTAAAATAACAGACTCGTGTAAGCCTTTTTTCTGCAAACACAACATAATGAAAATTTTTGGACTTTATTTATTTGAAACGGTTATGTATGTGCGAAAGAATCCAGACATATTTGCCCAACTTTCTGATACTGTGGTTCGCAATCGACGAGACAAACATAAAATAGTGACTCAGAGCTGTAGAACCAGATTGATGCGTAAAAGTATATTCTGTACTGCACCTTACATCTATAATAAACTACCACAGTCACTGAGACAATTACCTTGTTCGCTGTTCCAGAAAAAACTGAGAGCATTATTGACAAGTAAATTCTACTACACACTAGACGAATTTTTAAATGACAAGCAAATAATTTGAGGTTTTTTTTTTCTCATTGACTTTATTTTGTGTTTCAATTTTTTTTTTAAATTATATATCATTTTTTTTCTGAATTGATTTCTACGAGTATCGGAGACATTTACGATTCTGACATACATTTACGAATATCAATCCCTCAATTTATTTGATTGCATGCAATTTTTTTTATTTTTATTATTTTAATATTTGTATAAATGAAATTGCACTCCTGAGTTGGGTAGTTATACAGTGAAACCTAAAAAATTATGTAACACCTTGTTAAAACCTGTATTTCATGCAATAAATGATACTTTTACTTTTTTACTTTTTTATTTTAAGTATAAGCATCAAAGAGTAGCTTGATTAAAATTCAAAATGTTGCATATTTTTTTTTTTCGATAGGTTTCCATCGGATTTATTGTCATTAATCAATCACCAGTCTCTAAGCATGTCGAAAGCTTCCAGAAAAGATCGGATCTTTTCAAAAGGACTTGATTTTATTTGCGTGACAAAAAACACTTACCAGTTTCCCGTTGGGGTGTTGGAGCGTGCGGAAGCTCACAGCCAGTTAAGAATTTCCCCTCGCCCACTCGACTTACTTCTTCAATTTCCTGATCGAATTAACGTACGACGATGTTTCTGAAACTGAAATTACCTTCATTTTGAGAAATATTTAAAATATTGATATGATTTTACTATAGTTTTATATGTATCCTTCTGGACAAGTATTTTTTTCTACATAAAGGGTGCATGTACCCCTGACAACGTGTATATGATATTCAATGCTGATTATTGAGTAGATAAAGGTTGAAAGCGTAACTAGCAACCAAACTCACATATAAAATATTTAATAGAATTAACTTCAAACCGCGGCTTTGGATTGAACCTGGATAAAAAGTAGCATGAATCCTGTTTTAGAATTATGTAATGTGCAAAGTGTCAGCTCAATCTCAAGTTTTGTCATGAAAGTTGGTCATATTTCACATTTTATTTACAAACTTTCGCCTTTAGACGGACGAAGTTGACGCAATTCAAGTCGCGCGTAGCCGATCAGGGGCCTGATTCTCAGGAATAGATATTAATATCACGCTAGGTATGTATCGCAAGAACTGTGACTTTTCCTTACAGTTTTTACAGTTCGCGCGATTTATATCTAATGTGATAATGTGTATACATTATATCGAGTCAGGACGAGAATCATGGCCCACGCTTGCAAAATACCACGTGGAATGTGATGTGCGTCGATTGCTTCGCGCAATTTAACTCGCACGTAAAATCGCCCTATCTGGACTAGCCCTTTGAAGTAGGTACTTACTGGGATCTAACGCAGTATCTTATCTGTTTACTGTACTCAAGAGAGGTGAACCTCACTGTCAGATTTTTGTATCCAAAAGCTTCCGGTTAAGTAATGGGAATTTATATACGCTGGCGAGATATGCAGCACTATTAATACAGATTTTCATCATTTTTTTCATCATGCCATGAAACTACCATTTCTTCTGTGAATAAATGATTTTGTTCCATATGCAATTTTTTTATTTAATACATTGAGATAGTATTATATCGAATTTTGAATAGCTTTTGCTTTCAGATTTATTAACATCAAGATTTGTACAGCCTAAGTGTTTGAGAAGGCATAATAATAAATAAACTAAAAATAACTAATATATGAGTTAGTATTATCATCATCATCATCAGGGTATAGCGGTCCACTGCTGGATATGGGTCTCCCCTTATGAGCGTCATTGCACCCTGTCCTGAGCTCAACGCATCCAGCTTTTACCAGCAGCCTTACGCAGATCGTTACTGGGCCGAAATAACGGGCGTCCTACACTGCGTTTGCCATGCCACGGTCTCTACAAACTGTTTGGCTACCTGTTTGGTTATAGATTCTTCAACAGATATGGCCAGCCCACCGCCACTTCATCTTGCTAATTCTCTGAGCTATGACGACAATTTTAGTTCTATGTCGTTTATTCTCGTTATTTATTACTTAGTAGAATATTTTTAATGAGTATGAATTTTGTACACAGTATTCGGGATCATCAGTGACGATAGCAGCGCAGTACCAACCCGACCAGTATGAGAGACTGCGCGCACGCATTCGAGCAATCAACGCGGCTGCAGTTATGTCCCCGCACGCGAGACACGCGACGCATGTTCCGGTGCACGATGTTCATGCTATGTACCCAAGGTAAAAATTATTTTCACCAATTTTATCAAGGTAATTTATTTATTTCTTCTTTTATTCTAATTTAAAAAACGTACAACCATACAAGAATCTGGCCATGTACTTTGTTTTAAGGGCTAACTACTTCATTTACGGTAAAAATAATAATAATAAATTACATAATTTTAATGATTAAGTTCATTGAATAATAAAATACAGCCTTAGTTTATACTACCCCTCACTTAGTATTCTTAGAAAAGTGTATCGAATTTAATTTTTCAAAAAAAGATGGCGTTCTTTAAGTCGCATTCTCCATTTCACGTGCATATTATTGAAATCCCTAGAGTTATAATAACTCATTAATTATAGTTTTGAACGAAGAAATACCCAATTAATATTTCATAACCAACCCTTCGCAGTTAATATTCTAATACCAGGTCCCAACAAATTAGTCAAGATCTGTTTTGAACTACACGCATCTGTAACCTAGGGTTAACTTGTTTAAGAACATCTATATGGCTAGAGGCCCTGACAACATACTTGTATATTAAAACTTAATATAGTGTTAATATTGTATATTAAAATTTAATATTTGACGATCTCTGTGGCGCAGTGGGCGAAGGTCCGCCTGGGACGCAGAAGGTTGCGGGTTCGATTCCCGCCGCGGGACAAATGATTGCATGTTCTGCAGATATTTGTCTCAGGTCTGGGTGTTTTCTATGTATGATATGTATGTATTTACAAAAAAAAATGTATATATGTAATATATCAATCATGTGGTTCCCATAACATAAGTAAAAAAAAAGTGATAGTAAAAAAAAAAAAAAAAAAAAACTTAATATAGTAAGTGGAAAAATTGAAAAATGTTCGCTGCAAATTGATATCGGCGAAGTTCTAATTATTTTAGTATGATACTTTGTATTACTATAAGTTCTCGATCAGTTCTCAGTTCAGTTCTCGTTATTTTTATTTGCTAGACTAAAAACCTTTAAAATATTTTTAAATTATTTTTAGGGTTTAAAATACATCTGAATGAGATACAAACGAACCACATGATTAGAAATTAACAATTTCTAAATATATAAACGGATGGAATAAATAAATAAATAATGCTGAACTATCACACAGCATCATGTAGCCCGATATATATATATATAGCCGATGTTTTACTAATTGACTTTTTCTTGATTTTGGTTCACAGGGCCTTAAAATATTATTTAAAATAATTGACAACATAGTAGGAAAATTATCATACAAACATCAAAATAATCTAAAAGTATTTATTTTATTCTATATTACAAGTAGGTAGGCACATAAAAACATGGGTTGGGATTTATTGTTTTAAATCGTGAACTAATTTTTATTCAGTCTGTAATAATAATAACAAATTGTATTAAAGTTAATATTTAATAAATAATAATAATAGCTAAAGCAGATTTTTTTTATTTAAATTTAAACTTCACGAATCAATAGTTTGTATTCCATTATGCAATTTAATTGTTGTTGATTGGCAATCGGATTTCCGATTTACAGAATTTGAGTAAAACACTGTTACTGACTGGCTGGAGGTAGTGGGTTCTTGCCGTTTGATTTCTGTTGAAGGAGTTTCAGTTATTAGTTTATGTAAATTGAAGCTCGGGGGATTATTACCCGCATAAATTAAATAGTTGATACGATCTACGACGCGTGCAAGTGTGATCAATATCTGTGATTTAATTTTAATCAATAAAACAATTAAAATTAGATACAAATTAGAAAATACAAATTTAGCTGTGCCATTGTAAGGCTGCGCTATGCCGCAATCAGCTGGCCGCCAGAGCCCCGTTCGTTACAACAGGGTGCACCACAGACAGGTGTGGTTATCTTGGGTTCCGAAGATGGAGGTTGGAACCACTTACATCCCTAAAAATGTTTTTTTTACTACGAAATAGAATATACATAGTTGACTTAGAGAAAATATTACCAGTTTTGTACATACAATTTCAGTGAAATAACTGTCAGTTTTCACGCCTCTATCGAAGAAACTTTGGTCCGATCATCAAAAGTTTCAGTTGACAGTAGGCTTACATCATCATCATCATCAGCCTACAACAGTCCACTGCTGGACATAGACCTCCCCTAATGAGCGCCATTGCGCCCTGACCTGTCATGTAAAAATCATTGCTCAATATGAATTATGGCTCAAATCGAAAGAGCTACCTACTCTAATAAATTTGAATTCATATGAGCTTACGGGAACCACATAAATGATACATTGCTTTTATATGTGCATAATTTTGTAAATACACATATACTATACAAAGAATTAAAGACAAATATTTGCAAATCATACAAATGTTTGTAGCACACCAGGAATCGAACCTGCTATTTTCTGTGTCTCAGGCAGGCTTTCGCCCAATGCGCCACAAAAATCGTCATACATACCGAACAAAGTTAAAAATAACTATGAATAACTTTTATGGAAGTCCAATGTAACGATGTTACAAAAGCTTATCGTTACTACTATACCTGATTATTTATTTGTTTTATAAAACAAAACAGTTTTTTTTATATATACTGAACTATTCTAATCAAAATACACATTCAAGTAACCGAATTCACTTTGTCATTGCAAACATTTGCAATATGTTATCCATTTAAATTAAGCTTCACGCACTGTGTGGCTTTACGTTTCAAAATGCATCAATGCATATTGTTCATAACGTAAAATTTAACAGCTTGCAACCCCCAAATAATTATGTAATGTGTGTTATTATAATATTAATAAACATTACACTACGTACTTTTTTATGCTTACCCCTGTTACTTGTGTGAAAGTGCAACAAACAAACAAACTCACTTTTAGCGGCATATCTCTTACTTTTCATACCTCTCTTTATACTCAATTCACTCGCATTTCCGTTCATTGCGTTCGTCGGTTTATTCCGACGATCAGTTAACTTTTCCGAATTAATGTTTAGCTATAAACATGTACGTCACCTTCACATAAATATAAACTATCTGTAATTACATGTCATATTCTTTTAGTTTTATCCCAATAAAGCTGAAAATGTTTGGTAAACAAGCGAGCGGCATGATAAATTATTTCAGGAGAGGGTGCTTTCGGGTGATTTGTGTTTCGTATTGTTTGTCCACAATTTGCCGCGGTTTTGGGCGAAAAAAAAACATTTTTTATTCTTTTCTGAATTTAAAGAGATCACATCAACAAGGGGTGCTCGACTAATACGTTGATTGATGTTTTGAACAAATAAAAAATAAATAAAACCATTGGAAAAAAAAACAAAAACTTAATTGATTTGTGAGCAAAAATTTGCGTTCTGTCTACTGTGGATCACCCTTGCGTGAAAAAAATATAATAGATATACAAGACGAAAATGAAATAGTAATAATCTTATTTTATTTATTAGGTTTACCAATAGTAAATACACAAAGTAACTTCAAGGAACAACAGGTATGTGTAGAACCATTTATAGGTAGACACCTCATGCATGAAAGAAAAAACTTAGAATGAAATTCAAAACCTAATGATTATAACTTTTGAAGGATGTGCTAGGTTAGTGTACCAATAAAAAGCGGCGATGGGCTTGCAACCTGTCACGTGGAATGCTAGCTGCTTGCAAAAAGTGGGCATGTATCGAACGTAATGTTTGGACTTGCCTCTGACTACCCCCGTTAAGGTATCCTCAATAGTTTTGCGTACTGAGCAATATCTGAAAATATCCATAATGGGGAAAAAGTCGTAAAGATGTTTGTTTGTTTGTTTTGTTTTGTTTTGTTTAGTTTCACATAAAAGTTTAGAAAATTGTGAGCTATATTCATAAAAACAAAATATATAATAAACTTGACGAATGAACAGCATGCAAGTATTCAACATAAATCATTTGGGAATCCTGACCCAACATACACCAGCTATCTACAAAGCCCAGCTGTTTCCAGCGTCATGCTAGCGAACACAATGCAAAAGCATTTCGAATTTTAGCGCCCAATGTGGACATTACAAGTTGGCAACACTCCAACAGAACACATGGGCTTTCTTAAGTTTACTATTGCGAAAATGGGTTGGTTTGCGAGCTTGCAAAAAACTTTATTATAGTTTCTCAAACTAAAAGTATATTGTTAGAATTTTATGTTATTTAATAGTTACCTTTTTTAAAAATCCATTAGTTTACACCCGTTCCCGATACCTCTTTGATGGGAATTGATCGAATCGTCCCTTTGACCCTTTGATCAAAAGGGTGTTGGTATCTTTTTAATAGTTTAATCGAAGACAAGACAGTAAATAAGATGCCCATGTTTCCATTTTCAGCTTATTGTTATTTGTATATGATTAAAATTTCGTTTATCACCATCAATCAGTGTTCTACCAAACGGTGCAGTAAAATTTAGAAATCTGGTTACGCCTCAGAAATAAAACGATACTTATTTTGTTTTGTTGATTTAAGTCAATTTGTTTATGTTATTCAAATTATCCATATTTTTAGTAAATTTTGAAATTCTGGTTCAGCACATCATTTTAAAGAAAAAAATATTTTTAAATTGTTACTTTAATTGGACCGAAAAAACGTCCAGTTCACGCCACCTCCATCTGGGACGGTCATGCGTATGTTACGCTTTGTGGAATACACTCAGTGGCAATCTTAGCCCTCAGCTAGTGTGGCTTTTCTAATGACGATCTTGGAGCCCTTTATACCTATTGAAAATATCAAATTTATCGATTTATCGATCAATTCATCCTAGCTTGCATAGTTATCGTGAACTAAAAATCCAATACCTCGATTCTACCCCGAAGAGCTTCAAACAAGACGTCCTATTACTAATTCCTTTCGTCCCAGCAGACTTTCTGTCGGATACAGAATTGTATTACAGAATGATACTACGATTTATCGAAGACTCTGATTGCTTTTACACGAGGAAATGGAGTTTGTTACTTAGTACCTTCCCATTTTATGCTTGAACTGAAGTATTGAGATACTGGTATAGTAGTTCTTATGCACCTTTGTTTCTCATTATAAGTGAATAATTGGTTTCTATAAGAATACAATCATATAGACATTTTACATTTATTTATTTGCTACTGAATACAGCACAACACAATATAAGTTTATCAAAAAATTGGTAAACAAAATAGGATGTGCTACAGCAGTGGCATCGACTTAACATATATTATACTATTTTAGCAGCAAGTGCTGGTATTCGGCCAAACCCATTATGTGTAGAGCAATTATTCCTTGTTAGACAATAATACAGCAAATAAGAAAATCTATAATTATAAAGCTCAGGCCCATTAGAAGGTACTTATTCAACATCATCATCAACTTGACAAAAAAGATCTCCCTTAAAGATCGCCATTGTGCCCAGTCTTCAGCTCAGTACCTGTTTATTGATCAAATACTAAAGGCATTTGAAAGTTGAACTACATTTAAAGTAAAGACAAAAAGTAATATTAGTGATTTTAATTTTTCCAGCTTCGGTGGTGTCTTAGATTAAATTTAATAGAGCTCATCCTATACTATTAGATAATTATCCTATTTGTCACTCTTTCATGCTAAAACTACAAAACTAATTTGGATGAAACTTGGAATATATAGAGTTTGTGACCTGGATAATACTTTTTCTCCGGGAGCCACGCGAATAGAACTGCGGGCGAAAGCTGGTATTAGAATATAATAAGTACATCTATGTTATCAAGCCAAGACAAATAGCAAGCTGTACTGAGTACGTTGCATGGATTTGAATGTGGTTCTCTCGAGCCCGGTTATACGAAGCATCAAAGCGACCTTATTTGCTTTGCGTCATCAGGGGATGCAATTTCCCTTTGCTTGGATTTATTCTATCGTCTTGAATTTACCTAGGTTTGCAGTTTTAAAACGATGTTCTAAGAAGGAAGAGAGATTTACCGGAATAGAAACGGGTGGAACACACTTTGCTGGTTGGTTACAAAGCTTTAATCATTGTCAGGCGCCTTCAGTCGCATAAAGGCTAATAATAATGATGTAGAAATAACAGGAGATTAAAACAGCTCATGTACAGGTACAAAGTTAAATAGGAGTTATCATCATCTTTCTAAATAAATAAATAATGCGGACACTATTACATGACTGATAAACTACATAGATACATACATTTTTTAAATACATACTTTTTATACATAGAAAACACCCAGACACTAAACAAATATTTGCAGAACGTACAAACATTTGTCTCGCAGCGGGAATAGAATCTGCAACCTTCTGCATCTCCCATAATGAGCACCATAGCGCCTAATAGGAGTGTTTTTTGTAAATTAACATACAAACTTTTCTAATTTTTGCTTAACTAATTATTTCTTAATGAGGTACAGAATTTAAAAGTTGGTCCACTTGCCACAGATCGTACATTAAATAGAATGCTTACGTATATAGGTAATTAGGGTCTATCATTGAAATGCTTGTAATCGTCTTATGTTTAGAGAGTCAAATTGCAAAATTTCAATAATATTTTTAGGATAAGTTCGTACACTACAAAAATCCAACATTTATCTTCTAGAATCTAGAAATGCCATAACTCAGTCGGATTTTACGGCAGTTTTGCAAACGGATAGTTCACTGGAATCTGGAGGCTAGGGGTACTTTTTGCCTGTTGGAATGGCAATACCTCTCAAAATCTGCCAATGTTTTGGGGAAAATTTTGCATATTACGAATTATTTCGTGGTGGATATTTCTTTTTTGTGTTTTAATAAAAGTATTTTATTATTGTGAGGTTATTTTTCGGATAGTTTCAGCTCTTTAATAATTAAATGAAGACAAAGATTTTGGATTTTCTTCGTCGTATGAGCCAACTTTGGTGTCGTAGATTTTGAGCCGTCGAAAGGCCTCTGACATGGCTTAGCGACTGTAAAAGCCGGACCAACCTCTTAACGTGCCTTCCGAAGCACGGAAGCGCTCAGATCTAAATACCACTAAACGGTCACCCATCCAAGTAGTGACCGGGCAGAGTGTTGCTTAACCAAGATGATTTGCTAAGAACATCGAAGTAGGCCACGCCATGAGCGCTTCGATTTGGCATCGATTTGGCGGCAAGCAACCACACCGTATCTTTTCAATAAAATAATCTATTGGTCTTAAATTAAATAGGATTTTTAAAAACACTTTTATTTGGAAACCAAGCGTGTAATACTTTTTTAACCTATATTTTCTTTTTCAGGTAGCAAAGCATCACAGGAGGATAACCACACGAACTGAATAGTAGTTAGTGAATTAAATAAATATCTTTTACAGATTAGGATAAATATGCGTTTTATGTACCTATTTTTTTACCTTCATGCAAACAATTTTCACACAAGGTTAAAACTGGGTCCCGACTATGTACATGTTAAGTATAAAACAAAGTTCATTAGTGCGGACGATATGTGTAATAAAACCAGTTACTATTTGAATTGCGGATGAAATAAGTTTGGCGGTTTAGTTGGCTCGGCCAAGTTACATCAACAAATTACTAACAATACATTTAAAATATAAAGAGCCGTGACAATGGTTTTGCTGAACAATTGATATAGTATTTATATTATACCCAATGAATGATATCAAAGTAAGGCACCGATTTTCTGATAAAGGAGAATGCTGTCTGATGTATGGCGCTCGGTACCAAGACTAAAGTGAGTGCGTCAAAAAAATATCCAATAAGTTTTTAGTCGATTCTACTGTCAAAATAATTAAAAATGAGGGGTATTGTTATAGTAACACTTGACATCAATGTTTATTGCCATAGCAACGTATACATCATTGGTTGTTGTAGTCTAATGGTGGCGTGCAACGGAAACCAAATCAACAAAATATTTTTTTACTTGATTATTAATCGAGTCGGTGTGTAAAACTAAAGAAAATGTTAATGTCATTTATAAAATATAATAAATTTTATGGGATGCGTTCGGTTTTGACGCAATTGGTACGGGTTCTCGGCATTCTCCTTTAATAAACATTCTTATATCATAAAGTAATAACAGAATGTTCACCATCATAATCATTATCAACCGATATCAGTCCACTGCTGGACATAGGCCTCCCCAAAAGAGTGCCATAGCGCCCGGTCCTGAGCTTGACGCTTCCACCTTCTACCAGCAGCCTAACCGATAACCGTTGGGGTAAACGAGTTCTTGAGTGGAGACCGTAACTCGGCAAACGTTGTGTAGGACGCAGTGAAATGACTATCTGCGCACAGAAGTTTAGCTGAACATAAAACAAAACTATTTGCCATGTGTGAAAATTGTAACAAAATAACATTTAATATTGTAAATATTCCCGCTTGTTTCTAATTTATTACTCTACCACCAAACGGCTAGTATTACAGTTTCAACCAATCCATCTTCTAAACATTTCAGATATAACATTTTAAGGAATCAATTTATGCCAAAGTACTCATTGAGCATTGTTTATTGTAGCACATAACACCTCTTCATGACATCGTAACTCTTGATGAAACTTGAAGTTCTTCTTCTACGTATGAGCTAGAGTGACCAGCTCTGGTGTCGGAGTTTTTAGGCCACCCGAAGGTCTCTGACATGGCTTAGCGACTGAAAAGTCAATACAAAAGATGTTTGTAACGACTTTTCAGTCGCTAAGTGCCTTCCAAAGCACGGAAGCGCTCAAATCTAAGTGTCATCTAAGGGTCACCCATCCAACTAATGACCGGGCGGAGTGTTGCTTAACCAACGTGTTCTGAACACCGAAGTTAACCACGCCACGAGCGCTTCAGTTAAGTTAAGTTAATAAAGTTAAGGTAGAACCTCACCTTATGTGTCCCAACTAACTAATGTAATTTTTACTAATAATACTTATTGCATTGAAGTAATATCGAGTGATGATAAAACAACCTGATAAATTAAACATCTGGCTGATAATAGATCTACCTATGTAAAAACTGTAATCAAAATTAATTATACCCATTAAACCAAAATAACTATTGTGAGAATATCACTTCCTAAAAATATGTTATTTAAATGGATGGCTGACACAGAACTCCTAGCCGTTTGGTTGCTACTAATACTGTATTAATTTGGTGTACATTCATAAACTCATTGTAAATGACACCATTATGACGATAGTCGAGCATTTTATAACCTATTGTAATGTTTTCGAACTGTGATATTAAAATTAACACTAGTCATCGTTGTACGGTAAAACTGAATTGATTATACGATATTGCAGAATTGGTGTTTGATTTCATTCCAGCATATTTTCCTTTCTAAATTATTTGTATTAAAAGGTGTATTTCTTTTTCAACCCACATGTTCAACCCAAAAACTAAAAGTAATAATATTTTTTGCTGATTCGCACCACTTAATTTTTCCATTTCTGTTTAAACCCACACGGAAGCAAAAGAACCTAAGTACCTAAATTTGATGCATGTATTGGCAAAGGTACAGTCAAATAAAAAAGCAAGAGTATTTTTCAAGAAATCTTTGTAATCAAAACTTTTTGATTTATAAAAATTTACAACGCTTATCAATGCAGTCATATTATAATATTTTTATAAATTTTCAAATTAAACTACGGGTTCATATTTTGTTGAATACCTATGATGATAACTTAACAAAAACAAAGTATGTAGAAACTTACTTTTATAAATATTTTAATTAACAACAATTAATAAAAAGCTTAAAAATAACAGTAATGATTATATTTTAAGCATAAGGTTTTTAAGTAAAAATCACAGTTATATATATTTTTTTATTATTTGTTTTTATATATTTTTTTTTATCAAAAGCTTCACAACATTTGCATAGCAATGACCTTTGAGTTATGTTTTATCAATTATAAAACTGTTCAGAGTTTTTATTATAACATAACATAAAGGAGCTTTTGCACACCGCCACGCTATTAAACTATATTTATTCAATATCATTTATTTTACTTTTTTTTAAAGAAAAGCCATTCTCCTTTACTCCCACCACCCCGTGCGCACTTGCAACCCTTTGTTCCGAGTTGCTCTCATAACAAATATTCTAACCTAGATTTAGTAAAATACGTTTGCTATGTTGATCAGCATCAGTCTTGCTAAAGTGGTAATTAGTAAAAAAAAAAATTAAAAATGGTCAAGATATTTGTTCACCCACCTGTACAAGATCGCTTCCTATTTGGCTGTGGTATTAAAAAGAAATAGATTTTGGTATGAAACGGAAAAGTCCGCTGATGGACTAAGGCCTTTCCTATAAGATATGGGATATGCCCATAATCCCCACACTGGGCATGTGGGTTGTTGATCGCAGAACAGAGCTTCTCACACTTCCGACTTGCTGCCCGTCGGTGGTCAAAAATTTCACTGTGCCGGTTCACTTTCCAGCAAACAGCCAGTCGTACAGCCCCGTTTGTTATTTAGCAGGATTTAGTCAGTTGAAGTTGGTTTGGGTTCCAAAGATCTTCTTCTTCTTCGTACGTGTTAGTGACCAACTCTTGCGTCGGAACTTTGGGCCTGCCGAATGGTTTAGCAACTGAAAAATCCAAGACCAACATCTGAACGTGCCTTCTAAAGCACGGAAGTGCTCAGATTTAAATGCAACTAAACGATTTCCCACTCAAGTAGTGTCCAAACGGATTGTTTCTTTACTCAGATGATAGGCTAAATACACCGAAGTAAGCCACGCCACGAGCCCTTCACGAGCGTTCCAAAGATGTAAGTTGGAACCTCTGACAACCTGTAAGTTAGGTATTACCAATAAGACTTATACTGTTTCTAGCCTACATTCAAGCCTAGGCTCTATTTACACCGCCGTCTTCTTCTTTATGTCGATGATACATTAACATTTTGAATTCAAGAAGGCCATTATAGCTAGGGGAATTCTCGAGAATGCGCGATGTTTCCCCGAAAGACGCGCGACTTGTTTTATTGGCTTGTATTTAGTTTGTTTGATAAACAATTGACATAAAGTTGATTATGCTATGTACAATTCCGTTGCAAAAAGTCGCTTCCATTCCATTCCCTGGCGGTGTAAATAGAGCCTAACGCGTATAGCTCGAATGTTTATGTAAAGAATATAACTAAATGTCCTTATCTAATCTACGTGTTACAGAAGCAAGCAACATTTTGTAAGCTTCAATAACTATCTATAAAAAAGGCCTCTTCAGCTTCACACAAATTATCTGCTGCAAACGATCTTATAGATAGCTGTGTACCGTCACTTATTTACAAACGCGGTGGAAACGGAAGGCGGCCCGATAACGTCCGTTCACAACTCGGCATTGTTCGCGAAACCTGGGAAAGAATTCAGGCGTAAATACTGGAAAATACCATCTGCTTTATGCTTTCACAATTGAATTCCATTTATACTGATCCTAGCTGTAGATCGTTTTGTAGCAGCTATGCTGAGGCGAAGACAAATTTGTTTCGCGAGCGTAAATTAAATGTGAGAAATTTTACAGACGGGTTTTTTTTTTAAATGTCGTAAATATGCTGGACAGTATCGCAAAGCGTCATAATAGCCCCAAACTAAGCGGAGCTTTTATTATGGGATCTGCATTGATATACTACTTATATACTTTATTAAATAAATACTACATACGTAGAACACATCCAAATACTTGCAGATCATACAAAAAATTGTCACGCGGTGGGAATCGAATCCGAAACCTTCTGAGTTTCAGGCATGCCTTCGCCCACTGCGCCACTAGAGCCGTCAAATACTTACTACTATTAATTATCAATGCGAAAATTTGGATGGATGCTGGATGTGTGTTAGGTACTCAATCACGTCAGAACGGCTAAACGGAATGGATGAAACTTGCGTTATACATAGTTTATGAACTGGATTAACACATAGGCGTTTATCTAAATACGTGAGCAAAGCGGCAAGCCGAAGCTAGTAATAAAATGTAAACGGAAAACCGAAACGTCGCGCTCATAAAGGAGGCTGTTCAGGTGATGACAATTGCGTAGGGAGTAAGGGCTCACCATGCTCCATTGATAAGCATAATTTTAATATTTTCCCTGAACTGTCTTTTTCATTTTTAACCGACTTCAAAAAGGAGGAGGTTCTCAATTCGTCGGAACCTGTTTTTTCCATTTTTTTAAAGTATGTTCACCGATAACTCCTTCAATTGTAAACCGATTTTTAATATTATTTTTTTGCTTAAAAGAGTATACTTCACAGGTGGTCTCATATAAATTTTATTCCTGAGGGATCGTAACTTTTCTCGGAAAACTCAAAAAACCTCATCCTCACTTGTAATTTTCGCCCTATGCTCGCCAATATCTCCGTAAATTGTGAACCGATTTTCAAAATTCTTTAGGGCAAGATATAAGAAGTTATTTATTTGAAGTCGGTTTAATTTTTTATAAAAAGTTTATACTTTTAAAATAGGTTCCTAGCGATCATATAAATTGTGTAATGTAATAAATTTGGGTTTGATTTAAATTAAAATTTATTAATTCAAAAATTCCCGAGTTCTTGCTTTCGACCAAATTATTTTGTTCATGTAATACGTATGGTGCTCAGTGCACAGTTTGCTACAAAATTTATGTAAGTTTATCTCATTATTTCAAGCTGAAAATCCTAAATCACAAATTTCGTTGTCCACTTTAATTAAATTAAATTTCAACAACAACCGGCTACGTTCAAAATTAACTGATAAGAATTTATGAAGTAACGTCTCCTAATTTGGAATTAATCGTCCATTTCGCCTTTATAACAAGGCTTTATTCTCAAAGACAGGCACAAAAGGGTTTAATCTTACTTTAATTGGTATTAATAAACAATGATTGTACTTGCAAAATGACGATTGAAATTTCCACGGTGATAGAAATTCGTTTGATTAATTACTTCGTTAGAATTTATTACAGGTAAATCAGAAGTAAGTGCTTCCTAATGACAAAATTACGTTCTAAAATTATACTCAAATGATATGATATACCCATACAAGGCTAGCTTGTAAAATATAGTTGAGAAATTTATCTGCCAGTGAGCAGTAGGCTAGCTATTTCTATAGCATTACATTTTACATCCAAATCGGCTCTTTAAAATTGGAAAGTAGTTTTTCTTAATTTGTTTCTTAAGCAAAGTTTCATAAGAAACGCGATGTGATTTTTAAAGTAAGTATACCGTAAGAAATTGTTGGTATGGTAAGTTTGAATTTTATAACAAAAAAAAAATATGCTGTACATTATCAAACGACATCACGTAGCCCCAAACTACTAGTATTTATGATATCTGTGACCAAACTAAGCAGAGCTTGTATTATGAGAACCACATGACCATATACCTACCTGCAACATAGGTACATAAATTGTTTTTAAGAAAATGTAAAACATACAAAGAAATACACCCAAACCCGAGACATATATTTACAGATTATTCAAATATCTATCTCGCGACGGGAATCGAAACCGCAACCTTCAGGAACTGCGCCACAGTCGTCTACCCTTGGTAGAAAGCCCGTAACCATAAGATTATTTCAACGCTTATGTAGTATGACTTCCTCGAACGTGGCATAATTTTGAAATGATATTCACGACTCCACATCAAGCTTTTGCCTTGAATAACCAGAACGCGGGAGAAAAAATAAATTGGCACTTATAACGTTTAACTAAGGCTATTTTAACTGAGAAATAGGAGTGACGTGTAAGAATTTGTGAGCTGCAATGCGAAAATATTACAGTAGAAGAAAGTTGGTACGGTTGAGCACCACCACTACCGTACCATTTTTCTTCTAATATAGTATTTTTGCATTGTATAATTGATCGAAGCCTTCAGGCATTAAGTTGATGGACGCATAGCTTTGTATTGTAGGGCACGTTGCACGTTCAACCTGACCTACGATATATACTTTGTTATAGGTAATAGTTACCACTTAACATCAGTCATTTGCTTGTTCTGTCTTCCAAATACTATAAAAAACCTGCCCATCAATCAGACAAAAAACAAAAGCTGTAATATATAAATAAGTTTACCATGCATTCCTAGTTAGTAACCAAAGACTCGTTTTGTAAAAAGATTATGAATTATATTTGTTTTTATTTACAGGTTCTATTAAATATGAGTAAATAGGTTAATTCTAGATAAGATAAAGATAAATATATATTTATTTCACCCAAATAAAAAAATTGTGAGTATTTGTAATATAACAATGATGTGGTTCCCATAACACAAGCTCTGCTTAGTTTAGGGCTACATTATGCCACAGCATAATGTAGCATAATGTAACCTTAGTATTGTTACCTAGATAAAAATAATGCTGTTATGACACATCATAACAGCATTATTAGATAAAAATAATGCTGTTATGACACATCATAACAGCATTATTTTTATCTAGGTAACAATACTAAGGTTAGGTGTGCTTAGCTTTAATTAAGTACTAAAATTCCAAAATAAGGTACCTAGATATAAGTAATGCACTTGAACACTGGGTAAAACAGCACCCTTATTCAGCATAGCAGCCTATGAGACAAATATCAGATGCTGCGCTGGTTTCAATATTCAAATCTCAATATATTAACTGTCATCACATGGTTATAATTTTAAGATAACAGAGCACAGTAAAGTGTGGTAGTATCAAGTGCGGACCATATTGCCACATGTGGCATATTATCCATGGCCTAAAACCAAGGGCAAGACCAAGGCTTTCACTCATCAGAATTTAGGTAGGTGAATTTGTATGAGTAGCTAGGTATTTTATAATTTTATCTTAGGTTTTATGTAAGTATTATGTTGTAGTGTTATTACTTTATTTCATTTTAACTGTCATTTTATCTGTGAAAAATTCATTTAATTCGTAATAACATTTCTCATTAAGGAACAATTTTAATTTTAAAATAAATAATGAATCTGTCTCCGCTTCTTTTATATAATCAGGAATTTTATTGAATATTTTTATTGACATTTTATAAGTATATGTACTATGATTGCGAGTTTTGATGGTTCTTGGATAATTTTGTTTCTTCCTCATTTAAGCGTATCGTATGGGAAGGTCGTCAAGTTTTTTGTACAGGTCCTGATATATCTTAACAAATTTAGCCATTTCCAATATGTAGTTTTCAGTTAGGACCCATTGTCATAATAGCAACAGAGCAATGCAATGCTTGCTACATCGTCAAACGCATCATCACGACGTACAACAGGTGAGAGGGCGGTCAAACGTAAACCAATAAATAAACTAAAAAACGATTAAATAAAGTTAACCATTTAATTTATATTGTCTGTAACTGTTCTGTGTTTAGAGAGAGAGAGAGAGAGAGAGAAAGAGAGAAAGAGAGAGAGAGAAAGAGAGAGAGAGAGAGAGAAAGATAATCGATCTTGAGCCCCTTAACGCTTTGAGAGCTGAAAACACACTTGCTCTAGCCAGACTGCTGCGGCTCGGAGGCCCGCATACTGACAATATCCGAAGAGGGTCAAGACAAATTATAGTATGGCCAGTTTTGCGCAAAACTGACTTTAAAAACATTAATTTTGAAAGAAAACGGCCAAGGATCTTCAAAAACCTCTACGTGGAAATAACAAGTAGATATTTTAATAAATAGAGATGATAGTTGGCAGCTTCTGGTGATATTGACAACTAGGAAAGCTGTTTACAGGTGGGCGTCCAAAGTGGTTGTTCTAGTTTTGAATAATTAAGCAAGCTTGCCTGCAGCGAGAGACAAAGCTCACAGCTCACAGCTCACAGCTAGGTACAGTTAGCGACAAAATTATAGATAACTACTGATACTGAAATTAAAATAGCCTATGTGTTAAAAAGTTATATATATGGAAGAAATATAAGAACACATTTGCTACTTTTTATTCCAGTACCACGCAAGCGAAGCTGTCAAGTCATTACAGAGCTAAGTGGGAACAAATATACTTACACAGACACACACACGCACACACACACACACACACACGCAATCAAACTTTTCATTTATAATATTAGTGTGATAAGTGTGATGTAAAATGATACAAACTTCATCTAAATATTTGGACCAGCCTTCGGGCTGCTTAAAATCTCCAACACAGTTGACCACTTGGTTTGACCAGTGGGGTGATCGGCTAACTATGTTGCAAAGAGAAATGATTGACACTGATCCTGTTTTAACAAACAGTGACAGTTTATCAATTGACTTTCATTAATTTCGACGGATGAAATGTCAAAGTTCAAACAGGAACAGTAAAAACAGGATCGGTGTCAATCATTCAGTGTCGTCAGTTAGCCGATCACCCTGCCAGTGAACGTTTTGATTTTAATCCGAAGTGATAATTCCCATACAAATATATCAATTTAGATATTATGTAAAAAAACTCGAACCAGTAATAAAGTTAAATCCCTCGAGCCATTTTTAGGAATACTGATCGGCAATTGATTTGTGTACTGTATCCAGTAACAGAGTATTATGTGAAATGATGAAAAACATCTCTAGAACTTTGAGTCTTGGCAGTCTTGGTCCTAGATACAAAAAAAAATATCGTTCCTAGAGTCAGACGTAAAGGCGAATTGATTGTTAGTCATTAACTCTGCAAACGATTTTAATTCTCCGATTTTCCAGTTAAAGAATGCGCCAAAAAATCCTTTCCATTTCGTAGCAAGTACGTAAAAGAAATATTCCTGATAGAAAACTACAATTCTTTACTGAAACTGCAGCGTTTTAGCTTGCCCTGTCGGTAATACTTTTAAAAATTCAAAAGCTCTATGCGGTCCAACAAATTCAGGACCAACTTGTGCAGTAAATGTACAAACAAAGACATTTAAAACTTGCCGTCGAGGTTGATGCAATTGAATGTAATTATTTAACTTGCTGCTGGTAAAAGCTGGATGCGTCAAATCGAGGACAGAGCGCAATGGCGCTCATTAGGGGAAGCTGGACACAGTCCAGCATTGGACTGCTTTATAAAGGCCGATCATGATGATGATGGTGGTGTCATAACTTTGTTATCCTATCGCTAACATATCGCTTCAGCTGTGGCTCTTGTAGTATTTTTTAGTCATAACCAGTAAATAAGTGCTCCAATAAAAACAAAGTGAAGTGAAAAAACGCTGGTGGATCTCAGCGTACAACAAAAGACGTCCAAGGTATGTAACTTTAAAATTTATTTGTGTTTTTTTATTTTATTTTTTAGTCATCATCATCATCATCAATCATTAGTCCATTTATTAGTCCAATATTGAACGTATGCTTCCAATTTGCTCTGTTTTGAGTTTCACGCTTCCATTGGTGGCCAGCTACAGCTTTAATATCGTCGGACCATCGCGCCTTCGGCTTGCCTGGTTTCCGGCCTCCAGTCCGAGGTCTCCACTCAGAGGTCTCCACTAGTTATCTTATAGCTCCATCTATTATCGGAGCATCGCATAAGGTGTCCAGCCCATTGCCACTTCAGTTGGGATATACGTTTACCAATATCCATAACTTTAGACCTTCTGCGGATCTTTTCGTTTCTTATTCAGACTCGTAAAGATAACCGAAGCATCGACCTCTCCATAGCTCTCTGTGTTACTTTATGTCGAGACATGTTGGCGTCAGTAATCGTCCATGTTTCGCAACCGTATGTTAACTTAGGTAGTATGCACTGGTTGAAAGTTTTTCGCTTAAGGTGTTGTGGCATTTTTTTAATATGGTACTTATACCACACGCTCTCGCACCGCACGTGCGCCTTTGAAGTTACTGACTCACCGGGGATCGTAGGCACCGCGACGGATATGTATGTGTACGTGGACCACGAACGATACTCTTTCCATGGTGGGTTGGTGTGGGCTGTTTCGTGTCCGTCCGCAATATCACGTATTGTGGGAATCCAGCGTAAGGGATTTCCTTGGCCATGTCATTCCACAGGAAAAGATTCCCATATTGACCAATTTGTCCAGGCCATTGCTGTGAATCAAACCTATGATGATGATGTTATTGCCCTAATACCATCCTTATAGTCTAGTCTTATACCATCTTCATAGTCAAATCTTCAAATCGAGAGGTAATCATTCTACTCCACTCGTAGACTCAAAAAGGAATGTAGCATGCATGTAGCTTTGTTTTTGGCAGGTTAAAGTAGTTGTTCTAAATTAGGATAAAAAAAGCACTGATTGGACGAGTGGCTTTGAAGCCCAGACTTAGCGGTGAATTTATAATTGTTTGATAAAGAAAGTTAGTACTTAGGTACTTTCCATTATGTTTCTCATGGACTAGGTTCGAACAAAGTTTTGGTTTGGGTTAACAACTGATTGTTCATAAATAAGCTGTTGAAAACATTGTTTCTGAGATGCTTAAAAACTTATCTTAGATTAATTTAAGAATATTTTTAATCTTCATAATTTACTTGTCCAAGAACATGTTATTTAGTTTTTTTTCATAGAAACTTTCAAATAGGTATATACAGGGTGGGGCAAAACTTTACCCCTTTGAGGGCAGCTACCTTTTTTTTCTATGAAGAATGAGGTTTCACTGAAATTGTATGAATATATTTTTTAAAATTTTCCCGAAATCTTATGGTTTGCTTAACATCAACTTGTTCGATTGAGATCAACTTGTTATTTTTTTGACAATTGTGATTATCTAGGCTGACTGTAATTTTTTTCAAAAAACCAAAATTGCTATTGTTTTTTCTTTAAAATAAACCTAAGAAGCCCTCAATGAGGTAAATTTTTGCCCCATCCTGTGTATCATCTTAAACATCCGCTTGTGGCAACACTAAGGCAAACAGCTGTTATAAATGTCCCGATTTAAATATTAAAATAAAATTACTATTAGGTATATTTATGTAGCCCATTTCAGTTTGATCGCTCAAAAATAGCGTTAACCATTGTTTACAGCAATATATTTAGTGTTCATTTGTGTGATTTGGCCTACCAAAATACCGGTGCATTTTCGGTTAAAATTTGATTGTGATCATTGTTGCATGTTTATGTGGATATCTGACATCGGAATATACATTCCAACTCAATAAGTATACATTAAACACGTAAGTACAAGCATTTCTGAATTCATAACCTCAACTGCGTACAAGCTTTTTCTTTTTTTTTTTTCAATGTAATTGATATTAGTATTTATTAATTATGATGACTCTTACAGCCTTGTCTCGCCAGGAGGAGTCTCAGCTCCACCAGGCTTTGCAAGAAATAAAGGCATCCAAGAGACTGTGACCAGTTGACTTTTGAGCGTGATGACAATGCACAAATATTATTAGAATCTTTATATAACAATAAAAAGCTTAAAGCTGAGTTGTCAGCCTTACACTCGCAGTGTAATTCTCTAACGGAGGAACGCGATAGGCTTCAATTGACAATAGATAGGTTTGACCAATGTGACACAGAGTATGAGTATGCTTTGAAGAGAACTTCTGCCCTAGAGAAGGAATTGTGTGATGCTCACCATCGAATCACACTCCTGGAAGAAGCATCTCATAGCTTTGACAGAACTTGTTTAGTGAACTTATAACAGCTGTTAGGGCACCCGGCCAAGTTTCTGTTGCATGTGGCGGGTTGCCTACTGTAACAATTGATCTGACTAATGTTGACTCAATGGTAAACTTTGTGCCATACAACAGAAACAAAGTAGGAAAAAAAGCAACATACAGTCGAATTGAGAACCTCCTCCTTTTTGAAGTCGGCTAAAAATAAAAATAAACTTAAAAAATATGCTTAACTAAGGATATATATTTAAAAAACCATTAAACTGTTAAAAAAACAAAAAAGAATTGTAAATAGGTATAAAAATAAGAGGAAAAATGTAGAAATTGTAGATAAATTTAAATTGTGCTCTGTGTTAGAAAGCACAAAACTTAAATACGAAACTGACATACAGCGGCTTCAATCTGAGATTGCCAGCGTTGAGGACTTATTGAGGTCCATCACTACCCGCTATGAGAAGTCTCAGGATGTAATAAGAGAGTACTCACTGGCCATGGATGAGTTATTTAAATTATCATATAGCTACAAAAAGCGTTACGACTCCCTGGTAGCAAATAACATTATCATTAATCACATCGCCTTATCGCCTCAGCTGTGTGTCCGTTCACCATCACAGTTGGTGTTGACCTCAGTAGGTCAACACTCCATATGTAATGTTTAGTGATGAAATAGAAAAAAATATGGGCCAATTGTTGAGTTTAAACATGAGACAGTCAGTTATAAACAACTGCATGCCGGGTTGTAACCTATATGAAATCATGAAATTAATAACTAAATCTAATTTTAATTGTGAAACTAATTTAATATTTTTACTGGGAGATAGGGAGATATATACAACAAGTCAGAAATTATAAAATACTTTAAATTATTATTATAAAATACATTAGTTTCATTACAAATAAATAGAATTGTAATGTTGACATTCCCTTACAATTCTAGTTTCCCACGAGCAGAAAATCACCTCAGATACAAATTAAATATGACTTTACATACTATAGCAAGCAACAATAAGTTGATTCATTTGATAGACACTAACAGTAATGATAGTAAAAAATATTATTTGACTAAAGATAGATATTACCTTTCCAATTATTATAAAAGACAGATAGCTATTTCGCTATCTTATTATTTTAATATAACAGCCAAGAACTTGGCTACAAAGGCTGCTTTTATTGAGCATTGAACTGACACAAAAAAACAGACATTGGAAATTAGTCCATGTCATTTAAATTAGTTTATAAGACAATAGAGGGAACCTCTAGCATTATCAATACCAAGTCAAGGAAATTAAATAAAAATTGAAAAATAAATAAATTTAAAGAAATTGTAAATTATACTAACTTGTGCATCAGAATATTCAAGGCCTGAGTAGTAAATTATTTGAATTAGAATTGTTCATGAACTCGGATAATATAGACATCATCTGTATTACAGAACATTGGCTAAAACGCTACGAGTTCATGTTCAAATTCAGTAACCACTAAGTTGGTAGCTCTTTTTGTAGAACGCATGCTTTATGAGGCGGCTTATTAATAATTTTAAACAAACAAATTATATTTAAAGAACGTAAGGACATTTTCAATTTGTCTATTGAAATCCAAATCGAAATAGCATTTGTAGAGTTGGAGCAGTTCATTGTTATAAGTACGTACAGCCCACCATCCGCCTAATATGATATTTTTGAAAAAGTCATGGATTTGTTTAAGTTATCTAAAACAAACAAAAATATTAATGCATGCGGAAACGTCAATATACATTTCATAGAGGTTTATTCATTCAGTACAAGGATTACAAGTTTATTTAAATCTTTTGATCTAATACCTCTTTTTATGGAGCCAACTAGAATTACTGCTACTTTGGCCAAATGTATAGACAATATTTTTAAAAATTCAAGTGTTAGTATACGAAGTAAAAATATAATAAGTAACATAAAATCAGACCACCTTGGTCAGTTAATTAAAACTGTTAGCGTTGTAACTTCTTTGATTGACATTATCGCACCAGAACTAGCGTTTATATTTAATGAATGTATTGACTGTCGTGAGTTTCCTGATCTAATGAAACATAGTAAAATAACACCTCTATTTAAATCTCGTAGTAGTTCTGACCCTACTAACTATCTACGATGCCTGAGAGGACTCACATGATGCTTTAGGCATCTTTTGTGATTTGTATAAGGCATTTGACTGCGTACACAATCAAACATTATCACATCATCAGGAAACTAGATCACTATGATGTCAAAGGTTGGCTTTCGCCCTTTTTACTTCTTACCTATCTGACAGAATACAGAAAGTAGACGTGAATGGAAAGTGTTCTCCAGGGTCCGAAGTAAAGATGGGTGAACCACAAGGGTCAATACTTGGACCATTTTATTTTTTATTTACATCAACGACCTACCTCAACTTGTGTGACAACCACAAAATTGTATTGTTTGCGGATGACACGTCTCTTTTATTTAAATTAAAGCGACGGTAGTCCAATTTTGATGACGTGAACAATAAATAAATAATAAATAAATAAATAAATAATCCTGGACGTCATCACACAACATCATGTAGCCCCAAACTAAGCAGAGCTTGTGTTATGGGAACAACATGATTGATATACTACATAGATACATTTTTTTTTTTGTAAATACATACATATCATACATAGAAAACACCCAGACCCGAGACAAATATCTGCAGAACATGCAAACATTGGTCCCGCAGCGGGAATCGAACCCGCAACCTTCTGCGTCACAGGCGGGCCTTCGCCCACTGCGCCACAGAGGTCGTCATGCAACAATGCAATAGCGAAAGTTGTAAACTGGTTCAATGTAAATCATTTATTATTGAACGAGACTAAAACAAAATGTATAAGATTTATATTACCAAATATTAAACAAGTTAAACCTAACATTAAAATAAAAGATGCAGATTTAAATCTTGTGGATACTACTGTATTTTTAGGCATAACATTAGATAATAAGCTCCAATGGGGCGCTCACATAGATGGATTGTCGATTAGACTCAGTTTTGCAGTATACGCAGTCAAAAAAATACGTTAACTCACTTACGTAGAAACGGCTAGACTGGTCTATTTCAGCTATTTCCACAGCATTATGTCGTACGGCATTTTGTTGTGAGGGGAATGCTGCAGGTATCAACACCATATTTGTGCTGCAGTAGAACTAAGTTTAAAGAAATAAATGTTTTGACAGTTCCGTGGCAATATATATATATGAAAACTTAATTTATATCCGAAAACATGTTAATTTGTGCAAAAAAAAAATAGCTACAATAATAATGTTAACACTAGAAATATAGATAAACTAGCTGTTCCTACTGTAAGGCTCCATAAAGTTAGTCAATCATTTAAAGGGCAAAACGTACGTTTCTTTAATAAAATCCCAAATGACGTGATTAATTTATCTGTAAATATATTCAAAAATGTTGTTAAACGTAATCTCTGTAATAAAGCTTATTATAAAATTTCTGATTATTTATAAGACAAAAAAGCTTGGGATGAAACTGTCTCCAACTCCTTCAAAAATAATGTAATAGTTAAGAATACAAATTGTAACAATGAGTTTAAAAAAATATAAGCCAAGCAGAGTTTCTTGCCAATTCTTCTCTGTTTGGTTGCGTTGCGAATTGGTGTAGATTAAAAAAATGACGATTCAAAGTGTACTTTAAAGTTCCAATTGGATAAAGAAATTTTCATTTCAAACAATGGTTACCTACTTACTGATTTATGTTGCACACGACCCTAAGTGGACTTAGCATCAACTCTATGTTCGTAAACCACCAATTTCCCGCAAGCAAGTACCTATGTAAGTAACCTATGCTGGAGAAATGCCCGCATGCGGTCTAGACAAGTTAAAGTTAGAACGTTTTCGCCCTGAAATGCTTTCAAACTTCATTGTTTATGTTTTCTTAATAGCGCCAGTTAGAGCAATTTGCCGGCAGTTCGTTTTAATGACACTGGATATTGCTAAAAGTGTAAAAGTAGGTATTTTATGGAAAGTAACAAACTTTTTACATTATAATAAGGAATACTTTCGGCTTAAGGCGACTTTGTTAGGTAATTTACTGCAAGCGTTGTACAATAACTGAATATTGAGTATTTAACTAAGTAGGTTAGTGATAGGTACTTAGGAAAGGCTTTTGGTAGAAGCTGGATGCGTCGAGCAGAGGACAGTGCGTATTGGCGCTTATTAAGGGATGCCTATGTCCAGCAGCATGAACTGCTATAACCTGATAATGATGATGACTATGAAGTACCTGCTGACGTAACATAATTATACTACCTATATATTATGCCTATTTTGTACAACGTCAGTGGTTACAAAGTCATGGGAACAAAATAAAAGCCATAGAAGTGTTGGAAAAGGAATATTAAAAATCTTGAAGATCTTGAAAATTGAGGTAAGAGCCTTTTTACTGACTGGTAAGATATCGTGCCTAACTGCCTACCCACAACAACACCAGCCTATATCAGTCTATTGCTAGACTATAAGGGGTATTTGCCCATTGCCCATAATCCTCAAGCTGGGCATGCGGGTTAGAATTGCAGAGCACAGCTTCTTGTAGCCGACACTGCTACTCATCGGAGGGCAGAGCTACCACCAGAGTCCCGTTCGTTAGTTAGCCGGTGCACAACGGGCGGGTGAGGTTGGCTTGGGTTCCGAAGATGAAAATACTACCGCTTACATCCTACGTTATTTTTAAAAACGAGCCTAGGTAGTAGGTTTCCACAATGCATAGTTTTGGTTTCATGTTATAACTCAAATAACTACTTGAAAAATCGTTATTCACAGAATAAGGTTCATAAAAAATTATGTTCATAAATAATCATAGAAAAAAATATATTAAGCGATCTGTTTCTTCCTTAAATAATAACATCGTAACTACTCGACCCTTCGCGACTCACTCGTAACATAACCAAGCGAGTTGCTAAATTAATTTTGTTTACTGTAACTTAATGCAGAAGGTCACAATCTCAACCCTATTTTCTTGTCCATAAGGTGTAGGTTTTAGGTGTTTATAGCAGTTTATATTTACGCAGTAGGTAATGTCATTTGGGGGTAACTACGCATGACGGCCGGCTCACCACATTAACCCCAGGTAAGTAACATGACACTTTATTTTCATGATTGTAAGTGGAAAGTGGCCACAATATGATTTTGTTACTAATATTTTCCGGGAAAATGTTTATTGTTTTTTCTCGGTAAATCACAAACTACGATGGTAGCTCATCAAAGCTTAAAAAAATTCAAATCGTCAAAATAAAAGCTAATTTCTACTCTTTCTAGCTGTTTTCTAGTAGTGGTAAATTTGCTTTTATTTCTAAATTATTTCTTTATTTCTTCTAGGTGTGCAAGGGGTTCCAACACCCATCTTTGGAAGCCAAGCCAGCCTCGCCTGCACGTGATGCTAACTAACTCATAAACGAGACTCTGGCAGCCAGCTGATTGCGGCATAGCGTAACCTAACACCGGTACAGCTACATCCCTGGTCACCGACGGGCAGCATCGTCGGCAGTGCGAAAAGTTGTGCCCTGCGATACCCAACCCGCATGCCCAGCGTGATGATTATGGGCATATCCCCCTTTATTAGGGAATGCCTATGTCCAGTAGTGGACCGATATAAGCTGGTGTGGGTGTGGTAGGTGTCTTCTATGCATAATATGCATCGAGATAATATATATAGAATACTAAAAAGTGACAGTCTTCAACTGAAATTTACCAAAAATCGTCCAAGCATGTTTGACATAAATAAACTTCAAAATGCAAAATTTGCACAAATTTAGACCTTATGTCGCTTTAAAAGTGTTCTAAGACCGCGAAATCGACAGCTTTCGCGGAGTTTTGGTGCTGACACTTTTTTCCACGTTTTCCATCTTAGAGTATAAATATCTCGATGATAATATGTATTAAAAATATGTTTGTAAGAAGTATATCCTGTCATGTGTATCCTGTTACAAGCTTTGATTAGTTTGGGACTACATGATGCTGTGTGATATTTTCCAGTATTATTTATTTAAGATTTACAGACCTTTTGAATTTTCAATACAGTCATGAGGATTTTTACAGAGACTGTGTAATGTAACACAGATAATATTTAACAGCGGTAAACTGACTTGTCAGAAAAACAGTGTCCCAATTTAAAACAAGAAATGGTAAATAAAAATCTCCATAGACATGGTCGTAAAGAATTTTATGTTTTAATTTCGGTGAAGAAAAATAATGTAAAATTTATGTAAAGGTATAAAATCTTGCGCTGGCAAAACCTGGGTCCTACGGGTGGGATCAAAGAGGTGCTTAAAATAATTTATTAGGTAGTGGTTTATGTAGCGGTAGCTTCGTTTACTTGTGTAGCGTTAGCAGGTTTTAAAGTTAATTCAAAGGGAAGCTCCCTTTGAATGAAGTAATGGACTTTAAAGTTAAAACTAAGCCAACCGTAGTTCCTACTTCTTGAAAAATGCTAAAAATGTAGACTGTGATGTTTTTCACAGCTTTTATTAATATAAACTTAAATCTTCTGATAAATGGAAATATTGCAGGTACTAGTGAATTCTATTCTAGCCAGGCTAGGCCAGGCACATAAGCTGGCTAAGTACTTTTTTTTACATCTACCTCTTTCAGGTTTCGATATGCTATTGCCGGATTTCGTCAAATTTTGGCCACATTACGAGACGTAGTGGCGATAACTTCAAAATCTGGTCATCGTTGGTCATGTAGCGGGGAAACGTTCCAGAGGAAGATCTCCAACAAGAATAAGATGTCCAACCCGATGGCATGGCCTGCTTAGAAACAAAGAAACGTAATTCTAAAGTGAGGTGCAGATGGCCATAAATGGTCACTGGAATAAGACCATCCTTTCTGAACATCAAATGGTGATCACTATCTTCAGGAATAAAGTACCGACTAACAAAGAAAGAAGTCTTTCTTATTCTGTAACCAAACCTATAAATAATCAGTCAAATAATACCAACGTTAACCTTATACTAGCAAAAGGAAAGTGTACAACAAGTAGAGAAATGCCCCGAGATTTCGTTTGTGTAAAGAAAGTTAAAATAAACAGCTTCATCCCTTTAGGGGCACTGAATGATTCAGTTTATCAGATTTATTATGGTTTTTTTTATTTATGTTGTCCCACTGCCCAAGTTGCCAAGTGTGTTGTGCCCAAGCAAACCTTCAACTCCTTTCACCGCTTAAGAAGGCTTGCTGCCTCCAACCAGTTAGTATGAAAGGAATTGATATCGTCATTCCAGCGTTTCCAATGCCTATCCTGGTGTCTTTGTCCATTACAGTGTAAACATAAAAATCAATTTTGATCAATGAAATAAATAGTTCTTTAACATTTGTAAACAACAAGTAAATTTTGTTTTAGTTAAACAACAAGTAAGTTTAGTTTTTTCACGTAAAACTTAAAACCGACTTGAATTTCCAGTTAAAAAATATCTATGCAAATCGCTTTAGGGGTATATAATATTTGAAGAGTTCTCTAGATTTCTCCAAGATTCTCACGAACTTGATATGATGACAATAAGACCACCTAAGAAGTAGCTTTTCAAACAAAAAAGTATTTTCCAAATCAGTTCAGCCGTCTTCGAGTAATCGGGGTACATATAAAAAAGATTCCGATAAATTGAGAACCTCCTTCTTATTTTGAAGTCAGTTAAAAAATAAATTCGAGTATATTAAATTACAATATCAACCCAACGGGAATAAGAAGAACAAAAGCTCTTAAAATCCAACTAGAAGTTTAATGGATAAGAAATGTTACTAGTGCAAATAATTACTCCCGAGAGCGTCATAATGCGAGCTAGTGTTGTACTCGCCATTTTGCAGGGAATTTGTGTTTGCGGGAAATTAAAATTTTAAAGCTTTTTGCTGTTGCAAGCGACTGCTTCAATTTCGTTGCACGCCGCCCTATATTAGGTTCTTTATTAGGATTTATCCACACTCCACGACTGGGACGTTAAATGTTTGACAAGTTTAATGGATAAGAAATGATACTAATTCAAATAATGACCCCCAAGTGCGTCATTATGCGAGTTAGCGTTGTACTCACTATTTTTTAAGGAATTTGTGTTTTCGGGATATTAAAATTTTAGAGCTTTTCGCTGTTGCAAGTGACTGCTTCAATTTTGGTGCACGCCACCCCGGATTTGGTTCTTTATTAGGATTTATTAACATTCCACGACTGAACATTGCCTAGCCATTTTGTGAATTTTATTTTGCAATTTACACAGCGAAATAATTTCATCTTCTTCTTCTTCGTATGAGCTAGTGACCAACTCGGAGTGTGTAATGACCAACTCGTGTCAGAGTTTTTAGGCCGCCCAAAGGCCTCCGACATGGCTTAACATTTAATTAAAGGCTTTTAACACATCTAATATAAAGAGGAAACATTAGATGTTTTTGTATTTTTGTTTGCAATGCTATCTGTATAAACTTTAAAACAACTTAAACTTAATTTAGGTATATTATATTTTCAATCAAATTAAAGATCCCTTCGATAATTGCAATAATGTAACCGATAAAAACCGTCAACTTTTATGTAACCACCCAAAAAAATTGGCTTTCCAATCCAATTACGGATATTGTTAGTGAAATAGGCATTTATGTAACTACGGGAATTCCATTTTTAAGAATGACTTTCTCTGGGTAATCTAAGGAAAATTGTTCCTATCGGTGATTGTTCTGCAATTTGATAAAAAAAGAGATGTAAGCACTTATCTTCATTTTCGTATGAGCGAATGGCAAACTCTGGTGTCGGAGTTGTTAGGCCGTTGTTTAATAATGTAGGGAAAAAAACAAAAATACCTTTTAAAGGTAATTAAAAGTTATTACTAAATATACAATATAATGTATAATCTCACATGTGTTAAATATTATGTAAGCAGCTCATATTTGGTAATTTAATAATATATATTGTCAATCCAAATACTAGTTTGGTAGTTTTAAAAAAAGCATATCGAGAAACATCGAATGGTAAATCTATGTATCCACGTTTGTAGCTGTTCTCAGAAAGGCTGCGACTTGGCTTAGCCACATCATGGTGGCATTCATATTGTAATGGGGAATAATTGTTATAAACCAAATAAGGCTAAGGGGTAGTCTAATTCTTTATTATAATATTTATATTATATAGGTATTTTATCGCTTATCTCAGTCGTACATACTCGTATTACAAACAAAAATTCATTGAAAACACTAGCAAATTTTTCCTTTATATCTTTTATTGCACGTAAAACAACGACAATATTTCTCTTTGAATAAACACAACAAACAGGTTTTACAGACAATATTTCCCGCTCGTCATAAGTTTTTCACAAACAACGATAAAATGATTTTCGGCAAATGAAATATTACCAATAAAATTGGATTTTCCACTGAGAACAGTTATTGGCCAGTCCCCAATTAAAATTGTTGATGCGATTTTTGATGAAAAACAATAAACCAAACGTTATTACAGGTAGTAAGGGGATGAAATTGGCTACAAAATTAAAAAAGATGCTAACAGTAGAATTTTTTTTCGTTTCAAAACCTTGTACCATTTACATACTTATGTTTGAAATCAAAATAAACTGACGGAATTTAGAATCTAACCGTCCTATTTAACAGTTCTATAAACCTCATATAGTTAAAATGGTGTTAAAATATTATGTCAACGCTTTTTATTTACATTTAAATGACAGGAATAAGCTTACTTTATTGAGCGTTATAAAATAACATTTTGAAATGAAACTTTCCAAAGAAAATAGTAATTGTCAAAATAATAGGCGGCGTCGGGGTTTTTAAGCCACCTGAAGGTATGGCTTTACAACTGAGTCAATTTAAGATTTCGTGGTTTAAGCACTAGAGGTATACTCAAAGGTTTGCTGGAAAAAAACTCGCCTGTGTACATATATTTGCCATACTCTTTGTATTTGTTATTTATGTGTACGATAAAGAATTTCAGAATTACAGAAGCATGAGCGTCAAAGCTCTAAGCTCTCCAAAGTTTACTTCTTCAAGCCAACATAAAGCCTTTAACGAACACATGTTAGAGAAACTTAATATATTTCAGGTAGATTAATCCGCAAGGGCCTGCTAATGCCCTTGTTATGTCTAGCTGAGTGGTCTATCCACAATAATATCACAGTAATTACAGTGCAGAGGTGAAGCTTTAACCTTTGAGCTTAAGGCAACGGTAAGTGCAGTGTTTTCATAGATCATTTATTTAATAAAAGTTGGATAACATACTTAGTTAACAGTGCTTAAAGCCTATGTCAGGTTTGTCTAAGAACTTGGTTCTCAGTTTTTTTATGTACATTTATTAATATAACAATACAAGTAATCCTGCATTACTACGAGTAGATCAGTTTTGGATACTTTTTCCTCATCGAGAAATGAATGCTTTACTTCCAGGATAAATGTATGTTATTCATTAAGCATAATGTATATCTTTATTATTATAAATTTGTGAATTAAGTGAAAAAATGCGTTAACCAGTTTTAAACTGAAAAATGTAGTAATTTATATTTATTTTTTCTCAATTTTTGAATGTTTCTTTCACCTTATGTTGACACTAACACAAGAAATAGTTTTTCACTTCTCTTGCTCAAAAAGTGTATCATAATAGTGTAGCTCGTAGGCCTAAGCCTAGGCCCGCTAGTCCTAAAACTCGAGTTTAATACCTCGGGCTAAAAAGTATTTTTTTCTTGTTAAATTTTGTCTAAAATCTTCAGCCCGTACAAAGCATTCGTTCTCTTACATAAAAACTCGACCTCTTGGTGCTCCGTCAATCTTTTTCTTTGAAAATAGAACCGTCTTGGTGATGTTTTATGAAGGTTGATTAATTTTTAATAAAATTTCTGATAATTGTCTAATTTTGAATTGTTTTATTTTCTCGCAATCGAAGTGAAAAGTAGAGTCTTTTACTCGGGCCAAAACCACCCATTATAACTCGGTCTTGTCATTCTCCCTCGCTACGCTCGGGAGTATAACAACCTCGTATACAATGGGATGGTTTAGTCCCTTGTAAAATAATCTACTATTATTTTGAGATATTATGATAAATGTATCTTAATTTTATTACATTTGATGTAGCGTCAACATCATGCCATTTTTATTTTTCTCGCGTATCTACATCTCGCTTTACCGTCGCCTTAAACACAATCTGCGCCAGACAATATAGATTTTCTATTTTGTCTAGAATCTCAGATTTCAATGCGTCATATAAACATACAGGTTAACAAACACGGTTATAGACATAAATATCACAATTATCATCAATTAATTTTGATACAAATATTTTTATAATATCAAAATTACAGGCCAGTTATTTCATTCGAAAAAGCAGACTTCTTTGAAATTATGAGCAGGCGAATGATGATAATCATGAACCTGATTTTTTTATTTTGATTATTTTTATTCAGTAATAGTTAGAGCTCTTTGTGATGGGCCCGTCCCAAGAACTACCTACCAACATGCCAATTTCTGCCGTGAAGCAGCATTGCTGTGTTTCAGTTGATTGAAGGGTGTGAGTGCCGGTAAAACTACAGGCTCAATAGATCTATATACTGTGCTTATACTTTCATGCCCCAAGTTGATGCATGTTGTTTCATCGTAGAGCACGCACTAAACAAGGATGACCGTATGGTCATTGGTCAGCCTTAGCATACGATGCAACGCTTTATGATAGGGAATGGTTTAGTACCCACTTCGTGTTATTACTCTCACAAGAACAGAACTGAACCTATACACTATGTTAACTTATACTACGATTGATACAGACGTAGACGCGTAGTGATTGAAGTCGCATTGCGATTAAAAAAAATTTTTCGTTTAGGGGCAAGCTTTTTTGACACTTTTTAGTTCAATCAACAAGGTATAAGATACGATTGGTCAAATAATAATAAAGTTCGGCCTCTGTTTGCACAATAATATTCTGTAATAATATATCCGCGAAGAATTATTACCGGCGCACCTGTCACCTCAAACTTGCCACTTTTGGAATGCGTGCGCAAACGAGGGCTCTTTAAAGAGCTTCTAAATGGTTTAGTTACTTAGTCTGCAACTAATGTGTACTAAGAAAACCTCTAAATTTATGAGGGTTATCTAGCTTCAGGAGTCTATGATAACGTTTGGCTGATAATTAAGGTGGTGGAGTAAGACAAAACTTTTACACTCTCTAATTTGTTTCTTGTAGAAGATTTGTGCGCCCTTAGCTTGTTTAAAATGTATATTTTTATCATGTGTTTTTTATTTTATTTATTAACCAGTTATATTTATAATCAAAATATGTTTATTCAATAAACACATACACTTTGAAACGTAAATTTGCTAAATTTGAATTTACACCATATATTTTCAGCTCAAAATCAACGCGTCAAAAGTAGGTGTAAAAGTAAAAGGGTTCCAACTTACATATTCGGAACCCAAGCAATTTTCACCATCCCATGGTGTAACCAATGGGCAGGTGAGGCAGCATTGCTAATGGGAGATTTTCGAAACTTTATTTCCTGACGGGTGAAAAGATTTTTGATTATTTTTAATACTATGGACTCGTTGATCAAGTGAGTTTTAGCTACGACACTTTAAGGTCTTATTGTGGCCTATTATTGTGGTGAATTGTGATTTGATATCTGTCATCGCAAACTAAGATCTTATGAAAACTTATCATCAGTAATGAACGGAAGGTCTAGGATGAGTAGTTCTCAGGGAACTTAAAGTACGAAGGTGATAATTCCATAACAGTTCTCGAAATTATGCCCATTTGAATATTAAGAGCTGCCATAATCAAAATCATCAATATTAAGCATAGAACCGACTAGTTTTGGATGAATGCCTAGTCCCCGAAACAACTCGTGGTCACGGTCAAGCAATCTTGATACCATATTTTCAGACGAAATCAACAATTCCTTACCTATTCCTCGACTTATAAGAATAGGAATTTAGTTTGAAAAACTTTCCAGTTTTTCTTTCAGTATAAACGCCACCTTGTTGGATTTTTTGATACATACTTATAATCTACATGTCAACCAAAAACAAATAATAACACAATAGATTGATGAGTTTAGATATGATACTGATAAATGATAAATAAGTTTATAAGGAGGAACTAATGAGGTACCAGAAAATGATAAATGATGAATTTATTTTTTCATTTATCAGTTTATTTATAAAAAAAATATCATTTATCAGCTTTAAATACCTTATTAGTTCTTTGTAAATTGTATTTGGCTTTATACCTTTTAATTTTTTGATATTATTTTATGGCCTATGTAACTTACGTAATTCAAACAAATCCATACACATTATTTGACAAATTTGATAAATATATTCATCATTTATCATTTATCAGTTTATTTATAAAAAAATATCATTTATCAGGTTTAAATACCATAATAGTTCTTTGTAAATTGTATTTGGCTTTATACCTTTTGATTTTTTGATATTATTTTATGGCCTATGTAACTTACGTAATCCAAACAAATCCATACACATTATTTGACAAATTCCATTCAGCAGTTCGAGGCTTATGGCTCATACACAAACATAGGTACATAACACACATACACAGAACAGAGAATAACAATTTTTTTATACCATCATACATGTAATCATTACCGTACTACTTTGCAGTCGAGTAAAAACTAAACTCTTTTTTTGAACAAATCCTTAATTTGAATGTAAGTTTTCTATTTAAAGTATGTAAAACTTCACACATAGTCGTTTTCGGCTTCGCTGATTGGCTTTAACTTTTTTGACCTATATTCATGCTTTGCATTTAAATGACTGATATATCCAAATTTGGCTCTGAAAGTTCTAAAGCAAACAGCACACCTTGTAACCTTTGTAGTGGCCCGACACACCGGTTTTAATTCTCTGTATGACCGACGTCCGCGTGGCACCAACCAAGTAGGTGCTTGCTGAAAATCAGCGCTGTATCTAGGTTATGCACCACATAGCTGAGCAAGAACCTGTTTTCCAAGGTCACTCACTGCCTAACATGACAACTGTTTACATGCACGGATGATGTAACATAGGCAAGCCGGTCCTTGTAATGTTTAAGTTATTTATTTTTATTTCGATGTTATTTTGCGTATTATTCTAGCTAGTTAAGTTACTTACATAAACCTGCACCTGCCTTACATCTTGTAGATAGTTTCAAGTATATCTATTAAGGTCACCTGCATGTGAAATTTAAACCACAATCTGTACCTAATGATTTTTGGAAATTAATGCTATATCTGTCTATCTATCACACGTAAAATTGTGGAGTTTGAGTTTGCCACACACATTTTACATACCATGTGGAACAACTACAATCACATTTTATCACTTTGATCACTACACCTAAAGGCAAATGTAGGAAGCGTGAAAACGTAGGTGTCTATCAGCTAATTGTCTCGTGATGGATTTCCTTTGAGAGGCGTTGAAATGTATATGCTTGAGTAATTTAATAAGCCTGTTATTGGAAACGAGGTACATCGCAACACGTATTTATCGCAAATGTTGCAAGTTAAATTTCACATACTTTTTGGTTTCCGATTGAGCTGAAATTTTGCACGCATATGTATATCGCGTGACAATGCAATATTATGATGACATGGAGCTGATCTGATGATGGAGCTGGAAGGCAGCCCTAAAACCTCTGTAATGAAACGACGCAACCCTATCGAGCTGGACTCGTTTGATTCGTCTTGACGAGTATTTTGTATTTAGATGATATCCTGGGTCTGATGATAGAGCTGAAAGACAGCCATTTGAACTCCGTTAAAAAACGAAATAACTCCATCGAGTTTAGGCTCGTATTTTTGACGAGTATTTTGTCTCTAGGTGCCCTACCAGGATCTGATGATGAAGGTAGAAGATACAGAAAAAGGGCCGGGCCATAAAGCAAGTGAAGACTTGTTTATGAAATTTTTTATGTATATTCGGTAGGTATGAGAAGAGTTCGAAAAGTACCTGTATTTTTTACCGCTAGGTGATTAGGGTATCTCTATCCAGTTTTTTTTCATATTATGTAGTTATAGACCAGGAATAATACATACTTTTTATTCGGGTGTAACACGAGTAAAGGTGCGGGCGAAAGCTAGTTATTATTTTGACCTATTATTCGTAAGAGTACAAATTATGTTGAAGCAGATAATATAATTAATGACAGTAAAGGACGTTATTTTAGAACAAAAATAGAATTTTAAGGTAATTATACTACTTATGGGATCACAACTACCCCTCGATTAGGAAGAGTGGCTATAGGGGCGGTTATCCGCCATTTTGAATTTTAGAGAGCTTATTTTCTCGTGATGTTTTCCTTTAGCTTGAATAAGTAATAGATGCGCTGTGCCATGTATACTTGCCACTGATTACCCTTTTTAAGGATTCCGTGGCTAAATCGCAAACAATGCAATGGTCTTTTTGGTTTCGCCGTGTTGTATGTTTTTTGTATTTTTAGGGTTCCGTACTCACTGGGTAAAAACGGGACCATAATACCAAGACTAAAATTTAATAAATATTTTATACAGAACAGTACAACAAAAACTACGCACTAAGCCATTTTTTGATAGTTCTGCAAAAATAACTCAACCTTATCCTTGCAAAACTTAAAATTTATTTAACAAAATCTCAGCCCATTAGTTTCACCCGCAAACCAACAATACTAGCACACATTTAATTAAATTCTCACAAACACCAACACAACGTATTCACTGAGCTTTTGAAATTAGGTAAATTTATAATGAGCTCGGTCCTCGACCGTAGCCGGGACTCATAAAAGGTGGCACTCCACCCGTTCACCGCGAAAACTTAAAGCACCACGCTTTGTTATTTAACAGTTAGCCAACACCAGTAAGTGCAGCGAATGGATGGTAATGGCCCGGCTGTCTGCTGTGCTGGTGCTATAAATTTGTAAAAATGCCGCTGAGTCCCCAACTGCACAGAATGCGTTTTACCAACAGTAGAGACGGACGTAAAATTATCCCCTCGCTTCCTTATTACTCACTCTGCAGTTCTCTAAAATTAATTATTTAACTTGGCAAGCAATATAAAACTGTTAAAAATGATGACTTCTGCGAAAAGACTGGATTTTGAAAGTTATTATCATAAAGTCATAAAAAAAGCTGAAGTGGCAGTGGGCTGGCCATATCTGCCGTACATCAAGCTACCGTAAAACCGTTAACCGATAGGGTAAACAGTGCATGAGTAGAGGCGCGTCTCGGCAAACATAGCGTTAAACGCTCTCGAGTCAGATGGAGTGACTGTGAAATGCTGCTGGATGCGTCGAGCTGAGGATAGGGCGCAATGGCGCTTATTAGGGGCGTCTATATCCAGTAATGGATTGCTTTAAGCTGATGATTATTATGATCACAAAATTATTGAACATTAGTCTGGAGCCATCTTAGTATGACGAGATTTACACTTCCATAATGAGATGCGATTACCTAAAAACCTCTGAAAAACGTGTTTCGGTTGTAAAAGTTCTCTACCTCCTCCATGAGTTTAACGTCCAAAAATTCTCAAAATTTCACCATCGCCAAGTCTTTTGTATAAGAGAGCCCAAGACATACAATTGTAAGTTGGCCGACTATCAAACGATTAAATTGCGTACGTTTATAATTTAGCTGACCAACTTTATTTTATTGGTTACAAGCCTTTTTAATTGTGCGTAATCGGAAATGAATCTCAATTCTGCTACGATCAGTGTCCAATTAATTAGTTGGACGATTTAGTTGCAGAAGATGTGCGGGTTAGCACAGGTAATTACACCTATTAGTATACTCTACGAAGAAGAAGAAGAAGTATACTCTGCGATTTACTCGGCCAACGGGCTCTCTTCTGTACTGTTCCAACTAGATCTAGTAGGACACTACGCTCCACCTAATAAAATTTGGATGTGTTTATATTTTATTCCGCGTGACGCATTGCGGTTTCACTACTGTACACTGCAAACTCCACTTAACTTTTTGTCAACCAACCTTAGTGTGGTTGAGTACTGAATTTTAACCGTCAACTGAACGTTTGGTCATTATTTTATTTTATTTTATTTTAATAAGGTACACAAAACAGAATACAATCAAAATATTATATAACATTATAGTCAAGTTTAGAACTAGATCGCATTCCAAAATATGTGAACACATCATGATTATTAGCAGTTATAACCTATGTGTGAAGGGAAGAAGAAAAGAGAAAAATATATATTAAGAAATCCGAAATTTACAAAGTACATCACTCTTTTGTAAGAGTGACAAGAATTGCTTTTTTAAAGTTATATAATTAAAATTAAGAGATCGTTATACTGGCGACACATTCTAACCAACGGATTGTAAAAAGAAGTGTTGTTCGTATGGACCCGAAGAGCAAAGGTGTTCGAAAATGGGGAGCGAGTTCTCAGTTTAATATTAAAGTTGATAAGAGAGACTAGAGTTGGAGAGTCCAAATATGAGTGAATGATCATTCAGATCCATAATTGCTGTGGGTAATATTCTTGCATGCTAAAATGATGTGTCATACTAATTATAATCATAATTATAATCTTTATTGTTTCATGTAATAGGTACATTTAATTCTTGTAATAATTACATACCTCCTAGAATTTTGATAATAAAAAATTTAAGTAATATTGACTCATATTCTAAATATTATATGTTTTAATTAAGTTCACTGTAAATATATATAGATATCTGATAAAAAAAAATATTCATTAGATAAGACTGATAACAAGCGGACATATTATCTGTCATACTATTTGAAATATTTATGACGCAACAATAATAATGTATTGGGTGTATTTTGGTGCGTCAGAACAATATCGATGAATAAAAGGAATCCTTTAGCAATATTTTTAGGGGTCCGTACCCAAAGGGTAATAACGGGAGTCTAAAGAACCGATAACCGTTGGAGTAAACGAATTTTTGAGACAAGACCGTGACTTGGCAAACTTATTGTGGGGACGTCCACTGACCAGGTGGAGTGACGATTTGTGAAAGGCTGCTAGTTGAAACTGGACGCGTCGAGCTCAGGACAGGGTACAATGGCGCTCATGCGAGGAGGCCTATGTCCAGCAGTGACCTGTTATAGGCCGATGATGATGATGATGATAAAAAGTTTGTATGTCTCTGTATCAATTTGTGAACTCCGTAATAGCTGACGAGATTTGAATGAAACTAGGATTATGCATAATGTGATCACAATGCTACTTTTTATAAGAGTACCTGCCTACCTACGTCAGTGAAGCCGCGGACAGAAACTAGTGAAAAACTATTATTAGCAATTTACCCATAAGAAATTTATATTTTTATTCCAAAAAGCTTGCTAGATTTCAAATTCCAACACTAGATGCTCGTAGTACTTTCCTTTCTGTAATCGAAGTTTTCAAAATTATTCACTCTTACACTGACTCACCCGATCTGCTTTCACTCATTAATTTTAACATTAATATATCAGACGACATCGATGCCTTTCGTGCTAACTGGTGGGAGGCAGCAAGCGATCATAAGTCTTGGAAGGAGATGGGGGAGACCTTTGCCCAGCAGTGGGACAGTATAGGTTAATAAAAAAAAAAAAAAAAAAATATATCAGATCTCGTTCTCCGTTTTCGAATACTTTCGCCCTTAACGTCTTTACGAATAATACATCTTTCTTTAAACCCATAGTAAGAATGTGTCGTCAATACAATGATTTGTTACTTAATCAAAGTGACTCAATCGATGTACTCAATTACAATTTAGATACATTTAAAAGAGAAGTTTTAGCCGCTCTTTCAAAAGAATAATTGCACTTTATCTAAAATTCAAATTGATTTTTAAGTTATATAATACTACTAAGTACGATTTTTTGCTTAATTTAATTATTGATTTTAATTTGTACACATGCTTTGGAATACTTTCTATCTCATAACCTGTTTTTATGTATTTTTATTATTTGTTTATGTTCTGTTTTGTGTGCCAGATGTAATAAACAAATAAATAAATATTGAAAAATGAAATTACACTGTTAAAATTTAGTGTGATGATAAAAGACTTTTCTAGAAGTTGACACTCTTATCTGAATTCATAAATTATGATGTAGCGGAACTCGATTACGTTAGTTTCTGCAAAATGAGTCATAAATCTTACTTATGAGGATGAATGAATTTTTTACTGACTTTTCCGACGTATTCTCTCGATAATTGCAAAACGTGTGGCTTTGATTTAGTGACTACGATAGCTTTAGGATTTAAGAGGCAAAGTATAGACAGTTTTTAAACATTTCTGAATAGATTTATTACAGAGCCGTGGTGGCCTAGTCGGATGTACCCCGACTTAAGATCTAGAGGTCGTGGGTTCGAATACTAGTGCACCAATGGATTTTTTGTTACGAAAAATTTATATGCGCATTACCACGAGCTCGAAACGGTGAAGAAAAACATCGTGAGGAAACCGGCATGCCCTAGAACTAAAAAGTTCGAAAGATAAAAAGTATAGACAAAGCTTATGTGCTAGGTAAGTGTTCCAATCAAAAAGCGGCGATGGACTTGCAACCTGTCACGTGGAATCCTAACTGCTTGCAAAAAGTGGGCATGTATCAAACGTAATGTTTGGATGTGCCTCTGACTACTGCCGTTAAGGTATCCTCAAAAGATTTGCGTACTAACCAATATCTGAAGATATCCATAATGGGGAAAAAGTCGTGAAGGTTTTTGTTTGTTTTGGATTTTTCGTTTTTGAATAGATTTATTGTCCAAATTTGGCTCTTTCTAAACTCTTTTATTAGGGTTCGGTACCCAGAGGGTGAAAACGGGACCCAATATTATAAGTCCAGTCTGTCTGTCACCACTCATAACTCTGGGGTAAAAAAAATCACAGATGATGTATTTGTGTTGCCGTTTTGAGAACAAATACTGAACACAATAAATTAAATATTTAAGGGGGCGTCCATACAACAAACGTGATTTTTTTGCCGTTTTTCTGTTACCAGCCTGTATTTCATGAACCGTAAAAGCTACAAAGTTGAAATTTTCACCGATCTGATGCATTTTTGCTGCCACTTTAACAAAAAATACTATAAATAGAATAAAATATTAAAGTGGCAGCAAAATGTTAATGTTATGTATAAGGGGGCTCCTTTACCAGAAACGTGATTTTTAGCTCAATAATAATAGCAGCTACATGTAAACGCTTAAAATCCACTGAATATTTACTTGTTTATTCACTTCAAAAATAAATAATTAAATCAAAATAAAATAAGTAAAGCGGGCTCCCATACATGTATTTAAAATGTCACAAAACCCTTCGTGCGCGAGTTCCACTCGCAATTGGCCGGTTTTCTTAATAATAAATGACACACACACATAAACCGAGCCCCTGCAACATGTTTAAATAGTTCAGATGTTTATTCAAAATATTTGGCTTCTCTTCATCTTTAGGTTTGTTCATAATTAACTTGAATTGACTATTTTAGTAATAACAATATACATACCAGAGATAATATACGAAACTGTCTGATCGAATCAGACCTTGTGAAAGTCACATGAAACAAAAGGACAAAAATACAAAAGTCAATTATATCCACACACATGGCTAATAAAGATCTAATGGAACGGCGAATGGCCTGCGAATAATGGCAGTGCAGCCAATAGGTGTAATTTAGCCAGTATGGCTCCTGTCCCACTATTCGCGACAGTACGATTCGGTTAAATTAATTGTTTGGCCAGGTGCATTGAAATAAAATAAAATAAACCTAATACAAAGAGCGATGGAGCGAAGTATCTTGGGAGTAAAGCTAACTTACCGAATTAACAATAGTATCAGTCGCTCGTCAGCAAACAAAAGGCCGCATAATTTAAATGGTACTGGGCAGAGAACATATACCGCATGCCGGTTGAACTGTGGCCTAAAACTTCCACTGAATGGAGCCCTGAGAGAATGAGACGGCGTCGCGGTAGATCACGAAAGCGATCGATAGTGCGACGAGCATTGTACAAACTCGTACAACATACAAGGTCCAGACAAAAAATTGAAATAAAACCAGCGGGTTCATTCAGAACATATATTAAAAATTCACGGTGACACTCCATTCGAAGCTGGGAGTTTTCGTCACCGCGTTCTAGAAAGCGTGCAAATTTAGCAGCGACATCTAGTTACATACTTATGAACATTCCGCCCACCAAGAACGTAGTGGCGTTCTTTCGTTAAATAAACATAGACATAACTTAATTTACTATATAGTTACAATTTTTCATATATATAAATCACTTCAGTCAGTGACTGGTAAAATTATTATTTTGGAGGTAGGTCTTTTTATCAGGGATGGACCACACCTCAATCTCACAACTCTAATTACATTCTGTGAGTTAACATTGTTTTATGCAAACATCCAAGGCTTCCTTCAGCTCACTACTTGTAAGGTAAGGTTCTAACTTCCATCCATCTGGGTACGTTTATCTCATGAATATGAGTGAGTTCAGATTGGTTGGACTGCCATTCCTTGAGCAGTTCGTCAGGTATTTCGTCATCCCAATCTATTTCAGTCAACCACAGCTTCTGGATCATCACTTTTGCGACGATGACACAAGGAGCGACCCATCCAAGAGGGTCGAAAAGACGGGCGATTCTGGAGACTACCTTCCTCTTCGTGACTGGACTTTGAAGAACCTCCAACTGCGACGTGTAATGGAACGTATCGGATTCCTTGTCCCAAGTAAGACCTAGAACCCGAACTACTTCATCCATTTTGATATCTATCTTTTTTTGCTGATCTCCTTGTCCTTGCATTACTATAGCTGCCAAATCCTTGTTGTTAGTTTTTCTTTTATATTTTTGTAAATTTTCTTACCTTCTTCTGTTGTTTGACAACCTGTCAAAAGATCATCTACATAGAAATCTGTTTTTACTATTTCAGCTTCATCGGGATACGCCTGGCCTTCGTCGATCGCAAGCTGTTGCAATGTCTTTACAGCCATGTAAGGAGCCGGCGCTGTTCCAAATGTGACTCTAACTGATCTACATTCTTTTGTTTCAGATGCAGGATCCTCTCTCCATATGAACCTCTGGTAGTCGGCATCTTCATCTGCGACGACGATCTGACGATACATCTTTATTATGTCTGTGCTGAGACAAATCGGATGCAAACGCCATCTCATTATAATGTGGCGTAAGTCTTGCTGCAGACGAGGACCGATCATAAGAGTATCGTTCAGTGAGACTTCATTAATTCCCTTACATGAGGCGTCAAAACGACCCTAACCTTGGTCGTGGCTTTATCTTCACGTATAATGGCGTGATGCGGCAAATAAACAGATCTCGTTTTCTTCTGGTTGCTGCCAGTTACACATTCTGCATGCCCAAGGTCAAAGTATTCTTGCATCACATGGGAATACCTCACTTTGATTTCTGGGTTCCTTTTGAATCGAGTTTCGAGTAGATGAAATCTCTTCAGTGCAATCTCTCTCGAATTTCCATACTTGCATTGAGGGTTTTCATCCTTAAAGGGAAGTCTCACAATGTAGCGGCCTTTTGAATCTCGTTGAGTCGTTTGACTGTAGAATTCCTCACATTGTTGTTCTTCTTGAGTGAGAATTCTACTTTCAATCGTGTCCGACTCAATTTGCCAAAATCTCTTTAGCATTTCACTGTCATCAATTTGCGCATGCATTACTATTGCATTGTGACAATGTGCCGAGTGGTGCTGATCACTATCTGACTTGTGAGTGGAACCTGAAAGGATCCATCCTAATGCCGTCCGTTGAGTGGTTGGCGTTCCGTTAGGACCTTTCAGAAGAAGCCCACTTCTTATCACTTGTCCATATATGTCAGCCCCCAATAAAAGATCCGCCTTATTTAGGGTGTGATATTGCGGATCAGCGAGAGTTATCTCATCTAACTCTGGCCAATCTATAATTACTGCCTTCTCAGACGGAAGAAGACTTGTTATGGCACTTAAAACATGCGCACGCACCGGTATCTTGAAGTCTGAGTCATGACGTGACTGTATATTTACCGTCACTAGATACTTGGAAGCCAAAGAACGCTTTTCACCACCTATTCCGGTGATATTGCTTCGGCTGGGATTCTTCTTGAGACCGAGTAGCTGTACCGCTGATTCCGTGACAAAAGACGCCTGCGAGCCCTGATCCAACAGCGCTCTTAGCAGATGTCTGACCGTTTCTTGCCTCAGCTTGGACAAGTGCGGTTGCCAGTAGAATCTGATTGTGTGCTTTCTGTTGTGAGAAGTGTGCTGTGACATTAATTGTCGATTCAGGCTTCTCCAAGGCTGATTTTACTTCTGCAGTCAAGTCTGGCTTGGAAACTTCAGAATGTGGTTCTGAAGTTGGTTTTGGGTGGAGTAATGAGTGGTGTTTATGTTTGCAAATCCTACATTTTATCAAAGAACGGCATGTGTCGGCAGAGTGGTTGCGCCCTAAGCAGTTAAAACAAAGATTGTTTTTATGCACAAAGTTGTGCCGACCGTCGTATTCAATTGCGATAAATCCCTTGCAGTTACCTAATTTGTGCTCATTCTTACAATATGGACAAGACAATTTTGACACATTATTGGAACCGGCCATCGCGTGCATAACCTTAGGTTTATGGGTTGAAACATTTGACTTGCTCTTTGGTTCAGTGTCCAAAAACTCAAGTGACCGAAATCTTGATTCTAGAAATTCACGTAATTGATTTAAGGTTGGTAATTCGTCTGAGGTACTTATTTTAGCTTCCCATAACTTTCGCGACTCTGAATCCAACTTTGAACCAATTATGTGGATGATGATCGCATCCCACGATTCTACATTTATTCCCAAATTCTTCAACCCATATAACGTATCATTTGTGACATCTAAGATGTCCTTGATTGCATTGCACGACTCAGTTCCAAGACTGGGTTGATTCATGAACCTCTTCAATAGACAGCCGACTAAATGTTTTTTATTATTAAATCTACGGTTAAGAGTTTTCCAAGATTCTTCGTAGTTTGCGGCTTTTATAGGCACATGTCTCAGAAGCTGCTCGGCTTCTCCCGTTAGGTGTCCCTTTAAATAATGCATTTTTTGGACGTTGTCTATTGAGTGGTTATCATGAATCAATGACACATATAGATCCCTAAATGTTGTCCATTCAGAGTAAAATCCCGAAAATGTGGGTATGCTGATTTTAGGTAATTTGAAATTCATGGTATCAGTCCTTGAAGTCGCTTGGGGGATAGAGACTGAATTTGTTATTTGCTTTTGTAAGCCTTCTCTGAGATCTGATTTATAATCAATGTAGATCTCTTCCACAACATCATAAACATTTTCTGTAAAATATTCAATCTCTGCTCCATCAGGCGCCTCCAAGATTATCTTTCTATGGGTATCAGCAAATACTTTCCACTTTTCTTCTAGGGATTCCAATCTAGTGAGCAAATATGACTCTTTACATAAACGTTCTTTTGGTGATTTTTTAAAGTTCTCATAAGCATTTGTTATAAGAGACTTGTACTTGATCTGCCACTTTACAAGCGCAGAGCACGACATGTTGAACAAACTTTAAAACTTACAAACTTGTTGAAAATTTTCTAAGTCTAAGAAATTTCTTAAAATTTTACAAGTGTTTAGGAACTTATTAACTCTGACAAAATCGGGCATAGATTCCTCGTGTATACACTTTATGAGAAATTATTCTAAGTCCTAAAATACTTAAGAGCAAATTTTCTAAGTCCAAAACGATTTCGCAAAATTTTACAAGTCCACTAAAATCTTCAACTTTAATTTTCTTCAAGGTTTTGTATTTAATAACTGCACTGAATCACTGATATAGGTAGGTATGATCACAAAAGTACTCACGGTTGAATTTGCAAACCATACTGGATATTAGGTTCTCCACACGACGACGGGCGTCACCGTCTCTGCCGCGTTCTCCTTCCTCGTTTCCCGGCAGATTCCTTCCGTATCCGTGTGACCACCACACGTCCCGGTTGTGACGTCGCCGCGAAACTGCTGCGCGTCACGGCTTTGACGTCACTGATGCTCTGCCTGGTACCTCGGTTGTGACAGCAAAACTGTCCACAACCACCCGATACGAATCTACTTCAAAGTCGTACGGTGCAAAATTACTCCAGTGGCGACCCACCACTTACTCCGGAGTGCGCGGACCTTCTATCCGGCTCGAAGGACCATGTACAAACTCGTACAACATACAAGGTCCAGACAAAAAATTGAAATAAAACCAGCGGGTTCATTCAGAACATATATTAAAAATTCACGGCGACACTCCATTCGAAGCTGGGAGTTTTCGTCACCGCGTTCTAGAAAGCGTGCAAATTTAGCAGCGACATCTAGTTACATACTTATGAACAAGCATAACACCTTCAGCGGCAATCAGAGGCAGGCATTTTCATCATCATCATCATCAGCCTATAGTAGTCCACTGCTGGACATAGGCCTCCCCTAATGAGCGCCATTGCGCCCTATCCTGAGCTCGATTTATCCAGCTTCTACCAGCAGCCTTTCGCAGATCGTCACTCCACCTGGCCAGAGGGCGTCCTACAATACGTTTGCCGAGCCGCGGTCTCCACCCAAGAACTCGTTTACCCCAACGGTTATCGGTTCTTCGGCAGATATGGCCAGCCCACTGCCACTTCAGTATTTTCGGTGGACCGCAAATAATGGAAAACTTGAGGCCTTAGTACAGCAGTGAAATGCGGGCTAAAAATAACAACAACCACCTTTACGAGATTTTTACAGTCTTGATACTGAATCAAATTTACTTTGTGTACCTGTATGCTTTTCGTGTTAATGAATTAGATACGTTGATTTTAAGACCGAGGATACTGAAACTAATTCAAGTTTAAGTTAAATTTCTTTCTCAAAAGAAATTAAATTCACTCACATGAGAAATTTTATAATAAGTATACATATTTGTGTTAGGCTAATCATATAGGGAAATAGGTAATTGTAATCCATAAAAACAGGTTAACTTTAGAGTTAGTTCTAGTAATTAACGTAAATAAATTCTAACACTAATTGGCAATTGTGTTTCAATTGATTTTGTATCATAAATGATTCATTGTTTACAGACTTGGGTGACTCGATTGGTCTGTAATCTGGAGACTGATATCATATAGCCTTTGGAATGGTTCCATTAGTTACAAAGGTCTGTATGATGGGAAAACAAACAATTTAGATAGCTGAATAAAGGGGTTGCATTAATCTTTATATTACTTGACATTTAATTATATTTTTGATGCTAAAACTAATAAATGGAATGATACTAAAATTGCACGGAAACTTGAATGGCATAGTAGAATGGAACATCCACACCAGCCTATATAATCCCACTATTGGACCCAATATATCCTGAAAGTGTATGACTTCTCGAATTAGCTTATGATCGCATGGCTTGGGGATCGCAGGGCACAGCTTCTCGCACCACCGTCGCAGAATGAAATGGAACATACAACAATAACAACACCCTTTAAGGCCTCCCCTTTCAGAAGGGGGATATGCCCATAATCCCCACGCTGGGCTTGCGGGTTGGGGATTGCGGGGCAAAGCTGCTACCATTCGGTGGCCAAGGGATTTGGCAGTGCCAGTGTTAGACTGCGCTATGCTGCAATCAGTCAGACGCCAGAGCCCCGTTTGTTGATTTTTTTTTTCAGCAGGGCGAACCATGTAGATGTAATGTTGGAAAGGGTTCCAAATATGGTCAGAACAGCCCATTACACCCCAATGAAACATAATTTTATAGTACTACTAATAAAATATTAATACCTACTCGTTTTTTTTTTTTCATCCATTACACCCCAATGGAACAAAATTTTACAGTACTATTAATAAATTATTAATACCTACTCTAAACGAGTTTACTAGTTTCTTTTCACGAAGTTCATCAGGTATTGGTGGGTATACACAAAACTACGCAATCTTTATTACTTTAGTACTAGACTTATAAATCTGTGATCTTTATTGTGAAAGACTGCTGCCTGATATAGTTCATGATACGTAGCTTGACAAACAATTGTGTATGGATCAGGAAAAAAATCCAACCTCTTTGGTATGGATAGAAAATTCACTACACTTCTTTATTAATTGGCTTCTGGGATAGTTTCCAAAATTTCGCCAGTATCAAGTATAATGTTCATAATAATATGAGGCAACGTAGTACGGTTTATAAGTCCAGTCGTCCAGTCTTCAGTCAGGTCCTGTTCTCTGCTATAGCCATGGCGAATATAACAAAAAACGATCGGCGCACAATTTTCTTCATCAGAGAATTCCCGTTCTATCTTCTTTTATTCCATTTCACTAATATTTGTGTCTTATAACTAACGTATAACGGTTACAATATCATGACTAATAAACGACATACATTAGAAAAACACTAGAAAATAAAATTTAATAAAAATGACAACCGTCGTATAAGATGAAAAAAATGGTGTCCAAAATTCACTTTATTGAGCGTGCAATCTACTGAAAAAAGCCAAAACAAACGAAGGACGCCAAAACAGAATTTTCCTACGATTCCGGCGCAGTTTATGTTCTCGAAAAGAGATCTATAAGCTGAACTCGTTTGTATCCTAATATTTAGATCGGCTTGATCCCATTTGTTTTTATTAGGGCCCCCGTATCAGCATTCGAATTGCACAGCGCAATGTGAATGTAACGAATCTATCTCTGAGTTTTAACTACGGGATATATATAACATCTTGAGCTGTAATATTTTATAGATCATCGTCATCATACATTTTGAACGACACACCTCCCCGGACACTGCACCTCCCCGGACACTGCACCTCCCCCTGAGTTTGAAGTGTCAAATGACCACGTGTAAAGATGTAATATACATTACATCCCATATTCAATAGCTTAAAGGGCAACAGGAGGTTGCAAAATAATTAAGCAAAAGTACATTAAAACGGTATTTATAGGGTTCCGTACTCAAAGGGTAAAAATTGGACCCTTTTACTAAGTCTCCATTATGCTTTTGTCTGTCTGTCTGTCACCAGGTTGTATCTCTGTTGCCTGGAAAAAATAGCTTTCAGCTATAAGGCTGCCAATAAGGATGACGACTGGAAAATTCTAATTAGTCCGTCATTTACATTATCAAAAAATATTGGACACGTATTTTTCTTTTTGTACATTAAATAAAAAATTACAAAGATATAGTGCGTTGAAATACCGCATGACGTCACTTTTTACCCAGCCGTCAAAGTCAAAGGCGTCAAAGTTCGGGAGTGGGAGATCGCACTCCCGAACTTTGACGCCCTTTATCTCCGTGAATTAATATTAATTTATTCAATAAAAAAATACATGTGCAATATTTTTTGTTGGTCTATCTGATGGACTTAGAAATTAGAATTTTTTTTTTTTACTCTCTGCCACTATAACAACTAATACTAAATCACATCACATCACGTCACAGTAATGTTATAAATGCGAAAGCTTGTGAGTATGTATGGATGAATGTTTGTTACTCTTTCACGCGAAAACTACTGAACAGATTTTGATGAAACTTGGAATATACATAGCTTATGACCTGAATTAACACATAAGCTACTTTGTATCCGGGTAACATGCGAGCGAAGCCACAGGCGGAAGCTAGTACAGAATAAAATAAATATTTAAGTGTTTAGGCCACCTGAAGGCCTCCGACACGTCTATGTGATGAATAAGATATTTATACATAATTCCCAAAGTTGCGTAATAAAAAAAAAATTGAAAGGTGTCAAGGGACACCCGGATGGAACGAAGTAGCTTTCTATGAGAGAGAGAGAGAGAGACAGACAGAGAAACACGCTTCATTGAAATACAGATCATATTACATAAATTCAAATTAAAAACATGTAAAAAGACGCAATCACCACAGCGATTTGAACTAGGTGTCGAGGTGCCGCAGCCTCAGCCTATACGGTGCGACTAACGAGCACTTAGCATAAACGGTTGAAATAAGAGCACAAGTCTTTATACCATGACGTCATCAGCCCAACCATTTGACAAATTACAAAGTGTCGTTACAACTTTTGGTCTTAATTTTTTCTGTCTAGCCCCCTTTCGCAACGCGCGATAAGGAACTTCGTTCCAATAACCAATGGGTAGCTATTTTGTAGTCCACACGACTTTTTGTACCTACCTACTACCTTTGTACTATAATTATATACTTTTCCCGGTAAAGGTACAAGTAGATAGGTACGTGACAGTGATATAACATTAACATGCTCATTAGCGGGTAACCCTCCAATTCGGTACACCGCCGTAACAAATGAAACCCAATGTTTATTCATTTCGCTTTATATTTGATCAAAGGGGTTTTGGTTTCTCGGTATCTCTGGTGAATTTGTATCATTTATGTCAAAATAAAGAGATTTTATTAAGAACACAATATTGAATGGTACACTCTCTATTATGACATTAAACGTGGGATAAGGGGTGAGTGTGTGTGTATATATGTGTGAGTATGTTTGTTTCCACTTATTTCCGTAACGGCTGAATGGATTTGGATGCAACAACCAAAACTGATAAAATTACATAGATGAACACGTAACACGCGAGCGAAGCCACGAATGGAATCTAGTTAGTCGCACGATAATGTAAACATGATGAAGCGAAGAAGTATTCGTACGTAAAACTTTGGCAAGTGAGAAAGCGTTTCAAAATAACGATTTCTCACTGGTCGCATAGGTTCTACAGTCAACTCCACTTCTACCACTTCTACAGTGAACTACCAATAGTATTTAAAACAAATAACGTGAGGTTTTGCTATATCTTGGGTTGGTTAGCTGATAATAATGCATATAGGTAGGTAGAATATTGTAAATTCAGCTATTATTTAGGGCAGTTACAAAACGAAGATAAAGCAAATACTTGCTTATCATAAAGAGATACAAGCTACTTAATAATTTTAGAATTCAACGAATTAGTAAGACACATATTAATAAGAAATTAACTTAAGTGATACGCATGGCTTCTTCGCAGTCGAATAAACAAAAATCTACTAAATCTATTAATTTCATAACTGCATACCTAGTTAATATCATCATCATCATCATCATAGTTAATATAATATAATTACAAATAATTTATTTAAATTTTATTTTAATTATAGTTTTTTTAGGCCTGAGTCAAGTAATTATTATCTAATAATTTATTTTCCACAAAACACATTTTGAATGAATAAACAGTATCCAGCGGACCCCGCACAAAGACTAGGCTGTGTTTCGGGCGAGCGAACATACCCAATGTTACAAACAGTAGCGTTAGAGAACATGCTTGACCTAACAAACAATTTATTGTTCATATCAATTTAACATTGTATGGCCTTTACTTATGAATATCTTTCAAAAGATAAATGATGCTTAGGCTTTTGCTATCTCTTACTGTTGGATAATTAATGATAAACAGTGACAGGGCTAACTATGAGCATTTATTAACTTTAAGTAGCGTTCATAAGTAAGGGGGATTGTTTGTTAAACATAGATGATACGCGGGATTTTCATTACAGAATTCATAGTTCATAAGTTCATAGTTCATAACTCCACCATGGACGACCGATGATGAAAACCAAAATGGCTTGTCATTGGTCTGACAACCAAATTGGTTTTTAGACGTCTTTCATCATTGGTCATCATCATCACTATCAATGTCCCGCGACACTAGACTGTTATGACAAAATGATCAATATTTATTTCGTTAAGTATTCAACCAGAACGAATATTGATGTAACCGAAGCTGAGATCTGGTATGAAAAAGATAATATAATTTTATCTTTGCATGAACTCGTAAATATATCTATGGTTAAATAATTTTGGTGAACATAATATTTTAAAACATAGTAATGCAGTTTTACAGCAAAAACAGGCCCGGACGAGCCCTCCACAAAGAGCTGTAGAAAAATCTATAGCACAAATAATGTTTCTTCGTTATAAACTTTGAAATGATCCAAACGATATGCCTCAAACTGCTTTTATTATATAGTAGTAGTTTTTTGTGAGGGCTCGTCCGGGGCAGTGCCACCATGCCTATTTCTGATGTGAAGTAGCATTGCTGTTTCGGTTTGAAGGGTGTGGGTGCCGGTAAAATTACAGGCACGAGAGCACACTTATCACCTTTATGCCTCAAGTTGATGGATATTGCAAAAATGATTTTGGACTACTGAAACAATGCATTATACATTTTTATTTCAAATTACACCAATCATAGAAATAATTGTTTTGACAACTCTCAAGTTTGCACTCTGAGTTGAGATAGGTTTATAATAAACGGCGTAGGTAGGTACTAAAAACTTCCTATGGGTTAGGGTTAGGATAAAATGATCCCCCGCGACCTTGACTTGGACCAATGACATCGCCAAGATCGTGGAAAGCCACTGATCATGTAGATGGTAATCATAATTTTAATCGTAATCTTTATTGCATTTAGTACATGATGATGACAATATTAATGGTTCAGCATTTACGAATATGTAATGTAATAGTAGAGGAGACGTGGAAGATCGACCTTCACTCATCAGATAACTTCATGAATTCCATTAAAAATAGCTATGAACACTTTTCGGTAGTCAAGTTATCATAGGCATGTTTGTTAATAAATTATATTTGATAAAAAAATATGTCTCATCGAGTTATCTGATGGGTGAAGGTCGATCTACACCGGCCGTTAGACTATTACGTTTTATTGATAAAAGATACATTTTCGGTTCGGTAAAGAATGCGTTATCAAAACGAAAATAGCGTAATTGAAAATTGTTATATTAGAGGTACGCAATAGGAAAGCTAGGCGCGTAAAGTGATCACCCTGATATATAACAAACGGTGCTCTAGCGGCCGGCTGATTGGTGCATTGCGCAGTCCAAAATTGGCACAGTTGAACTCCCTGATCCCGGTGGCGGCGACAAAGCAGTCACGAGGTTTACTTTGTTAGAGGTCGCGATGCAGATGGGGAAGAGGGTGTAAAAGCGGCTGAAGACCTATTTATGCAAGAGAGTGTCCGTGGCTATGGGAACTGCCATACCATATCGACGCTTGAAAGGCAATAATCACCAAGCGACATTTTGGGCGATATCGAGTAATATATTATCGAAATCAGAAAAATCTATCATCGAAATCAGAAAAAAATCTGCATTGATGGGACCTATACTATTCTGATGCCGCTAGTACGATATTTGTGGTCGCTTAGTAATTTAAAAAAAAAACGTTACTTTAAAAATAAAAGTTAGTAGTTAGTTTTCGGCTTTCAAGTGACTTTAAATATAGCGATTTATGATTTACTTTGATTTAGTATTCGATTTTTACTCTTTACACTTAGTTTTTTTTTGCTAAGACTCGTAATATGCGTTTAAACGTAAAGTATTTTTTGCCTTAGGGTATGAACCACGCTTAATAAATTTTACCTGGTACAATTTTTTTCTCGTAATTTAAGACTTTTTAACATACCATAATTATATATTCAGTTTTGTTTAGCGCTATTTACCTTAATGTAATGGACTAAAAGCTTAAAGTAGTAATATTAACCTACCTGGATATATTTTGTCGTTTAGTAATTTTTGATACATTTTTTATTTTATTTTATTTATTAAAATTTTACATTGAAATTACAGTACAGGAACCATGGTGACAATGGAAATCCTTAATATCTAAATATCATAATCTAAATTCTAAATATCATAATTAATTAATCTAAATACATAATTTTAATTTGTCATAACATCTACACTAGATATATAAATAAATAATAATTTCACATATGAAATTTGAATAAAAGTAAGCTTATCCCTGATGCACGGATTTTGTTTTGTCGCTTATCCGCATTGTAAAGCAAATTTTGAGTGGCTATTGGAAACAATAGTAGATTGTTTTACAAGGGACTAAACCATCCCATTATATACGAGGTTGTTATACTCCCGAGCGTAGCGAGGGAGGATGTCAAGACCGAGTTATAATGGGTGGGTTTGGCCCGAGTAAAACACTCTACTTTTCACTTCGATTGCGAGAAAATAATACAATTCAAAATTAGACAATTTTCAGACATTTTATTAAAAATTAATAAACCTTCATAAAACATCACCAAGACGGTTCTATTTTCAAAAAAAAAGATAGACGGAGCACCAAGAAGTCGAGTTTTTATGTAGGGAACGAATGCTTTGTACGGGCTGATGATTTTAGACAAAAATTAAAAAGAAAATATACTTTTTAGCCCGAGGTATTAAACTCGAGTTTTAGGCCCGCTAAGCTACACTATTATGATACACTTTTTGAGCAAGAGAAGTGAAAAATAATGATTACGTCGCATAGGTAACCCGTGTGCCCGCGCGCATCAGGCGACTACCTTATTATTATAACAAACAAATAGGTATTCCGGTTTTAAAAAAGTAATAAGAAAATTTTTAATCGACTTCAAAAATTAACACTTTCGACTTTAAAAATAATAGTTTTATATTGTACACAAAAATACCCAGCAAAAACGAAATCAACAGTAGTTATGAAACAAATTAGGGGCCTACAATGGTTTTGAGATTTTCTAGCATGTGTATGTAGTGTTTTATTGAAAATAAACTACAACTACCGAATAAGGTCCCACAATACATGACGAACCCGATACCTACTCTCTCTTCTTAATATTTACACTTGTATGGAAAGTATGAATGTATGGAAAAGAAGGCCGTCTCGCCTTGACCCAGTAATGGCATCCAATGAGTTCTTTAGAGTAGATATACATAGGTATTACAAAATACGTTGTGAAAAAGACATGGAATTCCACACTAAAATTAAAAATCCTATTCGGGGATCCTTATATTTAACTAAACCTGAAAGAAAAATTACTTTCAAATCAAGTTAGTTGCAAGCGGGTCAGTTAATCATCAATAATTATCTAGAACAGGGTTTTTTACTTTATCAGGAAATGAAGGTCACTCACGATAAATAGGGGAAGTAGGGGTAATAGCGCTCACTGGGTAATGTCATTTACCCAATTATCTGAATAAATAAGATGCATTGAAACACGTCAGATATGCTGAAGCGCTGGGCTCTCTACTGATCATGTCCCACGCTCCTGTCATACCCAGGGAGTGGAGAGAAATATTTGGCTAACTTATAACAATAAGTAAATTCATATGTCACCGTTAGGAATACATATTTGAGTTCGATTGTAATAGAAACATTATATAAGTTGCCTGTTGATGCATAAAAATCTACTAGAAAAAATCTTATAGTATTAAGATAATGATAAATACTTTGTCAAACTTTTCAAGATCTATCAAAGAGTATAAAAAATCAACAAACGCTGTATTATAATATATCTGTATTAAAATATACAATGGACTATAAAAAATAAGAAAGGTTAGTATATCATCTACATAAGCTTTTGCTCGCGGCTTCACATACGTTATTGTTGAGTTTGTCAAATGATGGGTTTGTTGCCTTCAGGAACAGTAACATAAGTACTGGCGTAAAAGAATATCAAACAAACTCACATCATTATTAGTTAGGATCGGATACTTCTTAGACGAAAAACGCATTTTTTTGTTTATAACCATAATAATAAAAAATGCTTTTTTGTTTTGTTTTCCCTTGCCTCCTCTAATATTAAGAAATAGATAAAATACACTAGCAGATTAGATAAATATATGACAATTACTCATATAAAATATCATCGAGTTTTTGTATATCAGATAGCCTGCAGTGCCCAAAGTGTTGTGTTTCTGAAGGATAAAGAATTAATTATTATTTAGGTTTTACTAAGTTATATTAAAATAATAATGGCACTGAAATATTTCTTGGTTTTGGTTGCAGTGAGTTGTAAGTTATAATTATAATAATCTTATGTTAGTTCAATACATAGCTTTTTTTCGGTTTTTTAATGGATCTAGTAATGTTTTCAATTGAATATTTATAAAAAAGGTAATGAGGTTTTCGAGCTCCCTGAAAGCCAATGTGCTAAAAAGCGGGGACTTAATTTCGGAGCACGGAACTGTACAGAAGGACACGCGGACGTTGTCATATTCGATGATTCACGTTATCAAAAGGTCTGGCTAGTTCCTACATTTGATAAAATCCCTGTGTGATTTTTTATAATTTTTGTTTAAACTTAAATAAATTTCCCACACATAATGCTATTTTTTCTCACTTCATGACCATCCTTATTACTATAAAACGTTTTCGACCTACATAGGCCTTTTTTTAACTATGTCACTTGCCTCAATCCCGCGCTAGTCTGAGCCAGACACGAGCGCTCACGATCTTTCTAACATTGTCGACTCATCTTGCTGGAGGAGGCTTACATGAGATTAAAACTAAAATACTATTATTAGAAATAGATAATTTTTGAGAATAGGTTATCAAATAAGAATTCACTGTAACACCAGCACGTTGACTGAGGACTTCTCATAGGATGCTGCGTGCCTTAAGTACCATAAGTAGTAAGAACCATAAGGCAACATGATGATGTTGCCTTATGGTTCTTATGAAGGCGCTAGATTTAACAAAATAGCAATATTAACACTTTTTTTGGGGATGATCAAATAAGAATTGACTGAAACACTAGCACATTGATTTATAAGATCCTCCCATAGCTGAGTGCCATAAAGACCAGCGGCTCGACAGTTGTGTTTTCAGCACTCGAAGTGTTAACCAAGTTTTGTGTTTCAGATGTTAGCGCAATCACATTTCCAGAAGAATCAACTAACAGGTTGACTAACAGCCCCACAGCCACTATCGACCAATTTCCGTTTGCTGTAAGTAAATTATTTATTTCTTTGAGATTTGGCAGAGCTCCTGTTTGTTCACGCGTGATCGATAACCTTGTTTTTATTTCGGCTATCGGATCATTGCCATCCAACGTAGTAATGCAGCCAGTGGTCTGAGCACATGTTTTTTTTATTTTAGTTTAGGTACAAAGGTTGTCGGATCGAAGCAGAAACCAATGACAGGAAATTCAAGAAAGATTGATGCTGAAATACATAAAAACTTCGAATTCTACTTATATTTTAAGGAGATTCATCCAAATAAGTTCAGCCCCTATGGAGATGAGTAGAAATCATCAGAAACTTTTAGATTAATATTTTTATACAAGATTTCAAATAAATTATACGATTCCATATTTATTTCAGATTTCCTTGCAACGACTTGCTGACCTTCCAAACCATGTTCAAGCTCACCAATGTGGAGGAGCTCTCATCACACTGCAACATGCCTTGACTACTGCACTTTGCGTCCACACCAATGTAAACAAGTAAGTCCGACGTCTGAATAACATATGGCACAAGATTAAGAAATGAAAGTAGCTATCGTAACTCAGTCTCCCTTCGAGATTTGCAAGACTCTTGTAAATAGGGCGGATGACAACCTAGCCGCGACCGTTCCTCGCGTGATTCCCCGCGCCCTTGCAATACCCAGGGTGTGGTCTGAGTTATTGGGCTTAACTTGATTTACATGATTTGACTAATATCAGCTTAAAGCATGTGCCTATATTTTAAAGTAGTTTAATTTTAAAAAATTATAGCGCTTTGCCTATATTTTAATTGTTGCCGCATGGAAATCTAAAGAGGTAAGAAGAAATACCTAAAACATCGTATCCAATCCACACCAGCCCATATAAGTCCACTGATGGACATAGGCCTCCCCTACAATGGGGGGCATACCCTTATTAATTCCTACGCTGGGCATGCGGGTTGGGGATCGCAGGGTATAGCATCTCACACCGCCTGCTCCGCAGCCCACAAGTGGTCAGGGAAATGAGCTGTAGGTAACGATGTAAGGCTGCGCTATACCGCATTCAGTTGGCCACCAGAGCCCAGCTTGTTATACAGCAGGATGCACCACGGGCAGGTGAAGTGGCTTGGATTCGGAAGATGGAGGTTGAAATCCCTTATACCCCAAAGTATAGTGGTTATACTATGGTACAGCACAGCTAAATGTTGATTAGGCCTCCTAAAGATAGTAGAAAATTCTTTATCGCACAAGATTAAACAAGTACACAGACGATATGCCTTACAGGTCTTATGGTTAAGATAAAGTTCAGTAACAACTTTTTGCAAGCCAATATTATTATATAAATTACTCGTTTCAGTGTTCCCCAACTTCTGCCTGCAAACGCATACAGGGTATACGCTGGTGCTGCACTCTTGTCAAATGATGCCGCTGACAGATCAAGAAGCGTTGCCAATTTCACCGTACACCCAAATTACATTCCTTACCCATCATCAGTGAATGACATTGCTATTATCACTGTAAGTATTTTTTACGGGTCTGGTTATTGTGGTATAGTATATGCTGATGATGAGTTCACCTAACATCAGCCTATTGGACTCCACTGTTGAACTTAGGGATCCCCTAATGAGCGCCATTGGACACTGTCCTCAGCTCGACACATCCAGCTTCTACCGGAAGCAAGGTGTAGGTACTCACGCCTTAGTAAAAACGTTTTGTGATTGGCCAAAAGCAGAAATATTCGTGATTCACTCCTGTACCCTGAGTATTCGTAAAATGGTTTATTTGGATAAGAATTAAGATAAGATTAAGATTTCCGGCAATGACTCAAGACTGGTTTCGATAAGAAACTGATCGAATGACGTAGGTTTTGCAGTTTTTTAATGTATTACTCAAAACAGTATTTTTTTACCTACAATACTTGAATGGAACAACCATATGCACCACCTGATATTAAGAAGTAACCAGTACTTAGATACCTCTAACAAAGTATCGCATCGTACGTCAGGTATCTTTGGAACGTGTTCTACGTTCACCATCATGTAACATGAAGGTGATAGGACTCATGTGCCGAAACATAGCAATGAGCCCTTCACAAAGAACTGTAGAAAAATCTATAACAAAAAAAATGTTTCTTCGTTATAAACTTTGAAACCATATAACCGTGGTGGCCTAGTAAGATGTACTCCGACTTAAAATCTGGAGGTCGTGAGTTCGAATCCCAGCCCTGCACCAATAGATTTTTCGTTTCTAAAAATTTATGTGCACATTACCACGAGCTCGAAACGGTGAAGGAAAACATCGTGAGAAAATCGGCATGCCCTCGAACTAAAATGTTCAAAAGGTATGTGCTGGGTTAGTGTTCCAATAAAAAGCGGCGATGGGCTTGCAACCTGTCACGTGGAATGCTTGCAAAAAGTGGGCATGTATCGAACGTAATGTTTGGATTTGCCTCTGACAACCCCCGTTAAGGTATCCTCAATAGATTTGCGTACTGAGCAATATCTGAAGATATCTATAATGGGCAAAAAGTCGTGAAGATGTTTGTTTTTTGAAACCATCTAACCGATATGCCCAACTGATTTTATTCGAAAGACAATATTGCAAAAATGGTTTTGGACAACTAAAACAATGCATTAGTTATATTTTTTAGCGTAGTATAGACATGCTAGTTAAATTATAAAAGCTCTAAAACGAAAACCGTGAATTTTTCGTTCTGTGCAACTCGTATTCTATCTATTGGGTGTTATGTTAAATTGTATTTTTTTTTATTTCAGACAACTTTACCTTTCCCTAATACAACAATGACTCCAATGCCAATACCCGCTGCTAACTTCGTTCCCGCTGACAACGTGCTCTGCAACGTCGCTGGATGGGGAGCACCAACAACTACCGTTCAAGTAAGTACACATAACCTCCACAATTTTTTCATACGGGACATCCCACACTCTGTCAACAACAAAAATACCACCAGCCTACATTAGTTCACTGCTGGACACTCCCCTAATAATAAGGGAATATGTCCATATTGCTGGGCAGGCTGGTTGGGGATCGGTTCGCAGGGCACAGCTTCTCGGACCACCGACGCTGCTGCCGATCAACGGAATCCCCTAGGATTCAGATAAAACGGTGTTATGCTGCGCTATTCCACAGGTGCTGGCCAGAGCCATGTTCGTTATACAGCAGGGTGCGCCACGAGCTGGTGAGGTTTGCTTGCAAACACATTATTATCATCATCATCATCGACCATTTTCCAGCAGTGTCTCGACCACTAACAAAAAAAAACTAACACTACAGTGTTAGACCCACAGTTACAGTGTTAAACACCCCGATCGATACCCAGAAAAAAAGTAAACCCCTATATATAAAAAAAAACATCAGAAGCAACAGCCTAACTGGGCTATGAGGACAGTCGTATTAAATTAATTAGAAATACTATTGCTGTGCCCACAGACTCGCTCAATTGTCGAGGCGAGATGCGCACAGTTGTGCAATAGATATCATCTATACCTCTGGTAACTCCTAATCGAAAATTTTAAATCCACGTATCAAAAAATGACGTATGTCGTTGTATGTTCAATTCCTGCTATAGGTCCAATACCTATTCGCATGATTGCAGATATTTGTTCTGGGTTTGGATGTAGTAGTAGGTACCATGGTGTGTTTATAACTCCTCATCATCATCATCATCAGCCTATAGCAGTCCACTGCTGGACATAGGCCTCCCATAATGAGCGCCTGAGCTCGACGCATCCAGCCTCTACCAGCAGCCTTTCGTAGATCGTCACTTCACCTGGCCGGAGGGCAGTATAACTCCTTATACCCATCTACGTTTTCTTGAAAAGGTCAGAAGTCATTAACATTTTTCTTTTTTTCCTATTCAGGCTAGCAATGAACTGAGATATTCGACGAAATACATCTACAATAATGGCCTTTGCGCTAATGTATGGAACCTGAACCCCGGCACGACTAATATATTGCCTACAATGATATGTGCTGCTTCCTATAACGTCATCTCATCTGGATGCACTGTAAGTAATAATTTATTCTTCAAAATCATATTGGCGCCACCTCCAATCTCATAGATCGTTTTATCAAGCGCTGATGTTTAGGCGACCATATACGATGAAAGGCTTCATGCGAACAAAATGTCAACGTATCGTTGCGTACCTATCACTACACGTGCTGGTGGAGTCGAGTGGAGACCGTGGCTTGGCGAACGTAGTTTAGGACGCTCTCCAATCAGATGGGCTGACGACAGGGCGCAATTGTGCTCATTAGATGGAGGACATGTCCAGCAGTGGACTGCAGGCTTATGATAATGACGATGATGATAAGATAATAAAATGTGAAGGGAAGGCTAGTTATTTATAACAGAGTATTCTACAAAATCGTCGTCCCTGACTATAATTAGGACATGTTTTGCTTTCAGGGTGACGCAGGTAATCCTCTTGTTTGCAACGGTCAGCTGACCGGCCTTCTCTTCCTCACAAACCAATGTGCGGTCTCCTCGTACCCTGAGGTTTACACCAGTGTCTCCAACTACACCACTTGGATCAGAAGCATAACTGGGGCCGGTTCAACCTTCAAGCCTGAGTTCAGCTTTTTAGCTGTAGTCGCTATTATTTGCATGAAAGTTTTTAGCTAAGGATTTAGAAATACTACTAGCTGACAATATAAGATTTAATGTAATTACAATTTAATAAATAATGTAAGTTTATAATGAAACTACTTCATTTTGAATTACTAAATATAATCTAATTTCAGTTTTATTACTGAAGACATAAGGTTCAAATTATTGAAACATCATGAAATCGTGGAAGCGTGAATGAGGCACTTACATACGCGCAACCTAATTGCTCCTTTATTTACAAAATACATCAAGCAAATGTGTACGCAAAGTTATTAAACGCGTTTGAGGTCCAATTCACTTCTTACGAAGTAACAAAAAGGTTAAGGGTGTTATAAATTTTGAGCACGTTCATTAGGCTCCCTCGCTCCGGCTTTTAGCCAGCGACACACGTTGGAATTTCGTAATAAGATTTCCTTAATTTAAGACTTACGACACACCTTCATACCTGCCTATAGAACACTATTGCCTATCTAGCCACAACCTGCCGTAATGCGGGGTTTACTACAGAGAACCTTTCCTAGTCAGCAGAGAAAAAGGTCAAGGGCATTGATGGTCATCATTTTAAATCTTTTTTGTTGAGAGATATTTCCCCTTTTTCTGTTTTTTCAGCCTATAAATCTATGTAAATAAATAAAGAAAACAATTTCCTTTACCGGGACTACCATGGAGAAGATAATTGTTTATTTAGCCTGTATTTTCAGTCTATTTTTCGTTACCTAAGTGGGTGAAGGGTTCTTACCATGACATTTTTTAATGATACCTACTGATGGAATAGTGGTAACTATTACCTATAACAAAGTATTTTTGGAATGTTTGAAATTTACGGATGTTTTTAATGTGCCTTACGATGCAACGCCCTGCGTCCATCAACTGAGAGCATGATGTGAGGCATGAAGGTGATAAGCCTCATGTGCTTGTAATTTCACCAACCACACCCTTCAAACAGAAACAAAAATAGGCATGGTGGTCGTACCTACTTTCCCACTTCCCCGGATGAGCCCTTCTCAAAGAACTCTACTATTGCTAAAATTAAATTAAACAGTTTTTTTTTAATTGTGACTTTGTGTGCTTAAGATTTATTATTTTTGATTATTTTTGAAAAATGCTACACTAAATTGGTTTAAAAAATATTGTATAAAATAATTCGTAGGTATTCTGATTGGCTGATGTTGTTGTTGTTGTATATTTATAACACTGACTGTTAAAAATAAACTACACTTAAGGACCCGCGCTCTTTTATTGGCTAGGAACGCCATTTGTGAACCCTAAATTAAGTTTCTATTCTACTTCCGCTTCCGCTTGTAATTTAAAACGCTGCTGATGAAATTCTCAAATCAACACCATGATGGAGCGCGGAATACTGAATCATAAAATTAGAAATTGGTAGTAGTTCTCAGAGTTTGTGAAATATATTAATGTTAAGCTTCTTAAACAATGTAGTATTAATATTCCACTAAATTCTTGGTAACGAACTGACTTCTTGTTTAGTTACTTGAGAACAAGGGGGTGTAATAGTAGCTAACCCTCATTTTAGAAAGCAAGGAGTACAAAAATTTGTTTTGGGCTTACTATTATTACACACAAATGCTTACGTTAGGTATACAAAAGCAATTTTCGTGTTTGGCAAGTATTTCAGCAATTTTCCATCGGCGAGCGATTTTTTCTATCAAATGTGAGCATACAATATATGAATAAGAAAACTACGATTTGCATCAACATTTCAGCTAGCCTATATGTATTAGGTTATAATTGTCAACGAAGACTTGGTTATTTCTGCATCCCACCAGAAAAGACAACTCAATGTATGTCTGGATATTAAACTACTAATTAATTAATATTACATAAAACTTGTTCCTGGTCCAGTAATTCCCCCTAATGTGTCGTCAGCAACGTAGTATCTACGTTGTAAATTAGTAAGTTGTAGTTATGTATTATTTTATAACCTACAGGCAGGAACTAAATGATAATCAGTCAACCGATCATAAGAATAACAATAAAGAATCAAATGGTAAACGGTAAAAATTTAAGTATCCTTCAACGCGAAGAGGTTTTGGCGTAATATTTTTAAGCCTACTTTATTTAAAAGATAAATACCAAAATGCCGTTAGGTCATGTCATGCCCTCGTAAAACGCTCACGCCACATTTCAGCATTGACCACAGCTTGTAAAATGGTGGCTGGTTAAGTATCTAAAAATTTACCAAAACTTCTGGATAACGAGCTGGATTAGTCGGTTCACAGAAGAGCAGGAAATAGTCCTTCATTGAACATTTCCTTCGTCATTTCTCAAGTCAAGTTTCTGGTACCTATAGTACAGGCTCTGCCTAGTTTGGGATCAGTTGACCGTGTGTGAGATATTCCGTTTATTTAAATTAATTTCTATTTTATTTCTTGCGGGTTTATCCTAATCATATCGGTTCTGGTGGTCTTTGACTGTTATAAAAATCGATCATGTGTAAATCAGACTCACGCATCGAAGTCCATACAAACTTGTAGGTTTATATGTTTAGTCTCTAAGGTATATATTATATGGGCCGTAGGATAAGTAAAACACCGTCTGTTTTTATTCAATTGTACCCTGAAATAAAGTTTATACTATTATTACACTTTATTTCATTTAAAATTCGTAAATAAAATATTTTTTTACTATAAACCTAATATTATCTATTATAATACATAAATGATATCAAAAACATTGAAGTTAAAAATGTATAAAAAATTATTATTATAAATTAATTTTTGTTACGCTTTTTGGATTCTGCCCTTTACTTGCGTTGTAATATAGTATGAAGTTCTCTAATATTGGTAGTTTTGAGTTGATGTTTGATGGACGCGTGTAGTGAAACGTCTTCATGGTTTGGATCACCATCAGTTCATCATCATCATCATAGAGGATGGTTTGGATGGGTGTTTATATTATATTATATTACAAGACATATATATTATATTATAAGACATTTAATCTTGCCTAATTTCATGATTATAGGTCAACGTTGTGTATACTATAGGTTTTGATTCTGATTGAGGCCATTAGGGAGGTACTCTAGTTTCAAGAAAACTTAGTACCAAACATAAGCAAATCTGAAACTATCGGAGAAAACTAAGGAAGTGTAAAGCGGAAGGAAAAATCATCTTATCACTGTAATCAAGAAGATCAGCTATTGCCCAATAAAAATATCTTTTCATCCCCCTATCTCGGAAAGAGTATTTTTGCTCTTCGATATCTGAATGCAAAACGGCTTGTTTTTATCCGATAGAGTTTATAGTAAAATAAAATTTAAAACATCGTGTGCCCTACAAGTTTATGAATCCAAAATATCTTTAAACCTATTTACTTCCACCTCCATGGTGCCGAATTTAATCATGATTCATACATGGTTCATACAACCTTTTTTAATTTGATAAAACCTCAGACTCGGAACCTTCTTGGTGTACTTTAACTTTTTTAAACTTTAAATATTAAAGTGATGTTGTTGTTTTTTTTTGCATTTAGTCATTTCCTCGCTGAGGTGGGATGAAACGTTAGGTGTTGCACTCGAGTGCAACGATTTTTCACCTCGTGCTCTTTTGATTCCCTCGCTAACTCTCAGGATTCTGGTTTTCGAATAACTCTCTACGCTCGTAATTCAATTTTAGAATCCTTCGCTTGCTCAGTCATCAAAATTGAGCACGTGGTTAAAAAGCAACCTTGTATTCTTGTATAACAAATAACTATTGACATTTTTACATGTAATTCAGAGCACGGAGTGAACTAGCTATGACCAATGAGGGTACTACGATTGAGGGCAGAGTTTATGATGCAGAAACACAAAAGTAACGAGCACATTACTTCAAATCATTGCACCCGGTCAGATCCGCTTTATTTGAATGCCATTGCTTTTCTAACGCAGCTTTTACGCTTTTCTATCTCAACGCTTCAGTGCTTCAGAATACTGACTCTTCTTGCATGTTAAACCTGCAACGCAAAATAACCAAACAATTTTTGTTTCTGATTTCGATGTCGGAAACCCTAGCTATTTTTTAGTATCTAACGTAGGCTATGACTGGCCACACCTTTGGTTTAAAATACCCTATCAAAAAGCAAAATTGAAGGTAATGTATAGCAATGCTTAGGTTTAAAACCCCTTGAATTCCTCGTGCATTGTGCAAAAAGTTTGGAGGTCTCGCCAGCCTTTTAGGCAAAAAGTTCTCGCTAAATAATTAAACATTTTTTTTTATGATAGAGCACAATTAGATGAAACCTTTTTGCTCTCTCTCATGAATCTCAATGCAATGTCTGCAAAGTAAATTCAGAGAAAGAATAATGGAGTAGATTATCGTGCCCCTTGAAAAACATCGTCGAGTCGAGCTCCGAAGAGTTATTCATATAGAGTAATCTTTTATTTCCCCGGAGTGAGGCAGAGATTCACAGATATTTCTTAGAGGATATAGCAAATCAGTAGGCATAGCTTCATAATACACAAAAATACGTAATAAATAATTATGACTATCCCAAAAAAGTTAAGTAGCGTCTTCATTTATATTTATGTATGTCATATGGGATCACTCTGTAATTCGAACATAAATTATTATAATGGTGATTGCACAAATAAATAACTTTGATTTGGATGAAGGCAATAAAAAGTAAGGTATGTACTTACAATATATATATTCTATAAAATACCAACTAAGTCGAATATTTGAACATGATTAAGTTCAATATGTATCGTTTAATTCCAAAAAATACAACATGTATCAGGATTAGTGTGGGGTAGCGGTTTCAACCGATTTGGGTTCGTATTTTAAAACATAACACAACAAACTGATTCTTGAACTGTTCGAAGCTTGCTACTTAATAAATTCAAAGATAATGACTATATTATATAGACTATCCTAATAATCATGCAGGTAATTAAAACTGCATAAGATACAGTTTAGAGCCTTGACGTTGTATGGTTCATTGACGATCAAGCATCATTTGTTAGCGAACGCTTTCTAGTTTAACAAAGTGTAAGTATATATCAGCAGATGACTGTACTACTTACATGCTTTTATGGATTTAAGTATTTAGGTATTCAAACACATCTTCAAAACAGCATTGTTTAGACTGTCCCTTTGGAGGAAACGCTGCGTTTAGCAGTAAATACGCTCCGGCACTTTGTCTCGTCGCGAAGTGTTTATGTAATCTTTTGTAGTCATCCTCCAGGATGCTTTGTTATCCGCAATTCATCTGGAGCTATTGTGCGGCGATTATGTTATTAACGTCTGTGTGTGGGTTTACTTTATGTTTTGCGAATTTTATATGAAAATGTTGTTTCCTATGAATTTGTATTTATAATTATTTACGTAGACACAAATGTAGTTTCATGTTAAATGGCCATATTTTTTGATTTTTCTAGTAAACTTTGTCAATAATTAAAAATGCTCCGCAAGGGTATTTTAAAGGCGGGTACAGACTGATGTAACGTAACATGCAATGTGACATAAAAGGAGCATTTCATAAGTGTGGACACAGCGTGCGCACGAACCGAGCATGCATGTAGAAATGGTCTGTTCGTGCGCGTAGTGTGCACATTTCGTGTGCGCAAGGCTTCCACACTATAGGAATTCGGTTACATTAAATAATACATTGCAACAATGTGGACGTCACATTCATTCATTGCGTGTTAAATGTTACATTTCATAAGTCTGTACCCGTCATTAAACGTTCAAAACGTTTCCAAATCGAATCCGCAAGTATTTTTTCGATTGTATTTCTTTTCCGACGGATTTCTACAAACTTTAAAGCCGCTAGATTTACTTATCACCACCATCAGATTCTGAAGAACGCCACGACAAGATGGCGCATCAGAACACAACACATCTCACTTCACTTCTTTATTAATTAGCTTCTGGGATAGTTTCCTTAATTTCGCCAGTATCAAGAATAATGTTCATAATAATATGAGCCAACGTATTACGGTTTATAAGTCCAGTCGTCCAGTCTTCAGTCAGGTCCTGTTGTCTGCTATAGCCATGGCGAATATAACAAAAAACGATAGGCGCACAATTTTCTTCATCAGAGAATTCCCGTTCAATCTTCTTTTATTCCATTTCACTAATACTTGTGTCTTATATCTAACGTATAACGGTTATAATACCATGACTAATAAACGATATACATTAGAAAAACACTAGAAAATAAAATTTTATAAAAAAGACAACCGTCGTTCAAGATGAAAAAAATGGTGTCCCACAACACATCTCAACACAATAACGTAATAATTCTGGCTCACTCGTCACTGTCAGATAAAACTCGGAAACGTTTCAAACGTTTTATAGTACCTACCCCCACTGTGTGCCCCCGTCTCGACTTACTTTGACCCATGCTCGATAAAGCCTTTTAGGTCTAAAGTGTGTCTAGAGAATATATAAAAACGAAATCAGATTAAGTGATACTACCTTCTCGTAAAACCTAATTATAACCTTAGTACGGTTCTCAGATTTACATCTCTTTTACGAGAGATAAAACCGGTACATTTCTTTGTCCTTGGGTCCAAACTAGACAGATTTTTTTTAATTAGCACTTTTAGATTGACTTCTATGAGCACAAGCTTCTATGCTCTGCATTAAACTTACTGATCGAGTACGCAAGACTGATTTCCAGCGGAGGACTTAAGTCTATGACGTCGGGAACAGAGCGATAAATCTCAAGTGGAGTAAGGCAGGACATCTGACAAGACATAGACCAACCTCACTTCCCGTGGTGCACCCTGCTAACTAACAAAACGGGGCTCTGGCGGCCGGCTGATTGCGGACCAGCGCAGTCTACTAAACACTGGCACAGCTAAATCCCCTGACTACCGACGGGCAGCAGCGTCAGCGGTGTGAGAAGTTGTGCCCTGTGATTTCCAACCCGCATGCCCAGCGTGGTTATTATTATCGCCATATGCCCCTTTTTTAGGGGCATTATCAGCAGCATATATCAGCGTATATCAGAAGTGGACTGATGTACGCTGGTGTGGTGGTGGTGGTGGGTAAAATTTTACCACACTTTCCTTTCACATCGATTTCACCAACGCCAAATTAGCCATAAAACCCTCTATATATCAAATCATAGAATAACTTATGTGGATATAAAATCACCATATTCCACGAATCTATCAAGAAGTCCCATATCACTTGTCTCCGGTCTAAGTGGAATGCGGAAGAAATAATAGTGTCGTAAATTCATAAATGACACTTCACGAGGGTTGAGGGAAGTTCTCCCCAACTTTAAGGTCACAATAAAAGTGTCACTTTTAGGAGAAGTGTGACGATTTATTTATGAGGAGTGTTTTCAGTTTGATTTTGTCTCAAGACATATAATCCCTTACTTCATTGACTTATGCGTGACTTTGCGTGAATTCATTACATGATATTCTAGGCTAATTTAGTAAAAATTTTGCTAACTTTCTTTGACGAGATCCACAAAATACAAACCTATGTGTGCCCAACTCTCCCGCCCACAGATTCACATGCAAATCAGAAAAAGAACAAGCGGGCAAGCCCTTTTTCGTTATATTATTTATTTATTTTACTTTAACTACAACGGTGACAAATAAATTACAGTAATTGAAGATACACATTAGAAAATACATAAAGCAAAGTTAGTCAACAAAAAATAATAGGTCCAAATACACAATAATAAAATTTTAAATCAAAATTACAAATACAAAATAAGATATAACAATAACGAATATTTAAATTAATGTATTAAATTTATAAATAATCTCAAAACACACACACTCAAACATTCTCACAGAACTTCAGACATACAAATGCAACCGCCTTTTTACTTTAAAGTTTCGACTAATTTTAGTCATTAGTCATAATTAAAAGCTAATGTTGTCGACAAAGCTCAATCTTAGTCAGAATTAGCCAGCTGAAGTGACAGTATCTGCCGAAGACAAGAACCGTTGGGGTAAACGAGTCCTTGAGAGGAAATCGAGTCTCGCTCGATAAACGTGGTGTAAGACGCCCTTCGTCCAGATGGAGTGACGATCTGCGAACGGCTGCTGGTGCTGCTGGTAGAAGCTGGATGCGTTGAGCTGAGGGTGCAACGGCGCTCATTGGGCGAGGCCTTAGTTTAGCAGTGAAGTGCTAAAGATTAATGATAATTATGATAATAATAAATAATAATACATTAATACTAAATTTTAATAAGTAACGGTGGTCTCCCGTTTTTATACATTTTTTACTATAATGTTTTTGATGTTATTTATGTATATATAATATTAAGATAATATTAAGTTTATAGAAAATAAAAGTATTTTTGACGAGTTTTAAATTAAATAAAGTGTAATAATAATAATATTTTTTTATATTATTTTTGTATACAGTAGATTAATAATATTTTAAACTTTGTAGTAAAAATGATCTATTGATGTGTTTTAAATTGAATAAAGTGTCATAATAATAATGTGGGACGTAATCACACAGCATCATGTAGCCCATAACTAAGTTGAGCTTGTATTATGGGAACCACATGATTGATAAACTACACATTTTTTTTTGTAAATACATATCATACACAGAAAACACCCAGACCCGAGACAAATATCTGCAGAGCATGCAAACATTTGTCCCGCAGCGGGAATCGAACACCCAACCTTTCAGTAGTACCGAGATGCCGATCCTAGTGAAGTTGCTAGGATCGGCATCACGGCTCACACACAAGCTAAAAGATTCGGTTTCATTGCCTGGATATAGGCATGGTCTGTAAAGCCAATTGTACAATATGCAAAGAGAACCATTTCATATGCTTATAGAACTTATCTTTACAAAAAATAATGCTGGGCATCGTCACACAACATCGTCTAGCCCCAAATTAAGCAGAGCTTGTAATAGGGGACACATAACTGTTAAACTACATATAGTGTAGAAAAGAAAACACCCGGACCCGAAACAAATTTTTGCAGATCATACAAACATTTGTCTAGCAGCGGGAATCAAACCTGCAACTTTCTGCGTCTCAGACGGGTCTTCACCCGCTGCGTCACAGAGATCATCAAAACCATTACAATTTCATCATCATCAGCATCATCATGTCAACCTTTATCGACCCACTACTGGGCAAAGGCCTTCTTTTGATTATGCCACTTGCCTCGATCCTGCGCTATTCTGAACCAAGTGCCGCCCACGTTCTTTCTAATATCATCAACCCATCTCGCTGGAGGACGGCCCCTATTCTTTGTATTACTATCTTTGAACTATTGGGGACTAGTGGAGAGTCTCATAGTTCAAGACAATTAATAAAATCAGGGGAAATTATTCATTAATGGTTCGATACCTTGCGGTATCAAACCATTAGCCATTTCAATCATTGTGACATTATTACATTCATTCCAACGTATCATATCATTGTTATAATCAGCTTTGTCATAAAGCCCGATCTGCATTCGCTGAGACCGCAGACTCACCACACTATCTGACCTATTAAATCTGTTTGTTCAAAACTTCCTACGATGTAGAAAAATTTTACAATGTGAAGTTTCGAATTTTTAACCAGGCTTCTAGAGCGTGTTTTGAACTTATATAGTTTTATTTTACAGCCTTGATAGTACCTATAGTTTTATTATTTTCCTCTGCATAAGCATTACATAATCTTTGTATGCTCAGACTAAAAACAGGGGATATTTGTTTGAGGCTAGTGCGTCGGATATAAAGCAGAGGCTCGATCACAAAGACAAGCAAAAAGGTATTCGTATCGTAGTAGACGTTAAATATATAGGCCAATGAGAAATCGTTTATTCAAAATAACGTTGTCATTGGCCAACATTTTTCTTATGCTTACGAAATATCTATTTCAAACTAGCTGACCCGGCAGACTTCGTACAGCCTCAATCGATAAATAAAAGACCTAAACATTTGTATAAATTAATTTCAAAACAAAAAAAACGTATTGAATAAAAAAGCATTTTTAATGAAATTTTATTATTATTTTCGACACATCATGTTGCTTATTTAAAAAAAAACAGAGTTTTCCTGAAATACTGGCTATTTATAAGGTTTAAATTTTTATTAACAGACACACACTGTTATGATACAGTTTGTTAATCAATTTAAAGCTTTCTCATAAACTATATTTTTTGTTTTGTTTTGTGGTGCGTAAATAAACAAAGAAGACGGTTTTCCGACGCGCGAACACGCGACGTATAATTGTCCATGCGCAAAACAGGGAAACTCCAAGTTGATTCCGCAAACTTCTAAAGACTGTCCTTGCGATTTATTTATTGTCATCGCAAAGGCCAGACGTACTGGAAATTGTAAGCGTTTAAAATCGAATGGTAAATCCGTTGGGATCATCGGTATTCGCGGGATCAAGACTTCCTCTCCTTTGTATTTTCCTTCTATGATTGTTGCCTCAATGACGTTATTCATCAGCTTTTTCACAGCCAGTCTTGTTCCATTGCATAGTCGAGGTTGATTAATGTTACGCAGCATGATGACAACTGATCCTACTTTTAACTGCAAATTGTGAGGTGGTAATCCAGGCAATTCCAGTGAATTTAAAAACTCCGTGGGATAGTTGACTACGTCATCCTGGTTCATAACGGTGTCGACTGATTTGAAGGAAACCAACTGTCCTGGAAGAAAATTCTGAATGGTCGCATTGAGATCCTCGACATCTTTATTTTTCGCTGCCAATGTTGCTCGTTCACCCAGCCAATTATGGTTATGGAACTTTTGCGCTATATCTGGGAAAACACGCTGAATAAGCTCCTCTTTTGAATCTGTGATGTGACAGAAATCTGTGGGTAATGTGATGAATCCGGTCGAGGTGTCCATTGCAACTTTATTATTTCCAATATCTAACAACTGCTTCGCAAACACATTTGCAGTTTCATCATGTTGCAAAAATACTCGCATGTTAGTTGTTAATTGGAGTGTCTTTACGTACTGCCACAAATTCGATGATTTTAGGCATGCATTTAGTTCATCAGTAACAGTTGATCGGGGAATAACTGGAAGAGTCTAACAAAAATCACCTGACAACAGAATCATGGCCCCACCAAAAATATTTTGGTTGTCACGAAGATCTTTCAATGTTCTGTCCAGCGCCTCCAGTGACCTCTTATGGGCCATTGTGCATTCATCCCAAACAATTAATTTGCATACCTGTAGGATTTTGGCCATTGCGCTATTTTTGGCGATCTTGCAAATTGGTGTTTCGGTGATTTGCATGTTTAATGGTAATTTCAAGGCAGAATGCGCAGTTCGTCCGCCTTCTAGCAGAGTCGCAGCTATTCCAGATGAAGCCAACGGTAGAGCCACATCATTTCGCGATCTGATCCTCGCCAAAAGCAATGAAATTACGTTTTTCCGGTTCCTCCGGGAGCATCAAGGAAATAAATTCCACCAGATCCACTGTTCACAGCTTCTATCAAAGTGTCGTACGCAATTCTTTGTTGTTGATTTAATTGTGGAACATTTGTACGAACTGTTTCGGCCAATGCTTCAATGTCGTACTGTTGTTCCCTTTGCAACTCGTAGTTTAATGCATTGCTTAAATTGCTTAGACAACAGTGAGTGATTATAATTTAATATGAACTTTATTGAATAGCAATAAAGTTCAAATTGACTCTAGAAAACGTTTGTATGGGAGATAGAAAAGGGCTGTTTTTAGGGTTTTCCCGGAAATTATTCGATTTTTTCTCGCCTTTTAAACCTTCCCTAGACCTCCACGAACATTTCAAGACTAAGATGAGATAAATCCTATCAGCTGAATAGCAATAAAGTTCAAATTGACTCTAGAAAACTTTTGTATGGGAAATAGAAAAGGGCTGTTTTTAGGGTTTTCCCGGAAATTATTCGATTTTTTCTCGCCTTTTAAACCTTCCCTAGACCTCCACGAACATTTCAAGACTAAGATAAGATAAATCCGTTCAGCCGTTCTCGAGTTTTAGTGAGACTAACGAACAGCAATTAATTTTTATATATATAGATAGATAGATATTCGTGATTACATCACAGTTGTAATGCTGAGAAAAGCCTGTCACCTCCTTGCTTCTAAACTTACCTGTACTCCAATAATAATACATTTTTTTGTTGCTAATTATTTTGAGATGATTTTTGATGAACCTATGATATTACTGCAGCCATTTTAAAAATAATTATTATGATGGAATTCATCAAAGGAGAACAGCTGTTTAGTTGCGATCTCAAAATTGTTAAAAATAATATTTTTTGTACCAAATAATATATTGTATGAAAAGAAGCCGCAAACAACGTCTCACTACTTACAAGTTCAGTAAAAGCGGTAAGTAAATATTAGTAGAAAAACATTTTATGATTATGTAAAGGGTCAGCTAAAAAACAGCGTGATGTTTTATGAAAGTAAGTTAGAAGGTAGGTAATAACTCGTACAACACTAAATTTTAGTAATCTCAGCGTACTAAAAAATGTCGAAAGCAGCTAGCAACTCCTATCAAGTAGCCCCAGGGAAATACAGCTAGCCTGTATCGCTGAGTTCGATCATTGCCCAAATTAAATTTACTACCTCAACCCCCAGATCGCCGTAACGATATAACCGTCATTTATTGGCAATAAATATTTTTTTACTAGCAGCTTTTACAGGCTCTTGTATCGTTTTTCACGGCGATCTTTCCACCCTATGTTATTTCATAACAGGCAACTTTTATGGCGATAACATGAGTTCTGGGATATTAATTTGTACGGTATTCCGGTTTCGTTTTTATTGTGTGGCTTCTGTTTGTGGGGTTAGGCGAGCGCGATTTGTAGGGCAGTCTTTTGGGTTTATTCCAATTATCTCCATTGAGTTGACCCCATTAATTGGGATTTGCAGATTTTTTTCTAAGTTTCCTTATACCATAGCTTGGCTACGTTGTATCATTTAATTTACTCAGGAAACTATAAAACCACACGAATTATATTCAAAGTAAAGTCAACTAAGGACATTTTCACAAGAATTGCAAAAAAGTAAAAACAAGTAAATTCAACAAGTAATCAAGTTGTTTAAACATAAATTTAACATTTAACATGAAACAATAAAAATACCAGGCTATTCAGTCCACTGTTGGATATAGGCCTCCCCTATAAGAAACCCATAATCCCACACTGCGCTCGTGGGTTGGGGGAAAACACTAAGATATTTTGTAAATATCTTTCAATTTGATGACCTTCTTTGACATAGAAAAGCTGTTCGCACATTACATCGACTCAACGCCCACTCAACTCCAACTCAACTCACAGCATGGCATTGAAATGTAAGCTTTTTATTATGCTTCTTAAGAGTGAATTTGTCAACTTGTAAGATAAATGTTGACGATGCGTGGACGACGAGTGGTCCACGCGTTGTTCACCTATTAACGTCACCGACTCGTTTGAAAAATTCACTCTTAAGAAGCATAACATAAAGCTTACATTTCAATGCCATGCTGTGAGTTGAGTTGGATTTGAGTGGGCGTTGAGTCGATGTAATGTGCGAAGACCTTTAGGTACACTGTCAAAGGAGAATGCCAACTGATGTATGGCGCTCGGTACCAAGACTAAAGTAAATGCATCAAAAAATCTCCAATAAGTTTTTAGTCGATGCTACTGTCAAAATAATTAAAAATGAGGGTTATTACCATAGTAACACTTAACATCAATGTTTGTTGCTATAGTAACGTGAATATCATTGGTTCTTGCAGTCTGATGGCGGCGTGCGGCAGAAACCAAATCAACAAAATATTTTTTTACTTTATTATTAATTCCGTCGGTGTGTAAAACTAAAGAAAATGTTAATGTTATTTAAAAAATATAATAAATTTTATGGCATA